>OZ023264.1:135336950-136536950 GCA_964006375.1 Tillus elongatus
GGAGAAGTCTCCTCACTCAATATTTTTTTGTATTTTGACCAGTCTGTGAATTGTCAATAAACAACAAACGTAAGGATTAAAATAAAATTTCATTTGTAGACATCTGATAAAAATAAATTTGCAACCCTGCCTGCAAGTGTGGCTGTGTTTTGTGCTGTGTTTACTTTTGTGTACAGATCTCAGAGATACTTCACACACGCACTTTTGCACACACACACTCGCAGACCGCAAATTAATATACTAACCACAGCCACTACCATAACATATATCTATATATAATAATATATTACTGGACGTATTAACTCTCGTTTTCGGTCTTAACTCTTTTATTTTTAACGTCTAACCAATGTTTGCCTCAAATTAAACCAACAACTAGATTGTTCAATCTCACCAAAGTTTAACTTAAACTTTACAGTGTTACTTATATTCATAGCATGCACTTTTTTGTTTCTCTTTTAAAGTATATTCAAGCATGAATGTTGACCCCTTTTCGCTTCTATCTTCACAAAAAATATTGCATTAATGTCTTAATATTTATGTCTGACCTTTAGTCTTTAGGAGATAGCTTTTGGGTTGGGATTGTTACCAGAGTTGGGCAGTAATCATTACAAATTGTAATGCATTGCAAATGTAATTCATATACTAAGAAAAGGTGTTGCAATTCCATCACCTGGAGGAAAAAATTTAATGTGTAATTTGACTGATTATTCTGAAGTAAAAAAAAAATCCCCTTTAAAGGAATTAATTTCAGATATCGCTTTACAAATTACTTTATGCACGGTGGTTACTTTTAACTGGCTGACTATTGGGTCTACCAAATCATGACATACGCAATCGGCTAAATTACAGAAAACGTGCGTCATTTTATGCTTATTCATAATCTGAAGACAAATTTTTGGTAGATTCTAATATTGCTGAAATATCATGTAAAAACTGAGAAATCGCATATTCATATTTCTTTATATACTTGATATTTATTTATGAAATCAACTCTTGCTAAAATTGGTGAGTTTTCATGGCTATGAGTTATTAAACGGGTGGCTTAAAATGTATCTTTGCCTACTTAATTTTGAGTTTCCATGGCCAACTTTTTTATTCTCATGGGCGCCATATCTGATTTTTCATGGCTATGAGTTATTAAACGGGTAGCTTAAAATTTATCTTGGCCTACTTAATTTTGAGTTTCCATTGCTAACTTTTCTTTTTCTTATGGGCGTCATACTTGATTTTCATACAATTACATAAGAGTGAAAGAGAATGAATCCTACGAGGTAAGCGCCACAATTTCCCGGCCTTACTATGAAAGAAACGGCGTAGACTCCCAATTAAGTTTTATTTTTCATTATAGTCCCCTCTTAACACCAGTTCACTTATTACACGATTCGATACCCCCAAAAATATTCTTTCGGTTTGTGCTCAAAATGTTCCCAAACTGCAGCTTTCACCTATTCGTCTTCACTGAAATGGCGCCCGCGAAGGTCCTTTTTCAAATTTACAAATAGGTCGTGGGCCATATCTGGACTAATGGAGCGTGATCAATTTGTTCGAAACCGCAGTCACTAAATGCGGCTTGTGCAATTCCGGCAGTGTGCGCGGGTGGATTGTCATGGAGCAAACGTTGCCCTCTTTAAAGGCTATGAGAAGAATACCTTCACAATCCCAAACAATCGTAGCCATCACTTTTTTGTCGACTGCCAGACCTTGAACTTTTTTGGCGGTGCTTCTCATTTACGCCTCCATTCCATCGACTCCCTTTTGCGCAAACAATCATACTAGAGAACCATAGTTTCATCCTGTGTGACAACTGTCAATACGTCCACTAGGTTTTCTCCACAGATGTCCAAAAAGGATTGGGCATATTCAACACGACACTGGCGCTGGACTGCTGAAAGATGTTTGGGGACCCACCTTGCAGCAACTTTATTCATGCCTAAATGTTCGTGGAGGATTCAGCGAATGCTCGTATCTGAAAGCCCTAACATTTTTGTTGATTCTTTCACTGTCAAGCGTCGATCACTTAATACGAGATCATCAATAAGCGCAATCTTGTCCGCCCAAGGATTCCAAGCGATTCCAAACCGTTTTGACCAATTGTTTACTACCGAATGAGACGAAGAATTTTCCCCATGTTCATGTTTTCCCTGCATTTCGTATCGCTTCCGGTCCAATGCTATGGAACGCTTGTGTATCATGCCTCGTAAATGATCTACATTTTAGCTAGATTTAACTCCCCGCCGATGGAATAATCCAGTGGATTCAAGTACGGGGACCGTTGTGGCCAATATGTGAGACCAGTGGTCCGAATCCAGAAATATGGGAATAAATACTCAGTGACAGTTCTGGCATTATGGGAGTGCTCCATCTTGCCAGAACCACTTTAGATTACTGAGTGTGGGGAGGGTTAGACTGTTAGCGTCTCTTTGAACTCATTCTTAAGAAAATGCAAATAATTTTGGCCATTTCCCCAGTGTAATAATCTAGAGTGTCTGGAGGGTTTAGTACTGTGACAGTTGTGGCCAAATTTGGGAATCTTTAACTTAACTAGTGACAGTTCTGCCATTATGAGGATGTGCTTCATATTGCCGGAACTACTTTAGATTACTTAGTATGGAGGGAGCTAGGCTATCTAGCGTCTCAGAAATCATTCTTAAGAAAATGCAATTGAGACTGGGAAGTCACGCATTTTGGAATGGAACATGGACCTAGTAATTTATTATCTAAAAGACCACCCTATACATTTACTGCAAAACAGATTTATTACCCGACCTCTATTAAATGAGGATTCTCCACAGAATGGCTTATTTCTTCTACCTGTCAATTTTCGTAGAAAAAATTCAAAAATTTTATCTCAAAAAATTAAAAAGCTATGGTAACCAAATTTGTTAGGTAGGTTTACGATATAAAAAGTAAACTATACATCAAAATTTAGATATTATTCCTTGTGTATCTATGAAATTGTGTATTGCGGTTTAAAGGCAGTTAACTACTAAGTCTGACGAGTCATGTGTGATACAGCGTTGGATTTGCAATTTTATACTTTATCTAATGGTACCAAAATCCAACATGGCGCCCATAAGAAAAACAAAAGTTGGACATAGAAACTCAAAATCTAGTAGGTGCAGATATATTTTAAGCCACCCGTTTGATGGTTCGTATCCAGATTTCAAAACTCACCAATTTTAACGATACCCATCATAAAAAATATATATATCAAAAAAATGTAAATATGTAAGTTTTCCGCTGTTTTAAGGATATTTCAGCAATGATAGAATCAATCACAAATTTGTCTTCATATTATGAATAAGTTATAAAAAAATCACCCACGTTTTTTTTTATAACTTAACCGACTGTGTATCTGTCATGGCTTTGGTAGATCCCAATGGTGGGCCAGTTAAAAGTGACCACCTTGTATAAAGAAATTAAATTAATTAAGGCAATTTAATTACTAAATATAGTTAGAATTACAACTGTGCCATAATTTTGTTCTGACATTTATTACCAGGGCTAACTTAATCGAAATGAGTCAAATACAGAAAGTTCACAAAACAGCGATTTTCAAAATAGTCGCCAATAACCTGAAAACTATCACATTTAGGGACTAAAACACAAACTTGTCCTGTTTTTGGTTGAGCAATCCAAAGGAGTAACACAAATGGGGATTCCATTTAAAAAATTGAAGATATTTAACATTTTTGGATTTAAAGTTTTGACAACTTTTGTAGTCACCTGTATAATTTGGAGATGCTCTTATTTTCCATTGGATACTTGCGTCTACGCTGATAAACGCTAAAACTTCAAATAAATAACGAATGTTTCTAATGGTTTATTTGGCGGTTAATTGTTTTAGGGATCTGCATGTCATTATTTTTCTAAAATTATGAATATCGTAAATTTTAGGAATATGATATGTTACATGAAGTTACAATAAAATAACGAAGATGGTGTCAACTTCCGGTTTAACCGGAAATGATAGAACTGTCGAAATATTTTGTTTAAATAAACCAAATACTCTGTTACACGTGTAAAATTGCAGAGAAAATTATTCTGTGGTTGCTGAAATGTATCGTCTAAGTCCAGGCTAGAAACCCTGTACAGGATGTTCAAATTGAATTTTTTGTTAAAAATTTAGCTAATTGGCACATGATTTAAGAACACCTGTTAAATAAAATAAGTTTCAAATTGCCTGGTCTTAAAAAGCACACGTGTCCTGGTAATTATTTAGATATGTCGTTTCTAAGTCTCTAAATAGCTGAGATATAAACAATTAAGAATTAACATCGTCTAAAATTTCATAAAAAAAGTTAATTAACTCCCCAACTCACAATCCTGGACATATCATCTGTTGCAATACAGTGGTTCCCTAAAATTTAACGTCGGGTAAAAAATGGTACAGGGTGGAAGGGCCAAATGGAATAAATTCAGTGTCTCTAAATTATTGTGCATATTTATAAAAATCCCGAAATATGTAAATTGTAGGTTAAAAATGACATCCTGTAATGTGGAAACTTCACCCCTACATTCAAACCCCTTCGAGCGACAGTTGCAACTCCCAAATTTGTATACAGGAAGTCGGGGCTTGTGATACCTCGTTTGAAAGATCTCTTCATCCTCTATTCAGAAATGCTAAGCTGTAAAAAAAGAAATTGATCTGATTGACGTTCTTCGCTACAACACACTAAAAAATTAATAGCTAATTGCACTTAATTATTGATAATGAGAAAGGCAGGCATATAAAGTTATCAACATTCTTTGTAGTTGGAATTTTTAAAACGCCTTAGCAACTTGCTGTGTGATTGTAATTGCAGGAAGTAGGTTGTCACTTGTTAGCTGCAATTCAGAAACATGGTTTAGTTAACAGAAATCCATTAAAAAAACCTTGCCTCTGATGATTGGTTTCAAAGATAAAACACGAAAACAGATCCTTGTTTGGCGCTCGCCTATTTCAAGAAAATTTTCCAGATTTGCCGCCTATATCCCAAGGGACAGTTAGTAAAATTGAAAAGGAATATCCCGAACTTGGATATGTAAAGCAGATACAAAAAAACCTTCTGAGCAGTAAGTAATGATACCAAATTGAATGTAAGGCTGGAGTTCGAGGAAAACCCACATACTTCGAGAGCCACAACATTGGATGTTAGTCATTGATCGATTATTCGAATATTAAAAGAAAATAAATTGCATCCCTATAAATTGATACAAACTCAGGAGCTCATGGAAGTCCATTTTGGTAGAACAAAGTCGTTTTAAGAACAAATGATAAAAATATTAGATAATAATGTTATCCAACTAGAACATGTTTTGTTTTCTGATGAGTGAAGTTTTACACTTCACGGCCCATGCTAATGTCAAAGTTATCGCTACTGGTGTAAAGAATATCCATACTGGATAAGAGAAGAACATACGCAATACCCTGAAAAGGTTAATGTTTGAACAGGAAGAGTTGAAAACTATGTCATTGGGTCCCTTTTTCATTGATCGCAATTTGTTTAGTCCTGCTCCAAAATAATGACGTGCCAACTTTGGCAAACTTATATTCTGATAGAACAAACCCACAAGTTCCAGCGAATGTGATATGGTTCGAGCAGGATGGACCACCAAATCAATGTCCGGCAGCACTTCGACTTGATATTTTCAAATCGGTGGATAGGGAAGCGAACATCGATAGAATGGCCAGCACGATCACCCGATCTTACGCTATTAGACTTATTCTTATGGGGATATGTGAAAAGTATGGTATATAAAACTAAACTACGCGATGTAACTGACTTAAGAAGAATAACGATTGCGATAAGGTCGGTCACGCTACAAACGTTGTTTAACGTTAGAATATATTTTTATTTACGATTAGGATGCTGCCAAGACGTTCAAGGTGTACGTTTTGAACATCTCCTACATTAAGATTGATGTGTTTTTTTTTCTCATTATCAAAAATGAAACGCGATTAGTTATTAATTTTCTAATGTGTTGTAGCGAAGATCATCAGTCAGATGAATTTCTTTTTTTTAGACTGTTAATTTTTGCAATACATTTTAAAATCATAGCGGTTTTAGTGAATTTTCTTTAAATATATATATATATATATATATATATATATATATATATATATATATATATATATATATATATATATATATATATATATATATAAGTATATGTATGTATGTATCACACCGATAACTAAAAAAATAATGGGCAGATTTTGTTTAAATTTGGTGAATACCTTCCTCTTACAAGTGGCTTGGATAAGTTCGTTAGCCAGGAAAATCGGCCCAGGTTTTCCCGGAAAATTTAGTGTTTACTTTCGAAAAAAATTCATATCTCCGGATATAACAAAGTAGGGGCAAACAAATTTTGTACACGGGTTTATATCATAATAGGTAAATTACCTGCAAAAAATTGGCTCTGTTAAAAGACAAAAAAGTTATAGGCACTTAAAGAAAAATAAGGTGAGGTTTTCCTCAAAACGTCGCGATATAAAACATCAAAATTGGCAACATTTAGGCAAAGAATCTGAGATTACTACGAGCTATGGAAAGAAAATGTCTCAAGAAGAATGTTTTACAAAGCCTGGAGTCTTAGCTTCCACCGTCGTTATCCTTTATTTTACTAAAATATTTCCAGAAAATTCATTTCAAATAGACCCTTTCTCTGATGCTTGACAGTAGTCTTAGCTATAGGATTTATCGTTTAATGGTATATAATTTTTGTCGAATTTTCGTAAAAAAATCAATAAAGCTCAATATATCCGTTATTATACAAGATACGAAAAAAATATATACATTAATTATCTTGAGCTACATCTTAAAAAATATTTCTACCATCACAGGCTGGCCTCTAAGTCGTTGAATATAAAATATATTTTTTAATCGAACACGCCTTATGTTATTGCATTTTTGCATTTTCCATCGAAATCTAATACATGTTTGTAAGAAAAGAAATTCTGGACCAAGCAAGTGCGTTATGGTAGCAAATTTTTATGAAATGCTTTAAATTTGAATAGCCCAATTTGCTATGAACCTATAAGGTTGACGAAGAAACCAGTTTTTTCGGGAACACTTTAAGTTTACTTTTGGAAATTTTGTACATTTTCAAACAATAAAGTTATTTTGATGAAACATGACACATTGTTTCTACTATATGGGTTATACTGGTAACCAAATTTTATACCTGCTTTCTTTAAAAAAACACACATATTTGCTATTAAAAACATTTTAATGAAAATTCACTACTATAACGCACTTGTTGCGTCCAGACTTTTATTTATTTATTTATTGACGGATAATCCATTTGTATACAAATAAAGAAAAACAAAATGTAGCTAATCATTAGAACAAAGAACAAAAAGAGAAGGTTAGGGAAGCAGCTTGTGCGTTATGGTAGTGAATTTTTATTAAATGCTTCAGATTTGAATAACTCAACTTTCTATAAACTTAGAAAGTTGAATTTTGGTATGTAGTAAGACCTTTCTCAAGGAAACATATTCACCAAATTTCATTAAAATAACTTTGTAATTTTCGAAAAAAAATTTTTTTTTCGAATAAAAAACTCAAAATTGGAATAACTCAATTTTCTATAAACTTATAAAGTTGAATTTTGGTGCGTAGGCCTTACCCAAGACAACATATCCACAAAATTTTATTGAAATAGCTTTGTAATTTTTGGAGAAAAAAATGTTTTTCGAAAGAAAACTCCGGGAAAACCTTGACCGATTTTCCTGGCTAACGAACTGATCCAAGCCTTTAATAAAAGAAAGGCGCTTGCCGAGTTTCATTGAAATCGGTTAATTATTTTTTGAGTTATCGGTTGAATACATACATACATACACACACACACACACACACACACACACACACACACACACACACACATATATATATATATATATATATATATATATATATATATATATATATATATATATATATATATATATATATACATATATACATATAAACATATAAAAATTAAAACTGACCCCGGATATGGGTTCTAGGGGTCCTAGTTCGCGCCATCGATACCTCTCTAAAAAAGAAAAAAAGAAAACCTAGTACATATTGTGCACAGATATGCAAAAATTTTTGTGCTAAGTTCAAACTTAACCCAAGCTGGTGTGTGAAGGACATGACATGTAAAGCAAAGATGTATATGCCAACGCTATGTCCCACAAGGCTAGCCTTGTAACTGGAGAACTTCTACAATAGTTGCTTGGGTAAAATTTTACGAATTTTTTAATAGGGACTGGCGAGATCTTTCAAATAGGGTATCACAAGCCCATACTTCCTATTTAAAAATTTTGAGGTTGCAACTGTCACTCAAAAGGGGTTGGATGTATGGGTGAAGTTTTCACGTTGCAAGCTGTCATTTTTTAATCTAAAATTGACGTATTTCGGGATTTTTTAATAGATATGCACAATATACATACTGAATTTATTTCATTTGACTGTGTCACACTGTATAATTCATGAGGTATTATATTATATTTATATTTCCGACATAACCGATATTTTTAATGATTAGACCATTAGACAGTAAATAGCTAGTAATGTTCGGATTATAAATCCAATTACTTTTTAAGATAATCATACTACGATTTTTTTATTGGTAAGATACTATAGTTAGATTTAGGAGGCCCATAAAAATTTAGGTGACCCTAGGAAAGTTATTTAAATGGACACTATAATGATTTTCACCTTTCTCATGAATACTTAATGCAGCTATACATTTGACTGTGCATGGTAGCTGTAAGTTTAATTTTTTTGTGTTTCAGCAACATACAGTGACATAAATGTTTTAGAAATATCATTTATTAATAGATATGGTGAGATGTTTAATTTCAGGCAAATAAACATTGCAAATTAAAAGGAAAAAAACAATTATAAACACTTCCCAGTTGATAGCATTGTCACAAACTAATTTGTCGGCCTATTCATTTGTTAAAAGGTCATTAACATGTTGTTGTATTTTTGGACTAGCGTAGACCCAGAAATTTTGATATAATTGAAACATTTCGTGGCCACTACAAATGATATTTTATGATTAAATTAAGAAATGGAACAACTGAGTTACGTTAGTCATAATATTTTGTTTTTTATGTTGATTCTTAACAGGCTTATATCGCAGCTTCTGACTATCATTTGTAATAATAGGGCATGTTTTTTATAGGTGGAATATTTAAATTTAAGAAAGTTATACTGTCAAAGCCACTTTGTTCATAAAACTTATGACATTTAAAAACTTTAATGACAAAAAGTGGACTCTATTTGCAAAAAAAACTTTAAAAACAGCGTTTTAGAATCTTTACATCTTTAAAATCAAACGCATTTTTTTAACATATTTGTTGTCTATTGATCTAGAGTGCCGAATGTAAAGTTTATAAGTGTTATCTTAGCATATCTATAAATCCACAATTCCGTTAGGGTATTTTTTCTGATTTATAGCACCAACTTTTATATTTAAAATGTTTCCTTTATGCTGATTCATACGTTAAAAAAATCAGAATAGCTTTTTGACGTAATTTTTCTATAAGAAAAATGATTAAGTTATTTGCAAGTGTACGTCATAACAAATAATTTCGCCATGAGCAAGTAAGCAAGCACTAAATTGTTTATATTAGTTCTCAAATGGTAGGCTTTTAAAATTAATTTGTGACAATAATGTTAATTACGTAGAAAAGGGGGAACTTTATGTAACAGACTCACCGATTACCCTATAATGTCAGCGAAACTGGGTATATCACCACTTACCGCTTACATGTGTTGCCTTTTCTCCTATTCTATCTTCTGAAAGTCTTTTTATTTGTTTTTCTCTTCGTTGTTACTCATTTCTTTATACATAACATTATATACTTACTGTTAACTACTAAGTGCTGTCTCCACTCTCGTCATGTATAATACTGCTATACATTATTTACTAACATACAGTTGTACACTTGTTTTTGTGCTGCTGTTGTGTATAGAGCAAGGAGGCCGGAATACGAACCTTGGTCGCTCTTGATGACCAAGGAGGTGAGTCACCCGCTCACACTATATCATAATTTCTTATATATTTATAATAACCATACTACCTGTATCTCATTTTTTATATATTATTCGTTCTCCAAGCATCTCGTCCCATCTAAACCCTTTCGTATGAATCATTTTGTTATTTGACGTTTGAGACAACGAAATGTCATGTTTGCAGTTTTTGTTGGAAACATAAATAGAAAAAGTGGATTGATAATCACACAAGCAGTCGTCACATTATACACTTACATTTGTTTTTCCTTTAATTTGAGGACATTGTATCACACGTGGCTGCATTGCAGAAAGTACAAACAATGTTGTCAAGTTGATGTTCAGATGAAATTTACACTTTATTTGACTATTTGCATTCACTGATATCAAACATCATGATTTCTAAGTAATAATAATAGTTTAACTTTTTTCGATTCCTGGGTGAGCCAACGAGAAGATGACCTTGTCGGGAAAATTCTTAAAAAAAGAATTGAGATACCGCCGATAATAATAAAAAATTATAAGTTATTCATGTATTTTTGAAAAAAATTATAGAGCAGTGTTTTATTTTACAATTATTGTGTGGGTAGTTTCTAAATAACACAGTTAGTTGATATGCTGGTTATATTTACCAAATAATTGGACAAGAAGTCTATAAATTCTATACAGAAAGTTGATGTGGTTGATATGCTAGTTAATTTTATCAAACAGTTTGTCAAGAAGAATTATATACAAGATATTTCAAAAGTAAGGTTAAATATTCTAATGGGCATTTAAAGAAATAATAACACCACAAACTCAGTACCCAGAGTCATAGACATGTGCGGGGGGTGGGGGTGGGGGGTGTCTTACACACACATGTGGACAAAGGACACCATCCATAATTTATCTAAATACGGGACTCGAACCCGCGACCTCCTAGTCCAATTCTGGAGGTTCCCGGCCTCGCGAACCAACCTATTCGGCCTGTCAAATATTTTAGGAAAATAAGTACCACCTCAGTTTAAATATGTACCTGTGTAATGAATTTAGATTTGCGGAGTTGAGGTTTAAGGACAACACAACATTTTCTTTTATTAATCTACGCTAGTGACTATAAAAATTATATCACTTTTTGATTCCGCTTTTAGAAAGGCGCATTATTCTTGTTTAAGGAGCGGAGGTTATTTGGGGATTTAATTTGTCGAACCAGGCGAATTTAGACATAGTAACGATATAATAAAACTTTAATAAACTCACTAAACTTAACAATGCTTACGAACTAGCTTAACTGAATGAATTTTTAACCCGAACTCTTTACATAGTGAATCTTAATTGAACAGTTTCGTAATGTTTACATAATTAAATCACAAAATGTCGCGTCTTTGCATCTTGAGAATTTAAACTATAAGTCTCGTAATATTTATCAACAAATACTACTTATAGTTTTTTAATCAGTTTACATCCTTCCTAAATTGCCGACTTCAGCAGTCATGCATTCCTTGTACGCTGCAATTTCACCTTGTTTACTATTTACATAACAATGTAATCGTTTCAATGCCAATGTTATCGATACATTTGTGACCTACAATTCTATGCAATATTTACATTACTTGGTGTAGAGAATTTTCCTATAACCAAGTTTACTTATTATTTTAATGTTCTTAACAATTATGTTTCCACGCCTACTACTGCCCTTCTGCAAACCTTATTGTTCTCTGAACAATTCTCAATCTAAACAGAAATCCAAAGTACATAATACAGGTGACCCATCGAAAACTATGCAAGCGGGGTTTTAGAGTATTTCAAGTTATCTTTTTGAAAAATACTCGCAGAATTTCTGTTTTAACATGCAGGCTGGTGAAGGCCATTTTCAACATTATCTCAAGTAATGTTTCATCTTTTAGGCAAAGCCATGCTTTTATGTCACATTTTCAATAAAACAATTTTTCCGCAGTGTCATTAATTTTTAGGCCATACTGTTCAACTTTAGTTATGAAATTTTTCGCATAAATTTCTAGGAGTTTCAAAATCGAGTCACGATTGAATAGATAATTGAGTAGCCTTTCCAACGGTCTGTCAGTCGACCTCACTTGCAATTTAAAATGCTGAGGAGGGTAGCTACCCTATTTAGGGCGATGAAGTAGCAGCTTTGACATTCGCGGAAAAATGTGTCCTGCTCAAAAACAAGATCGAACTATCCGAGCGTTTTTCGAAGAGATAACTCTTAATACTCGAAAACCACTTGTATAGTTTTCGCTGGGCCATCCTGAACAAATTAACGGATATGAAATTGAAGCTGAAATAGGAAAAGGTATACGGCATGGATGCCCATTATCGCTATACTTGTTTAATTTACTCATAGAAGTTCACTAAGTGAATATTGTAACCTGTGATGAGCACTGATAGGCACACTTGAAGAACCCAAACCAAACCACCACAACACATTTTTGAAACAGCTGACGATCGTTCCACGAACCAAGTTAGCGTCATCAGATGATGAAAAATTCTAAACCTTTTACGACTACTAGTGTGTTTATATTCTGTTCAGGTACTAGGCCTTAGACGCTTGAGGGTATTTCAAACACACAAATATTCGCCGCTTGTTTATCGAAGAGTCCCTCTATACGAATTCCGTTTCTTTATTCCCACCTTTTGTCTGCACCTTTTGTAAAGTGGTCGATCAATAAACTATACATACATATGTGGAGGTGTTGAATTCATACAACTTTTATTATGTAGCATATTCTAAACCTTCGCGTGAAAAATCAGTGCTGAATTAGCACAATAAGGAAATAATGACAGCCTTGGTTGAAGAGCCAAGAAGAAGTGCTAAGTAAAATGGGGCAATATCAGAAGTTAGCAGGACATCAGTTTGGCGCACGATTAAAAGCGTCCATTTTCACCCAACTGGTTTCAAAAGTACTAGAGACTTCTTGGGGACGATCATTTAGGTGGTTGGGTAAATGAAAATTCGACTGATGAAGGATACTTTTGTATTTTATGTTATTTACGGATGAGTCAACCTTCCATTATGGTGTTTATGAACAGTCACAACGGTCACGATCATCCCTATATAAACCCATATATCTGACAAGATAAGTTGACTGTCAGCATAGATGGTGTAAACCCGTGGGGTGGAATTCTTGGTCAATATGTAGTGGGACCTTTCTTCGATAGATACTTGAACTCTCATCTTTACCCTGACTGTTTGAGGCATGGTTAGCCGATTTGACTTAAAGAGATCATTTTGATGGTGTGTCAACGCATGTTGATCCAGCATGACGGCGTTTCTCCCCACTACGGAATTTGAGTAAGACATTTTCTAAATCATGAGTATTCTCAAAAAGGGATTGGGGACTCGTAACTTGACCACCCTGATGACTCGATTTAACCAAGACCGACTTTTTTCTATGTGGATAAGCGAAAGAATGTGTATACAAGAAGCCGCCTACAACTTTTGACGATATGAAGAACAGGATACGTAATAATTTCAGGTCAATATACACCTGAAATGTTATCAAATGTAAAGAGAAGTTTTACAAATCGTGTAAGGGAGCCTTTACAAAATGACGGTAGGTTCGTTTGAAGCTATTTTCAATTAATGTTTATTGTTTTGTGTTTTGTACCGTCTATTTTATGCAAACTGGTTGAGTAATTAATATTATAATATTAGATAATAATAATAAGTAAATATTTCATGCGAGTAGCGTTATATATTAGTGGTTTATTTTCATTTTAGTTTCGGGATTATGGAAAAAATCAAGGTAAACCTATAAACGATGAAAAGTATAATTGAAAAATTGAATTTAGCCAATTTTCCTTTGGTCCCTAAAAAATCCAACAGTACCCTTTTACAACAAATTTAGTTCAGAATCAACATATGGATAAATAAAACTCTCTATAGTTTGTCATAATCTCGAATTTTTTAAAATATTTTTTCCTCCCAAACGAATGGAGTAAAAGTCTTAACAAGCTTGACCTAAAATCGAATATATATTTCGAAAATATAATAATATACAGGATAGGCAATTTAAAAATTAATACAATATAGGCACATATAGAACCGAGAGCCTTGCAGATTATAAACAAAGAACGCCTGAAAAAAACATTTACTGATTTCTTCTCGTAAAATTAATTTTAAAGGTACTATCAAAGATATTATGGCAACTGGACAGCTCTGTAAAGTGATAAATTTGCACTAGCTTAAAGTGACTACACATTAATTGGAAAATGACACGAGTTGATCAGGGAGGGTTATTAAATACGTACCAAAAATATTTGAGTATAGCTCAGCTTCACAACTATTTGAGGGAAACCGCCGTATCTTAGGCTGTAGTTAAACGTTATCATCGAGAATTGAGAACTGGTAGGGCTTCTTGTGAAGATGTACATGCCGATTGCGCCCCCAAAGCAGTTACTACTCAGTAAAATGTTGAAAACGTTTCTGATCTTGTGCTCCATGATCGACATTAGGATTGAATGAAAACAACCTATATGAAAAAAATGTCTTCAGTGTTAATATACGACCAAAAAATGACCGTATCTTGATTGGGTGGTTATGAGACAAGTACAGATCAGACCAGAGTAACTTTATTGACTGTTTTATAACTGTTGATGAATCTTGGGTTCATTGCTATGATCCTGAAACCGAATCCCAGAGTATGGAATGAAGACACAGTGGCTCCCCGTCGCTCAAATTTAGGGTTCAGTCCTCTGCAACGAAGGTGAAGCTCACTGTTTTCTGGGATGCTCAATGTGTCATTTTGGCTGATTATTTGAAAAAAGGGCAGCGTAATAAATGACCAGTAATATGTCAATTTGTTTTAAGATTACGTTTGTGTGAACTAATACAAGGAAAATGTCGCGGAAGGTTCAGAAAAGGGCACTCTTTCATCAAGGCAATTCACGAAGTCGCAAGTAGTTATCGTACTGTCTGTCAAGAGCGCTGAGTTCGAACTATTACAGGGTGCTCTCTCGTCTGGAAACCCTTGACAATCAGAAAAAGTCAAGAAATTTTAGTGATGTTAAAAAATGGTTTAGGAATTCGGGAAAAGTTTATCTTGGTCAGGGAAGACTTGTCTGTCGATAGGTATTTACTTAACTCAATGAAAAATAAGGACAGTCTTTGCTAAAATAAATGGGATGACGACATTATTCTTTTTTTAAACATTTTACGGATATGAATATTAAACAGGTACTAGGTGCAAAACTGGATTAATCTTAAATAAGCGCTAAAAAAAACAAACAAAAAAACGCGGACACCTGATATGTATTTCATCCGCATCAAGGATACTTTAAATTTAGAAATATTTAAACTAGTCGAAGTAACACCAGAATTTAACTAAATATTTCAAAATTTTCTTTGATGAGATGCCTATGCCCTCGCAGCATTTTTAACCACTGTAGAATGACAAGTATGCCTACAGCTAACATTTTTGTAACAGTTTATGAAATGACAACGCTTTCAGCAGTGTTTGTTTACAATAAAGTGGTTAAAGCATATTTTCTCCACGCATTTAATTTCATACATGACTTATACAAATATCATGTTATATTTTAGTGGACATAGTGGGCAAAATTGTCATTTTGAAATAAAATCTTAACCTTTTGAAATCAAAAAAAGACACCTGAAAAGTGACTATCTGCGACGTTTGTAAAAAGTCTAAAAATACATAGGTTAATTAAAAAAATGACTATAATGTAATGTTTGTATTTACATTATTTATTTGCGGTCTTGCTTCTTTAACACCAGTACATTAGGGAAACTTCAACACCATAAACTTTTATTGGTTATTTTGACGGTTACTAATTTAATCCTTTCATCTCTCAAGTTATTAAATTTTAAATCAGGAAAATTGAAATTAATCTTAAAGTGGGAACCCTGTACCAGAATATCCACCTTAATCACCAGCTCTAGCACCAAGCAACTACAGACTGTTTCCAAAACTCAGAGAATGCTGGAGGAAAAATAGATTTTCGACAGATAGTATAGTGTTAAGTGACGGTAAATGAGTGTTTGAAGAAGTCGAAAACATTTTATTTATAAGATGCATAAATATTAAGATCATCGTTGGGGAAAAGTGTATCAGAGTTTGGGGCGATTATGTTGAATAATAATTAATTAATTGTCCCTAGCTTTTCAGTATAGAGGTCAGTGGCGGAGAGCATAAGTATCACCTCTCGTATGTTTCTCTGGTAGCCAAAACATATTGTTACAAAGCACTTCAATAGATGTGGGTGCGGTGTTTGCACATCTCCAAAACTTCCCCAACATCTGGGAATTCTTGCACAATCTGGCAACACCGCCTCCCTACATCCCTGGGGGTGGACCCCCCCCCCCACAGGCGAAGTCTCAACCCTCTAGGACCAAAAATAACGAAGTTACCAACTTGTACCCCGTCCGAACGGATATCAGATCTGTGCATTCCGAACACCCTGTTACGCAGAGAACCCTTACTCCCTGTATGCGCAAAGAGCCCTTATAGTACGAGAAACACCTCTTGTGTAACAGGAGTGATGGCCAAATTTGGATCAACCTGTATATGCATCCCCCTGTATACACACGGAGCCGTTCTGTATTCACAGAACCTTCTAGCAAAAGAAAGTCCTGGAATATTCTGGAATGGAACACTCCCGAAACGAGGTGGAAGGTACGACGGGTATATAAAGGCAGAAGCAATCCAGTTCAGTTCAGTTAGAGAATGTTGAAGGGACTCGAAGAGGCAGTAACCAGTGTGAAGTGTTAGTGAGTAGCGACTGTAGTTCCAGTGTAGTGACTTGTGTGCAGATTAGCGATTGTAAGGCCAGATAAACTAAGTGTTTTGTGAGAGAGACATTCTAGAAGTTTTATTGTATCCATATTTAGAGAGTAAATAAAGTTGTTTTGTTAAAATTTGAAGTCTCACTTATCCAAAACCCGGCGAAAACGTAACAATTTGGGGTCAGAAGTGGGATAAGTGAGTGAAGAAGTGAACAACTAAGCTAGCTGTAAATGGTAAACACCAGATCGACTGACTACGACGAGATGGTTGAAATCAAAGAGTTGATGGACTTACTGAAAAGACAACGCGAATAAGACGAGAGAAGACGACAAGAGGAAGAACAGCGGCGCCTTGACGATAAAGAACTCAAGAAGCAACGCGAAGAAGACAAAGAAGACCTACGAAGTATGTTCCACAATATGAGAGTCGATATAAAAGAAGAAATTGAACAGATCAACGAACAAATAGAAAATGTGGACAAGAAAGTCGAAAATGTGGACAAGAAAGTACAAAATGTAACAGGATTTGAATAAACGATGGGAAGAAGTGGAAGGGTTGAAAGAACAAATGAAGATGATCATGAAAGAGACAGAACTCACACATAAAGAACTGACAGAACAGGTTATTGGCCAGACTGATAAAACTGAACCAAGAGGAATATCCCCAGTTCAAAATTGCTCGGAGGCAGATATACCAGCTGGAAAATTAAAGCCGCCGACTTTTGACGGAGAAACATCGTGGCCCATATACAGGAGGCAGTTTGAGGCGGCAGCTCTCAGCAAAGGGTGGAGCGAACAACAGGCAGCAACTGCTCTAATTCTCTCGCTTCGAGGTAAAGCCCTAGAAATCCTCCAGAACATCCCGGAGTTGAAACAGCAAAACTACTTAACAGTGATACAGGCCCTAGATTTGAGATATGGTAACAAGTACATAAGCCAGGTCTACCAGACACAACTAAAAACAATGGTCCAGAAGCCAAATTAGACTTTGCAAGAATTTAGTGCCGAAGTGGAGAAACTTGTGCGACTGGCGTATCCCCAAGCCCCAGAAGAATTTGTCAACCAGATCACCTTCCAGACCTTCAACGATGGGGTACTTGACAACGAAATGCCACAAGCCTTGAGGCTCGGAAGGTTCAAAACACTTACAGACTGTGTCATTTACGGCTTGGAATTTGAAGCAGCGAAGAATGCATCTCAACCTCGCCGCAACAGGCTGCGCGAAGTGAAGGAGATAGAGAACTTTGCAGACACGACAGCGGAAGTAAGGCAAGAAATGAAGTTGATAAAGGAAGCCATAAGAAAGCTCACTGCACCGGTTGGCGCACGTAGTACGAAAGCAGATTGGTCAGACATAGAATGCTACAAGTGTGGTAGGAAAGGGCACATAAGTAGGCAGTGCTCACAAACCCAACAGGTGGCTCGCAGAAGACAAGAATACACCAACACGAAGCTGCAGCTGGCGTGCGAGTCACAAGGCCCAAAGTCAAGTTCTCCATTATCTGACGCTACCGCGAGAGCCTCGTTATATCTGGCAGCATAGGCGGAAGACGATGCAGTTTCACCATTAATACTGGTGCCACTAGATCCGTTGTACGTCCAGACATGTTGCCAAACATGTCGGCACTCACGACCAACAAACAGCCTGTGTTGGAGACGGCGAAAGGAGATAGGATACCCCTCCATGGAGAGGCCACTGTTTACATTAGGTTGGTCCGTACTGAGCTACAGCTAACGGCTGTCGTCGCAGAAATCGTCGACGAATTTATTCTGGGCTTGGATTTAATGGAAGAGTTCGATGTCTTTTCAGTAGACTTCCAGTATAAGATCTTGAGAATCGGCAACGAAGAGTTGTATTTATCTTCAACAGCAAGCGAAGCTAATCCCACTTCTGACACCAAATTGTTGCGTTTTCGCCGGGTTCTGGATAAGTGAGACTTGCAATTTTAACAAACAACTTTATTTACTCTCTAAATATGGATACAATAAAACTTCTAGAATGTCTCTCTCACAAAACACTTAGTTTGTCTGGCCTTACAATCGCTAATCTGCACACAAGTCACTATACTGCAACTACAGACGCTACTCTCTAACATTTCACACTGGTTACTGCTTCTTCGAGTCCCTTCAACATTCTCTAACTGAACTGAACTGAGCTGGATTGCTTCCGCCTTTATATACCCGTCGTACCTTCCACCTCGTTTCGGGAGTGTTCCATTCCAGAATGTTTCAGGACTTTTTTTGCTAGAAGGTTCTGTGAATACAGAACGGTTCCGTGTGTATACAGGGGGATGCATATACGGGTTGATCCAAATGTGGCCATCACTCCTGTTACACAAAGGGTTCTCTGCGTATACATGGTGTATATACAGGGTGTTCGGAATGCGCAGATCTCAGTTATCCGTTCCGACGAGGTACAAGTCAGCAACTTCGTTCTTTTTGGTCCTAGAGGGTTTACACTTCGCCTGTTGGGGGGGGGGGACATACCCGGGGGTGCGGTGTTGCCATATTGTGCACGAATTCCCAGATGTTGGGGAAGTTTTGGAGATGTGGCAACACCGCACCTACATATATTGAAGTGCTTTGTAACAATATGTTGGCAAAGTAACGCGATTATAAGAAAAGCAAATTATAGAGAAATAAAATGGCTTATTATCGGTTGTTAAAAGTTTGTATATGCTATACTATTTAGAAATTGCCCACTAAATTAAATTGCATCAAAAACTTTATAAAGAATGATAAAAAAATGGTATGATATTTTATTGTAATCAAATAAAATGCGTTGAATACTTGTGCTTTTTAACTTGATAAAACTTAATAATTTAACTGCATCACCCAATGGGATTGGTTGTATTATATTTAAACAATAAACAAATGCCAATTATTAGTTTGATGTAACAACTATTTCAATACACTAAAATTGTTTAACAAGATTCATTCACATGTTCAGATTGTTAGAGAAATCAATTGTTAAAAAATGTAATCCATACAAAATGTATTTTCGATCTTTTAAGTACATTTCATTAAACAAATATAATGTGACACTGCGATTTCACTTCCATTTTATATATAAGAAACAACATTTCATTCATCAGTCATTATTTCAAGATACTGTAAGTTAACATTTAATATATATATATAATATTACTCAAACATACATAACATTTCTTCAGTTCTGAAACACTTGCATTAAAACACTTCAGCATGTCTGCTTCGCTTAGACTGTCTTCCAGCTTGTTAATATCACTACTTTACCGTAGCACCACCACTTTACCCCCGACTTATTGCTTGTTCTTATGCTGTTAGTTTTAAAAGCTTTCTCTTAGTTACCTTTCTACCAACTTTGTGTGTTCGTTGTTGTATATAATGTGGGTCTTGGATTGGCGAACTTTTTGATGTTTAATTCTTCACGTTTTACTGGTACATGAATGTTTTTGTTTATGTTATATGTGTTTATTTATTTTTGTTTATTTGTTGATGTATGCTATTAGTACTGTGGTGTTTGTAGAGTTCCGAAGCGGGAGGCAAAACGATGCAGCTGCTAGAACACCAAGGCGGTAAGCAGTGAATTGGAGGCACTGTATTGTATAATATTCTTGCAGTTGGTGTATTTAAAATGGGATTTTTTGATTTCTTTTAATGATTAACCTCGGCTTTATGTTGGAGCCTGCATGGAGTTAAAGCTGTGTAAGTTGTCGAAATGGCATCGTCCAAATAGATATATCATAAAAATAGGTAAACGTGGTAGTTCAAAAAGGCAGTTAATTACAAACCGATAATAACATAATTCTTTAATTACTGTTTACTGAGTTTTTAAGCAATATTGACGTCAACAGTTTATTATTGAATTGTATGCCCCTTTTATGGCGGTCAAAATCTAATCAGTTTTTTTGTATGAACATGGCTTGACCTACCTTGACTTGCACAAAATGAATAACTATATCTACCTAACATTTTTAGTGAATGGTTTGGAGGGTAGAAAATACTAAGATCTAAATATTTGTTTAGCGTCGATCTATTTCCGAAACTGTGCCATTCCCATGAATGCTACTAGTAAAACTTAAGCACTAACTTGTTAGGAAAATATTAGAGTGAAAATATGTTTTCATATTCTTGATAATAAATTTAAAGTATTTTTATTTTATACAAGGAGGCGCCCATTGTTTGAACTTGTCCATGGACAGCGCTTCCAACACAAATAAGCAAAATATCTTCTCCGTTTGTTTTATTACTTGAAACATTAAGGTGGCGACCAACTGTAGGTAGAAAACTGAGGATCAAGTTATTATTTACTTGTCAAAATATATGTTTGGGCTCTCTTTTCATTTATTTATTTATTTTATATATACATGCTGGCCCATCGAAAACTATACAAGCCACCACATTTTCTTATATTAATATACGCCACTGACTACAATAATTATATCACATTTTGATTCAACACTTAGAAAGGCGCAGAATTATCAATCCAAATAGAAATCAAAGTACCATAATACAGGACGGCTCATTGAAAACCATAAAACCGGATTTTCAAGTATTTAAAGTTCTGTTTAAAAAAGGTGAGAAGAGGTCGATTTTATTTTGGAGGGAGGCACATTTTCGCGCGAATGTAAGAGATGCACCTTTATCCCCCTAAACGAGGTAGCTACAGTCTTCAAATTTTTAAATTACACTTTGGGGTCGAGTCAGGTTTGCTATCGCCAATCTTATTATTCGGCTAAACTGTTATTTTTCGGTATGTTTAAAATTATTGCGATTTTCTTAGTTCATTTTTGATAATGAGAGTCATTTATCATTGTTTTTGACTTATCATTTCAGATAAGGCTAAGCAGAAAACAAGAAAATGAAATTCACCGAGTATTCCCCTCGCACAAGCAGCTCAGTGCCTTTGGACGGGAGGGTGTCGTTTATTATTTCTTTATTATTATTTAATCAACTGGTTGTGGATTTGGCACAGTGCTTCATTTCACATTTTACTCCATCTTTGTATCAAAACATGGTGTATTCATTCAATTCAGGAACATGTCGAAGTTATTGAGTTATTTTGCGTAAATCACCAGTGCGCGAATAGGACGATGCAACTATTTAATTAGCAACACTCTGACAGAATGACTGCTCGGAAGTACGTTTTGGACCTAGTGGAAAAATTTTGAAATACTAGTTCTGTTGCAAAAAAAAACACGTTACAGCACGGCCTGCGGGGAATGAAGCTGCAGAAGTAGCATTTTTAGGCTACGTCCACCTTATTCACTAGAATGTTGGCAGATGCTTCATGCATAAATCATACAGCGTACAAATAATTTTAAAATTAATGTAAGAAGCACTTAGTGGTCCATAGGCTAAAGAAAGGTCAAACACAGATCAGCCAACATCATGGAACAGACCATCAGAAGCGGTACAAGAAGTTGAAGGCAAAACCAGCTCTGAGAGTACCCGGTACTGACAGTAAGATCCCCAAATAGAACTTTGAGAAAAGATTCATTATAGAAATACTAGCGAGCGAAAGATGGGGAAACAGCCATCCTGTAGTAGCAGGGGTAGTCTGATATACTGACAAATTCAAAGCGGTATTAAGTGTTGGATCAGGGATTTACATAATGAGCACAACTGTCAAATTTCACAAAATTATTCCAGGCCTAAATGACGGCAATGTAACGTTGCTCAAAAGAGATTAACAAGAAACGACGGAAACGTCAAACACCATATTATATTCTGATTTCACGACTTCAATTAACTTTGTATTTACTTACATTAGGTTCTTGATATTAGAACTTATTAACTGATTAACACCAAAAAGAAAACTGAATTAAACTGACCGGAAAGAATATTTAGGTCAAAATTAATGAAAATATCAAATTGTTGCTCATGTTTTAATTTTGTGTTACTCTTATTTCATAGTTTCTTAAAATACAGTTTTAACAAAACCCTACTAACAATTGTTATTTTTGTAACTATGTTGTCCATATCCATGTACTCCATGAAGGCTTCAACATTAAATACGAGTTCTTATTTTAACAACCCTATTTTTTTCTTATATTATTTTTACTGATATTTTAACCCCATATAGATGTGTTGCTTTTTACGAACCGAATCGACCAGGGTTTTGGTGTACTGACTTTTATTTTAACGTACTACTGTTTAATGTATTGTCTAACTGAGGAACTAACTGATCCAATAAGACTTAGGTGGATGTGTCAATTTTATTGCACAAACACAGACTACTCATTTAGACCATATAACTTATGAGTTGTGAGCGTGCCCGATGAGAGAGGTATGCCAAGCTGATGAGACTGTCTTGATGTTTTGTAGAGCCACGAGGTCGGGATGAAAACCCTGGTCATGCTGGATGAACAGGGCGGTAAGCATAAGTTCTAAAATCACTGTGTCTTCTATTATATATATTATAAAAAACAACCATATATATAATCACCCGTCTGCTCTCTCATTCAATATTAAAATATATATAATATAGCTACTACTTATCTGACATCCGAAATATTATACTGTTTTGTTTGATTTTGTGCCGAATTCACACTGTTTGGACAGAGATAGTTTTTTAATCATGCCTGTTAGGCTTTTCAATTTGTATGATCGAAATTGACAGGTAATGACTGGAAAATTAATAAGTATTGTAAAAACTTAGAGCATAACACCTTTATAATGTTCAGGCAGAAATTGGCATACCAGTACGGAGCAAGAGATATGTAATTTAATTTTTTGTTTAGTATAACAACCTAAGTGTTTGAAAATTTAATATTTATATTTTAATGATGATGTTACTTCTACCAGTTAACAGCAAAAATGTGAGTTTTTACATATAATACCATGGATATGCGATTGAAAAGATATACTGACTGTCAAAGAATAGTATAATGTAAGAAAAAAGTCTGGACGCAGCAAGTGCGTTATGGTAGCCGAATTTTCTTTCAAATATTTTTAATTGCAAATGTCTTGCTTTGATGAAAGCAGGCATCAAACTTGGTTGCCTATATAGTAGAAACAGTGTCCCATATTTCATCGAAATAACTTTATTGTTTGAAAATATATCAACATTTTTCAAAAGTCTGGATGCAGCAAGTGTGTTATGGAAGTGAATTTCCATAAAAATGTTTTTAATAGCAAATGCGAGCGGGCATCAATCTGCTTACCGGTATAACCTATGTAGCAGAGACAATGTACTATGTTTTATCGAAATTACTTATGGTTTGAAAATATACAAAAATTTTCCGAAAATAAACTTAAATGTTGGTTTCCTAACCAACAAAGCTTACGTTAATAGCAAATTTAGTGATTGCAATTTGAGGATTTAATGAAAATTCGGTAAATTTGCAGATTAGCTCCCGAACGCTTTTCAAAAAATTGTTTTCAGAAACATTACTAGGACCCCACCTGGATGCACAAACCACAAGAAAAATGTCTTGTTCACACCCCCTAAGGAAGTTACGGGACTGGGAGTGAATAGGGGCGCTGAGCGGGGTAGGTAGTAAAAAGGAAATATGAGCAGAAAATGCGAAGAAAACTGCTTAAAAGTTGTCTATTTAAAGCCATATCCACATTAAATCCTGCCTACCCCGCACAGCGCCCCTATTTGCCCCAGGTCACGTAACTTCCTTGGGGGGTATGATCAAGAAGTTTTTCTTGTGGTTAATGCAACGAGGGTGGTTGTATGCACACGAGGGGGGAAGGAAAATGCCTACGACGAAGCAGGACCCCCCCGTTCGGCTTGCGGCAGGGGCGGGGGGTTGGAGGGTGGCTGCTTTGTCGTGGGGATTTTCCTTTCCCCTTGCGTGCATACAACCACCCTCGTTGCATAAACCACAAGAAAAATGTTTTGTTCCTACCCGCCAAGCAAGTTATGGCACCTGGGGGAATAGCGGTGCTGTGCGGGGTAGGCAGGGTTTAAGGAGGATATGGCTTCAAGATGTGAAAAAGACTGCTTTCAAGCCCGTTATTTTCTGCTCCTATTTCCTTTTTACTACCTACCTCGCCCAGCACCCCTACTCACTCCTGGTCCCGTAACTTCCTTGGGGGGTGTGAACAAGAAATGTTTCTTGGGGTTTGTGGATCCAGGGGGGGACTCTAGGCAGGTTTCTGAAAACAGTTTTTTGAAAAGCGTTCGGGAGCTAAAATGCAAATTTACCGAAAATTCGCTACCAAAACGCACTTACTGCGTTCTTACAAATGCACCATATTTCGAAAAAAAATGCAAAAATGCATTAACAAATTTGTTCTACGAAAATTAACTAAAAATTATAGACCGTTAAACCATAAACTTCACTAAAACTACAGCGAAAGCATCAACTTAACTAAACCGACAGCCAAAGCATCAGAGAAAGGGTCTATTTGAAATGAATATTTTGTAAGTATTTTAGTAAAAAACGGCAATGACGGTTGAATCTGAAACCTAATGGTTTGCAGAACACTCTTCTTGCAACATTTTCCTTTCACAATCGGTATTTGTTTCACGTTCTTCGCCTAAACATTGCCAATTTTGACGGTTAAAATTGCAAGTTTGACGTTTTGAGGAAAACTCCAAAATTTGTTTCTTTAATTGCCCATAACTTTTTTGTCTTTAAAGCTAGAGACCTGAATTTTAGTACAGAGTTCACTCTTTATAATGCAAACACGCGTACCAAATTAGGTTGCCCTTACTTTGTTATTTACGGAAATATGAATTTTTTAGAAAGAAAACACAAAATTTTCCGGGAAAACCTGGTCCGATTTTCCTGGCTAACGTACTTATCCAAGTCACTTGCAAAAGGAAGGTACTCACCAAATGTGATCAAGCTCAAGTTATCGGTCGGACATATATCTATATCTATATATCTATATATATATATATATATATATATATATATATATATATATATATATATATATATATATATATATATATATATATATATATATATATATATATATATATATCTATATATATATATATATATATATATATATATATATATATATATATATATATATATATATATATATATACACACAGATCTCCTCATTAGCGAATTAAAAAAAATATTCGCTAAAAGTGATACAATGAGGCAAATAGGTTGGTGAGACAGAGACGGGCAATTGTCAGCTGGTTGTCCAGTTGACGTTAACTTCACAGATAAAAATATTTACTGTTGTTTCTACACTCAAATGTCAAATGAGTTAGCATTGTTCGTTATTACACAGGATGTGCCATTTAAAATTATCACCTGAAAAATATCAGTATTGAAAAAAAATGAAAAAAACCGAGACACATTGATTTTGTTTTCAAGGGGGGCACATTATGGCGTAAGTTTGGTGTCTTGGCAATTACCCCTTAAGCAGGGGCGTAAAGTACCGCTAAATTTTAAATGGCACCCTGTGTTGACTGATATCTCATTTTAAAGCATTCTCAATTCTGCTCATGACAACATACGACTTTTAGTGAATTTTGTTTTAAAAAAATTCACTATTGAGGAGATCTCGCCTTTTGAATTTTGAAAAAATTCCTTCAAATTAGCACTAATTAGGCCCCCGAGAACACATATCCGGGGTCGGTTTCAACACCGATAACTCAAAAAATAATGGGCCGATTTTGATCAAATTTGGTGAGTACCTTCCTTTTGCAAGTGGCTTGGATAAGTTCGTTAACCAGGAAAATCTGCTCGGTTGAAATAGATTAAACAATGTTTTCTTTTAATTACACAGACGGATTCCCCCTTTCAGTGTCAGTTCTGAGCCAGCCTTACATGTATGGAATTTAGACCACGAAATTATAATGCATGCTTGTAAGAAAATAAATTCGGGACTCAGCAAGTGCGTTATGGTAGCGAGTTTTTATTGAATGCCTCAAATTTGAATAGCTAAATTTGCTATTAACCTATAAGGTTCGTTGGCCAACAAACTAGTTTTTTCGGGAACATTTTAAGTTTGTTTTCGAATATTTTTTTTACATTTTCAAACAATAAAGTTATTTTGATGAAATATGGTACATTATTTTTACTATATATGTTATACTGGTAACCAAATTTGATGTCTGTTTTCTTAAAAAAAAACGCATATTTGCTATTTAAAACATTTTAATGAAAATTCACTATCATAACGCACTTGCTGTGTCCAGGCTTTTTTAAATTTTGGTTTGGACATGGCAATAAAATCATCAATTAAAAAATAGGAGAAAATATCGATGAATGAAAGAATGTTATTTAAGTAAATGTTCAAATTGTTTTTCCTCCACTTCCATGCGATTTATAAAATCTTTGCTCCACGTCGAAATTTCGGGCGTTATCTGACGACTTTTCTTCAACAATTTCTCAATCAAAATATTTTCTTTTATAATTTTTCGTTTATCTATTAATAATAATAACTTTCTTACCTGGTTCACTTTAAACGAGATACGTAAATATCCCGTAAAATCGTCATAAGTCGATTGAATTCCAATCCGTGAAAATGGTTTGATGAAAAAATGGAGATAATTAGTGTGTTCTACAAGCACTGCACTACTGTGCACGACAGGTAGCACAGATTTTAATGATCCTCATCCTGAGAAAAACACTTTGTATCGGTACGTCCTGGATTTAACGCATACATTTTGGAAAACTGGATTGGTTGCAAATAGAAAGCATCAACGTGAGCAGGTCGTACGTAATTAGGGTAATCAGGTAGTTGTCCTGGGTCACATCGCAATGGAACCCAATTTGGGTCTCTGGAAACTTGCAGGTACTTCAGGAATTTGTGTAGCTAGTTGCCGCCGAATCTTAAAAACTAATAAGTATCACCCATACAAAATTAATTTGGTACAGGAACTTAATAAAGACGATCCTGGTCGTCTCGTGCAGTTCTGTGAAGAAATGAGTCATCATGCTAGAAGGAATCCAAGCGTTTTGTACTCAATCTGTTTTTTCGACGAATGTACGTTCCAACTGGATGGCGAAGTCAACCGCCAGAATTGCAGCTACTGTAGTGATGAAAAGCCAAGAATTTTTCGTGAAACTCATCCGCGTAAATTAAATGTTTGGGCGGGCCTACTGGGAGACCACCTTTCTTCCTACCGGGAAATCTACCCGACGATTGTTGGAGTATTAGAAAATGACTACGCTTTGGCGGAAGAGGAAGTGTGGTTTCAGCAGGATGGTGCTCCACCACATTATGCCGCAGCTGTGCATGATTTTTTTAATCAGAACTTTCCAAATCACTGGATAGGACGCAGAGGTTCAATTTAGTTCCTTCCCAGATCGCCGGATTTAACCCTGTTTAATTACGTTTTGTACTGATGTACCACATTTTATTTGTTTTTGTTTGTTTATTAGCTCGAAGGACCTGATTATGTTGTGTTAAATTAAACGCTGATTTTAGTAACACTTAACGTTTAATAACAAACTGTAAACTTATACAAAATTACTTATATTATGTTATGCTTTAGAGTCCATGAGAACTCTACGAAATGAGTAAAGATTATGTTCACAAGCGTGTTGCTTGTTTGGAGTCTATATAAGAACTGCTTTGAATCAACATTGAATTTTCCTACGCTATCTACCTGAGATAGGTTAACAGACGTATGGTCAATTGTAAACAAGAAATGACCCTTGTGGGGTTATTCCTAACCATGTTTAAAATTGCATTGTACAGATAGTAAATATCATAACAAAGACGGCTACTAAGAAATATGTTAATTTGAGAGGTCAAGACGAGACGCCTTAACAAACCCCTTCGCCTTTTTTCTATGGAGATACTTGAAGTCGAAAATGTATGCTACACAACCAAACACTTGAGCAGCTTTGCATGATTTTTTTAATCAGAACTTTCCAAATCACTGGATAGGACGCAGAGGTTCAATTTAGTTCCTTCCCAGATCGCCGGATTTAACCCTGTTTAATTACGTTTTGTACTGATGTACCACATTTTATTTGTTTTTGTTTGTTTATTAGCTCGAAGGACCTGATTATGTTGTGTTAAATTAAACGCTGATTTTAGTAACACTTAACGTTTAATAACAAACTGTAAACTTATACAAAATTACTTATATTATGTTATGCTTTAGAGTCCATGAGAACTCTACGAAATGAGTAAAGATTATGTTCACAAGCGTGTTGCTTGTTTGGAGTCTATATAAGAACTGCTTTGAATCAACATTGAATTTTCCTACGCTATCTACCTGAGATAGGTTAACAGACGTATGGTCAATTGTAAACAAGAAATGACCCTTGTGGGGTTATTCCTAACCATGTTTAAAATTGCATTGTACAGATAGTAAATATCATAACAAAGACGGCTACTAAGAAATATGTTAATTTGAGAGGTCAAGACGAGACGCCTTAACAAACCCCTTCGCCTTTTTTCTATGGAGATACTTGAAGTCGAAAATGTATGCTACACAACCAAACACTTGAGCAGCTTCATCGGCGGTTTGTTGAAGAATGTCGCTATAAAAACACCCGAAATGCTCGAAAATGTTAGGAAGTGAAGCAAAGATTTTATTATTGTATGGAAGTAGAGGGAAAACAATTTGTATATTTAATTAAATAAAACTATTTCATTCATTGATGTTTTGTCTTATTCTTTAATTATTGATGAATTTATTGCTATATGCAAACCAAAATTTAAAAAGTCGTATATTGTGAGCAGGATATTTCCTTTACCTCTTGAAAATGGCTCCAAAACAGGAGCCGAAACGTCGAGTTTTCATAAATTCTGGACGCGGTTCAACCCGAGAACCAAGTATGTCTCATATATATATATATATATATATATATATATATATATATATATATATATATATATATATATATACAGGGTGTTTTTTTAAGTGTTCGATATCTCGAATACGACTTAATTTTTTGTATAATTTTGTTTTTGTCATATTGATTTTACGTTTAATTCTTTTTAACCCACTATCCACCACAATCAGCATCGTTTGTGTATTTCTCCTACTAGCGGTATGTCATCCACGCCCGTTATGCAATGGAACCGTTCTCCATTTAATTTTATTCCTGTTGCCTTTTCCTTTAGCCTGTTTATTGTATCTTCACTGAGTGCGTACACTTGGAGAACTCGAATCACCACAACACATTTAAAACAACCTGCCGATCGTTTCACTAACCAAATTACCGTCATCGGTTCCGGATTTATGATTTATTAGGTTAAAATACAAAAAAAAAACAACATATAAACAATTTAATTTAACTTTATTTATCGTCTGTCGTGCGTGAGAAATTGTTCAAAATGACCCCCTTCAACCCACCAAACACTTTCCCACCCCTTTTTCTCAACGGATACTGTACATACTGAAACATTACAGGTGTCACTAATGAGCAGGCAAAGCCGACTCTGTTTTTCATATTATCTAAAGTTGTAGGTGCAATCTCCATCACTTTGTCCTTTATAAAACCCCAAAATAAATTATTAAGGGGGGGGGGGGGTCAAATCCGGGGACGTAGCGGCCAGTTGACCGAACCTACTCGACCAATACACCTCTTTTCAAATATTATATTCAAATGATAACGGGCCTGTATTGCATAATGGTGTGAAGCTCCATCCTGCTGAAACCACATGTCTGGGTTTATGTTTTGGTTTAATAATTAAGGTAATTGGTTTCTTAAAAAGTTATCCATTTAAACGCTTTTCAAATAAATGCCGACCAATAACTTTATCCCCGATTACATCACATCGGACATTAATTGACCATGCATGTTGATTTGGCAGCGTCTTATCCAGTGGTGACTTTCCGCCGCGCAGTAGTGCATATTGCGTCTATTTGCCTTAAAATACAGCTCCGTTTCTGCAATTAGTTTTTCATCCGACCGAAATGCGTTTCCAGTAAGGAACTTGAGTCACTTGGAACACACACATCTGTCGAATTGGTCTTGTGAAGCACAATCGAAAATGGTGATCGATGCAATTTGTTATGAACAAATTTAACTGGTATCGCTGGACGCATTGTTATAATGAAACTAAACAGTGCATCAATATATTCAGTCCCCGAAAATTGTTATCGTTGTCTTTTCTGCTTACGTATCATTGGACGCATTATTATTAAAAACCTAAATAGACAGGTGTAATGAGCCAAAATTCAGTTTTGTTGAATAATTGTAATCCAAGATTTTCCGGAATTAAAATTAACAGAATTTGGAAAATGCCGCGAATTATATTCCTGGTTAGAAAAAGGTCATTACTGTGCGGTATAAAGTTAAATAGAATAGACAAGGATGGATATATTTAATGATTTAATCGTTGTCAGTAGTGTTTCTAGCTAACAGAATGTCACATGATTATAGTGACGTTTCATATTGAATTGATAGAAAAAATTCAGTTACTTTGGGGTGTTTGTTTCTATAAATCAGCTACTTAAAATTAACACAAATAAGTTTAGGCAGGTCCCGTGATATGCTTAGGAGATGAGGTATTGCGTTATGTATTACAAGATTTGTAAAAATTCGCTACCGTAACGCATTTGCTACGGTCCGACGTTGGTCTATGAAGAGTATGTATTGCATCCTAAAAAAAAACGTTCCATTTCCTTGTCCGCTAATGTCCATGTCTATGCTTTCTTTGACGGATGACCAGTATGAGGTTTTCTCTGTTGAAACTACCGTTTAAATTTGGAAACATAGTGGTGAAGTGAAGTTCCGTCAATCTAACAATTCTATGTAAAAATTAACATGATCCTTGTATAGCTTCGAAATCGTCACTATTTTGTTTTTGATCACAATTTAAAATTCGCTGCACACACCCTGCTGATATCTTAGACATACTTAATCTCATATAAAATATGATGTACGCGCGCAGTTGACATGTCCACAATAATAGCTCTCTACTTGCCTTAATGTCAGCTCTTTAGTATTTCAGAACATCATTGGTTTTATTGGCTATTGAGCTATTATAGTTTTTGGTTGGCTTTGATGCACGTGGACATTGCATATCGTTTTCGAGTATATATGACTGGGTGTAAATTGTGCAACCCAGTGGTAAATTATGTCTTTCGATAAAGCATTATCACACAAGGTTTGTTACGTATTGACCAAAATGTCACAAGTATTGACCTCCGCTCTTCCTCTAACACCAGCAGTACCCAAAACAATATTGCAGGCCTATATGGAAAAACAAATGTTGTTAAGCAGCGCCCAGCATGACTTTAGAAGTGGAAAATCCACCATAACTGCTCTGTTAGAAGTTTCACAAAAAAACACAGAAGCATTAAATAGTGACCACATAGCTCATTGCATATACTGAGACCTACAGAAGGCATTTCATTCCGTGTCTCACGAAATGCTGTAAAAAAAACTTGAATGCTATGGAATCAGGACTGTCATTAGATTTATTTAAATCATACCTCAGCAACCGATACCAAAGAGTCAAAATCGAATCTAACTATTCCAGCTGGAAACCGATAACGTGTGGACTACCTCAGGGCTCACTGCTCGGGTCTTTGTTGTTTTCCATGTACATAAATGACTTACCGCCTAATGTGACAGCGAGCACAGTTTGCCTGTATGCAGATGACACCACCTTTATAAATATTAACAGTGATACAAAAAAGCCAAGTGAGCAGACCACTGGTACATTGCAGAGTGCTAATCCTGGTTTACTTCACCTGAATAAAGAAAAAGTCTGGACGCAGCAAGTGCGTTATGGTAGTGAATTTTCATAGAAATGATCTGGAACCAAATATTTTTTATAACTTTTTTTACTTGTAACAAAGAAATATAAATTTTGGTATATAGTTTCCTTTTAATATCGTAAACTTCCGTACCATAGCTTTTCTATTTTTTGAGATAAAATTTTTTTCCCAAACAAAACCCTAAATTTTCCCGGAAAAGCTGGTCCGATTTTCCTGTCTAACGAACTGATCCAAGCCATTTACAAAAGGAAGGTACGTGCCAAATTTTATCAAAATCGGACTATTATATTTTGAGTTATCGGTGTTATATATATATATATATATATATATATATATATATATATATATATATATATATATATATATATATATATATATATATATATATATATATATATATATATATATATATATATATACACGAGTCCGTGACTTTTTGATAGAAACACTGGTTTGTTGACAAAAAATCATTTTATTTCTCAACATAGTCTCTTTTGAGCTCTATACACTTCGTCCAACGTTTCTCCAATTTTTTTATCCCTTCCAAAAAATAAGATTTGTCGGGGTCCTTAAAATAGGCATTTGTTTGTGATATGATTTCATCATTGGAGTCAAATTTCCGCCGAGCCATTTCTTTAAGTTTGGAAACAAGAAATAGTCACTCGGGGCTAATTCCGGCGAATAGGGCGGATGAGGGAGCAATTCTAGCCGAATTTTTGCAATTTCGCCATGGAGACTACACATGTGTGCACCCTTGCATTGTCTTGGTGGAAAATAACTTTTTTCTTGGCCAAATGCGGTCGTTTCTTCTTCAAATTGTCATTGAATCGGTCCAATAAGTTGGTATAATATTCGCCATTGATTGTTCTTCCCTTTTGAAGGTAATCAATGTGGATTATACCGCGTGCATCCCAAAAACGGTCGTCATGACTTTATTAGCTGACAAATCCACATTGGCCTTCTTCGGCGCCGATTCGCACGGAGAAACCCACTGTTTTGACTGCTGCTTTGTCTCTGGTGTGTTGTGGTGAATCCATGTTTCGTCCACGGTAACGAAACGACGCAAAAACTCGTCTCTATTGCTGTTGAACAACGCCAAACGCTTCTCCGAAGTGTCACACGATTGCGTTTGTGGTCGATTGTGAGCAAACGCGGCACCGATCTTGCGGATAGCTTTCTCATACCCAAGTGATCATGCAAAATCGGAACCACTGAACCATGTGATATGCCTATGACTTCCACAATCTCCCGCACTTTCAATCTCCGATCGGCCAACACTATATCGTGAATTTTTTCAGTTGTTTTGGGTGTAGCGACCTCAACTGGACACCTGAACGTTCGGCGTCATTTGTGCTTGTACGGCCGCAACGAAATTTAGTAAACCACTTTTTTACCATGGAAATTGATGGTGCAGCGTCCTCATAGTATTTATCAAGCTTAGCCTTGGTTTGAGTGATGGTTTTTTTCCGCAAAAAATAATGTTTGATCACACGAAATTCACTTTTTTCCATTTTCGTTATAAATCAAGAGGTCGTCTGCTTTCAATGGCTATCTAACACAAACTAAATGACGCAGCTTGTTCGAAATTTGACAGGAGTCAACTGACAGATGCTTGTTGACAGGAGCAGTGTTGCCCTTCCTTTGAAGAGGCGGGATATTCCAAAGGTCACGGACTTATTATTGACCCGCCCTTGTGTATATATATATATATATATATATATATATATATATATATATATATATATATATATATATATATATATATATATATATATATACATATACAAATTGAAACTGACCCCGGATATGGATTCTAGGGGTCCTAGTTCGCGCTCATTTGAAGAAATTTTTTAAAATTCAAAAGTCGGGATAATAATTTTTTTCTAAGAAAATTCACTAAAAACAAATGCCATGAGTATAACAACTCGATTGCAACTCCAGCAGCCACCACTAATATTTTTGGGAGTCTACATGCAGACAGATTTTCGTTGGTCATATCATACACAGCAACTGTGTAAACGTCTTGCGTTGTCTCTGTGATAAGATGAATTAAAAATATTACTACTTATTACGCAGCATTAATAGCCTACTACAGTATTTTCACAGCAAAGCAACGTATGCCATTGTGGTGTGGGGAAACAGTCCAGGTATTAGTGATATATTAATGCTACAGAAAAAAAGCAGTTAGGATCCTGTGTTCAGTTAATAATAAGACCAGCTGTAGACCCCTATTTAAGGAAACTAGAGTACTTACTATTGTTTCCGTTTATATCTTTGTGTGTGTAGTGTATGCATACCAGCATTTTGAAGATTTGGTCAGGAACGGTCAAAATTGTCGGAATTTATTAATACACAAATACTGTGGATTTAGTAATGACATCTATCTGTATATATCTAAATTAAACAACTTCGCACAGTTGTTTACTATCTGTGTATGCTTCATTTTAATTTGTACATGTTTATACAATTTATATCTTGTACTCAATGTTTTCACATTTATTTGTGTTTATTGAAACATCATTGTTGTTGTATGTGTTTCTTTTTGTTGAGGAGGCTGTGTAATATTTGTGCTTAATAAAGGTTGTCTATGTCTATGTATATAGCGATTTCATTTATTCTAGGAGTTTCCAATTAGTCACTTTATGCACACCCATGTAGCTTTCAAACCAAATGTAATGCGACATTTTCTCTGCGACAGTCGTCGATTTTCACCTGCTGCCAAATCATAATACAGTTTCTTTACCTACATTACCAATATGTTTAAAGTCTCAGGTTCAAAGGCTGTTTTCATTACTTTTTTATGAGCCCAGCTAATAGTTAATAGCTTCAAGTTTTGTAGCACTTTTAAGCTTCATTTCACTTTTTTTTTTCCAATTTCAAGTATATTACCATACCCAAAACATTAAAAATATGTTAGTTAATGATTTAAGGTGTTGGAAGGGAATCGGCCTTGACTAGATCCCAGCAATTGTTCTCAAAAAATGCGTACCAGAACTTGCTCCTGTCCTGACTCGTCTGTTTCAGACATCTTACAATAGAGGCATGTTCCCTAGTAACTGGAAAACTGCTCGAGTACAACCCGTCCCCAAGAAAGGATCCAAAGCGCTTCCTAGCATCTACAGGCCTATTTCTCTCCTTTCAGTCGTCTCTAAAGTGATGGAAAAGTATATAAACACCGAATTACTAAAATTTCTTGGAAAACACAGCAGTCTAATCCACGACAGGCAGTATGGATTCCGTCAGCGCAGATCAACTGGCGACCTCTTTTCCTTTGTCAGCCATTCTTGGAACAAATCTATGGAACTACACGGTGAATCCCAGATTGTCGCTCTAGACATATCCAAAGCATTCGACCAGGTCTGGCACGCAGCGCTGCTTAATAAACTACCAGCCTATGGCCTACCACCAAAACTCTGTACCTGGACAGCAAATTTCCTCTCCAACCGGAGCATTTCTGTTGTCGTGGATGGCCATTCCTCTAAACTGTATCCAATTAATGCAGGAGTTCCTCAAGGTTCAGCTTTAGCCCCTACTTTGTTTCTTCTCCACATCAATGACCTGCTCTCTAGCACATCCAACCCAGTTCACAGTTACGCGGACGACAGCACCCCCCACTCAAATATACAATATTCTAAGCCTGTCTCTTTAGCCCAATTAGATGAGGATCGCAGACTCATGGAGGGTTCTGTCTCCGTGGATCTACAAAAACTATTAGCCTGGGGAAGTAGAAATCTTGTACAATTCAACCCCACCAAATCACAGTCTTGCTTTCTTTCTCATAAGAGATACACCAGCCCTAGAACCATCACAACGAACAACCAAGTTATTCAAAGTAATGAGTCCTTTTCACTTGTTGGCATTTCTGTGGATCGAAATCTCAATTGGCACCAACATGTCACATCAATTGCAGAAGCTGCTGCTAAGAAATTAGATCTCCTCTTCCGGGCTCGCAAATACTTTTCACCAGCTAATCTCTATACCTTATATACTTCACAAATAAGATCAAACCTCGAATACTGCTCCCACATCTGGGGTGCTGCTGCCGCTTCTACACTCGCTATCCTGGACTCCATTCAGAAGAGAGCTATACGTCTCATCGGTGACCCTACCCTCACCGAAATGCTGCCATCCCTTTCCCTCCGACGTGCCGTTGGTGACCTCTCTCTCTTTTATAGATATCTGCACTGGCACTGCTCAGCGGAGCTTTCTTCCATAATTCCTCTATCTGCTGCCCCCAACAGATCTAACAGGGGAACAGAGCGAATGCACCCTTTTACTGTCTAGGTCACCAGACATAGAACATCTTGTTATGCGCGCTCTTTTGACCCGAGGACTTCCAAGTTGTGGAATTCCTTGCCGGCACGTGTTTTTCCTTCTCCCCCGAACCTCCAAACCTTCAAGTCCAGAATTAACAAGTTGCCTCTTTCCTCCTTGTCGGCACCCACGGTACGATAGTATTTAGGCTGTAAGCCCTCGTGGTGTGTTGTTGAAATAATATATATATATATATATATATATATATATATATATATATATATATATATATATATATATATATATATATATATATATATATATATATATATATATATATATATATATATGTTCAGAAAGATTTCCGCGGTCTTTAATGTGAGACATGCTTGGTTCTCGGGTTAAACCGCGTCCAGAATTTATGGAAACTCGACGTTTCGGCTCCTGTTTTGGAGCCATTTTCAAGAGGTAAAGGAAATATGTAAGGACACTCTAAGGCCTCAATCTGCCTACTCCTTAGAGTGATGGACAAAGGTGGGTAAAGGAAATATGTAAGGACACTCTAAGGCCTCAATCTGCCTACTCCTTAGAGTAGTGGACAAATGTGGGTAAAGCAAATATGTAAGGACACTCTAAGGCCTCAATATGCCTACTCCTTAGAGTGATGGACAAAGGTGGGTAAAGGAAATATGTAAGGACACTCTAAGGCCTCAATCTGCCTACTCCTTAGAGTGGTGGACAAAGGTAGGTAAAGGAAATATGTAAGGACACTCTAAGGCCTCAATCTGCCTACTCCTTAGAGTGGTGGATAAAGGTAGGTTGGGTTGTTGTAGCTTGATTACGGGGCCTCAATCTGCCTACTCCCCAAATCTCGCTGGAGATCGTCTGTGAGGTCTCAGTGCGTTCAACCCTAGGCCTCAGAGGCACTTTTGTACGTCACAACATTTGTTCATATATTCCCGTCTTAATTTTTGAACTATTGAGAATAGCTAATCTTTATTACCCGAAATTCCCGCAGCGGTTTTTGTCTCAGTGTTGGTCACATGTACACGACAGTGAGGCACCCTTCATGCAACAGTAAGATATGAGGCAGTTTCAAAACTATATAATTTTTAATGTTATCTATTTTAATGTATGAGAGATTGTTGTTGAAAAATATATTTGAATCTTTGGATACACTTTGTCAAAAAATGGGTAACATCAGATGATACATAATATAGGTATACCTAAGAACCTAGATATCTGTCGAACAAATAACAACCGTCACTTCATCTTAAAAGTAAAGGAAGCCTTCTGTCGGCTGTGCGTCCACATGGAATTGGATGCGGCACAATAAGTTTAATTTCAGATATAGGTAACGCTGATTCATTACAAACTTTAGGAAATACGTACCTGTTCGTCCCTTTCTCCTGATGCCTGATTTCACATGGATGTAATTACAAACTCCCGAGTTGACTCAAGTTTTGTCAGAACTTTTCCAATGAAATAAATCTTTAGTTTTCTGTTTTTCCGCTAAAGCCTGCCAGTGCCAAATCATCCTCTGTGGGACCTCTGTGTAGGTCCTCGAATCCACCTGAGTAAATTGTTCAAAATTCCTCCCCTTTGAAGTTGAATCTAACATCGGTTCTTCCTCGAACTTTCCGAATCTTTTTCAAGCACTCTTTTATTTTTGGTTTGATGAAACCTTTGCGTTTGATTTGATACCGAACTTATCTTTTCGTGCCACACTTCATTATTTTATTACATCATTTCCAGGGGCGTCCGTCGCTATAATACTTTTCCCTTTATTCTTGTGTTTTTAGACTTCCGTGTCTGCTCTTGAAAATACTGAATTATTCTGGACTTATGCAGACACTCTTATCCTCTTATCATTGGTTACGTAGCATCAGTTTATAATACAATGCCTGAGGTGCTTGGAGAAATTGTCTCATTATGAAGCATGAAATTTGTTGATGATAAGGCCCTAGGGAAAGTTATGTCGATCTCATCTTAAGGCTAATGATGCGGTACCAGGGGGAAGTATGAGTTCGGTCACAGCGCTTGATGGAAAATCCAGATTGTTGAATACAGCAGCGTCAAAGCGGCATATTCCACATTTTTTAAATGCGTTAATGATACAGCTTGGTGTCCATGCATTTTCATGAGTAATTTCAACACACTCAGCCACGTCATATGTAGTTAGTGATTTGTCTGGGTCTTGCATCATCCAGCTGTCGATGCTGCTTGGGATGCTGTTGAAAAAGGGTTATAAATACCAACATCCAACACTTATTATCTTATTTGTGGAGTGCGGTGGAACTTTCAACTGTCGCACCATTAGCTTTGGCCAAGATGAGAAGATCGATGCTGAGATGACTTTCGAGGTTGTCATAGATCCAAAGTGATGGGTTTTTTTCTGAGCTCCAGCCACTAGGTGCAGCTATGCCTAATATACCAGATGGAGCTCCTCTTAACGGGGACACCATCGCTGGAGATAAATATTGGCCTGTAGAATTTATCATGCAGCACGTTCTAACAAGGATGCCCCTGTCCCTACTTGTTACTTTATCAAATTAACACCCCTGGCCGCTACTATCTGCTGGTACTTGAATGGCCATACTTCCCGTCTCATCTAAATGAAAGGTTCTTCGTCCATAGGCGAAATCGGGAATTTTTTCGTAAATATGCTTCAAGTTTGAAAAAAAAAATGAGACGGGGCCCCTTGTTTAGTAAGCAGGACTTAACATCTGTTACCAAACAACTTCGGTGCTTGGCCAGACCACTGTGGTGCCATCGGGAACCAGCGACACTTATAGACGCCCTGTTCGACAAAAAAAAAGAAGGACGTGGGCGGTGAGGTTCCGCCTTCAAGCCTATACACTCAGGTGCAGATGAGTACAGCTACCTAGATCGTGCGATTCTATTACGCCCAGGATACAGCATCTGTTCATAACAGATCACGTACCACACTGCTGGGTTAATGATGTACAAAAATGCAACAACTTCCTATGGCTAGCTGGGTTTGTCGGACCAGTTACTGCCACTGGAAACACTCGTTTTATACTACTTGCTGAATACTCGGATGAGTACTCAATCAATACTGAATCTTGTTTTCTTTTTATAGTCGTCAGACAGTGATAAGAGGCAGATAAGGAATGATAACACTTCTTTTCACGCGATCGATGCACTGCAATCTTCCTGCTATACATGTCAGCCCAAATTCCTTCATCTTTTAAGATCATTCATGGATAGAATCAGTGTTCTTGAGTGGTTACAGAAATTGGTCTTCCAGAGAGTTCTAAATTCCCCAACTCAGTTTTTAATAGTAGCATGAAGGACGTTGACCACCTAAGGTTTCTACCATATCAGCAAAACTTTCTTTGCCGGATAAACTTTTAAAAAATAAATACTTGATAACTGACCGAAACTTTTTTATCAAAACCTGGCTTTTTCTCAGACATGCTGTTTTCAAAAGTTTACAGTTTCGTCACTATTCAAGTTTCGAATGTCAAAGTTTGACAGCTTATTTATAAAACATAGTTGTTACCATAGCAACTAAAATCAAATATCCTTACTGGAAAGTTTCCAGCTTAACTACATATTAATATGCCCTCGTAAAAGTATGTCCTTTGTTTCTATTTTCATAAGTTATAGCGTTCTTAAGTTGAAAAATCACATTATTCATGATTTGGCATAATAATAGAACTGAGTAATTATCAATGAAAATAATCATCTGTCAAGAAGTTGTTTGTGAAAGCTTTCTGTCACGTTTTGTTAAAATTTATAGTTGAGCAATTGTACTTAGTAATGAATCCATTTCCCAATGAAGACTATGACGACTTTGTTTTTGTATGTGGATTTTGGAACAGAAAATCTCGTAATCAAGTAAGAGAATTTCAAAATAAATGTCCTTAAAGACGGTCAAGGGTCACAATAAGCTGGGTGATTAAAACCAAATTTATAAATTGTTTGCAGTGAATTCGACGACTTGTGAGCAGAGGTCTTGTCCTGCAAAAAGAGTACACCTTTGTTCAGTTTTTCGCGGCGTTTTCCCACAACGTTCAGGCGTAATTTGGTTAGCAACTCACTGTAGTATGCTCCCGTGACAGTTCTGCCTTGTTTAATAAAATCTAGAAGAATTTTTTCATCTTTGTCCCCGAAGACCTTGCCAGCCGACTTTTGACACTGAATTGTTTGGATCGTGCAGAACCGGAATGCTTCTACTCGTTCGACTACTTTTTATAGTCTCTGGATCATAGTGTTGGGCCCATGTTTCAGTCATAGTAAAAAAGAGACCCAAATAGTTTGAGGAGTCTTCTTCAAAACATTGACACATTTCCTTCGACATTCTCAAACGAGCGTGCTTCTGATCAGCGCTCAAGCATTCCGGAATCCATTTTGCCGAAAGCTTTCTCATTCTCAAGTCGTGATAAACAATGTGAAACACACGTTCATAGGACATGTGCACTGTTTCTGCTACACGCTTCCATCCAATTCGTCGATCTTCCTAGATCATTTCATGGACAGAATCAATGTTTTCCTGCGTGGTCGCAGAAATTGGACTTCCAGAACGGTGCTCATCTTTGACATTTGATCGTCCTCTTAATTTCTGCAACAGTTTTGCAGAATTTTTTTCAACTGTGTATTAACCTTCTAACGACGACCATTACTTTTGGGTCGGCTCTGTGTCAGTGGGGGGTGTCTAGTATAGTGATTGCTGATATCTCCCGGGCAAGAAACTGAAAGTAAATTAACGTCTGGGCCCGATGGGAGTCCACATTTGTTGTCAGACTGTCGGGATGTTCTTGATGTCCCATTGTGCTACATTTTTAACCCGTCTTTAATTACTAGACAGTTTTCGGCTTTGTAGAGGCTTGCTAGAATATGTGTGGTTCCCAAATCATGTGCCAACAGTGGAGATATCCGATTATAGATCAGTCGTTTCCCCATATCTACATGGCTTCATGGCGGGTAGATCCACAGCGACAAGCTTGATTGCATTTTCTCAGTATATATCCAACATAGTGGATGGATGTGTGGTCAAGTTGATGCTATTTATACAGATTTCCGAAAATCATTCGACACTGTGTTGGTCATTTTCACCTTCTCTTTATGCTAGACGACATTGGATTTGCTCGCAAGCTGCTTAGTCTCCCGAAATCTTATTTTACAGACAGACGACAGTTTGTTCAGTATGCTGGTTGTAAATCTGCAGTTTTAGGCCATCCTCTGGGATCGCTGGGGGCCTATTTTATTGTTCATTGTTCATTGATGACTTTACCGCCAGCCTGAAAAGATAGTGTTCGAACTATACTCAGACGATTTTAAAATGGCTGAAACTATCAAATATGTGGTGAATTGTGATTATCTAAAGATACAAGTCAACAGGATGTAGGATTGTTTCAGGAATAAACTATTCCTAAATATTGAAAAGTGTCAAATCACCATATACACACGTAAACCTTGTTTCATACAGTATCTTTATGAGATGGTGTGCTCTTATCGCGTCCATCTCTGATTATAGACTTTGGAGTCTATTTTGACAATAGTATGTCTTTCGTATATTACATTGATGATATTTGTTCAAAGTGGATGAAATGTTTGGGCTTCATCATGCGTAGCTGAAGGTCTTTCGAAAATGTGCTGGCTCTTGCTTTACTACTCACTAGCATATTCGAGGAACTGCTTTAGTTTGGAGTCCCTGCTAAAATTGCTGCTAACAGCTTTCGCTCGGATAAAGTTTGCCAAGTTTCTGGCCTTTAAGGTTGATTGATTTTATTTAGGCATGGGATTTGGTTTTAATGAGATTCTGGGCAGATAAGAATTAGTAATATTGTCAAAATAAAGATAATTTGTGCCAATAAGGTGTTTGTATAGGTTCGTCAATGGACTGATAGATTGTCCAGAATTATTGATGGAGTCGCCACACAAGGCTCCCTGGATTCCAGTTAGAGATCCTTGATTATTTTATAACATGCCTGACAGAACCCTCATCATGCTGCGGTCTTCAGTCTGCTTGGGGTACATTTAACAGAGTGTGTCATCGGTGCATTTTGTTGTCTTGGCTATGTGACTAAAGTATCTCCAGACGTTCTCTAGTGTATTTTAGTGCATTTTCTTAGAAGAAATTCACTAATGAGGAGATCACGACTTTTGAATTTTGAAAAAATTTCTTCAAATGAGCGCGAACTAGGACCCCTAGAACCCATATTCGGGGTCAGTGTCAATTTATATATATATATATATATATATATATATATATATATATATATATATATATATATATATATATATATATATATATATATATATATATATATATATATATATATATATATATATGTATCACACCGATACCTCAAAAAATAATAGTCTGATTTTGATAAAATTTGGCATGTAACTTTCTTTTGTAAATGGCTTGGATAAGTTCGTTAACCAGGAAAATCGGACCAGGTTTTTCGGGAAAATTTTTGGTTTTCTTTCGGAAAAAAAATATCTCAAAAAATAGGAAAGCTATGGTAACGAAATTTGGTACGTAAGTTTACGATATTAAAAGGAAACTACATGCCAAAATTTATGTTTCTGTGTTACAAGTAAACAAAGTTATAAAAATATTTGGTGCCAGATCATTTCTATGAAAATTCACTACCATAACGCACTTGCTGCGTCCAGACTTTTTTTATATATTTTTTATTAGTTTTTGTTGTTTTTTGGACAGAACGCATTTTGTGTTATGGCAGTCTTGGCTATGTGATTAAAGATCTCGAAACGTTCTCTAGTGTATTTTTTTATATGTACTTATTCTTTGATTGGTTTTTGTTGTTTTTTGTTTTTGTTTTTTTGTACATATCTTAGATACCAAAGGGATTGAGCTGAGATGGGGTCCTTTTTAAGTTGTCGGGCTCTGAACGCATTTGGTTGTCTGGCAGTCTTACTTATGTGATTAAAGTTTCTTGGAACGTTCTCTAGTGTATTTTTTATATATATTCTTTGATTTGTTTTTGTGCTTTTTTTGGTATCTTTCAAGTTGTCGGGCCCTGAACGATAACGCAACACTTTTCATTTTCCAGAAATATCCGCACGATATGTGCAGTTGCAAGGTTCCTGCTTTCTGCTTGGCCTTATAAAAGTGCTCTCCAAGGCCCAGTCTTTTAATGTTTTCTAGAAGATTGTTAGGAACGCCAGTTGACGACATGACTATCGAGATCACTCACACTATCTGCTCTCCACTGCTTCTTCACTAGCATCTCCAGGTCTCTATACTTGATGATCTTCTCGTTGTATTTTGTCTGCAAATTATTGATTTTCGGAGTGGCCACATCAATCAGTGTGACTTGTTTGTAGGACTTATCGACTATTATTATATCTCGCCTGTTGGTATGTAAGCACGGTCCGATCACAATACAACCTGTATCCGAAGTTCTCCAGAATAGGCTTACGAGTGTATGTACGAGGGCGGGTCAATAAATCCGTGACTTCAATTTCCCGCCTCTTCACAGGAAGGGCAACACTGCTCCTGTCAACAAGCATCTGTCAGTTGACATGTCAAATTTTGAAGAAGCTGCGTTATTTAGTTTGTGTCAGATAGCCATTGAAAGCAGACAACCTACTGAGTTATAACGAAAATGGAAAAAGTGAATGTCGTGTGATCATCAAACATGATTTTTTGCGGAAAAAAACCATCACTCAAACAAAGGCTAAACTTGATAAATACTATGGGGACTCTGCACCATCAATTTCCATGGTAAATAAGTGGTTTACTGAATTTCATTGCGGCCGTACAAGCACAAATGACCCGAAACAGTTAAAAAAAATTCACGATATGGTGTTGGCCGATCGGAGATTGAAAGTGCGGGAGATTCGGAAAGCCATAGACATATCACATAGCTCAGTGGTTTTAATTTTGCATGATCACTTGGGTATGAGAAAGCTATCCGCAAGATGGAGTGTTTGGCGTTGTTCAACCGCAATAGGGACGATTTTTTGCGCCGTTTTATGACTGTGGACGAAACATGGATTCACCACAACACACTAGAGATCAAGCAGCAGTCAAGACAGTGGACAGAAGGCCGAGGTGGGTTTGTCAGCCAATAAAGTCATGGCAACCGTTTTTGGGGATGCACACGGTATAATCCACATTGATTACCTTCAAAAGGGAAGAACAACCAATGGCGAATATTATACCAACTTATTGGACTGATTCAATGACGATTTGAAGAAAAAACGACCGCATTTGGCCAAGAAAAAAGTTATTTTCCACCAAAACAATGCAAGAGTGCACACATGTGTAGTCTCCATGGCGAAATTGCATAAAGTAGGCTACGAATTGCTCCCTCATCCGCTCTATTCTGAGGATAGAGTGACTATTTCTTGCCTTACCTATATAGTAAACACAATGTGCCATGTTTCGTCAAAATAACTTTATTGTTTGAAAATGTAAAAAAAATTTCCGAAAGTAAACTTACTGTTCCGGAAAAAACTGGTTTTTTGGTCAACCTTATAGGTTAATAGCAAATTGAGCTATTCAAATATGAAGCTTTTGATCAAAATTCGCTACCATAACGCACTTGCTGCGTCCAGAATTTCTTTTCTTACAAACATGCATTATATTTCGATGGAAAATGCTAAAATGAAATAACATAAGGCGTGTTTGATTTAAAAAAAAAAAGGAAATTTGTATCACTAACGAATCATGGACCAGCCTGTGATTGTAGAAATAATTTTTTAAGATGTAGCTCAAGATACCCTATAATTAATGTATACCAAGCATCAGAGAAAGGGTCTAGTTGAAATGAATATTCTGAAAATATTTTTGTAAAATGAAAGACAATGACGGTTGAAACTAAGACTTCAGGGTTTGTAAAAGATTCTTCTTGGGACATTTTCTTTCCGTAGTCCGTATTAGATTCAAGTTCTTTGCCTAAATGTTGCCAATTTTGATGTTTTAAATCGCAACTTTGACGTTTTGAGGAAAACCCCAATTTATTTTTCTTTAAATGTGTATGTCTTTTGAGCTACAGAGCTAAATTTTGATAGGTAGCTCACCTATAACGATATAAACCCGCGTACCAAATTTGGTTGCCCTTTGTTAATTCCAGAGATATAATTTTTTTTAAGAAAACAACATTTTTTAAATAAAATTCACTAAACGTATGTGTAACTATACAGGGTGGCTCAGAAATAATACCAACAGTTTTATTTTAAATGGAGCACCATGTATGTTTTTGCGTTTCCACCTAATTTAAGGTCCAATTGTATTTGAAGTTTTTTTCCTATCTGCATTCACTACTGAAAAAATGGTTGTAAAAACAATTTTCAAAAATTGTTAATGTTTCGAAAACTACCGGACATATTTTTTGACGCTTGGTATATTGATGTATTTAAGTGACAAGTAAAAAATATGGGTAGCTATACAAGCTGTCTGAGAAATAATACCGATTTTGTTCAATATCTTCAAATGTTCAATATCATCCGGCCTATGTTTGTAAACTTTAGATTTCTTTCTTTAGATTTCCCCCACAAATAAAAGTCTAGGGCGTAAGGTCTGGGATATTGCTGGCCACTCAATTGGACCTCTTCTTCATATCCATCGATTTGGAAATGCCTGGTTCAAAAATTAACGAACTTGTAAACCAAATGTCTCTTCGGTTTGGGTACAGGCTTTCTAATTGTGGCATAATCTGTTCACGTAATAACTGCAAATAAAGTTCTGACGTAAGGTTTTCGTCAATGAAAAATGGTCTAATGATATTATGGCCTATGATACCTATCCAAACGTGGACTTTTTGTGGTCTTTGCGTGTCTGCTTCAGCCACCAACCGCGGATTGTCTGCTGACCAATATCTACAATTGTGTCTATTGACGGTGACATTAAGCATAAATGTAGCCGCATCGGAAAAGAGAATGTTATTTACAAAATTGTGAGATTGCACCTCTCCATCATAATTTCAGAAAACTCCGTTTTTCTATCAGAATCATCCTCTATAATTCTTGAACTAGATTTATGTTGAAAGGACGTCTTTTCGCTTTTGAATAAGTTTTTAACTGACATGTGGGACATGTTGTGTTGTTGGCACATCTGTCGAAGCGATTGATTGGGATTGTCCTGTAAATCAACCAAAACATTTATAGCCACATTACCACTAGTAGTGCTTTTCGGTGTGCTTTACGTGTCGTACATCTCACAATGTTCTAGGAGGCTGGCTAACATAGCCATTTTACTTTATAGGCGTGTTCTCGCTGCAATTAGTATACCGTACCGACGAGCTCTAATTAGAGCGAAACCGGTCTGCGGTTCTAATTATGGTGAGAATACATCTAGCCTTACATACATTGTCCCTATATTAGGGAAGCAAAGGGCCAGGGCTGAAAATTTACAAAATTGTTAGTTGGTTGTACACAATCCTATTTTATAACATTTTGTATTATTTGGAGCTGTCGTGACAACATACATACTACCTGGTTCCGCACCGAGACGGCAAGCCTGTCGTACATCACACAATATTCTAGGGGGCTGGCTACCATAGCCGTTTTACTTTATAGGTGTGTTCTCGCTGTAATTAGAATATATTTAGCCTTGCCTATATTAAATATTAATATTTTTAGTTAATTTATGACCAAACAGTTTTTCTTCCCTGATTTAGGGCATTCGCAAATTGACCTTAAAAACAAACTTGAGCGATTTGGTGACTGTGAGGATTTTCTGCGTTTACTTGATTTAAAGGTCGGTTACCAATTCAGCCTGTTAATCGAAACTTCATGTCATTGCACTTCATACCCACATGTGTTTGACAAGGTCACATACAACAGCTGGAGTCATGGAATTCTTTGCATTCTGAAACAAATAATTTCTGAACGTCACAACGTCTGGGTTAGACATATTTCCAAGGTAAAAAAGAACAGAACAAGGCTATACTCCAGACTGAATTTATTTAGTAAAAGCCCTACGCGTTTCGGCCCGTATATCTGGTCATCCTCAGGGGCTTCCTGAAACATTACAAAAGGTGGTTGTGTCAGAAACAAAGTTTCTGGTAGGTCGGCAAGTATCACACGATACAAGCAGTTACAAAATTCTAAACAGTCTTACAAGCAAAGCTTTGACTTTAGTTTGTGTTTAGACTTTGTTTGCACCTTTTGTAATGTTTCAGGAAGCCCCTGAGGATGGCCAGATATACGGGCCGAAACGCGTAGGGCTTTTACTAAATAAATTCAGTCTGGAGTATAGCCTAGTTCTGTTCTTTTTTACCTTGGAAATATGAAACAAATAATACGTATTCGATTGAAAACCGAAATTTGGAAATAAATAATATATATGATGAATTATTGTTCATGTTTGAACATCCTAGCACCTCCCAAGGAAACTTCGGTCTCTTGATAACTGACCATTTAAATTAATCTCAAGGGTAATTATAAAATCTTGATTATTTAAATACTTTATATAAGTGACATATGAAAGTACTTACATAAAATTAAACTGATAATGAATAAGACATGAGATTGTGCTTTTTTTTTTGTTCCCTAAGGGCTCGTCCGCGGCCTTGCCGCCCCGATAGCACCGCAACCCTTGGTTGATTGTGCATACCCTTAGTCTTACTCCACCCATTCCAAGATCACTGTGCCTTGAACTAGTCTGCACAGCGATTGGTAGGGTGAAGTTTTATATTGCTCTGTCTCCGGTCTAGAGTGACCGTAGATCAGTTGTCTTTTCCGGTCCAGAGCTATACACTCACACAAGATGTGCTGGGCTGATTCCTCCCCCTCGCCGCAGAGTCTGCATGCGAGGTCCCCTTCGAACCGCCCCATTTTATGCAGGTGTTTCTTGACGGCCATGTGTCCCGTCAAGAGACCTGTTGTGTTTCTGAGCTGTCCTCTGCTAAGGTTTAGCAGCTCCACAGCTCTCTTTGAACTGGGTCCGTCAATTATTGACTTCCCATGTCTGAGCCCTGGACAGTCCGCCCAGTACACCTTGTGTTGGTTTCTGACCCAGGACTTAATGGCTCCCCTGGCAGTGCTCTTTGACACGCCCAGAGCCGGTTCTGGTCCCATAAATGGTTCTGCTGACCCTCTCTTCGCGAGACTGTCAGCTTCTTCATTGCCTTTAACCCCCGAGTGACCCGGCACCCAGATGAGGGTCACCTCATTCTGCCCAGCCAGGTCGCTCGTCTCGTCTCGGCACTCACTCACCAGCCAGGAATTTACCCGTGGGCTACTTAGTGCCTTAAGGGCTGCCTGGCTGTCTGTGGCTATGAGGATCCGCTTGTTGGTGTAGCCCCTCCTCTTGTTATCCCGCACACAGTGCAGGATGGCGTACATCTCTGCCTGAAACACCGTTGCATGGGCTCCGAGGGATATAATATGACTTACCCTCGGTCCTTCCGAGTAAACACCTGCCCCCGTCCCACGCTCCCCGCCAGATCCGTCCGTGAACCAGACGAGATTATGCTTGTTCATGCTTGAACACCTTGGTTGTTGTAGAAATTCATTAATCGTTGTTGCCCTTACTTGGTGAAACCGTTCTATACTAAATAAGCATGTAGAGACTTATTCTCTGGCTCCACAAATGTTAGTTTTCTTCTCTGTAAACGGTTTCGCTGCTTGTCAGCATCATCAGATTATGAACATTTGTAAAGCCAGACAAGTCGGCTCTACATCTGTATTTGTATGTTGCAGAAACGTTAACGGAAATAGAACTACAAATAAGCTACGATTTGTATGACAAATTGTGACAATACGTAATTTTAATTTGGCAATTACACGTTGCTAAATTGTGGTCAAATATGCAAGCAGAAACATTACCATTTTTGTATGATATTTTATAAGATTATTAAACAGATACATGAGTGAGCTTTTTAAAGTGTTAGAAGGGGATATCTCGAGAACGGTTTTCTTCTTTTTTTCTTTTCTTCTTTGTTAAATTTTGGTGAAGTACTAGAGAGACGAGGGACATATATAAACATATTTTTGATTTACCACCCCTCTTCATTTTGATGGGCGGGGGGTATCTTTGGTTTTTTAAATATGGGGTGATGTACTCTTTTTATAAAATCCCAAGCCTACGTAAAAAAAACTAGAATGTGTGCAAAAAGTTTCTAATTTGCTCTTTCGGTTACGGAATTATGATCTACTAGCTTGAAATACAAATATATATATATATATATATATATATATATATATATATATATATATATATATATATATATATATATATATATATATATATACAGGGTGGCGCATTGAAAACGAAACAGACCGATTTGCGTCCAGACAATTTTTTTTTATAGAAACGCTGAAACATGGCAATTTTAATATTGATGGGGACATGTCTTGACATAAAACTCAACTTTGTAACATCAACTCCTTAAGGGTGGTATTAACGACCCTTATCTTTTAAATAGGGAACATGGGTCGAGTGTTAGATCATTTGAAAGCTCTTTCTTTTCTGAATTCAGCACACTAATTTTTTTGGAAGTTTTATCAACTCGTTTAAAAATTATTCACAGTTGGAGTTGCAACAACGTATTTCATTAATTGTGATAAGAAATGCACTACTTAGTCAATTTTTCGTTAAAAAAGATAATAAAAAAAGAAAACCAAACTTCCAAAAATGTTTATTCGGTTAAGTAAGTGTTCAAATTGTTGACCACCAGCTTCCATACAAAAGTACAAATTTTGTTCAAAACGAGCTCTGACATTCTGGAGCATTTGTGGGACGGCATTCTTCAACAATGCGTCGTCGCAATTCTCCCAGAGACTCCGGTTCTGTTGCGTAAATTCTACTCTTTAAATGGCCCCATAGAAAGAAGTCTAAAGGAGTTAAATCCGGTGATCTAGGGGGCCACTCAATAGCACCTGTACGCCCAATCCATTGTCCTGGAAACGCTCTGTTCAAAAACTCCCTAACACGTTGTGAAAAATGCGGATGAGCTCCATCTTGTAGAAACACTAATTGATTTTCTTGATAGGGATCATCATTTTCAACAATGTCAATTAGTAGAGGGTAAACGTTTCTCCACTCAAATTGCCATCAAGAAAAATTGGTCCGATTAAACGGTCTCTAAAAATGCCAGTCCACACATTCAATTTCTGTGGAGTTTGAGTGTGGACTTCGTGAAAATTTCTTGGATTATTATCTGCCCAAAAAACGACAATTATGACGATCGACTGTAGAGTTTAATAAAAACGTACACTCGTCTGAAAAACAGATATTGAACAGGAAGTTTCCGTTATCAGCTATTCGTGCAGGCATAACTTCACAAAACTCCAGCCGCCGATCAAAATCATCTTCATTCAGTTGTTGTACAAGATGAATTTTATACGGGTGAAATTTATGATGCTTCAATATTCGCTGAATAGTTCTTCTTTTGATGTTTGAAACAGTGGCGAATTTTCTCGTGCTCAAAGTTGGGTCCGCAGCAATTTGTCCTAAAACTTCAATTTCAGTAGTCTCATTTCTAACCGGAAATTCACTTCAGGATCACGTTTTTTGTTGGCTACTGAACCACTTTGTCGAAACTTTGCAAATAACTCCAAAATGTATTTTCTGTTAACATGTCTGTTAGGATGTCGTTCATTAAACAAATTTGCGGTACGGTTGGCACAGTCATCGTTTTTGAAAAAAAGAGTAATTATTTCAACTCTTTCTTCCACAGAATACACCATTGTGAAATTAATTTTCGGTAGTACTATCAAGTATCAAACCGACCGATAAACTGAAATAATAAACCGCATTTCTCTCATTCCGATAAGAAATGTTCTGATAGTCAATTTTTTGTTTACAAACCAACAAAACATTGACTATCAGCACATTTCTTATCAAAATGAGTGAAATGCGTTTTTGCATCTTCAACTGTGAATAATTTTTAAACGAGGTGAAAAAACTTCTAAAAAAATTAGTGTGCTGAATTTAGAAAAGAAATAGCTTTCAAATGATGTAACACTCGACCCATGTTCCCTATTTAAAATATAAGAGTTGTTATCACAACCCTTAAGGGGTTGATGTGACAAAGTTGAGTTTTATGTCATAACATGTCCCCCTCAATATTAAAATTGACGTGTTTCAGCGTTTCTTAAAAAAAATAATCTCTGGACGCAAATCGGACTGTTTCGTTTTCAATGCGCCACCCTATATATATATATATATATATATATATATATATATATATATATATATATATATATATATATATATATATATATGTATATATATATATATAAACAACTAAATTTAACTTTATTAATATCATCTAAAGTTGCAGGTGCAATCGACATCACTTTGTACTTTATAAAACCCCAAAAGAAATAATCAGATCCGGGGAACCAGCAGGCCAGTTGACCGGATCTGCTCGACTAATCCACCTAATCCCGTAACAGTTGTTTACGTATATTCGACTTCGATAAAAAAAGTATATGACCTCATTTAAAAAAAAAATCAAAGATATGTTTAAATATGTTCCCGTCTCCCTATTACTTCGCCAAAGTACAAAAAAAAAATTAAACCGTTTTTGAGATATCCCCTTGTAACACTTTAAAAAACTCACTATGTATAATACAAGTTACAAAAACTGCGTGTAGTTAAAAAAAATGCCATGAACTGAAAGAAAACAACTCTCAATGTGAATATGCTGTTCAGTTAATTTTATTGTAATTAAATAGACTTATAATACTTAAAATTCAACCATGTCATTACCTGTCGTAACTCTTCTAAAATTTTGTAAACTTTTTTTCTGTAAAAAGTTCTTTTTTCTAAATTATTGACATTAGACATTACCTGCCAAAATAAACCTTTACTTGCCATTTTTAACACATATCCATTACATGTTCCCCACATTTCTGTTATACTGGGGTTAAAATGTTTTTTTTTTTCTGTAAACCCAAACTAACGGAATAAAAATATTTTTTATTAAGTCAGTTGTACTCATAGGTGGTTTTTGTTTTTAGCAATAATTTATATATTGTAAAACCAGCATTTAAACATGAATATAAAGAAAACAAATAATTCCATGAATAAATTAATTGTTTTTTAGTGTTAATTGTATAACTGACAAGAAAGGTACATAATGTATCTTAATTTTAAGTGGTTATTTATCTTTTTATTATGTAAGTTATTTTGATGTAAAAATGTATACAGTTTCTAAAAGTTAATGGTTTTAGACTTTGTCTTAAATGAAATGGATGTTAAGCTGGTTTATTTTCTGGATGTTTCAATATAATCCATAAAAACTTAATCAATTATTTAAATATAATATTATATCATTAGAAATGTATATTCTTACCCAACATATTCCTAAAGCATCGGGCATAAATAAAGGTGTAAAAAGAAACATTTTAACTCTGCCACATAAATTAAAAAATCCTTATTGATGGAAAATATATACATGATTCAAAGACAACCACATACATGAGGGATTTAACACTGTTGAAGTAAGTTAACACAAGTCACATAACCGTTTAAACGTTATATTTCACACTTCCAATTCTCTATTATATCTTCCAGCTCAGGCTGTTTTTTTGGTTTTAATATCAGACATGTCAACTATAGCATGTTCTTACTAACTTCAAACTAGTCTGCTTATACTACCTTACATTCTAGATATTCTAGTGCATCACTTAATAGTTATTAGTAAGTTGGTAACCCTGAACAACTGTCAGCGATTAAATCATATCATAAACAATTGAAGAAAGTTTTAATTCAATACTTATTTGTTTATTTATTTATGTCACAATCTGCCATACAGTGTCACTTTTTGACAATTGTTCAGAGGTGAGCTATAGTAGAGTAGATGCATGCGCATGCCTTATGTTTGAACTCTGATACACATGTACAAGGCACACTTATTAGACGATAGATGTAAGAGTGATGTGGCTTTAGGTGTGTGTGTGTTAACGTTGGGTTATGTTACGCAGAACAACTGGATCGCATCGAGGATGGAATGGACCAAATCAACACGGACATGCGAGAAGCCGAAAAGAATCTTACCGGGATGGAAAAATGCTGTGGCCTTTGTGTGTTGCCATGTCAAAAGTAAGTTGTTTTTGATATATTGACACGTTAGATAATTGGTTCTTGCAAAATATCTGCATTTCTTTGGTAACAGAGCTCGATATTATTATTATTATTATGCCAGGTATCAAAATGCCTATGTACAAAAATTGTGGACAATTTTAAGATCCATGTTTTAAAATTATTTCCAAATTATTACCATGTCAAAAGTAAGTTGTTTTTGGTATATTGACACGTTAGATAATTGGTTCTTGCAAAATATCTGCATTTCTTTGGTAACAGCGCTCGATATTATTGTTATTATGCGAGGTATCAAAATGCCTATGTACAAAAATTGTGGACAATTTTAAGGTCCATGTTTTAAAATTATTTCCAAATTATTACCATGTCAAAAGTAAGTTGTTTTTGGTATATTGACACGTTAGATAATTGGTTCTTGCAAAATATCTGCATTTCTTTGGTAACAGAGCTCGATATTATTGTTATTATGGGAGGTATCAAAATGCCTATGTACAAAAATTGTGGACAATTTTAAGGTCCATGTTTTAAAATTATTTCCAAATTATTACCATGTCAAAAGTAAGTTGTTTTTGGTATATTGACACGTTAGATAATTGGTTCTTGCAAAATATCTGCATTTCTCTGGTAACAGCGCTCGATATTATTGTTATTATGCGAGGTATCAAAATGCCTATGTACAAAAATTGTGGACAATTTTAAGGTCCATGTTTTAAAATTGTTTCCAAATATACAGGTGTCCCACGTCGAGTAATGTATTAGATTATTTCCGAAAATATACATTTTTGAGTGCTGAAAATTTGTATACGTGGGTTTCCGAAGATGCTCTATTTAATGGAAATAATTTCCAAAATGACGGACTTCCGGTTATACCGTAAATAGATATAAACATCGTTATTTCAAATAGAACATCCTGTATATTATTGCATTTTTGGAATACTCATCTAATTTTAGGTTAAAAGTTATTAGAGTATGCTCTTCCTATCTCCAACTGTTGTCCATTTATTTGATAATTCTATTCAAGGGGAGGCCGACTTAATGAAGGTGATTTCGTGTCGTGTTAGGTTGCTGAAAATTCTTTAATTTGTCAGACACGTTCCAAGGCCATTAAGCTTTGACATGATTGTGAGGAAAAATTGTTTCATATACAGGGTGTTTTGTAGGATGTATTAGAATTTGGTGTGCTTTAAACTAGAATAACTCATTTATTTCAAATGGAACACCCTGTATATTATCTTCTCATTGAATAGAGCAGATAATTCTCTTTCAAACTGTGTTAGCATTCCCTATACCTAAAGTTGATAATTGTCGAGATATTTGTGGTTTACCCAAAAAAAAAAAAAACAAATTTAATATATATGAAATTTCAACAAATAACAGAGAATAACCAAAAGTATTGAAAGTTAAAAATAATTATCCTAGCTAAGAAACTCATGATTGATATTGTTCAAATTGTGTACCATTCGCACTAATACATCGCTCTAAGCGTATTACAACTCCTTCAATTATTGTACGACGTATTTCTGCGGGATCAATATTATCCAAACAATTACGGACTCTATCTTCAAGTTCTTCCCTAGTGTTGACTGGAGTCGCATAAACATCTGATTTCAATTTACCCCATAGGTAAAAATCCGGAGGAGTGAGGTCGGGCGATCGTGGGGGCCAATTGTATGTTCCGCCGCGTCCCATCCATCTCTCCGAATTCATCATTTAAAAAGCTCCTCACCTCTGCTGAATAATGCGCAAGAGCACCATCTAGTTGATACCAACAATTCACATACGCAGTAAGTGGTAAATTAGCCAAGAAATCAGAGACAGTGGTTCGCAACATCTCTAAGTATTGCACAGCTGTCAGATTATTATCGTAAATGCAGTACGATATTTTATCATCCATCAGAAGAGCAAACAAGTTGAAGCTGAATTTTATCTGAAAACAGTGTTCTCTTTTGACATGAGGAGTGTCTTCAGCCCAGTAGTGAATATTATGTCTGTTAAATATTCCTTCATGGGACATCTCTGTTTCGTCGGTCCAAATTATGCTTTTCAGAAAAATTCTAGTTTAAAGCACACCAAATTCTAATACATCTTACAAAACACCCTGTATATGAAACAATTTTTCCTCACAATCATGTCGAAGCTTAATGGCCTTGGAACGTGTCTGACAAATTAAAGAATTTTCAGCAACCTAACACGACACGAAATCACCTTCATTAAGTCAGCCTCCCCTTGAACAGAATTCTCAAATAAATTGACATAACTCGAAAACAGTTGAAGATAGGGAGAACATACCCTTATAACTTTTAACCCAAAATTAGATGAGTATTCTAAAAATGCAATAATATACAGGGCGTTCTATTTGATATAACGATGTTTATATCTATTTACGGTATAACCGGAAGTCCGCCATTTTGGAAATTATTTCCATTAAATAGAGAATCTTCGGAAACCCACGTATACAAATTTTCAGCACTCAAAAATGTATATTTTCGGAAATAATCTAATACGTTACTCGACGTGGGACAGCCTGTAGAGTACTCCATTATTTTAAGGCAAACCGAACATGCACTTTTTAATGGTACACCGCATATATTATTTCACATATGGATTCAACTCATTTTTTAAATTCTGGTTTTATCATATACAGAGTACCTCAAAATGGCCATTATATCGAAATGGCAATGAAATAAATAAGTAAGTACACTTTGGAGAACCCAATCCACAACAACTCAATTTTCAAACCTGAGCTTCGTTTTGCTAACAAAGTTAGCATCATCAGAGGGATAAATAAACTAAGCGAATAAAAACCAGATCTAGTATTTATATATTAGTTGACAAGCAATTGTACGCAGCGTCCTCCACGATTATATACAGACAAACCCCCACTGTTTAGTCGAAAGTACCTGTAATTAAAAATCCATTACCTGCTTTTTAAAAGATCGCGTGTCGTATTTTTTCTAAGAAAGAGACACTGATTAAGAAAATAAAAATTCGAACAACCAACTACACAGAACCGGGCCCGTCGACCTATGCATCGAAAGTTTGTTATTCAAATTTCTAACGATATATATATATATATATATATATATATATATATATATATATATATATATATATATATATATATATATATATATATATATATATATATATATACTTTCATATGCGTCTAATTGTCACGATTGCTTGACGTGACACTTTTTACTAGCTTGAGATTTTCCTTATATACGTGGTGATTATTATCCCAAATATGATGAGCAATACATGATTTATCAATAGTACCATATTTTCTCTTTTCTGAAAGTGCTGGATTCCGCTCACTTTTTCTGTTTTATTGACTAATTTGTCTGCTAAGCAGACAGAGTAACCATTATACTTAGCTGCGTTCTTTATGTACTCCAATTCTCTGTTGTATATATCTTTAAGGTAAAAGGTATCAATTAATAACCCAGAAAATTCAAACCAGCTGTTTTTGTGGGAGACAGTAGTGTGAATCAATCGAAATGTTACTCGCAGGGTAGTGTGGTGTCATATTCTAAAGTGTCTCTATTTTTGACGACTAACACATCAAGAAAAGGTAATTTGTTTTTAATTTCTATTTGATTGGTAAATTAAATGCAGTGAAATTTATTGTTCAATCTCGCACTAAAATCGGTTACTTTGCATACTTTTATATTAAAGACCCCGAAAAAATCATCCACATAACGAGTAGCTTTCAAACATACCTAGGAAATGACAAGTAAAAATTTAAAACAAATAGAAAACCGACTTCACTAAGGATAACTCAAAAACTTCTAGTCAGATCTTCATCAAATTTATATGGGACCAAATGAGAAGCACCAGCTTTCAAATAAAAAATGAAGCATTGAAATCGGTTTACCTAGAAAAAAGTTCTTAGGTATTTTGAAGTCGGTTAAAAAAAGACCACCTATTAGAGAAATGCATATCCGCTGCCACCATTTGTTAAACGTGTTATAGTGAGGTAAATTAAGGATAACTCAAAAACTACTAGTCAGATCTTGATTAAATTTATATGGGACCACATGAGAAGCACCAGCTTTCAAACAAAACAAAAACAAAAAAAGAATCGTCAAAATCGGTTTGCATAGAAAAAAGTTCTTAGGTATTTTGAAGTCGGTTAAAAAAAGACCACCTTATTAGAGAACTACATAGCACCGCTTCCACCATTTGTTAGACGTGTTATAGTGAGGTAAATTAAGAATAACTCAAAAACTACTAGTCAGAGCTTGATCAAATTTATATAGGACCACAGGAGAAGCACCAGCTTTCAAATAAAAAATTAATCGTCGAAATCGATTCACCTAGAAAAAAGTTCTGAGGTAACACACATAAAAAAAAAATACAGTCGAATTGAGAATCTCCTCGTTTTTTGAAGTCTGTTTCCGTAGCGTATAGTTTCGTTATGTTCCACATTTCAAAAAGATCACCGGTTATTCCCGCCCTTTTGTCATTTTTATAAGTAACCACCAATTGATTCCTCGAAACATCGTGGCTTGAAACTTTTTGCTATTACCAAAACTTTCAATTTCTCAGTACGTGTCGTGTTTGCCGCCAGTGAACAGGTCACCCTTACCTTGCTTAGTTTGCTCTCACAATATTTTTCTTCTTCAAAGGCAGCGTTTTATCTGATAAGCATTTTAAAAACAGACCAGTTTCTTTTGCGTTTAGGGTGTCGTTTTCATTATTGGATATAACTTCTAAACGTCACTACGTCTGGGTGTGACGTGATTAAAAAGACGAAAAACTAAAGGCTTTACTTCTAGACAGTATTTTATTTCTAAGAAACCCTACGCGTTTCGGCTCTTAACGAACCATCCTCAGTGGTTAATACTTTTTCCTGTTTCTGTAATACAAATATGTTAGTGGTTTCTTAAAAATTAAACACTTTCTGGAAAAAAGCCTTTAATTTTTTTCTTTTTAGTGAATTTTCTTTAAAAAAATTCACTAATGAGGAGATCCCGACTTTTGAATTTTGAAAAAATTTCTTCAAATGAGCGCTAATTAGGCCCCCCAGAACACATATCCGGGGTCAGTTTCAATTTTTATATGTTTATATATATATATATATATATATATATATATATATATATATATATATATATATATATATATATATATATATATATATATAATAATAATAATGGGCCGATTTTGATTAAATTTGGTGAATACCTTCCTTTTGCAAATAGCTTGGATAAGTTCGTTAGTCAGGAAAATCGGCCCAGGTTTTCCCCGAAAATTTTGAGTTTTTCTTAAAAAAAAGAATTATATCTCCGGAATTAACAAAGTAAGGGCAACCAAATTTGGTGCGCTGGTTTATGTCATTATAGGTGAGGTGTCTACCAAAATTTAGCTCTGTAGGTCAAAAGACAAAAAAGTTATGGGCATTTAAAGAAAAATAAATTGGGGTTTTCCTCAAAACGTCAAAGTGACAATTTAAAACGTCAAAATTCGCAACATTTAGGCAAAGAACTTGAATCTAATACGGGCTCTGGAAAGAAAATGTCTTAAGAAGAATGTTTTACAAACCCTGAAGTCTTAGTTTCAACCATCATCGTCCTTCATTTTACTAAAATATTTCCAGAAAATTCACTTCAAATAGACCCTTTCTCTGATGCTTGGCAGTAGCCTTAGCTATAGAATTTATCGTTTAATGGTATATAATTTTTGTAGGATTTTCGTAAAAAATCAATAAAGCTCAATATATCCGTTATTATACAAGATATAAAAAAATATTGTATACATTAATTATACGGTGTCTTGAGCTACACCTTAAAAAATTATTGCTACCATCACAGGATGGCCCATAAGTCGTTGGTGATACAAATAATTATTTTTTTTGTGGAAAACGCCTTATGTTTTTGCATTTTCCATCGAAATATAATGCATGTTTGTAAGTTAAGAAATTCTGGACGTAGCAAGTGCGTTATGGCAGCTAATTTTGATTAAATGCTTCATATTTGAAAAGCTCAATTTGCTATTAACCTATAAGGTTGACCAAGAAACGGATTTTTTCGGTTACATTTTAAGTTTACTTTCCTAAATTTCTGTACGTTTTCAAACAATAAAGATATTTTAAAAAAACATGGCACATTGTTTTTACTATATAGGTTATACTGGAAACCAAATTTGATGCCTGCTTTCTGAAAAAAAAAACACATATTTGCTATTAAAAACATTTTTATGAAAATTCACTACCATAACGCACTTGCTGCGTCCAGAATTTTAATTCATTCTAGAAAACTAATAAAGCCAGCAGAGTATAATTAATCCAAACATAGGAACATCAAAAGCAGCACTTCTGCTGCAGACGGTTTTTTGTACTGTCATATCTAAGATTGACCAAAAAAAAATTGTTTATGGTCAATATGTCAACAAATTTATTTTCTTATCGTTTTTCAATTTTTCAAGCCACGCCAAACTACCTTTAGGTTAGGTTAGGTTAGGATTGATTGTGAGTGGGAATTTTGAAAAAATTTCTTCACATGAGCGCGAACTAGGACCCCTAAAACCCATATCCGGGGTCAGTTTCAGTTTTTGTCTGTTTATATATATATATATATATATATATATATATATATATATATATATATATATATATATATATATATATATATATATATATATATATATATATATATATATATGTGTGTGTGTGTGTGTGTGTGTGTGTGTGTATTAAATAAAGCCTTTATGGCTTTATGATAAAAAAAATAAGTTAACATAACATAACTGATACTTATAAACTAAGATTGATTATTATGCGGTTTACTAATAAACTCTGCAACCCCCTGAGGTCGATGTCTTGCTGAATGCGCGATATCGGATGTATATCGTGGTATTGGTCTTTTGATAAAATTATATTTTGGTTTTTCTTTCGAAAAAAAAATTTTTATTTAAAAAAGTTGAAAAGCTATGGTAACCAAATTTGATACACAAGTTTATAACATTAAAAGGAAACTATATACCAAAATTTAGATTTCTAAGTTACAGGAAAAAAGTTACAATTTGCTGCGTCCAGACTTTTATATTAATGTTTTATTCTTGATAATGGTTAGCACAGTACATTGTTGCGTTGCATATTTTTCAGCAATAGCTCTTTTTTCAATTTCTCTTTCCAGTTTTTTTAAAATTTCAATCTTTTTTCGGTCGTCAAACTCTTTAGGTTTTCGCGGTGGCGACATGTTAGCAACACCAAAGACTTTTGAAGCATCATTCTCTTTAAATTAGCGCAATCTTGAATTTCTGCGCCAAATTGTTATATTGGTGTTTTATTCTTGATATTGGTTGACAAGGTACTTTTCGGTGTTTCATATTCTTCAGCAATAGCCTTTTGTTTCAATTTCGCTTTCCACTTTTTTCAGAATTTTAATATTTTTTTGGTCGTCAAACTGTTTGAGTATCCGCGGTGGCGACATCTCAGCAACACTACAGACAAGTGCTGTCACAAGATTTTGTTAAAATGTGCTATTCGCTTCGGTGAAAATGTAATGTACCATAATCCAGGGTTGCCATATGTTTTACCTCATTTTACACAATTTGGATTTGCGGAAGCTAATTACTGTAAGTCCGTGATCTACGCGAATTACTTAACGAAGCCTGCTAAAAAAATCTGGTATGACAGTGTGTTGCAGAGATTTTCTCTTCTTCCATCATTTCTTGCCCCGCCTCTGTACATAAAATAGAAGGTGGCAAGCCGCCTCTTCCATCTAAATAAAGTGGACAGCCCCAACTATTTCCTTATAATTGCTTTTGAAACTTCCTTGCACTACCAAATATTCAGAAAAATGTAATGTAAATCGTTTAAAATGTACTGTTTTGACAAATATTGAAAATGTACTCTAAATCATATTATTTTCGAAGAAATGTACTTTTGTACTTTCAACCCAATAACAGAAGTGTAAATAGTACAATTGTAGCAGAACGGCAACACTTCTACAGACTATACCAGTCCAAATTAAATAGATAGGCTACGTCCAATTGAAAAAGATAGGTCCCGCCAGGTTTAGGGGATTCCACAAAACACGCAGATTGTAGACGACGTGCTGTGTAATGTAAATTTGAAAACCTATAAATGAAGTATAAAGAAGCCAAGTTCAATTGCTTGGACAAGGAAAGTCAGATAACATCATTATTATATATTCGTGACTGAATAATTATCACTCCTAATTACAAGTGTGTACCATACAAGGGTTTTCTGACCTATGAATTTTGAACTATTCACTACCGAATGCTACTCTCATCCATCACACACCGAGGAGAAGAGCAACTTTCCTTGTATTGAAAATCTTCTGCATGCATACCACCACCCTCAATTCATAAACCGCAAGAGAAGTTTCTTGGGAATAACCCCCGATTTCCCTGTTTCTTCCATAAGGCTCTGTACAAAAAAAGATGAAACATGGCGGCCACGATCGCGTGGCCACACTGTCTTTATATATCCACTGTAGACTGTTGTATTAGATATTTATGCCATGCTGCGATTTCAACATATTCCTTCCATGTGGAAACTTGCCGACATTATCAACATCCCGAAACCTAGCAAAGATCCGCTGTTCTCTCAAAACTACAGGCCCATTAGCTTACTACCAGTCATCGGCAAAATCGCCGAAAAACTGTTTCAGAAAAGGCTAGCTTCATTCACCTCAGAAAATCATATCCTCCCGGATGAGCAATTCGGTTTCAGACACCAGCACTCCACCACAGACCAAGTTCTTCGTGTGGTGGAAAACATCACCGAAGGATTTAATAAAAACAAGTAAACTGGTGCAATATTTCTTGACATTGCTCAAGCCTTCGATAGGGTTTGACATGCGGGCCTCCTAAACAAACTTATATCATTTAATTATCCTCTCCCTCTGATTCTGCTAATCAGGTCATACCTGCAACAGAGGAAGTACCAGGTCAAACATCTGGGAGCCAAATCTAGAACGTACCCAGCCACAGCTGGTCTCCCGCAGGGTTCTGCTATCTCCCCTCTGCTGTAAAATATATTTGTCGCAGAGATTCTGACAGCCCCCCTAAACGTGACATAGGCACTGTACGCAAACGACACTACCATCCTCAGCAGCTCCACTCAGCCGAAGATAATAACCGAACGAGTTCAGACCGCCGTAGTCGAGCTGCAAGCGTGGTATAGGAAATCCCTTCTAGCCATAAACCCCGATAAATGTTCAGCAGTCCTATTTTCCAAGAGGAGACACACACCCCACGAACACGTATCATTAGACCACCGTCTAATACCCTGGCAAGATTCCGCCAAATACCTCGGGGGTTTCCTCGACAAACACTTAACATGGCGCCCCCATGTCGAACACGCCCGACGAAAAGCCTCGATGGTCAACTTGAAGCTGTTCCCACTTCTAAATAGAAATTCCAAATTCTCCAGGAACAATAAATTGCTCATGTACAAAGTCGTCATCCGGTCAGCCTTGACCTATGCATCCCCTGCATGGGCCACCACGGCCGTAATACACATCAAGACCCTTCAAATCATCTAGAATAAAATTCTGGGAATGGTTACCGGAGCGCCATGGTTTGTCAGAAACAGTCAGATTCACTCTGATCTGGAAATGCCTTCGATACTTGAGTTTATAACTCAACTATCCACAACTCAGTTCGCAAAAGCCGCTTCTCACCCAAATGCTCTTCTCCGTAGTGCCACCGACTACGATGAGCAACTTCCATATAAACATAAGCGTCCAAAGCGTATACTTACCCGCTAAAGCCCCCGCGGCAAAATCAGAATGGAAACATTCAAACCCAAAAGCCATTGTGTGTATTCTTTCCGACGGAGGTATGGACTAAGATATTAAGTAGGTGTACTAAGAGTACGAGTCTCACAGTACCTCGATATCCCACGGCACTACGGTGTCGTGAATGAGGTCTGCATGAGGCATCTCTCCCTCCTGTATCAAAAAATATATAGATGTTTATTTCATTTTGATTTTGATCTAAAAATGTTTCTAATTTTTGAAGTACCCTGTATAAGGTTATAAAATCTTTTAGCCGGAGTAAAAGAAAAATGACCTGAATCCAAATGCGAGAGAATATATTGTATGTTTGATTAAAAAATATGTGTGTTTGGTTTGTCCCGCAAAGATGAAATTATGTATAGTTGGAAGTGATTTTAAAACATAGAGTTAAAAATTATTTACAATTTGTGTACTTAACTTTTTTTTGAAATCTTGAATAATAACGGATACATCGTGCTTTGTCATACTATTGTGCGACCCCGTAGGTTGTGTTTTAACATTTCACAGTTTAAACAAATATATGACAATTGAACCTTATGAGTCAAGTTAGGGTTGTTTTCGATACATAACATGAGTTTTGCTATATAAGTGTTAAAATGTCTAACCTATTGGTATTATTTGATATTGTTATATAATTAATTACTGATATACAGTGTGTCCTAGATTGGTGCTGCATGTATTTCTATCTCGGTTATAAGAGCTACAGAGTCGGTTATAATCGTAAATAATCTCGAAAAACCAAAATGGTGCGTTTTTGACAAACCCTCGTAGCTGAAAACATACGGTATTTTTTGTTTAGGCATTCTATAAGCACTTTTTTATGGTCTTTGCAAAAAAATAAAACTCTGGGCGCAGCAAGTTGGTTATGGAAGTGAATTTTCATTAAAATGTTTTTAATTACAAATATATCGCTGTGATGCGAGCAGGCATCAATTTGGTTACCGGTATAGCCTATATAGTAGGAACAATGTACCATATTTTATCAAAATAATTATTTGAAAACGTACAAAAATTTTCCGAAAATAAACTTTAAATGTTTCTAAGATAACTGGTCTCCTAGCCAATGAACCTTAGGTTAATAGCAAATTGAGTTATTGAAATTTGAAATATTTAATGAAAATTCGCAACCAAAACGCCTTGCTGCGTTCATACAAAAATTTTCCGAAAATAAAGTTAAATGTTGGTTTCCTAACCAACAAAACTTACGTTAATAGCAGATTGGGTTATTGAAATTTGAAACATTTATTGAAAATTCGCAACCAAAACGCCTTGCTGCGTTCATACAAAAAATTTCCGAAAATAAAGTTAAATGTTGGTTTCCTAACCAACAAAACTTACATTAATAGCAAATTGAGTTATTGAAATTTGAAGGATTTAATGAAAATTTGCTACCAAAACGCACTTACTGCGTCCAGATTTTTTCTTACAAACAAGCATCATATTTCGATAAAAAAATGCTAAAATGCAGTAACGAATTTGTTCTACGAAAATTAACTAAAAATTATAGACCGTTAAACCATAAACTTCACTAAACCCATAGCGAAAGCATCAACTTAACTAAACCGACAGCCAAAGCATCAGAGAAAGGGTCTATTTGAAATGAATTTTCTGTAAATATTTTAGTAAAAAGAATTTGAAAGTTTAGGGTTCACAGAACACTCTTCTTGCAACATTTTCTTTTCACAATCCGTATTTGTTTCACGTTCTTTGCCTAAACATTGCCAATTTTGACGTTTTAAATTGCAAGTTTGACGTTTTAAATTGCGAGTTTGACGTTTTGAGGAAAACTCCAAAATTTGTTTTAGCTGCCCGTAACTTTTTTGTCCTTAAACTTAGAGACCTAAATTTTGGTACATGGTTCACTCTTTATAATACAAATACGCGTACCAAATTTGGTTGCCCTCACTTTGAATTTTTTCAGAAAGGAAACACAAAATGATCCGGGAAAATCTGGTCCGATTTTCCTGGTTAACGAGCTTATTCAAGCCACTTGCAAAAGGAAGGTACTTACCAAATTTGATCAAGATCGGTCTATTATTTTTTTGAGTTATCGGTACTATATATATATATATATATATATATATATATATATATATATATATATATATATATATATATATATATATATATATATATATATACACGGAACTCTCCATTAGTGAATTCTTTAACGAAAATTCGCTAAAAAAGAAAATTTATATCACCAACGACTTAGGAGCCACCCTGTAATTGTAGAAATATATTTTTAAGATGTAGCTCAAGACACCTAATAATTAATGTATACAATTTTTTTTTTCGTATCTTGCACAATGGCACGGATATATTGAGCTTTAAAGATTTTTTACGAAAATTCGACAAAAATGATACACCATTAACCGATAAACTCTATAGCCAACACTACTGCCAAAGCCTCAGAGAAAGGGTCTATTTGAAATGAATTTTCTGGGAATATTTTAGTAAAATGAAGAAACAGATTTGTAATAAATACACGTGGTAAAACAATAACAATTTAATATTACAAAGTTACCAATTTCAATACAAGGGTGAATATGGGTGTTGTGATCTAATAATGATACAACAAAACGGTGACTTACGGGTGGAGAGGTAGTTTGCCGTAACCAACACGTGGATGATGTCAATGGTACCTGGCGGCGTTGTCCAAAGGGCCAAGGTGATTCACGTCTCCAGGTAACGACTCTGAAGCTTGCGGTGATCAGCAAGTGGTGGATTGCGATGTTGCGGTTGAAGGGATCTAAGTCAGTCGCTCGTAGAAAGAGTGGTTCTTCCCACAACGAGGCTCACTGACTTGTCCACGTGTCGCGGGTCAGGCGATCTTCCTGTGATGCTCCCTCACCGCTAAACGACGACGGAGTTAACTTTGGTGAGGCCACAGCATATAAACTATTATGCCGTGTCTGGTTACCACACACGGTGCAGCCGGCCTTGCCACGACCTTATTGGACGCTGGATGATGAGGAAGTGATCGAGTCTAGGCTTATCTTGTAGCTCCTTCTCTCGGTTGCTGACATTTTATTGATTTGTGATCTTTTTCATATATTTTTATATATGACAGTTCTATTTACACATGACAGTTTTTATAACACAACAATCCTGATGCTTCATGACAACTCTCACTTGGATACCAATGTCGTCTCTGCACCTCTAATCGCTGTGGTGGGCGGGGTGGGGGGTGCGGGGTGGGGGAACTAAGGATGGACAGGGTGGACTCGGGGAGATTGAGGGTGGGGATTAACAATATCAGGACACAACACGATAACTATAGAATTAATTGAGATATTGTCTTCACATTTAGTATACAGTTAAAAATTGACAAACAAACGGTTCGGATTGTTTTTGGGTAAAATTGCCCCAGGCCTTTGAAATAGTGAAAATTGACATTTTTTTTTGTTGAAACTCGAGTAGTATAACGTTTTGGGGTTTGTTTATTACAAAACTCTCAATTTCATCAAACATCTGGTATTCTGTGCTGAAATTAAATTAGGGGTTAAATGTGTGGGGGGTGGAATATCGGTGACAGAAATTTCGATTTTTTTTTCACTAAAACGGCGTAAAAAGTCTCCAACGTAGAAAACTTGATTCTGGAACGAAAGTTTTTTTGTCTGTCGGTAGGTAGGCCTCTGCATCAGAGATAGTAGGGGCAATAACTTTCGAACGAATTGAGATATCATCTTCAAATTTGGTATCCAGTAAGCACCCGACAAATCAACGCTAGGAATTCTTTTTCCGTAAGATCTCTTCAGGGGGTAGTGGATAAATGAGGGGTGATTTGGTGAAAATTGACATCTTTTCGTTAAAACTCGAGTAATATAACGTTTCAGAAGTTTATTGGTACAGAAATACGAATATTCTCTTTAGGATAGCCATGGACTCTAAATTGATTTCATGGGAATGCCTTTCTGAGGACAGTAGATTAGATTATCACAGGTATGTGGAGGTTATGATTCAATTTGCAGCATTATTTTATCCCCTTTTTAACAAAGTATCACAGCATGGTATTTTCTTTCGAATAAGGTTTAACTTGAAGTGTCTTCTGCATTGCATTTCCTTCATTCAATTTGAATTCGTTAATTGCTTCTTTTTGGTTTAATTTAATTTCCATTACGTCGATATTATTTATTAATACCCGACCATAAGACATTGTTCTTAATTATACTAATGAAGAAACATTAGACATGTTAGAAACCTACTTCGTTGGCACACAAAGTCTACAGCGGCTGCCGAAATTTACGAAAGTAAATTTCCTGAACGGCATCAACCAAACGCAAGACAGTTTAGGGATCTGGTACTAAATTTGCTTAATTATGGGAGTTTTGCAAAACCCAGAAATCGTAAATATGCTGTGGAAAATCGGGAGAGAATTGATGCTGTGTTGCATACACTGATAATAACCCCACTAGAAAAATTGGTGATGAAACGGATACCCCGTCCCCATCGAATACTGGACGTTAATAAATACAATCCATACAAGCCTAGGATGGTACAAGATTTATTGGCAAATGATTTTCCCGGAAAGTAAGATTTTGCGAATGGTGCATTCAAAATACAGGAGAAAATCGCTATTTTTCTATCAAAATATTATGGACTGACGAAACTCGATGTACCAATTGCGGAGTTTTCAACAGGCATAATACCCATCACTGCTCTATAGGAAAGCCATAGCTCACCCCACCAACACGATTCCAAATAAAATTTGGATTTAACGTTTGGTGCGGTATAATAGGTAACTATAAAATGCGATTTGAATTTAAACATGAAGTAGTTAACATTATTTCTTTCTGGAAATCAATTAATGGGACGATTATTTTTAATTTCAATTTGAATACAGCAGGATACCTTCAGCTCTTGCAAGAGCAAATAATGCCAGCTGTAAGGGCAGCTGTAGGAACTTGGATCAATCTTGGTTCATGCACGATGGTTGTCCAGCTCATAAAGCCGCCGTCGTAAATAATTATTTGGGAGAAAACTTTCCCAATAGATTAATTGCGAGTAACGGCGATATTTTGTGGCCTGCTAGATCCCCTGATATAAATCCCCTTGGCTTCTTTTTATGGTGATACATTAAGAACGAAACTTACGCACTTGAAGCTCCCGAACATGTTCAAATTTTAGAACAGAGTCCGAAGCGCCATGCATGCACCGAATAGAAACACATGAATTAGGGCAATAAACTCTGCAAAATCGTTGTCAAACGTGTATTGATCAAGGTGGTGGCCACCAAGACCAATTTCTTTAAATTGAAGAGTTCATATCTAAACTTCGTTGGTATAAGCTTGTATTGTAAATTCTCCCAAAATTACAGCAAATGGTATGTTTTCTAGATTCGTTCGATAAATTTAATCGATGATAATACAAGAATAATTTCTTAATTGTATAGCTAGTGTAGAGTAAAGCATTCAATCGCCTACTTAAGTGAGTGAACGAACGAAAAATTTGACATTATTCTGAACCAGACCTTAACCTATATACACAATTTTTTTTGCGAGTTACAGGTAACTAATATTTTTTATTATTTCTGTAATAGAAATTACCATGTTGTGTTACATTTTTGAAAATGGATAAAAATGCTATTTAATGCAATAAAAATCCAATATGGCACCCATAAGAAAAAACAAAGTTATAACCGTTATCTCGAAAACAGTAAAAGACATTCTTTTGTTTTATTATTTATTTCAAACACCAAAAAAAGTGCCCATGAAATGTCTAAACCAAAATACCGTATGTTCTTAGATAACCGAGATACGGGGGTTTGTCAAAAACGCACCATTTTGGTTTTTCGCGATTATTTCAGAAATAAAAAATGATAAAATGTGATGAGAGTTTTGAAATGGTAATAAAATCCTGAGCATCATTACCCGTTTAATCGACTTTGTAGCTCTTTTAATAACCGAGGTAGCAATACATGCAGCACCAATCTGCAAAAATATTGGATCATAGAAAAGGGGGTTTGAAAGCTGAAATAAAATAAAGCCAAAAGTGACCTAAATAAAATTTTAAGGGAGATATGACTAAATACAGATGTAGACACTTACTTCTCTGGCTTCACAAGTGTTTGTTTTCTTCTCTGTAACTGGTTTAGCTGTTTACGGCATCATCAGTAGAAGACTGAATTTGTTTATAGGCATTTCTGACAACTGTAAATAAAAAATATTTTACTACGTTCCGGTGTTTTGAGTAAAAAATTCTTTAAAAATATAATTAAAATAAAAATGACAGATTACGTCTATAACATGTATATATAATGTATGTCAATATTTAACATGAATAGAATCGTCTAATAACAATAATAAACATAAAAATAATCATTACATTGAAATAACTAATTAATAATAACAGCTATAAAGCAGGTTATATATAACGAGGTTGGACCACTATTGATGTAAACTTATTTAATATTCAGTAATTTTTTTATAATGACAAATTGTAAAGGAACGTAAAATAAAAATAAAACATTGTGTAAATAAATAAATTAAACTCTGAAGATATAGAATCATAAACATGGGTGTGGTCTTTTTTGAAGTTAATTTAAACTTAAATATGAAACTTAATAAATATTAACACGATTACAATATAGGTAAATCTTATAAATTAAATTGGTATGAAAAACTAAAAACCAAATAAATGATCATACATTTTACATTTTTGAAGAAGTTTAACTGTGAAATATTTAAATACATTAATTTAATTTTCGAAATCTGTGAGCTGATTATTAATTGTTTTTGTTTGTATTAAGGGGTTCATCGTTCAAAGAAGATGAGGGCACCTGGAAAGGCAACGATGACGGTAAGGTAGTGAACAATCAGCCTCAGCGTATGATGGATGATCGCAACGGTATGGGACCACAGGGTGGTTACATTGGACGTATCACCAACGATGCCCGTGAGGAAGATATGGAAGAGAACATGGGACAGGTAAGGCGAAAGATTAATTGTCTATTTACAAGGTGGTCCTGATTAAATCTGGAATTTTACCAGGTTATAGAATACAAAATGGTGATATTTTTAACAGAAAATTAATGTCAGTTTTGATTTTATATAAAATTTTGGAAAAAATATGGTATGCAAAAAAGAGTTATAATTGAGACGGTAGCAGTGGCGTCTCCTGACCAAAAAGTTCGGATGTGCGCTAACGAGTTGCGGTTAGTGGTGACGGCGAGGAATACAACTTTTTTTGCATACATTTGTCAATGTTAATTTTAAAGTACACTGGAAATTTTTCTTTAGCAAACACAGGTGTGAAAATGTATTTTGTCAATCAAACAAACAGTGACAAAACGACAAACTACAAACGACAGTGATTCTAGAATACTGTGGTCTGTGCAAGCGCAGTCGTAATGCTCGTAAATAATGCTGTTGCAGCGTTGGTTAGACCGGTGTTCCTTTCATGTGTCTTGAGCGATATTGTTACAGCTCCCCGCAACCGTAAAATCAATGGTATTTTCCTCACTATTTTAAACACGTGGGTGGGGGACTGCATTGTATATCAATACACCTCCATCGACTGAAGTTGTTCGGAAATATTAACGCACACCTAACCCGAATTCATTCCCCGTTGCTATTGACCTACTCATATTCTCTGCATATGTTAGAAGACGCGGTACCTACTTCATTCCAAGTCACTATTAACCGTTTATTCATGAAATCAAATAAGTAAATTAAATCGATTTTCACCAAATATGTAGTGTATTAAGACTAAGGGAAAAACAAATAAAACATATTTAACCGTGCACATTTTGATTATATTTTCGGGTGTGCGGCGCACACCTAGCTCACTAGGAGAAATCGCCACTGGACGGTAGTGTGAAGATCTTGAGATCAATTTTATATAAAAGCTATGGGTGAAGCATTAGATTGGAGAAGTGAAATTAAGAAGCAGTTTTATAAAATCCTGTTTTGTCAAAATTTGAAATTTGTTGAATTTGGTATATAGGCTGGCAAAAAGTCTGAAATCTTGCATATATCTCTGAAATGGTTGGACCAATTATAACGAATTTGCTTGTGTTTATAAAATAGGTCAATCTGGATTTGGGAGCGGTATTCTCATCCTCATGTGCATAGATATACAGGTGTTCCACGATGATGATCAACTTTTTTATTTCAAAACGAACACCTGTATATTTTCACGAATTCCGATGGTACTCTTGGAGAGAAGTTGAGTGATATAAGGTTCATTGTGTCTATCAAAATAACAGATCTATGGCGACTCCTCATTCATTCGCAATCTTATTTTGTAACATAGACTTGTGTTCGCTCAACATGACGCGCTTCCTAGGCGTGATTATCCGCCGCGAAAATTTAGCTACACGAGGTCACATGTCACTAGCGCGCAACTTCAGGGTGCAAAACTTTGTGTAAAATATGCAGACAATTTCTAACAACTTGCACGGATGATAGGTTATGTTTTAATAACTTCACAGCTGACTAGTGACCTTTACTTGACAAGAGGCCAAGACCTATATATACTTTTATAAGCCTTGACAAAAGACAAGCTACTGTTTTCCAATATGTAATAAACGAAAAAAAAACACAGAGTGATTCGATTAATTTAGACAGTACAGTATGTTGTTACCGAATGGTTGTTTAAATGTGATTTTAATTTAAATTTAATTTGACAGCATTTAAACATAGTGATTTTGACATGTGTGTACTTTTTTTAAGTTGATGGTTTGAATGTTTGAATTAGGACACTAAAGTTATTGCATGAGCTTTATTATCAAAATTATCTGCACATTATCAGCAGAAAAAGACACCTCGATCTAAATTATTTTCTAAATAAAATCCTGAACATTTAAATGCTTTTAACACATTCAAACTACAACGATATTATACGGTTATTTTTGCATCAGAAGCTTTTTTACTTTTAATAGCACTTAAATATGTTTTTTTTTAAGATCAAAATTTTTTCCTGAAACATGGATTTTTTATTTACACAGGTGAACACAATGATTGGTAATTTACGTAACATGGCCATTGATATGGGATCAGAACTGGAGAACCAGAATAGGCAGATCGATCGTATCAATCTAAAGGTAATTGAGCTTGTAGTTTTATATATTTAGCATTTAACTAACTGTGGTAGCTCCAAATATAATGATTGTATTACTTAGTACAAGGTCATTGGTAAGTCAACTGTGATTTAAAATGATATTGATGATATCGTTTTTGATCAAAGGTTTCTAAAATCCAAAACAATCAAATGCTTGAAGACCAACATAATTATGAAATATTAAATAATCAATGGTTTGATTACGTATTTCCATAATAACCCCATTTGAGTATGATACAGTGACCTAATGCAACTTACATAGCTAGAAACACTGCAAAGTATTGCAACGTTAGGTTCTTAGAAAGTTGCATTGTGCAGTTTTAATTGTCTTCCAAATCCTAGAATAATGTATGTTTAAGAATACTTTTATCTTACGGAATGAAAGGATATAGGTCTGTGCTAAAAAATGGTGTGTTAGAATGCACTGGATGTTTCTTTTTTTTGGTGAGAAACAATATACTACTAAAGCATAATATGCCAAAGCGTTGCCTTAATGCCGCATCTATCCATTTTTTGCTAAATTTGCATGCACCCATGGATGACTGGGTAGAAGGCCTGTTATCCTTGACTCAGAGGAACATTCTTTGTCAATGACGCTTTCCTTATCCAAGAAACGTTTAAGTTTGTTCTGATGTAAGATTGCGATGTTCAGGCTTTTTTCCAATATTTATTCTTTACACACTGTTACTGTGTTACGGAGATGATCCTATTTACCAAGAAGAGGAGCGTAGAGGGGTTTAGGGCGCCCGTGATGTTTTGAAAACCTTTAGTTTTAGGGCGGAAGGTCAAATATCTGCGGGTGATCCTAGACTCCAAACTAACATGGCGGTCGCAAATAGAACAGGTTGTAAGGAAGGGAGTAGCGACCCTCTGGCAGCTGCGTCGAGTGATAGGGAGGACCTGAGGAGTTAATCCTCGGATCCTTCACTGGATCTACACTGCGATCGTCAGACCGAGAATCCTCCATGGGGCGTTGGTCTGGTGGTGCGGTGTGAACCAAACTACCAGCAGGAAGCTGGCCAAACTCCAAAGGCTGGCAATCCTGGGTATCACAGGTGCTATGAGGACGACACCCTCAGCCGCGCTAGAGGCCCTGTTGATGCTGCCACCGCTTCCCATCTGTGTCAGGAGGGACGCGATGGCGTCGCATATCAGAATGCGAGACGCAGGAAACTGGTGCGGAGAGGGAGCAGTAATAGGGCATGCAAGTGTCGCCAAGGAGGTGGAAAAAGAAATTCCGATTTCTGCCATAAAGGTGCGGGATGCCGAGGATGATATTAGGTTGACTAGACCATACACCCTCAGGATCCCCAGTAGGGATCAGTGGAGAGAAAATGAGGTTGAATTCCTGCCCGCATGCCTGGTCTGTTTCACCAACGGATCGCGGCTGGAGGACCAACAATCCTCTGGGGCAGGAATATACATTGAGGGCCTGGGGGTGCGCGAGAGCTATGCTCTTGGCGCATATACCACGGCCTTCGAAACTGAGGTGTACGGTATCCTGTCTGTGGCCAATAGACAGGATGTGAAGAGGAGTCCCGAGAAATGTGTGTACATCTGCTCGGATAGCCAGGCAGTCCTCTGGGCAGTCTGCGAGGCCATAATCAGGTCTACACTGGTTCAGGAATGCGCTGACGCCCTCAAAGGACTAGCCAGGACAAAGGAGGTACAACTAGTGTGGGTTCCGGGACACTGTGGCGTGGCGGGGAATGAGGTCGCGAATAATCTCGCAAGGCTTGGTTCCCGGCGGCCGTTCTGTGGCCCGGAGCCGTCGATAGGTATAAGTTGGAAGACAGTCTCTGTCGCCCTAGACAGGTGGACCGAGGAAGCAATGAAGAGGCACTGGGGGTCGGTTGGTGGCTGCAGGCAGACGAGGGACTTCGTGGAGGGGCCGGACAGAGATTAAGCTGTCTGGCTACTCGGAAGGAGTCGACCTACGCTTCGCCGCATCCTTGGGGTGCTCACAGGCCACTGCGCTCTTAGAAGACACCTCACATTGATAGGCGTAGAGAGGGATCCCATTTGCCAGGAATGCGACGAGGATGAGGAAACGTCCTACCACTACCTGTGCGAATGTGAGGCTTTTGGGAATCTTCGAGCAGAATTGTTCGGATCGAGGACTCTGCAGAGGAATCAGGTAGGTTAGGTTAGGTTTGTATGTGAGTAGGCCATATCGGCCCTCCACCGCGACCTCAAGGTCTATTGTGGCTCACGCCTAAAGTCTATATTTCGCCCAACAAATCCAGCCTCCTGCAGAGGTCGATAATCTTTGTGGGCGAACGTTGATCCAGGTCTTCTGGAGAAAGCTTTACCTTGCCAAAGAGCAGGTATCTAGTCCTGTCCGCTGCCGGACAGTAACACAGCACGTGCTCTGCTGTTTCTTCATTCTCCATGCACAGCCGGCACTCGGTCTCCTGACCGACCCCAATACGGTGCATGTGGTTGCCGCAAGCGGCAGTGTCCTGTATACAGGCCGACTAGAGTTATCAGTTGTTGTCTGTTCAACTCTAGAAGCTTTTTAGCTCTTGACTCAGATAGGCCCTTTATGAAGGCCTTAGAGTGGGCTAATCCTGGAAGATTTTGCCAATATTGGATTGTCATTCTTTCTGTCCAGGTCTTTAAGGTGCGTTTTGCTGTGCAAGATGTTATCTCCAGCACCGGTTCTGGTCCAACAAAGTCACTCTGGGCCCCACTCTTGGCAAGCGCGCCGCCGCAACATTGCCGTCATGGTCCGAGTGACCCGGTATCCAGACCAGCGACACCTCATTACAGCTGCCCAATTCGTTAAGGGCAGATTTACAACTCCATACCTTCTTTGAATTACACCACGTAGGAACCAAGAGCCTTTATTGCAGCTTGGCTATCTGCATATATCTTTATCGATTTGTTTGGGCACAGGTCTTTTAAACTTTCCCTTGCACACATCTCGATGGCATACACTTCTGCCTGGTGTATGGTTGCGTACTTGCCGTGGCTAGCTGATAGTCTAGCATCGGTGCTGCCCCCATATGCGCCGGCTCCTACTCCCAAACTGGTTTTGGAGCCGTCAGAGTATCAGCAGAGGTCCGCTCTCAACAGGGTCGATTGATTCCGGTCGCAGTCCTCCCTTTTCGGGAGGACGGTCTTGAAAGACAGATCTCTGCTGATTTTTGTAGGCATCAAGTCTGAGACCATTCCCAGTATCCTGTGACAATCACTGTCATCAAGGAGACCGGACCCTCTCAGATTGACTTCCCTCGGTATGTTATCTGCCGTTTGTTTTAGTCTGTATGTTGTCCACCTCGCCACCCTCTCCAACCATATGTGAAGTGGGGGAATATTGAGGAGGACCTCCAGAGCGGCTGATGGTGCGGTGCTTATCGCTCCCGTTATCATCAGACAAGCTTGTCTCTGTAGATGAGCCAGTTTGGCCCTCGCGATACCACGAAGTACCTTAGGCCACCAAACTATGGCTCCATATGTTATCATTGGCCTGATAACCACTACATAGAGCCAGTACATCTGTTGGGGGGTTTGTTCCCCAGTTGTTACCACAGATTCTCCGGCAGATCCACAGGGACAGTTTTGCCCTACGGATAACGTTTTCTAACTGTATGTCTCAGTTGAGCTTCTTATCTAGGATAACTCCCAGATATTTTGGTTGGTCCGAAAATGGAATGGTTTCTCCCATAAGAATAGGTGGTTTTAATTTGTCCAACCTTCTTCTTCTGGTAAATGGAACAATGATCGTTTTGCGAGGGTTCACAGACATCTGTTCCCTCCGGCACCAATCATTGATTACATTTAGTGCTTCCTGAAGAGTACTAGCCAGATCCTCCTCAGATTTGCCTTTAACCATTATGACGAGATCATCAGCATACGCCTGGACCTCAACCTCCCAGAGTTCGACCACAGCAGGGGGGATAGTACGCCCCCCTGAGGGCACCCCCTCGCAGCCCTGACCCCGACCACCTCCCCTCGCAATGAGGTAATAATGGTCCGATTGTGCAGCATGTTTCCGATCCAGCCACAAATGGTAGGCTCGACCGCCCTAGCGATAGTGGCCTCGTAGAGGTAATGCATTATTAAATGCTCCTTCGATGTCGAGAAATGCTGCCACCGCAACCTCCATTTTCCAGAGAGTGGGTGATTTTCTCGACGAGGTTATTGAGCGCTAACTCAGTGGATTTGCCAGTTTGGTATGCATACTGGTGGGTATTTAGGTGGTTATTGGCCAGGATGTTCCCCCTAATGTGTCCATCCAGTATTTTTTCCAATCCCTTCAACAGGAAAGATGTAATACTAAGAGGTCTTAGTGATGTGGGTAGGAGGTCCTTACGTCCCAATTTGGGAATGTAAACCCCCCTAACCACCGTCCAGCTGGATGGAATATAGTTCCAGGCCAGGCTGGCTCTGAACAGCCTGATAAGGAAAGGTAGGAGAATCTCCAGTCCCTTTTGCAGGCGAGCATTCTACCACTGAACCACCGATGCAGGAATCAGGTAAGTACCGTCCAATTGAAGACTGTCACGGCCTTCATCTCGAGGTCGAGGCGGTTTGGCGACGGAACCGAGGAGGGGTAGAGCATGGTTGCTGGGGTTGGCAAAAAGGGCCCATGGTGGCCTACTTGCTTGGCGTTGGCCTCCCCACCACTGCTAGTATAACACAAAGTTGGGGGTCGACTTTATTAAAAGTCCTGATGTAGAATATACACCAACATCAATAAAAAGTGTTTAAATACTTTTTAGTTTATCAACTCTTCACGGACTTCTCTGCCGGTCTGTGTTCTACAGACTACGTCACCTGTATCAGTACCATGATTGCCTTCCTCAGGATGCACGTAAACTTTTGGTGAACTCGCTAATCCTGTCACTGTTCAAGTATGGCGATTGTGTGTATAAACCTTGCCTTACGCGTTTGGATAAGTACTGTGTCCAGAAGGTGCAGAATTGGTGTGTGAGATTTGTTCTTCACGTACCACGGTTTGCTCACGTTACACTGTACATGTGGTCGCTGTACTGGCTTGAGCATGCAGGAAAGGAGACTTGTTCACTATGCCACCTTGGTAATCAAAGTTGTTCGGGAAAGCAACCCTGATTAGCTATATTACTGTCTCAGCCTTCGAACTGATGTACATGATAGACTCCTGCGAGGCACGAGTTACTTGACTGTACCCATACATAGAGCTGCAAGTTTTAAAATATCCTTTTGTTACTTAATATCTTACCTATTCAATTATCTGCATAGAAAGGGTATAGCTTCTTTTTCAATAAGGGCTGTAAAGTATGCTTTGGGACAGAGTCTGTTAGCTGGGACACATGAACCTGATATTAACCTTAAAATCTTGTCTGTAGCTGGATATGTTGAAAAACAGTTAACTGAACATGTCCATTTGTACTGTGTGTGCAATAGATATTATTATTATTATTACTTTAAAATAGCTTTGTGGCCTCAGTAACTCAGCAGATGAAACATTGCCTCGATGTGCAGAAGTTCCAGGTTTACATCTCACTGCAGCCTGTACTTTTTCAAAAATTATCAATTTCTATATAATTCAGTGCTTACTGAAAAGTAGCAACTAGTGATTACATGGCATTGTGTCTGAACTAGTTGAATGTGTGCATGATCTGCCCTTTGCAGTGGGCATTAAGTCGACGACCCCGTGTATCATGTGATAGTAAGCACATAAAAGATCCCTACATTGTTTATAAAAGACAGGATTTCAACAAAATTTACAAGTTTAAGAAGATAAACTGCTCCATGGCAACACGACTGGCCATAGCCTCGGAAATAGGCTGATGTTTAAGAAGCAGTATACATACAAAATAGCTTTCAAAATGAAACATATTTTTTCGAAAACAGAACATCCACACAAATATAATAAAATTAGTTTTGGATAATCAGGGATCTGTCGTTCTGTATTAGTATATTAATTTTTTACAACCAAGTATTATTTATATCTTGGAATATTACAAACTCATTATTTTGACTACGTTGAGTCGATTTTTCGAAAGTTTGTGTAGTGGCAAATTTTGTTTATTATTACACATCAGGGTTATTGTAAGGCTTGATTTATTTATTTACAACAAATAGCAAAATAATAGTTTAATTGAAAATCAAATAAAACAAAATAACAATTGAACTAATAATCATATTGTTGAATAAACACAAGACAAAAATTAGCTACAAGTTGTGTACAAATGGCTGTCTATTTGGTATTTCGCAATATTAAACTCATTTATAAGTTCAATCACGGATAACACTAATCCGTGATTGAGTGTATTTCATTTCAAATTTCCTGGGGGTCTTCTTAATCACGAGGTTGGTTGCAAAAACTTTGTTTTTCAAATGGCCGCCCCGATAGCACTGCAGCCTTATTGTGCATGCCCTTAGTCTTTTTACTCCACCCATTCCAAAATTACTGTGCCTGGAACTAGTCTGCATGGCGATTGGTAGGGTGAAGTTTTATATTGCTCTGTCTCCGGTCTAGACTGACCGTAGATCAGTTGTCTTTTGCAGTCCAGAGCTTTACACTCGCACAATATGTGCTGGGCTGATTCCTCCACCTCGCCGCAGAGTCTGCATGCGAGGTCCCCCTCAAACCGCCCCATTTTATGCAGGTGTTTCTTGACGGCCATGTGTCCCGTCAAGAGACGTTGTTGAGCTGTGGACCTGTTATGTTTCTGAGCTGTCCTCTGCTAGGATTTAGCAGCTCCACAGCTCTCTTTGAACTGGGATCGTCAATTACTGACTTCCCATTTCTTCCCAGTCTGCCCAGTACACCCTATGTTCATTCTTAAATGGTCCCATAAAAAAGTCTTACGGGTACTGATCTATTATTCCAGAAAAACATGATCTAGCTAATGGACAAACATTAATTCTATAATACAGCTTTTCTCCATTTTGTTGCCAGCATTCGTTAGTCAAATGTATCTTGATTTTATTGATTTGAAAACAGCCTGAGTTAGAGAGGGATAAGTTTATTTCTTAAAAATGTTTGGTAGTGCTCTGCTGTAAGATCTTTTCCCAAAAGAAAAGATCCAAAATATGATTTCCCAACTATACTGGTCAATACGTTCGACTTTGAGGGTATTGTATGAATAATTACCTCATCCAATAAGATTTTCAGACAATCAATATCTACAGATTGTCTGTTTGCTGCGACTTTTTTAAAATAAGGTCCGTTTTTAATAAGGAGAAAAATACTGTATCATTAAAATATATTTTTTCGTAGTTTACATACTTTCATCTACTTTTCTGCATAATTTCCATAATTGTTCAAACACTTGTCATACCGTTGACAAGTTTTTGAATCCAACGCCAAATGAATCTGCCGCCTGTGAAGAAGCCCAATCCATGATTGCAGTTTTCATTTCTTTGTCGTCGTTGAGCTATTGACCGCCAAGGCTCTCCTTTAAGTACTGAAACAAATGAAAATCACTGGGTGCAAGGTCTGGACTGTAAGGTGGAAGATCCAGTTATTCTCATCCAACAGACCTGATTAGACCTTGCGTTTATGCAGAAACATGTGGCCTTGTATTGTCATGGAGCAACAACACACCAGAAGACAGTGAGGCTCCGGCGCTTGTTTTGTATGGGAGCTTTCTCAAGGTCACACAATACACATCAGAATTGATTGTTGTGCCTCTCGGCATAAAATCCAGTGACAAAATCACTTTCCTGGCCCAAAAGACAGTTGTCATGATCTTTTGTGCTGAAATAGTCTGTTTGGCTTTCACTTTGATTGTCGACTATCTGTGTCGCCATTCCATTGTCTGTTGCTTGGACACAGGCTCAGGTGTCTATGTGAAACACACAAGTCTCATCTCCTGTAACGATGTGGTCCAAAAATGCATCACCTTCCTGATTGTATAGAGTCAAAAACAATAAAGCCCAGCCCAATCTTTTTATTTTGTGATCGTCAGAAAGCAGTCTTGAAACCAACCAACACAATTTTCAATAACTCAGTTTTTCTGAAACAATGGTGTACAAAACTAAACCTTGAAACCTGTGGAACATCATTTGAAATCATGTATCGTCGGTCCTCCCGAATTTTGTTGTCTACATCACTTACCAAATTTTCAGAAATCAGAGGTCACCCGGCGTAGCTCATTAGGCACATTAGTCCGCCTGCCCTTGAACATTCTCACCCACTCTCGAACTTTACTTTCACTCATAGTATTATCACTGTAAACCTCACAAATCTGACAGAATTTCCGCTGCTGCCAAGTTTCTTGCACTCAAGAATCGAGTTGAGAATTATTATATCACAGACGGCGAACGACTCAATTTTCTTAAACATTATGTACTTCTACAGTTCAGCACACAGGCAGGCGATATGGCTGCAAATGACGTTTAAATGCACGCATAGTGGGCTGGGAGCGGATGCGCATGCGCACTGCGGCGACTGCGCGTCACTTTCAATCTCATTCACACACGGACTTTATTTTAAAAATAAGCCTTGTGTTTCTTTCACAAAATGTGGGTTTCTATACCAAATTATCATGAGATTTTCACAGAATTGCAATATACGAAGTCGTCATCTGACAGTTCATAAATGAATCTTGTATGGATAATACTTGTTTAAATGTAGAATATTACTTGTGGTGCTCTTTCAAATGTCCAATTCTTATGCATATTGTTGAATGGTTGAATGTGGATTTTTAACTGTAACGACCATTAAATTTAAACTTGTGTATTTTTTAATACTGAAGGCCATTCACTCTGAAGACATCTGGATTATCAATATTTCGTCTTTCTCACTTACATTTTAATGAATTTTTCTAGGCAGTTATTAATTAGAGCGACTATTAATTATTAATTTGTTTATGCATTTTACGTAGTAGGATAGCAACCAATTCAGAGGTAACTTATATACTGTATTAAAGAATACCTTAGACATAAGAAATAAGAGGCATTGTGATGAAATGTAAGTAAGTTGTCACAACCCTTGTCAAAAAAATATGGTTTCAATTTATCCACTTTTCATATTTGTTTTACAAAATAAACCGATCAACCCTTACATCACGGAACTTTCAAAGTTATTGTAAAGCCGTGGATCAGGGCATGAATTGTACATGTAATGTAATCAATAAAATTTTAAAGCTTAATAATAAATTGATGACATTATGTGAACTTACTACAAATTAAAAAGTTAGACGAATGTATCAAAGTTTAAAAAAATGAGATATTTAATGGCAATTATAATCTTTAAATGGCGTTACTGTGAATTTACAGTTAGAAATAAAGTTAAAATGAAGAAAACCACTTAATTAAGCAAGCATTTCATTAAGGTGGTGATGACTCCAGCTGTGGTAGCTACTGGTTTTCTACTAAGAGCTGGGCTTCCTGGGGACAACTGTATGCATGCCTCTTGGAGGGAGAGAGGACATGAGAGTGTCCATCCTGGCAAGAAGTTATATTTCAGAAGCCTGGTATGCCTCCTGAAGTGGGCTGTGGTGCTTCATACTGAGATCGGTGGGCTCCCATTAAGAACTGGGGCTGTTGCTAATTGGGACTCCTGCTATGCAATGTAGGCTCCCACTGAGGCGGATGGGCTCCTGCTAAGAAGTGTAGGTCCCCACTGAGTGTTCTGCAAATCCCAAGAAGCTCCTTTTAAAATTATATAATATATAATCATCACATGATCACAGCATAATATTCCTAGCAGAGTGTTCTTCCATTAAGTATGGTCAAATCTTACCTAATTTGCATTTGTAAAATAATTGAAGAGAGCTTACAAGATGAATTAAAGAAAAAATGTGAACTATTGAGATGCCATAAAATAGCACACTCTTACAAAAAATCTAACAAGCAATTATTATCAGCAATCTAAGGAAAAAAGACAAAAGCATCAATATAGTACGAATATTCAAAGGCAAATTAACATCTGTAGCTGAATTAAAATTAGGAATAACATTGGAATAGATTTTTAAGTTTTAAATTGAAATAAAATTGGTACCTGAATGGAACTTTCGCATATTCTTACTCTATTTTGTTCTATTTACACAACCTAAACTGAAAGCCAATGGAGTTTTAACGAGAAAGGAAGATAAGCAAGCCACATTGAAATTTATAGTTCTAGATAGACAAGTGACCTTTATGTCTCTCCAATCGCTTAGGACCATGGAGAAAAAATGTTCTATGGTGTAACTGAACAGGCAATATGATATGACATCATTAGGTCATTTACTTCTATAGTTGGTAGAAATGTGTAGGTTAGGTCAGGTTATATTGTGACTGGGCCATAAAGGTCCCTCCAATGCGACCTTAAGGTCTATTGTGGCTCGCGTCTAATTATCTTATTTCACACAAGTCCAACCTCTTACAGAGGTTGAAAATTTTTGTAGGTGAAAGTTAATCCAGATCGTCTTGTGCAAGTTGGGTCTTGCCAATGACAACTTGTCAGACAAGAATATACGGGGGCGGGTCAATAAGTCTGTGACTTTGAATTTCCTGCCTCTTCACAGGAAGGGCAAGACTGCTTCTGTCAACAATCATATCTCAGTTGACTCCTGTCAAATTTTGAACAAGCTGCGTCATTTGGTTTGTGTTAGATAGCCATTGAAAGCAGGCAACCTCTTGAGTTATAACAAAATTGGAAAATAGTTTCGTGTGCTCATCAATCATTATCTTCTGCGAAAAAAAAACCATCACTCAAACCAAGGCTAAGCTTAGGCGGTTCAAGGGGGACCTGGCATGCAGACTGCGGCGAGGGGGAGGAATCAGCCCAGAATATCTTGTGCGAGTGTAGAGCTTTGGACCGCAAAAGACAACTGATCTACGGTCAGCCTATACCGGAGACAGAGCAATATAAAATTTCACTCTACCAATTGCTGTCCAGGCTAGTTCAAGGCACAGTGATTTCGGAATGGGTGGAGTAGAAAAGACAAAGGGCGTGCACAATAATCCAAAGGGTGCGGTGCTATTGGGGCGGCAAAGACGCGGACGAGCCCTAAGGGAGGAAAAAAAAGGCTAAGCTTGATAAATACTATTGGGCTTCTGCACCATCAATTTCCATGGTAAAAAAGTGGTTTACTGAATTTCATTGCGGCCTTACAAGCACAAATGACGCCGAAAGTTCTGGACGCCCGGTTGATATCGCTACGCCCGAAACAATTGAAAAATTCCCGATATGGTGTTGGCCGATCGGAAATTAAAAGTGCATGAGATTGTGGAAGCCATAGGCATATCACATGGCTCAGCGGTGCCGATTTTGCATGATGACTTGGGTATGAGAAAGCTATCCGTAAGATGCGTGCCGCGTTTGCTTACAATCGACCAGAAACGCAATCGTGTGACAACTTCGAAGGAGTGTTTGGCGTTGTTCACCCGCAATGGGGACGAGTTTTTACGCCGTTTCGTAACCGTGGACGAAACATGGATTCACCACAACACACCAGAGATCAAGCAGCAGTCAAAACAGTGGGTTTCTCTGTGCGAATCGGCGCCGAAGAAGGCCATGGTGGGTTTGTCAGCCAATAAAGTCATGGCAACCGTTTTTTGGGATGCACACAGTATAATCCGCATTGATAACCTTTAAAAGGGAAGAACAATCAATGGTGAATATTATACCAACTTATTGGACTGATTCAATGACGATTTGAAGAAAAAACGACCGCATTTGGCCAAGGAAAAAGATATCTTCCACCAAGACAATGCAAAAGTGCACACATGTGTAGTCTCCATGGCAAAATTGCATAAATTGGGCTACGAATTGCTCCCTCATCCGCTCTATTCTCAGGATTTAGCACTGAGTGACTATTTCTTGTTTCCAAACTTAAAGAAATCGCTTGGCTGCAAGAGATTTGACACCAATGATGAAATCATCTCACAAACAAATACCTATTTTGAAGACTTCGGCAAATCTTATTTTTCGGAAAGGATAAAAAATTGGAGAAACGTTGGACAAAGTGTTTAGAGCTCAAAGGAGACTATGTTGAGAAATAAAATGATTTTTGGTGAAAAACCTGTATTTCGTTTCAAAAAATCAGGGACTTATTGACACGCTCTCGTAGTACGTGTTGTGCTATGTCATCACTCTCCATACACAGCCGGCACTCGGTTTCTTGTCAGAGTGCAATTCTGTGCATCCGGTGATGCAAGCGGTAGTGCCCTTTATGCATGCCAACCGGACTTCTCAGTTGTTGTCTTTTTAGCTCTAGAAGATTTTTTTTTTTTTGTTTTTTTACCTTTGACTGAAAGACCATTAATGAAGGCCTTAGAGTGTGCCAATCCTGGCAGATTTTGCCATTGTTGTTTTTCCATCTGTCCAAGTCTTTAAGGTGCGTTTTGCTGTGCATGAAGATATCCCCAGCACAGATTCTGGTCCGATAAAGTCCTTCCTGCACACATCATCGATTTGTGTGTGCAATGGTTTTGTATAATTTCCATCACACTCATCTCGATGAAATACACTTCTGCCTGGTGTATGGTTGCATACTTTCCGATGCTAGATGATATTCTTGCATCAGTGTTGGTCCCATATGCGCCAGCTCCTGCCCCCAGATCGGTTTTGGAGCCGTCTAGCAGAAATCTGCTCACAATAAATAGAAAATAGAAACATGGAACCTGCTCATACTGAAATTACTTGTTTAAAAACATAGGGTGTTCCGTTTAAAAAACAAATTTAATGGTAGGTTTTCTGAGAATACTATGTCTGTCAACGCTGTTGTAAAAATTAAACTTCACTACACAAACTTTGGTGAAAACCGAACCAAAGGATATCAAAATAATAAAATTATTCCAAACTATAGGCACCTAGTTTATATTCCCTTGTATTATGTTTTTAAATTAATTTATGGATATGTGAAAAAAGTTGGATTTTAGAAATCTTTATTAACATAAGCTTTTTGAATTTTTAATTGAGTTATGTTTTTATTGATGCACTCTGTGTTTAGCTATAGCACATATCTGAATTATTCTTTGCGATTGTTTTACAATGAAATGTGGAATCTCTAAAACTTAATTTCGCTTTCTGAAATTAGCGTTTTATTTTTCAAAAAGCTTTTTTTATTTATATAAATGGTGTGTATTACATATACAAAGGAAGTTTTGAAACTCTGTGATGATAAACTTTGACAACCTACATTGTTGACATTGAAAATATAAAAATAGTGTTAACTACAAAATTCTAATTCAAGCAGATCCAATACCAAGAGGCCATCTTTTTAAAAACTAAAGGCACTTAATTTTATTTCTTTAAAAGGGCTGGTGATTTCCATTACCACATCTACTATTTTATGAGGGACATTTTTTTAGGCTTGATATTAGAAACGAAATTTAAAAGAAAAATGTTATTTGCCCAGGGTGTCAGATGTCTAGCACTATTAAATAAAAATTATTTCTTTTACATATACTGTAATAAATCCAATCATTTTTCAACTACATACTTTTAATAAATGTAAATTTTTGCTTAAAAGTTTCCAAAAGAAATCAAAAAATATTTTTAAGTCATGTAGTTTCTAAAACTGATATAGGTTAGGTTAGGTTATAAAGTGAGTCGGGTTATCTCAGTCCGTCCACTACGAATTTAGGTCTATTGTGACTCATGCTTAATTGTTTTATATTTCACCCATTAAATCGAGCCTGTTGTAGAAGACGACAATTTCTTAGGGTGAAGTTGATGCAGATCTCTTGGTGCAAGTTGGATATTGCCAAAGAGCAGGTGTCCTAATCTTGTATGTTGTTGGACAGGAACATAGCATGTGCTCAGCTGTTTGGTCACTCTACATACACAGTCTGCACTCTGTGTCTTGCCAAGTCCAATTCTATACAGGTAGTGATGCAGTCAAAATATTTTGATCATTTTGTGTGTGCAAAAACTGTTTTATCGCCCTCGCAGACACCTTGATGGGGTATACTTCTGATTGGTATATAGTTGCATGCTTGCCAAGGCTAGGTGATATTCTTGCCTCGGAGCTACCCTCACATACACCAGCTGCTGTCGCTCACTCGGTGTTGGAACTGTCCGTGCACCAGTAGTGATCTGCCCACAATAGGGCTTTTTTTGTGGGGCGTAGTTGATGCATCTGCTGACCAAGCTCCCCTGAACTGCTGTATTACACACTGTTACTATCTTTGCGGCGTATCTTCACGAGTGTAAAGCTGTCTTTTCTTCTTCTTCCACCCTTTCCCCACTTCCCAGCCTGCTTTAAGTGATTAGGGGTTCCGGCAATCTAGTTGGTTGTTATCTTCGTTTAACCAGTTCTTGTGTTTCTCTTTTATGGTCATAGCTTGTTGGGAGAATTCCATGACCTTTTTCCATGATATTATGTATCGCTGCAGAGTTGAGGGTTGTACCATCCCATGCTTTTGGCGTAGGATCTGAAGTATCCTTGGCCTGTAAGTAATTGGGTTAGCCAGAAATTTAGTTATTTGTGGTCGCATTTCATCCAGTCTGTCAAATTTGGAATCAATCTTTTTGTACATTGTCCCTTCGTGGTGTTTTGGGGCCATCTTTGCTGCCATTTCTCCATGGGTCAGCTTCTGGTAGCCAGCTTAGCTTCTTCTCACTCCCCTCCTCCATGTAGGAAACATCTTTCCTCCACTAACTGGTCCATGGGGACGACGTCTGTTAACACCTGAATTGCCTGCGTAGAGGTGGTACCGAACCCGCACGCCACCCTTAGTAACACTCTGCGCTGCATGCCCTCAATCATCATTTTATATTTTTGTATCTCTATTGTTTGATGCCATACCGGCGCTCCGCACAGTAAAATTGAGTGAACTACTCCGCTGAGCAGTAGCCGTTTTGCTGATATTGGGCCTCCCACATTGATCATTATGCTACTTTTTTCTTCCTCCCTCAGGGCTCGTCCGCGGCTTTGCCGCGCCGATAGCACTGCAGCCCTAGGCCTATTGTGCATGCCCCAGTATGCTACTTAGTGCTGCTGTTCTTCTTTTAGCCTTTTTTTTTGCCATCCGTACATGCTGGCCAAAATTGAGTAACTCACCGATTGTTATTCCTATATACACCAGGGTCTTCACTGATTTTATCATGGTGTCCTTTAAGAGGAACGAAAAATCGCCCCTGATTTTTGGTGTCTTTATGATGACCGCCTCTGCCTTTGCAGGTACCAGCTGGAGTTCTTTGGCCGTCATCCATCTATCCACTCTTCTTAACGTTTTGTTCACTTCAAACCTAAGTGTGTTTTGTTTTGATACCTCTACTAGGACTGCTAGGTCATCAGCATAGCCAACCAAAGTAACTCCTCTTCAACCTTTTTTGCCTGATGATTCCATCATAGAATATATTCCAGACGATAGGTTCCAGGTGGATACTTGCGGGACTCCCGTCGTGACAGCCATCGTCTCTCCCCTCGCAATGCTGATCTTGCTGTATGAGAAGTAACTGCTTATGATGTTTATCAGGTACCCAACGATGTTTCTTCTTTTCAGTTCTTATATGATTTTGCCCCAGCTAGCAGTGTTGAAAGCATTTTTCACATCGAGAGTGATCAACGCACACCATTTCTCGCTTGTGCTTTTTGCGACTTCTGTGACATATCTTGCAGAATGTATTGTGGATCTTCCCTTTCGGAAACCACAACGGTGCTCTGAAAATCCTTTTCCTACTTCTATTTCCTTTTCTAGCCTGGCTTTGATCAAGTGTTCTACTAGTTTTCCTAGTGTATCCAGCAGGCATAGAGGTCAGAAGGATGACCCTAGGTCTAAGCACTTACCGTTTTTCCAAAGCAGCACAGCCTTTGCTATTTGCCACTTTAGGGGAAACTCTTGTCTCCGGAGTAGTGCGTTTAGCACCTTTAGCAGCACCTGTGGACTTATTTCAACCAGCTCTTTTATGGCCTCTGCTGGTATCCCGTCTGGGCCGGGGGCCTTTCCGAATTTCATTTTTTTAGCTGCTGCCATCAACTCATCTATCTCCGCTATCACATTCGTTTCCCAGTAGTCTGGGAGGGCAACCCCCGTCTGCAACGAGTCAGTTGCCTTCTGGCTCTCATACATTTGTTTCTCTTTTCTCCTATTTCCTCAATAGGATAGTTTTGCGCTGACCACTGTCCTCCCTATCTATCTTTGTAAGCCTGAGATCTGAAGTCATTCCCAGAACCTTGTCATTGTCAATGCTATCAAGGAGTCCTGTTCTTCACATGCTGATTACCTCCAGGATGGTGCTCAATTCTCCCGTTATCATCAGACATGCAGTCTCTGTAACTGGGTTAGTTTGGCCCTCGCACTACTACGAAGTACCTTCTGCCACCAAAGTATACCTCAATAGGTTATAATGGGTGTGATAACCACCAAATAAAGTTGCTGGGGGTTGGTCCCAAACTTGCTCTCAAGTATCCTTCGACATGTCCACATAAGGGACTTGGCCCTGTGGCTTACTTTTTTTGAGGTATGTTTCAGTTGAGCATTTTATCTGGAGGAATCCCCAGATATTTTGCATGTTCCACAAATGCAATTGTCCCCCATAAGAGCAGGTGGTTTTGATTTGTCCAGCCTTCTGCTTTTTGTAAATGGGACAATGATGGCTTTATGAGGGTTCCGACATCTGCTCCCTCTGGCACCAGTCATTCCCTATGTCTACTGTCTCTTGAAGAGTACTTGAAAGTTCCTCTTCATGTTTGCCTCGAACCAATATGATGAGATCATTCGCCTGGACCTTAACCTCCCACACTTCAATAATGGCCAGCAAATCATCCATGAAGAGGACCAAAGCATCACCACCCTTTTTATAGAAAAGACGGGATTGAGCGAAGTTTCCAGGAAAGTGAGATGAAACTGCTCCCTGGCGTCGGTTATTGGTCACTTGCTCCTGTCCTGACTCGTTTGTTTCAGACATCTTACAATAGAGGCATATTCCATAGTAACTGGAAAACTGCTCGAGTACAACCCATCCCCAAGAAAGGATCCAAAGCGCTTCCTAGCAACTACAGGCCTATTTATCTCCTTTAAGTCGTCTCTAAAGTGATGGAAAAGTATATAAACACCGAATTATTAAAATTTCTTGAAAAACACAGTCTAATCCACGACAGGCAGTATGGATTCTGTCAGCGCAAATCAACTGCCGACCTCATTTCCTTTGTCACCCATTCTTGGAACAAGTCTATGAAACTACACGGTGAATCCCAGATTGTCGCTCTAGACCTATCCAGGTCTGGCACGCAGCGCTGTCTAATAAACTTCCGGCCTATGGCCTACCACCAAAACTCTGTACCTGGACAGCAAATTTCCTCTCCAACCGGAGCATTTCTGTTATTGTGGATGACCATTCCTCTAAACTGTATCCAATTAATGCAGGAGTCCCTCAAGGTTCAGCTTTAGCCCCTACTTTGTTTCTTCTCCACATCAATGACCTCTTCTCTAGCACATCCAACCCAGTTCACAGTTACGCAGGCGACAGTACCCTCCACTCAAATATACAATATTCTAAGCCTGTCTCTTTAGCCCAATTAGATGAGGATCGCAGACTCATGGAGGGTTCTGTTTCTGTGGATCTCCAAAAAATACTAGACTGGGGAAGTAGAAATCTTGTACAATTCAACCCCACCAAATCTCAGTCTTGCTTTCTTTCTCCTAAGAGATACACCAACCCTAGACTCATCACAATGAACAACCAAGTTATTCAAAGTAATGAGTCCTTTTCACTTGTTCGCATTTCTGTGGATCGAAATCTCAATTGGCACCAACATGTCACATCAATTGCAAAAGCGGCTGCTAAGAAATTAGGTTTCCTCTCCCGGGCTTGCAAATACTTTTCACCAGCTAATCTCTATACCTTATATACTTCACCAATAAGGCCAAACCTCGAATACTGCTCCCACATCTGAGGTGCCGCTGCCGCTTCTACACTCGCTTTCCTGGACTCCATTCAGAAGAGAGCTATACGTCTCAGCAGTGACCCTACCCTCACCCAAAGGCTGCCATCTCTTGCCCACTGACGTGCCGTTGGTGACCTCTCTCTCTTTTATAGATATCTGCACGGGCACTGCTTAGAGGAGCTTTCTTCCATAGTTCCTCCACCTGCTGCCCCCAACAGATTTACCAGGGGAACAGAGCGAATGCACGCTTTTGTCCTGATGCCTTCCAAGTTGTGGAATTCCTTACCGGCACATGTTTTTCTTTCTCCTTCGAACCTTGAAACCTTTCAGAATTAACAAGTTGCCTCCTTGTCGACACCCACGGTACGATAGTATTTAGGCTGTAAGCCCTCGTGGTGTGTTGTTGAAATATAAAAAAAAAATCGCGGAAATAGACTGACATTAAAGAAACAAAGAAAAATTTGAACAAAAAAATAAACAATGAAGTAATCTTCATAAGTATAAAATTCAAAATTCTTGATAAAGCTACTGCCATTAGGTCCATGTTTCAAAACTTCCTTGTGCTATAACTTTGCTCTATCTGGCATACTTGAATGACTTTACTAATTTGTTTGCTTGATTTTTTTCAATAATCTGGATGTTGTTTGTTTACAATGCTACTCTCCGTTCACTCCACGAACACTATCTACTAAATCTTATCAACTACAACTACAACAACTTCACACTACTCCCGCCTCTGGGCTTATAACAAACAATTGCCTGTGGTGGTTGACGACAATAGGGCGATTCAAATGCAACGAGGATAGAGGTGGCCAACCAACGTGCTCATCAACTACTCAAGTAGACACACCCAACTACACTAAACACTACTTGTTTAAATATATTACAACAGACATTCTTATATTATAAATCTGATCCGTTTCCATTTATGCCCAGTTTAACTGTTATATCACCGCTTCAAGTAATCTTTTTTAATGTAATAGTGGATTCATTTTGCTGGTGATACGAGTAAAGTTGACTAGTTTTCAAAAGAGTGTTAATAAGTGCTTTTTTTCACAAATTTTGGTAAGTGGTTGAAACAAAGTTTTTAAATTCTAAACAGCTAGCTTTCGCTGCATGGTATCATAAATAAGAAAAGGGATGTGAATTTAGGTTAAAATAAAGAAGGGAACAATTAAAAAAATGAGTCTGAAACATAAAATTATTAGAATTTTGTATTCATTGCAATGGATTCAATTCTTGTTTGGGAACTATAATTTGTTTTGTACATTGAACTTATTACTAGATGCACCTTGCTAATTCAAAGTCCATACTTTTTTCATCCTTTTTTATTTTAATTCATTTCAGTTTAATTATGTTGTTTTGTTGTTTGCATGAGTGTAAAAAATCAATAATAAAGCATACCCTTTATTGTAAAGAATAAATGCCTAATAAGTCATACTTATTTTAAGACGTTCATTGTGAAAAGTAATGCATTAATAATAACAACAATAAATAAAAAGCATAGATAGCGCTGATATTTTAGTACAGAAAATGATGTTGTGAAAATATTTAATGACAGAAATGAATATAAGATTTACTCTATATTTTTATAATTATTAGATTGTAGCTGTTATTTATTATATTATTTAATAGTCCATTCTCAATAAAAAGTTATTAGGCATGTCAGTAGCTACATATAAATAAGAAAATAAATGTAAAATAATAATAATAATACAAAACCTGAAACAAACAAACATGTTATAAAAAATAGCATACCATAAAACCTACAACAATCTTGTCTCCCATATTCTAATAATAATAATAATAATAAATAGCTCTTATTAACATATAGAGCAACTACATGATAAACAGCAGAGTTCGGAAATTACTTTCTGTTCTCCCATTCAACCGGAAAACGATTTAAACATACTAAAATAAAATAATGATGATAAGATACACGAAAAAAAATTTAAAAAAATAATAATACAAAATAAAATAACAATGATAAGATACAGAAAAAAATGTAATAATAATAATAATACAAAACCCAAAACAAACAAACATGTTATAAAAATATATTATACCATAAAACCTGCAACAATCTTGTCTCCAATATTCTAGTTATAATAATATTAACATATAGAGTAACTACATGATAAACGGCAGAGTTCGGAAATTACTTTCTGTTCTCCCACTCAACCGGAAATGGATTTAAACATACTAAAATAAAATATACAGCAAGTTAAAAAAAAATACAAAAAAAAAGAACCAAAAACAACATAAAGATGTAACCTTTAAAAAATTAGCTTAAGCTATTAAATTTAACAAGCACAATAAAACAGAAAGAAGCATCAGAATAAGTGTTGGTGCGTGCTAAAACAGTATCAGGCCAATAATTAAACAAATAAATATATTAAGATTACAAAGATAACTTTTCATCAAGAAGTAGCTGGTTAATATTTTGTTTAAAAAAGATATTAAACATTTGTATTCATCAGGTACACCATTATACATGCAGCCACATTGTATGAAAAATATCTTGTATTCATCAGGTACCCCATTGTACACGCAAGCTTCATGAATGAAAAAGATCTTCAAAACATAGCCGACTTATATCGGGGTATAGTTAAGGCTCTTTTAAAGCGGACATTAATATTATGGACATTTGTCCGAAAGACGTACTAAAAGAGGGAAGGGAAAGCCACTCGATATTATCTTCTGGAAAGAACACACCCTGTAGATGTATTCGCTTCCATACAGTTAGCAACTTGAGTTCTTTAAACTTGCGAGAGATGTGCTCATGTTTGCGTAAGCCACAAACATGTCTGACACAAGAGTTTTGTATGTGCTGCAGTCTTGCCGCATCAATTAATGTAAGACAGGCACCGTAAATGACATCACCATAGTTTATGTGTGATAATACAAGGGCTTCATACATGCTCATTTTCACACTTTTGATCAAAACGTGTCTAGAGATGTAAATTAATTTTAAGCTATTAAATTCATGACGAGTCACCTTGTTAACATGTTGAGTGAATCTGCCCATTCTCAGTCTTAATTTGTCACCATCAACTGCCTGCAAATGTTCCCCACATACAATGATGCTAACCTGGCTCTTCATCTGTTTTACAAGAGCATTACGGCCAAATAGTATGACCTCGGATTTGGCAGGATTAATGGAAAGGCAGTATCGATTCGAAAAATCAGCCAACCTTTTTAGGTCATAACTAACAGCATCACACGACTCCTTAATAGTAGATGGTTGAAACGAAAAATACACCTGTGTGTGTCGTCAGCATAAAAATGAGTTTGGCTAGACTGCAACCAATACACAAACATTAATTCAAAAAAATCTACTCTAAAATAAATAAATTAAAATCCCAAAAAAGTATCTTCTGAAATATTCACAAACAAAACATTTATGTACAAATTAAAATAACAAATTTATAGGGAAATCAGAACAGTCAAAAGTTAAATAAGATAACCATATGTGATTCTTCACTTCATAAAATTCCTGAACACTATTAGCTCTTGATCCAGCAGCAGACACCTAATGGCCTTAAGGCTAGATGCATTCTCACAACAATTAGAACCGTAAGACCGGTTTTGCTCTCATTAGAGCTCTTCAGTACGGCATACTAATTGTAGCAAAAATACACCTATAAAGTAATACGGCTATTATAGCCAGCCTTTCAACACTAAGTGGGTGGTGGACATGCCGCCACCTAGTTGCGGAACCAAGAAATGGGCCAGGGCTAACAATTTACTAAATTGTTAGTTAGTTGTATACAGTCTCTATTTTTTTAATACTTTGTGTTATTTGGAGCTGGCGTGACAACATACTACTTTGTTCCGCAACTAGCTGGCGGCACGTCCACCACCCACTTTGACCTAATGGCCTTCTTAAAATGCCTCCAGTTCATACTGTTGATATTGTTAAGAAGTTGATTATATAATGCTACTGATAGGTAAATGACACTTCTCTGAACACTCAAGTGGGTCTGTTGAGGATAATGATACAGCGACAGTTTCCAGAGTATTAAATTTATGTAAAAATTAATAATAATGTGCTGTAAATCTTAAATTAATTCGTGTTATTAAATATTTAAAAATTGATTTGCATTGAGCATCAGCCACAATCATCACATCATGGAAAACAAGCAAGACTTCTCTTTATTATTATGGAAGGTTGTTTTGTGTCAATGAATTTATTAAACGCGGTTTACCAGATGCATTTTTCAAATGCAACTCATTTCATCTTCATCAAATTATTGTTGTATTCATAACTTTGATAAATAAATTGAATCACATATCCATTCACACATCTTGTAAATTTACACATCTCCTTTATTTTTAGCAAATAAATACAACGAAAAAGCTAATTATGTGATAAGATTTACACAGAGTATGACAAACAAGTGATAAAGACGAATAAAGCTTTAACTAGCAGGGTGCATACATTAGATCGGTAGGTTGCTTCAACAGGTACTAATTTCTGAACGATGTTTGTAGAAAAGGCATTAATGTTTCAATGTATCTTCAACATAATATTTAAGCGATAAGGTTTAACAAGATATCAACATTTAATATGTGGGAACACATAAAAAATTAAAAATTATATACATACTAAGGCTGTGTGAAGCCATGTTTCTTCCAAATCAAACCCAATCAAATAATATTTTCTAGTGCATATAATTTTTCCAACTGAGGGTTTGGTCCAGTTCTAAATTGCAGTTTCGCATGGCCCTATTAAATACTATCAATAAGATTAATGTTCAAATCTATAATGTATTGAAAAGAGTTACTTATAATGTTAGGGAAGTATACCTGGATTTAGGGAGATTTGTTGTTTTGAAAAACCATATCTAAATTCATGTTAGTATAAGCAAGCAAATTGAGGTGAACGAAAATAATCTATTTCTGTCAGTTTCATTAACCCCATCTTGGGAGAATACAATTCTGTGATCGGGTATTAAATTGTTTTCTCTATGCTGTAGGAATATAATTCTGTATTTACCTTGAAACATTGTTATGTTATAATGATGATAGGTATAGAAGAATTTATAATTGATAAAATATGGAATTTCGAATGTTCTCTAAATCTTTCCGTGGGATGTTCATTGCTAAGATTTCTAATAGCTGCACCATACAATAAAATACCATATGTGGCCAAAATATTAAATATTGCCAGCTGATCAAACTGGTTGGTAATCTTCATCAGCAAACGAATAAAGAACATCACCCTTACCAATTTTTCGCCCAATATTTGAATCTATTGTGTTCATTTAAGGAGACTGTTCTATAGAATTCCCAAAAATCTTAACTGATCCATCGCTGTTTTTCTTTTACAATTAACCCGATCACTTGAGTATTTAATACTAATCTTCAAATCATTATTTTCAAACCATTTATTTGCTTGCTGTATTATTCTGGTGATCTTCCTTTCAACTTTTTTTTGTACTGAAGAAATATATATCTAAAACTTGTGTCATCTATATAAGCTGCATATACTGCAACAGTTGGAATCGCGACTATTTATGTAGATGAGGAACAATATGGGACCGAAAATCGATCCTTATGTAACTCCTCTTGTCAAGCAGGAACCAGACGATATAGTATTCTTCCAGCTCACAAACTGGCATCTGTTTGTGAGGTATATGATATTATTTATATCGCACTTCCCTCTATGCTCTAAACCATATTTACCGAATTTACTTATCAAAATTTTATGAGTTAGAAAGTTGAAATCCATCGTTAAATCACACATGAATATCTTCACTTTTTTCTGTTTGTAAGCTTAAAATAAGGTTTTTGACAAGCTCAACCACAGCCAGATGGAAGGAGATATCTCTGTTTTTAATACTTAAACTGTTTTTTATAAAAAAAAGTTTGTTTCTGTTGACATAATTACTATTATTTCACTTCTAAACATCAAACAATTTGGGATATACATAAACAAACACTCAATTAAAAGGCTTCTCTTCCAGACATTAAAATGTATTTCGCTGAGAACTAATAAATTTCATTGTCTGGAAACGAATCCCTTTCATTGGGTGTTTAATTGTGAATTACCATTATGATCTTTCAACAATATATCTAATATTAAAAGATCAAATAGAATTGTAATTCTTTCATTCTTTAGTACTGGAAAGGATAACAGTTTTGATGATGTCAGAAAAGATAGGCTGGCCTCAAAACACCTGTTTATAATCACACAAAGTGACGACATTTCACTTATAATTTGTTTTAGTGATGTAATAAAACCATATATTATGCCATCAATGATTGTTTAACAAATGTTAGGATGGAAATTTTTTGAAAATTGTGCATTTTTAAAACTGTTGTAGTTTTAAAGGTATGCTGTGAAATAGGTTATATTATTTATATATTAAAATTTGAAAGGTCACTTGCTGGGGGCTTTCTAGGCTCTGATCCTATTGTTATTTATGAAAATCATGCGGTGAGAATCACATCAAAACCGATATATTTTTGAAACATCAATTTTAAGAATTGTAACAGTTGAATTTTAAGATAACTTGGAAGTGCATATATTTGACAAGAATGAGTTTGTACATAAAAAGACTTTTAAAAAAGTAAAACTTAAACTTGTTAGAATTTAGTTTACAATGGTGACGGGTCGGAGAGCTTAGCAGTTAAAATGTTTAAGGGCACACTGGTTATATGTTTGTTGGTTAGGGTGAAAGCAACGAAACACGCATTGCAGTGGCAAACCAGCGTGCCAACAAACTACTAAAGTCCTAAGGGGAGCAGGAAAACAAGTCATCTTTTATACTCTTCTCTCAATTCTCGATGTTACAGCTTAGAATCTACATTACTAGTTTTATTAGCCAGTTAGTTTTTAGTGTTGAAAATGTTTCATTAAACGTGTGCATTTATAATATGTATTTACTGTCACCTTTTTTAAAATAAAGGCCACAGGGCTGTTGCTCTAGTAAAAATTGTTGGTGATACCTGAAAATCATGTCTTTTTCGCTTTGGCTATATAGTTTACAATGTGTCACATTTCTGATTGAAGTACTTTGACCAGTTTTCGGAATTCGTTGAATTCATTTTTTATTAACTATCAATTTTAGCATGATAGACCACTTTTGTGTCTACTTAGCTAGTTAAATGTTATGATGGCACTGAAAACCAATTTCCATTAACCACAGAATTCTCGTTTATCAGTATTAAGTTTTTGCATCTCCAAATATTGTATGTACCTAATGTATGTTTAACCGTATAACCACAACATGGAATTAGTGTTACATTAACCAAAATGTGGTGTCGCATATGACTACTTTAAAATGCTATATATACTTCATATATTTTGAGGTAAATAATAATCATTATTCTTGTTGGTCATTTTATGGTATGATAATGAATATTTTAAAACAAAAGGTTTTCAAAATTCCTTGAACTAGACGGAAAAAATAGTAAACACTGTATTTTTCTGATAAATAAATTTGAACCAAACATAATATTCCCTAAACAGATATTAAAAAAAAATAGTTCTTGTATGGCACATGGTAAAACAAAGATTAAGTACTATTATGTAGTATGAAAGAACATTTTTACTTGCAGTCTATGCAAATACTAAGGTGATGCTCAGCACATACAATTTTTTTTACAATGTTCGCATGTATAGCGTACTTTATGGTTCTTTGCCATTCTTTCTCTCTGGGAAGGCGACCATTATTCATTCTGTTCCTGAGATGGTCTTCAACAAGTGACATTGACAGTTTCTTTATGAAATCTGAACACTTCCTTGGTTTATTGCAATTTTCATTACATTTGTGAAATGAATTAATTCCTGCAATATCAATCGTACCATAGAATCTTCTCGGTGGCCACCTGTGAGTTTTTCTAGACACTATTGTTGAGTGACAAAGTTGATCAAATGTATCAACGCCTCCTTTGCTTGCGTTATAAAACAAAATAATATCTGGCTTGTTGGTCTCTTCATCTACGTCGGTTTGTGTATGCATAGTGGAAAACAGAATAAGAGATGTATTCCTTTTTAGAACATAAGAAACCAGAGTGCTTTGTTCATTGTGAACAAACAGCGAGGAACATTTTCACACTTTTTCCTTCTGTTTCTACCAGCTGCTTTGGAATATCTGCTTTGTTCTTCGTCATTGTTCGAATCGTGGTTAGCTTATGTTCCAGCAATTTTTCTGCCAGTTATCCACTGTACTGTTTCGTTTTGAGCCTTAGATGTATTTTGTCAAATCTAACAGGTATTGTGTGGGGATGGAAAGGTGTCCTTCCCTGGTTTCTTTGCTAATATAAGACTTTGCCGAACATATATACAATGTTTTTGAAACGCATGTGGCTTGTTAGGTGTCTATATCATACAGCAGCAAATTTCTCGTCTTTATTCATGTCTTCTTTGTTTCTTTCTCATAAAACCTCAAACAATTAATCTAAAATTCAAAGCGGTTCTTAGATATTGTTGCTCTGAAAACGGGAGGTTCCAGCTCTGATGAAAATATATTATGTAGTGTGAGGTGTGCTCTATTCATAACACCACTGAGATACAAAAGACCAAGCAGAGCATGCAATTCAACGTTTGTTCCTTTGATATGATGCTAATCGCTTTTATAGTATGACTGTTTTATATTGATTCGTTGGTTTGTCCACCAAACATTTATGTCGAGGATTTCATCAGTAAAAAACGAACTCCAAATTTTTGGTATGTCTTTCAAATTTTGCGAAGAACTTTTTGGATCGGGCAAATTAATTACAATCTTTTTCTGAGCAGTTCTTGTATTTTTGGGGCTTTTCAAATGCCATTTGCGTCCATTTTTTGAGTACATCACTTTTTTTATTTTCTGTCCCACAAAGGCTTGAAGAAGGTGAAGAATCATTCACCACATTATCACTTTCTTCGTCAGTATTTTGTGGCTCCACTGCATCAAACTCGTTCTCTTCTAAAATTACATTTACCGTGAAGTCACTTTCGTCACTCTCAGCAATTTCGACATAATCAAATTCACCATTTTGAATTTGAATTACTATTTTTTCCAACTCAGCTTGAGTCAGTGGTCGAACTGTTCCATCCGTATTCTCTCTTAAACTATATATATATATATATATATATATATATATATATATATATATATATATATATATATATATATATATATATATATATATATATATATATATATATATATATATATATATATATATATATATATATATATATATATATATATATATATATATATATATATATATATATATATATATATATATATATATATATATATATATGTATGTATGTATGTATGTATGAAAACAATGGAATTAGTATGCCTTTAGGTACAATGTAATGTATACGACCGGCTTACTGGTTTCACACGGCAAATATTCAAATTAGACACTGACTCGCTTGCGTACTTTTCACTACTAACCAGAAAGGTACTGAGGCTTGATTTTTTACTTCAATCAACATAAGCGTAATGTATGATTTAAGTTTTCTACTGCCACATATGTCGCCACTTTGTGGTTCTAGGGTTGAAAATTAAATATTCAAAATGGTCTGTTATTTTAGTATTGTCTTTGAAACAAGAAAATGGTTTATTTTTTAATGATGCAGATTTTATTCACCATAATGCAACATTTCAATATTGTGACTTATAGGTATTCACAATAGTGTATCAAAATCCAACATTTTAGAAACTCCTGTAAGAAACTGTGGTAAAAAAGTTCATTATTTAAATAATGGAAAATATGGTTATGAATTTCTAACAATAAGTAAAAAATTTAAGTGGATTACAACTTTTAGCTTCTAACCCATATTTGACTCTTCACATTGCCTGTACATTGTTAAATAATGCACTATCAATTCAGTGGTGGTATCAACTTTTTGAAACATCTATATATATATATATATATATATATATATATATATATATATATATATATATATATATATATATATATATATATATATATATATATATATTGTATTCTTGCTTGTATTCTGAACAGTTCATCAGACTTATCAAAAAATCAACATTCTGGCAAATTTTGTATTAATAGAGGTATAGTGGAAACACACATTATTTGGATACAGAATTAAGATTCTATTACTATTTAATTCACCCAGAGTATGTGAAAACTAACTTTAAATTGATATATATATATATATATATATATATATATATATATATATATATATATATATATATATATATATATATGTTGATTTTTTGATAAGTCTGATGAACTGTTCTGAATACAAGCAGGAAAAATATTGAAATTTTGTATATTAGTGAAATAGCTCTAATTAACATACAAGCAACTAATTTTGTTCTAGCAAATTCTTGGTGTAATTTGCAAAATTTCAGTCATTTTTCATCAAAGTAAGCCATGAAAAAGGACTAGAACAAAACTAAGTATCAGAAGAAATGCTTGAATATAAAAAATCAAAAGTCTTAACTTGAAATGTGATAGTGTATGTAACTGAAATGGGACATGCTGTATATAATTTTATCCACATTGTAAAGGTGTTATAATTTTTTGCTGTTTAACCCTTTTAACTCTCAATTTTAAAAACGTTCTGGTAGTATAATGAAAAGGTTCGTTGCTACTAAATAAGCAACGAACCTTTTCATTATACTACTACTAATCTGTGTCTTTTGAAGCTAAAAATACAGGGTGGTCACTTTTGTTATGGAAGTGGTCTTTTGCAAATGAAATCAACCACCTTGTAAATGAGAAAAAATAGTTGTTTAGAAGTATTATAGGCTAAGAAGCTACTGTTTTCATGTAAGATTTTTAATAAACATTCTCAGTACCTGCAATTAGCAGTGAAAAAGTAAGTACGAAATTGGTTCCTGCATGAACATTTATAATATATATAAATAATTTAGGTACTAAGATATGCAACATTATAAAAGTGAGATTTTAACTTTCTTGAATTTTGGCCTAAGTAATATTGGAGAAAATTTTTGTACGCTATTCATATTTTAAAAAAAAACTATCAAACTATCAATTTTGGAATGAAATTTTCAATGCTGAAAACTTAGGCTGTTCTTATCATAACTTTTGAACTATATTTTTACTTAAGCAGATTTTATTAATAGGTTAACTGATGCAAGTAACATGATAGAAAGTATTTTGCTATCATAATTTAATTTTTAAAATAATATAGTAGAAGTAAGGTTGCAATGTATTATATAAAACACACGATATCAAGTAAATTAATAGAACTAAACATTACTGTATTACTTATCTATTATAATATGATGTATAGGTGTTATATTTGCATGTTTGCCAACAAGATATTATTTTAGTTTGTGTGATATTTTGTTTTCTTGTTCCTTTATTTATTCTTATATTAATATTCTGATTAGCTGTATCACTAGCCTTAACCTTAATTAACTTCTGTGATTTTTACTGTTGACAAACATGCAAAAAAATCAATTTCCATTTCTTCGTAAACTTGTTAAAATCGAGGTACTATATTGCACAATGGACGCACATTTAAATTCAGTTGCTCAGTGATTTAATGGCACTGAAGTTGAACCACCGTAGATAACCTCGACCAACATATTAGTAGAAATGTTGCTAGTCCACGCCTCTTTTTGGCAAAACCAATGTGAAAAGTATCAAATTTTATCTTCTATCAATGTGGTGCTGTTTCTTGGCATGTAGCTTAAAAAAAAAAGAAAAACAAAAAAAAGAACATGTTGATCTAACTTGTACCAAAATGTTGGTGATCATATATTTATTATATGTGAAGTATGATTTGTTTACAAAAAGGATTTGGAATTGTTATTGCCTGCATTGTACATAGGAACACATAATGTACTTGTATATAATAACGGTAGTGAACTAGTGACAAGAGAATTAATGAAAAATTCCACTGTCTAGTATTCTGAGTGACAATATTGACTTGTTTTTATATTTGTTTCATGTGTTTTTTTCCAAGTGCCTCCGTTATCCATTTCTCCAGGACATACACTGTTGTACTAGTTTTATTTTCATGTGAAAGGTAAGAGGTATACAGTCTTACTTTTCTGTAATTTGATAATTAACATTAATTAAAACTATCAAAATAATCAGTCAAGGGTCAGTCATAAGAGAATATATGGTAAGGTAAGGTTGTCGTGACATTTTGAAAAGAAAATTTATCACTGCTTTACATCTATTAGTTGGAAAGTTAATAGAAACAGTATTTATCAGGCTAAGTAAAAAGTTCTTAACGCGTTCGATGGGGAGGATGTCATTAGTGATGGACAAAACGGTTATTTTCCATTAACAGTTGAACCTGTTAACGTTATTTAATAATAACCGTTGAAAATTACAGGTCCGGTAATTTATCTGTTATTTTGAACTGGATAGTCGATCGATAGTATCCTACGTTCCCAAAGCTGTGAGCGAGAGCAAGCACACTAGTATAAATAACGTGTTAAGTGTTAAGTAATATGTTATGAAGTAAAGTCCGCTCTATACTGCATAGCATACCCATACATATTTAGCATTCCCATATGGATTTAAGCTGGAATTGATGGCTAAAATTATCACATTACCTATGTCACAGGATTGCCTTATCTTACCCTACTAGTAGATATCGCATTTTTCAATAGTTTCTGACCTCTATATTTACAATAACTTTAAAATGACAATGCAGGATCTGAGAATATGTTTTGACTTGTCCTTAGTGCGAAATTTAAAAAAAACAGTACCAGAGTAATACAAACATATATTATGATGTTTTCTTTCAATATAATCTTTAAAAAAAAAGTTGGTACACTATACTGCTAGCGGCACTAACATTATGCAATGACAGCTGCTATAAGGAAGGCAGCAAGTCATTGCCCTTCCATAAAATTAGGCTGCCATACATTAAACAAAATAAAAATATAAATCCAACACTTTTATATCACAACTCTGCCTTGGATGCATGGTTATAAATGTTTTTCTCTGGATAGTATAAATACGATTATTTGCATTTTGCATTAAAGAATGTCTTCAAGGGGGATAGTACTAGGGTCAGGAGGTAGAACACTCTCGGGGTAGGTTATATAATCAAACTACAGCAGGGGGAGGTTGTGTTACGCTCATCAGCTAAATTTAATCATGCCTGTTTTTGGTAAAAAATAAACAAGGATGCTGTTTCTTTAAACCAAGGTTTTCGTTGTTTTTCTCTAGATAGCAGAAACGAACTGATATATTGGAACAGGTAATCAAAAACCGGTGAATATCATTGCAAACTGAAATAAAGTTCTTTTTGCCTTTTCGTCGCGGAATTTGATTTTAATATTATCCAGTATTATATAGTTCAGTTGTTCTGTTATAACTTTAAAGCTTGGGACAGAAGCAGTGTCATGCTTTACCAGGATCAGCTTAACGAATGGAAATATAGTCAATATAGGTGCAGTCTTCAACAGGCTGACACCGATATTATTTTTATGTGCGACAATGCATTTATTGTAAATAAAGTAGATGTATAAATCCACATAATGGCTTTTGCTATTGTGGTAAGCAAAGATAATACATTTTTTGAAATTGTACTAACCTTATTTTCTTTAATTTGTTCACAAAATCAACTATTGTACATTTATATAAGTCTTGATTAAATTCGCAATGCTCCCTGTCATTTATTTAATACATATCTACAAGTGTCTTTTGGCTTTAACTAAGAGAGACTAAATGGAGAAGATTGCTAGGCTGAATCGGGAGCTTTTTTATACAATGAAGTTTTTCAGTCTTTGTCAGCTTTCTGTACACTAAATCGGTTTTGGTGTCTAGTGGAGTTCCCCAAGAACTGTTTTGGGGGCTGTCATATTTCTAATGTACGGAGCAGACCTGCTGTGTTTACAGAACTCTACCTATATGGTTTATGCTGACGATTGTAAGCTTTGCAGTTGTTCCTAACAACTTACAAATGGACCACAACAAAAGTGCCAAGCGGTGCTTAGCCTGGAAAATCTGACTTTACCAAAACAAATGTACTGGGCTCCACATCAGATATAACAATCCCCGCCAAGCTTATCAATATGCAGTGACTGGCATATGTAAAATACCAGTCTGATCTTCCAAGGTTACAGCACACAACAAGAAAACTAACAGTACCTTGCATCACTTGAAAAATACCTTTGTAAGACTTACTCCTGTATTTGCAAGAAAGCTGTATACCACATATATCTGCCCACCACTTGGAGTATGGAACTCTAGCTTGGTCCGCCATTCCGGTGAAGGACTGTGCTGTGGCTTGAGAACACTGATGCAATTCAATGGTCACAATGAATTTTCTTCAATGCTCATATGCACAACTCCTTGAATGCTCCAAACTGTGCATCTTTTCTAGAGATGACTTTGATGTGACCTCATACATTTGTATAAAATCACTTATGGCATGTATACTCCGTCCTGTGAATCTTTAGTATCACTTAATGATGACTTGTGATTATGGGGGGCATCCTTGTAAATTAAGAAACCAAACCGTACAACTGCTCATACACTTCATTTATTTCCAAATTGATTAATCATTGAAATAACCTGCTAGAGTATATTGCTGCAACACCTAAGATGACGTGTTTAAAAAAACATTGGATGCTCATCTTGGCATTTAGACTTATTTGTTTTGTATTGCTGATCATACATCTTTAACTTGCATGAATTCTAGGTGTTTGTATATATAAATCATAAAACAAAAATGTGTCGTTGCATTTTCTGTGGGATGTACTTTGATATTACCGAAATTAAAGAAATAAAAACTATATTGACTGTTTCAACATACAAACCAAACTTCTCAAGTCAGGTACAAAATAACATCATTTTTACAAAATCTATTAGTCTGTGTATAATGTTGTCATTTTAAAGTTATTGCAAAGGACTGTGTAACTCATACCTTTCAAGTTATTTAATTGACAAATTTGACAGGTCAGATAAAGTTTATAACTAATAACTGGTTTTAAACATTTTTGTTTTTCAACAAATCTCTACTTTTCCATTTATTTGTTTTATTTTTAACAATAGCAATGGGGATCTCAAGATACTGTTGGGTTCACATCCATCGAAGCAATAAAATCAGAACAATCAGTTATATATTTGTAGTTTGAATAAATTACGTGTTTTACAGTTTTTGCTAACATTTTTCTTATCTTCATTTTATACATATATCTCTACCTTGGTTAATTTAAAGACAGGTCTGGCAACTACAGTGACCTAGTTTGGTATTCGTAGAAAAATTTATTAAAGTGAGTTAAGGTTTTGATGTTTCCATGTTTTTACAGTTATTGTTGAGTGTCACTGTACATTAGGAATTGTAGTTAGGACGGTTGTAGGTTTTAATAAATTGTAAAAAAAAAACTATTTAAAAATTAAAGGAGTTTTTTCATAGATTCTCATTAAAAAAACGTAGAAAGAATGTTTTGTTGAAGTTTGGCAGAATTTATGAACTGTTGATAAAACCGATATTTATAAGAAAACGATAGAATGCCGACCTCTGTTGGGTGAAAACTGAATCGTGATTATTCATATCTCTAAATGTTCCCATTTGGGTGCAGATTACCCAGCATCTTCCATTGTATTTTAACACCGAGTTTTTTATGTACAGCATTTAGTTAGACCCAAGTTAAAGTTTTTATAGTAATAAGATAAGGGACGAGTGATATTTACTTACATAAGACATGATAGTTGTATCTTCAAAATGTTATTTTGTTGATATACCAGTGATTACTGCTGATTTTTGCATATTGAGTAGCAAAATAGAAAACAGCTTGTTAGTTGTTAGCGATAAAAGGCAAAGTTATCTTGAGAAATAATGGTAATAAATTATTTATATTATTACTGTAATGTATTATTCTAATGATATAATGTATAGAATAGACTATTTCAGATTATAATAAAAATGTATTATTGATGAGCACCCTGTTTTATTTACGTTCCCTTTGTGTTAATACTTTCACTTGCAACTATGAAAACCTAAAAAAAGAAAACTTATTGCTCTGTTTCTACATACAAGTTCAACTCTTTTCTTCCCGACACAGCAAAACCCTCAAATAAAAATTGTATATGATAGACTCTTAATTCAATAATAATTTTGATTTAATGACTATCTTAATTTTACTTTACCAGGAAAAATTTAAATGCTATATACTTATCATGTATATACATGTGTCTCTAAAAGGTCTTTACAACATATTCCTTAGACGAAAATAAGCCGATTTAAGTCAACTTACCTTGAGATCTCAAGCCCGCGTTTGATTTTGTTGGACCAGCGGATGGTGTGGGTGGTGGGACCACGGGTTGTTAGCTCCTCAAGCTATCAACCCTTTAACTTGCTGTAAACCACGGGTTGTTAGCTCCTCAAGCTATCAACCCTTTAACTTGCTATAAACCACGGGTTGTTAGCTCCTCAAGCTATCAACCCTTTAACTTTCTCTAAACACAGGTTGATAGTCCTTCAGGCTTCCAACCCCTTAACTTGCTCTAACACAGGTTGGTAGTCCTTCAGGCTACCAATCCTTTTAACTTGCTAACCATTCTAGGTTGGTAGTCCCTCAGACTACCAAACCTTTTAACTTGCTGAGGATCTCCTTTTGTTTGTCTTGGGGAGGTAAGGTAGTGCTTCGCAAAAGGTTTCTTAAGTTTAAAGATCACCTACAGCTAGGAGCTGGATGAGAGGCACTCTTTATGTAAAATGTGGACTTTTGGTCAACTGAAATTGTTCAAGAGTCCACACACCAAGCTTTTGGGATTAACCACTCTACAGGGCAAATAGATGGTGACTCCTGGGGGGAACCTCAGTTAGTGGTCCTTCAGACCACCAATAATAATTTTTTTTTTGCTTCAAAGCCATCCAGTATGGTCTAGTGGCTACGATACATGGTTCTTCTCCAGGAGGCTGGGTCTTTTGAAGACACGCCGTCATGGATAGGTTGTCCTTCAGATAGCATCTTTTTCTATCGGTAAATCTGTGCCAGTTTTACCTCTTTGAAAGAAAGGGGGGAGTGAGACGGTTCTAAACCTCTCTTAATATTTCTACCAGCTTGTTAACTTCCGGGGTGTGGCGTGAAACCATTCTATATTCTTTCTCCTTTACTCTTCCCTGTGGTTGGTTTAATTTCCGTTTCCCTTCTTCTTTATTTTTACCCTTTTTCTTAAATTGTGACGGGCCAGAAGCCGGGCAAGCTTTCATTATTCTATCAAGAAAACCCGTGACAACCTTAGTTCAAAATTGCTTAGTTTGGCTACTAGATGGCTCTGAAGTTACTATTTTGAATTTCTTTTTTGTTATAAATTCAAAATGGCTTGTGCGATTTTTCCCAAATTTGGTATGTAGGCATTGTTTCAAGAGACGAAAAAATGCATATAAAAATTATGAACAGTATCAAGCCTGGGCATAAAACTTAAATTTTTAGTGAATTTCTATTAAGAAAATTCACTAATAGAGGTAACAATGGCGAGACTTTCGAAAAAAAATTCAAATGAGCTTGAATTTGGGCCCAGAACCCATATGTCTATCGTACACTGAACACATTTTGTATGATACATTACACAGTTTGAGCACATTTGAACACTTTGAGCATGGTGTCCGAACTCACTTTGTCATGTATAACATTCTTCAAGCACAACAAGTGTCCAAACTGTTCCATGGGACACGTCACGTTCAGTTTCGACACCTGTTATGTGTTCGTTTTCCTGAAGTGTCAGAATACCAACATTGCAAGTTGTTCAAACAAAAATTTATCACATTGATCTGTATCTATCCAGAAACTCAATCCCAACAAAATTTTTAAATCTCGTAAATTATCTTCTCATGTTGATCAATTTTCATAATTAATGGTTTGTTTATTCTGTTAAAATACGTTCTACTCTTTTCCTTTCTTAACTTCTGTATCTGACAATACCAAAAAAAATTCGATTTCATTTACGGTCTCTGATTTAATCGGGAGTGTGCCACATGAAGGTGTTAGCATTGACTAACTAACTAGAATGTTAAAGTTAGTCAAGTGTATCTGCTTCTTTCTAGCAGTGACTAATTAGAACATAGATAGTGTATCAGGGGCGTGCGGTGACATTTCAAATAAGGGAAGCAATTCTCAGGAACTTACCTATTTGTAGCGTAACTCAATTCTTCTTTCATTTTTGGCAAATTCGTTAATAAGGTCGTCATAAAACTGTAGATTCTGGGACATTTACTGGACGAGTTTATTTTCAACTGACAAAATTGAAATTTGGGAAAGTCCTTCCTGTCCTGTTGAATTCCTAACAAAACTCTTGATACGTTTCAATGTAGAAAAATTTCGTTCTAAAGATGCACTAGTAGCAGGAATTTTTAATACTAATTCACATAATTTGAACACTTCAGAATATGCATTTTCCAATTTTGATTGTTTTAAGAAAGTTAAGAGTTCACTCGCGTTAGTTTTTGTGTTAATAACATCAGTTTCATAAGTGACTAAGTTCTGATCGTAATAAGGCTTTGTCAAAATAATGTCCATAGTAGTGAAATAATGATTTGAATGAATCTTCTGTGAAAGGTATCCCTTTAAATCCTCCAAAATTACACAATTCAAGAAATTTCAGGTCACATGATCAAATCTGCAGTTAATTTGCTGCTGAATTTGATCTATGACTTCGTAGAAAAGGCGGCGGTAAGTAGTTTGAAGGTCTCCCATGAGAGCGCAGACGCTTTCTTCGTGGCTCCACTTCTCCTAATTCAATTGTTTTTTCCAGGAACTTATAAAATTCATTCTACTTAAGGTAGCAAAAAAAACACTTTACATTCTTTAATATGATTTATAGATTGGCATAAAATTAAATTTAAAGCCTAAAAATCTTTCTTTTACACTCCCATCCATTTTTACGTAGCGTATTACTACAGGTAGTTGACTTACATCGGTTGTTTCATCTAAAACGATAGCAATGAAACAAGTCTGTTTAATTTCAGATTTAATTCTGTTCAAAATAATAGTGGCAGCAGCCGAAATTAAGTTATTCTGAATGCGATTTTACATCCAGCGAAAAACGTTAGACTGTTCCAAGTGATTTTTTAAACAAATGTCGTATTTGGCTATTAAAGAAACTAGGTATTGAAAGTTTCCTCTATTTGCAGATGTAGTTGTTTCGTCATAACCCCTGAAGTCCAATTCATGCTGACCAAGAAAACATGCAACATCAATAAGTCTTTTTAATATGTTTTTGTCAACGAGTTCATTGTGTTGGCGATGACTAATTTCTATCTGCTTGTCAGCGGCGTATTCAATTCGCGTTTTTTCAAAGACACTTAATGTTAAAATGGTCTGTAAATGCGCTTTAGACATAACATGTCTTTTTACTACTTCATGTAGATTATTCAAGTCAGAAAACCCACTTTTATTCCACACCCCCTTTTCAGTCACAAATAGACTACCAAGCCAACAAAACAGTGTATTCCTGTCTTCACAACCCGTTAACCATTCATATTGTTTATAAGTTTTTCCGTGTTGAAATGTCAAGTACATGTTTTTTTGTATACAAGTATATGTTTTTTTTTCTTGTATTTAAGTTTTTTAGAGCAGGTTTCGGCCTACCTTTATTAATAATGGTAAAGCTGAAAATTCTTTGGTTATCAAAAAACACACAATACAATCAGTTATTATTACCACTTGTTTGTAAAGTTTGTAAATCACCACCCTCCCCCCCTGTTAAAAGCTGATCTACTTTCGGCCATATTAATAATCATAAAATGCCAATGGATTTAACTTAGTCAACTGCTTATATCTACGAAATAATTAGCAACATTCACTTTGTACGTGCACCGGGTCTTCCCAGTACAACACGTTCTAAAAATACGCGTACATCGCCTCGAGCTAGCGTTTCTTATAAAGTGGCCTGCTGACTACGTGTATTTAACTGAAGTCATTGCATCCACTCGTATCAGGTTCATGCTGTTCGCTGGCGGTCATATTTACTGGGACGACGTCCTTGCTAGGAGCGTATATACAAATACAGTATGATGCATAATAAGTAATTATGTGTGTGAGCTTGCGAAATAAAAATTGGAATAAATAAATTAGTTTCAGAATTTGAAATTTAATATTTAAAATACAAAAGGGATTTTAAATAATGCGGTTTAGGTATGTAGTCGTTATTTTAAGGGAAGCAATGCTTCCCTTGGGGTTAAGGAGTCGCGGGCCAAAGGACTCCAGGGGGCAAGCTGAGGAAGTGGAAATAACAACATAAACTCCCGATGAAGCTTTCCCCAAGACCGTCATGCGCGGTAAAAATCCGCATCCTGCACGAGGTGACCCTGCTAATAACTAAACATGACGGATCTAGACAAGGAGGTCGAACTAAACTCCCCCAATCTACGGTGTCACGTGACCCGTGCCTATGGATGGATGGCACCAGGGCGATGGTGTCGTGAACGGAACCTCTGGAGTACCAGGCAACCCTCCAGAGTAACCCGCCTTGCACCACACAGGGGGTTCTGATGGTGTGGACAGTATTTCCCCCATTCTCGTGGGAACAACATGAAGATTATAAATACATATAAAACCAAAACCAATGAGGCTCGAGGAGTGGCTCCGGCTACAGACTTGAGCCTTGAGTCTATCCCGGAAACGGAGACGAGCCAGGGTGCGGCAGCGGACTCTGGAGGTCCCACGACCGGCGTAGATACGGGGGATCAGGGGGTAGCTTCGGCCAGAGACCTGTCCCCGACACCCAAGCTGGAGGCTGGGTCCCACCGGAGGGCGGCGAGCTCCGCGGACTCCGGGGGCCCCTCCACCAGTGAGGACTCTACTGTTAGAGTAGAGGGACTGCCCCGGCAGTCCAAGCGTCTTTCCGGGGCGCAAAGAAAGAAGCTCCGGAGGGCGCAAAAAATGGCGGCCGGGACCTGGACGGTCGAGAAACCTGTAAAGGCGCAAGAGGGGAGTGCGGGTCAGAAGAGGACGCGCTCGAACTCTAGCACGCCCACTACAGACAGACGTTCCAAAAGGGCCAGGGTGCCTGTAAAGGCGCAAGAGGAGAGTGCGAGTCGGAAGACGCCGCGCTCTGGCTCTAGCACGCCTACTACAGACAGACCTCCCAAAGGAACTAAGGCCGGAACACCGGCGCAGACTGGCTCTTACAGGGAGGCTGCGGAGGGCCTCGGGATGGCGGTGATTGACAGACGCCATCCTGAGGTCACGCTAGACCAGGGGAAGGCGGACCTGATCCAGGCTGCGGTGGTAGCTGCAGTGGACTCTCTTCAGGAAGGGGAGAGCCCGCCTCAGTTCCACCGGACGCGCCTGACGGGGGGCATCCTCTGGATAACCTGTGCCGGCCCGCAGTCGCGGGACTGGCTGCGGAAAACGATCGGGGGCCTCGGTCAGATTTGGGAGGGGGCGGACTTGACAGCCGTCGAGCCCAAGGAACTCCCAAAGAGACGCAAGGTCCTCGTACGGATCCCTGACACCGTCCCGCAGGAGACGGTGATCAGCAGACTTAAGATCCAGAACCCTGAACTGGGGACGCAACACTGGTCGGTTCTAAGCAGGAAGGCAGAGGAGAAAGGACAGACGCTCGCCTTCTCGATCGACCCGACATCTTACAGAGCCCTTGAAGGAACCTCCTTCAAGGCATTCTGGGGCATGGGAAGGGTTAGCTTCCGCCCACTGGGGAAGCAATTAAGGGTTAATGGGACTTAGGTTCCTTCAGGTCAACCTCCAACACAGTAGGGCAGCCACGGCCGGACTACTAATGGCTCTGAGGAACACGGATGTGGCCCTCATCCAGGAACCGTACTCCTACAAAGGAGAGATCAAGGGACTCGGCGGAGCTACCGGAAAGCTCATCTACAGCAGATCCAGCGAGAACCCGAGGGCCTGCATTTTTGTCAGGGAAGGGATAGAGTTTCTCCCTCTAATGAATTTCTGTTCCAGGGACCTGGCAACGATCAAAATCCGATGTGGAGGAGCGGATGGGCTGAGGGACATTACTGTCGCGTCAGCCTATCTGCCAGGGGACAGCACGGACCCTCCTCCACCCAACGAATTGGAGCAGCTGATGGTGGGTAGCAGAGCAGGTGGATGGCAGACCATCATCGGCATGGATGCGAATGCGCACCATGAGTTGTGGGGTAGCTCGGACACAAACTCTAGGGGTGAGGCACTTTTACAATTCTTTATGAAATTTAATTTAGACATATTGAATAGAGGTAATAAACCGACATTCGTCACAACACGGCGTGAGGAAGTTTTAGACCTAACAGTTTCCACCCAGTTTCTGGGTGACTTTGTTAAAAGCTGGGCTGTGTCTGGGGAAGTGAGTAGCTCAGACCACAGATACATCCGATTTGAAATCGCCAAAGTCGAAAGAGAAACGGTATGGTACCGGGACCCCCGCAAGGCGGACTGGGAAGCCTACAGGGCAGACCTAGCTGTGGAACTGCGGGGGGTTGAGAGGGCCATAAGGGATTCAATAGACCTCGAGATTGCAGCAGTCCAATTGCGAGACGCAATTACCTCGGCCTATAACGCCAACTGCCCCCTGAAAATGAGGGTGTCCACCAGGAACGTCCTATGGTGGAACGAGGACCTCAGGCAAAGGAGGACGCAGGTTCGTAAGCTGTTTAACGCGGCCAAAAGGTCGGGAGCATGGGTTGAATATAGACAGGCCCTATCGACCTATAACAAAAGACTGAGGGACGCCAAGAAGGAGTCGTGGAGGAGGCACTGCGAAGAAGTGGAAAACACGTCCGAGAGTGCTCGACTACACAAGATCCTGTCTAAGGGCCCTCAGACTAACATAGGCTCCCTTAGAACACCCACGGGAGGCTTTACAAGCTCGGGGGAGGAAACTATGGAAATTTTACTCCAGACGCACTTCCCCGGCTGTAACATAATAAACCAATCACCTCCGGACTGGGAACACTCAGAAATAGAGGCGCCTTATAGGCGGGCATCTAGAGTAGACTGGACAGTCGCTAAAGAGGTGGTTACCTGGAGCAAAATCAGATGGGCCATTAACAGCTTTAAGCCATACAAATCGCCGGGATTTGATGGAATAATGCCCATCATGCTCCAACAGGGGATAGATATACTGGCGCCGGTGCTTACCCTCATTATGAGGGCCAGCCTGGCTCTGGGGTACATTCCGAGGGCATGGAGACTGGCCAGGGTTGTATTTATTCCTAAACCTGGGCGTCCAACAGACCAGGCAAAGTCCCTGAGGCCAATAAGTCTCATGTCCTTCTTGCTGAAAACAGTGGAAAAACTGCTCGACCGGCACATTAGGGGCGGTGTACTGGAAGCATATCCTCTACACTGCGGACAATATGCATACAGAGCAGGATTCTCAACAGAAACAGCACTGCACCAACTGGTGCTGAAACTGGAGAATACGCTGGAGAACAAGGAGGTGGCGCTGGGGGCCTTCCTAGACATAGAGGGGGCCTTTAGCAACACCTCGTTCGGATCGGTTCTGGCAGCTGCCCGGGAGCGTGGAATAGAGGAGACCTGCTGCAGGTGGATCGGTTCCATGCTCAGGGACAGGGCGGTGTTCACCTCACTCGCGGGAGGGACTCTGCTGGCGGGGGTCGCGGCGGGGTGTCCGCAGGGGAGCGTTCTGTCTCCCTTGCTCTGGTGTCTAGTCGTGGACGGCCTGCTGGGGAGGCTCTCGGGAGGGGGGTATGAGGTACAGGGCTATGCGGACGACATTGTCATCATAGTCCGAGGAAAGGTCACACAGGCAGTGTGGGAGCGTATGCAGACTGCACTGAAAGTGGTGGAAGGGTGGACGGTTGATCAAGGGCTCGGGGTGAGCCCCGAGAAAGCAACCGTCGTGCCGTTTACGAGGAGGAGGAAGTGTGAAAGCCACAGAACTCTCACTCTATACGGTAGGAGCGTTCCAATGGCCAGGGAGGTAAAATATCTTGGGGTCGTATTGGACTCTAAGCTAACCTGGAATGGTCACATTGGAAAAATACTGCGTAAGGCAGTCATGACCTTAGCCGTCACTAGGCGGCTATATGGAAAAACGTGGGGACTAAGACCTAGTATGGCCCACTGGCTGTACACAAGGGTGGTCAGAACATCGTTAACATATGCGGCACTGGTCTGGTGGCCTAAGGTGACACAATCCAGTGCCAAACAAAAACTAGGCAAGATCCAAAGGATGGCTTGCCTAGGCATCACAGGGGCCATGTCTTCAACCCCAACAGCCGCCATGGAGGTGTTGCTGGATCTACCCCCCCTACACTTCGTTATTATGGGAGAGGCCAGGCTAGGACTATACAGACTAGTCTGCAATGGTAGACTGAAGATCAACCCAGGCTTCAGGGGCCACTGCAAAATTCAGGAGATCGTGAAGGAACCCATGCTTGAAATGAGGTCAGACTTCGCGAGCCCGCGAATGTGCAGGGAAAACAACTTCACAGTGGAAATCCCTGATCGCGGGGCATGGCGGGAGGAGACACCGGGCATACCACGGGACGCGCTCGTCTGGTTCACGGACGGATCTGGCGGGGAGCGTGGGACGGGGGCAGGTGTTTACTCGGAAGGACCGAGGGTAAGTCACAGTATTTCCCTCGGAGCCCATGCAACGGTGTTTCAGGCCGAGATGTACGCCATCCTGCACTGTGTGCGGGAGAACAAGAGGAGGGGCTACACCAACAAGCGGATCCTCATAGCCACAGACAGCCAGGCAGCCCTTAAGGCACTAAGTAGCCCACGGGTAAATTCCTGGCTGGTGAGTGAGTGCCGAGACGAGACGAGCGACCTGGCTGGGCAGAATGAGGTGACCCTCATCTGGGTGCCGGGTCACTCGGGGGTCAAAGGCAATGAAGAAGCTGACAGTCTCGCAAAGAGGGGGTCAGCAGAACCATTTATGGGACCAGAACCGGCTCTGGGCGTGTCAAAGAGCACTGCCAGGGGAGCCATTAAGTCCTGGGTCAGAAACCAACACAAGGTGTACTGGGCGGACTGTCCAGGGCTCAGACATGGGAAGTCAATAATTGACGGACCCAGTTCAAAGAGAGCTGTGGAGCTGCTAAACCTTAGCAGAGGACAGCTCAGAAACACAACAGGTCTCTTGACGGGACACATGGCCGTCAAGAAACACCTACATAAAATGGGGCGGTTCGAAGGGGACCTCGCATGCAGACTCTGCGGCGAGGGGGAGGAATCAGCCCAGCACATCTTGTGCGAGTGTATAGCTCTGGACCGGAAAAGACAACTGATCTACGGTCACTCTAGACCGGAGACAGAGCAATATAAAACTTCACCCTACCAATCGCTGTGCAGACTAGTTCAAGGCACAGTGATTTTGGAATGGGTGGAGTAAGACTAGGGGTATGCACAATCAACCAAGGGTTGCGGTGCTATCGGGGCGGCAAGGCCGCGGACGAGCCCTGAGGGAACAAAAAAAAAAAAAAATGCTTCCCTTGCTTCCATGGACCGCATGCCACTACAGTTTTAGACAAAGCTTACCATCTTACGTGCAACTTGTAATTTTACCTTTTGGTTATGTTCCAATGCTATGTGTAAGGTGGCTGGTCGATAGTGGGGACGGTTGGTCGTAAATTTCCCCTTGCCCTTAACTTCTACGGAGATGTATTGTGTGGTTTTTATTTCCCCTAGTTTTTAAATTGGGCGAATCGAACTTTATTTATGAGGGAACGGGAGGGGTGACGCGAGGTGTGTTTCGGATTGTTTATTACAAACGATGCTACTTCCACTAAATTTCTGTAAGTGTGCATTTTAATGTGGTTATTCCTTGCCCCAGCTTTTCATTTGGGCAAACCGATAATCTTTTGGGGAAGAAATTAAGGGGTGGCAAAACATTCGCTTTTTTCAATTTTTTTAAACATGCTCATAATGACCCCTATGCGTACATAAACCACGAGAAAAATCTTGTAATTTCAACCCGCAAGAAAGTTAATTACGGGACTCGTGAGGTTTTATGGGGTAAACATAATTTAATGTATAACTGCAAAGTGTAGAAAAAAGCACCTGATGGAAGTCCAACTAGGTTAGGTTAGGCTTGAGTGTGTGGGCCATACCGGTCCCTCCACTGCGACCATAAGGCCTATTGTGGCTCACGCCTAATAGTGTATATTTCGCCCAACAAAGCCAGCCTCCTGCAGAGGTAAGATAATCTTTGTGGGCGAAAGTTGATCCAAATCTTCCGGAGCAAGCTTTGTCTTGCCAAAGAGCAGGTGCCTAGTCCTGTCCACCGCCAAACAGGAACACAGTACGTGCTCTGCTGTTTCGTCACGCTCCATACACAGCCGGCACTCAGTTTCCTGACAGACTCCAATTCGGTGTACGTGGTGACGCAAGCGGCAGTGTCTTGTATACAGGCTGACTAGAGTACTCAGTTGTCTGTTTAGCTCTAGAAGTTTTTTAGCCCTTGACTCAGACAGGTCATTTATGAAGGCCTTAGAGTGAGCTAATCCTGACAGATTTTGCTATTGCTGGATTGTCATCCTTTCTGTCCAGGCCGAGTTTAAGGGCGTATTGTTCATATGCCTCTCTTATATTATTGCTATTAACAAAATTGGTTGATACGCCTCACAATATTTTAAACGGGGGTTTCTGCTGTATGAAACTAAACAATTTACCACAAGGTGTAGGTTAAGATTTAAGACATATACGCCCAATAACCTGATATTTCAAAAATTGGCGTTTACGCCCCTTTTCTCTGATGCCCTCAATATATTAAACTTGCCTCATTATACAACGCCTCAGTGAGATGTCTTTGTGCAAGATTGACTTGAGAAATCTACTCTCCAGAACTTCCGGTGAATGAAGATGGCTAAGACATGCAGAACCCCAAGGAAGTATAGGTACCATAAATTTCTTTTCATATGCACCAAAGGTAATATTTTACTTAGATATTTAGACTTATACAATATAAACGCTATAACTTTTTAACTTCTATGTAAGTTTCACTTTAATTTGGAATCAGTTATTATACCGAGATATTTTATTTTGAGATCTTAAATGTAAATTTCTTGAAGAGGTTTGTTGGACAGGAAATTCGGATGTTTTTTTCAGGAATGTTTCGTTTATTTTCGAAAAATATTTGTACTTTTTTAAAATATAAAGTTATTTTGATGACACATGGTACATTGTTTCTAGCATAATGGTCATACTGTTAACAAGATTTGATGCGTTTCATAAAAAAAGACATATTTGTCATAAATATTTTTATAATAAAAATTCACTACCATAACGCATACTGCATCCACAAATTTTGTAGTTTATCCGCCTTTGTAACTTTTACGGTTACCGAGATCCCCATGCCGTTCATTCTTATCTTTGGCATACAGTATAGTGAAATTTATGTGGTAATAAGTGAATTATACCAGGTTACAACTTTTTCATTGACCACTACAGCTGTCTTTCTTATTATCAAAGGTAGATATGCGCTTAGATTAGGAAATATATGCACGAAATTCAAGCCATTTGTGACCTGCTTTCAAATGTGGAAAAATCCGAATGGTTCCGGAGTTATATGTAAAAAACAATAATCGCCATTTTCTTGAATCCTCATATTTCTGTCATTTTCCTTCCATTTGCTTCCAGCAAAAAGGTTTTCCCCTTAAAAGATACGCGAAATCGAATGGTAAGGTTTCTTTTGTCAGTTATGCCCAGATTGTCAACTTTTTTCTTATGGATGCCATATTAAATTTGTACGAATTTGAAAATAGGGGAAAATTCTGCACATGGTGATATAGCATTCCTTAGCATTCATTAATAAATGGCGTACTTATCGCAATTTATATTATTAGTTGATTTTATAAGTAGCCTTTGGTTACCATGGTTAACATTGAAATACTGTTTTGACAGATTCTGAATGGCAGTTATAATGCATCAGAGCATAATTAATTGATTTTGTTTTGAAAGTTCTTGTTTCAATTCGAGAAATTACACGTTTTATGGTGGGGAACAGTATTTATATATTTGTCAACATCTCCAAGTAAAATATGTTTCTTATGGAAGACAGAAGGCTACTAAAATGATTGATAAATAACTCTAAAACAAAGTTCATTGATTGTTGTAGCCCTTACTTTGTGAAACTGGTCCATACTACATACGGCCTTGGAGACTACTTCTCTGGCTTCAATGTTGGTTTTCGTTTTTGTAGATGAAGGACGTAGCCAGCGCGTTCAGATGGCATGCCACTGTTTTGTATGCAAGTTTGTACTCTATCAATTACATTCTGTGTAGCAGCCTGTATCATGACTGGATCTATCGAGTCAATTACTCGTAGAATATGGTCTCTCAAATCACCTTCGTTGTTGAAACTACTCGAATACACTTTCTCTTTCACTATTCCAGAATGTCTTCCTCTGAAGACGTTGACATGGTCAACGAAACGATCGTAAGGTCTCTGAAATATGTGTTGTGGTTATTTGGGTCCTCCAAGTGTACTTACTTTCTCTTTCACATATCCCCAAAAGAAACAGTTCATTGGATACAGTCTGGGCTCCTTGCAGGCCAAGCTCCTGTACCACTGTTGCCAATCGGCTGTTCTCTAAACAATGGTTCAAAGAATTCGTAAGAGTAAAAGTATGGGGGGTGCTCCATCCTGTTAGTACCATAGGTCTCTTCGAAAACTAACAAGTCATTTTTCAGAAGGTTTCTTTAATTATCTCCACTAAATATTTGATTTATGAAATAGGGCCCAATGACTTTGTTATCCAATAAGATCCCACACCAGACGTTTACACTGAATCTTTGCTGGTGTACTGAAACTCTGGATATTTTTGAATTTTCAATAATCCACTAATGATGATTCCATCTGTTAAATAGTCCATTGTTTGAGAAACAACTTTCATCCGATCATAGATGCTAAGTCCTCCTGGATTTAGAGACTGGCTAGTGAACCCCTGGCAGAAATCAATTCTTCTCTGAAAGTCTGATGCCCAGTTTCACAAAGCTTGATTAAATATTTAACGGCCGGTTGGTTAATCAAGGCTTAATGCAACCAATCACAGGTTTGAAATATTTGGTTGCCACGGCAAAAAATCGAATCATAGTTCGTTATTGGTCGTCTGAAGCCTTGATTAACTAACCGTCCGTTAAATATTTAATAGAGCTTTATGAAACTCGACATGAGTCAGTCAAATGGTGAATAATATATCTATATAGGTGATATTTTTGCTTCCTTAATATATTTGATACTGCTTGGAATATTCCACATTGTCTGCATATTCGACTGGTTAAACTTGTATGATCGATGTGAACTTGAGTCATAATGTTAACAGTGTGGCGGTGGTTCCGACCGCAGTGTTTCCGTCAACACTACTCTATGTTTCTGCATAAATACTCTTGACAGTTAAACGTTGCGTTACGTTATGCTACAGCCAGCTGTCAAGAACTACGGCATATAAGAGACACCAGGCGATCTCTCTCGCTCTGTTCTCTACCAACGCCACAGCTTACCACCCAGCAGCAAATGGTGTAATCGAGAGATGGCATAGAGCTCTGAAACAGGCCTTGAAAGCTCATATGGACGAAAACTGGGTCGCCAAATTGTGTTACTAGGACTCAGATCGTACATAATTCCAGAATATCGCTCAACACCCGCTGAAATAGTCTACGGAGAATCAATCAAACTTCCCACCGACTTTTTCAACAGCACACAAGCTGATGATGTTCCACCACTTATATCTCAGCTGAAAGAAGACATAAGGAAACTTCGACCAGTACCTTTTAAACATCATACTGCAAAAAAGGTATTTGTCCATCCTAAGCTTATGGAAGCTCCTTTTGTTTTTGTTCGCATTGATATTCCGCGAAAAACTCTCGAACCAGTTTATGACGGCCCCTTTGAAGTGTTATCCCGAACTGACAAAGTCTTCAAAATCAAGAAATCACACGGAGAAGAGACAATTTCTGTTGACTGTCTTAAACCCGCATTCATTCTTTGTGATAACGAACAGACAACTTTCCAGCCTCAGAGACATCCTAGTGAAACTGAAAGTGACAGTGAAAGTCCAACACCTAGTGAAACTGAAAGTGACAGTGAAGTTCCCGTTCCCGTTCAAACTACACGCCATGGACGTAGAGTTCGATTTCCACGAAGATGCTTGAACTAATAGCGTTGCCACTGAGAGGGGAGTATGTGGCGGTGGTTCCGACCGCAGTGTTTCCGTCAACACTACTCTATGTTTCTGCATAAATACTCTTGACAGTTAAACGTTGCGTTACGTTATGCTACAGCCATCTGTCAAGAACTACGGCATATAAGAGACACCAGGCGATCTCTCTCGCTCTCTTCTCTACCAACGCTAGAGTGAACACACGTCCTCCACGCTCGGTCAGTTATCTGCTATGTACTCGTGTACTGTTGTAATTGTTATTATATCAACAAGTGCAATGAACATCTATACACAGTATTAATATTTGGTTCCTTACTGTAATGAGATGGGGATTCTCATCACCAGAGCAATTCTTGCAAAAAATTTCCAGCTTGGTCGTCTTCATTCGGGGTATTTGTTCATATAAGTTTTTGAAGCATAATGTGAATTTATGTATGAACGAATGTATATTTCGTTCAGATCAGTTTTTCCCTTTACAGTGAAACATACCATTTTCAAATTTAAACAACCTTCAGAGCAAAGTCAATAATTATTATAAACCGAAACTGGCACTTTCTATGATGATCACAACAATGTTAACCATGGTAACCAAAGGCTACTTCATAAAATCATAAATTGACATAAGTACATCATTTATTAATGAATGATGAGGAATGCTATATCACTAATAGCAGAATTTTCCCCTCCTTTCAAATTCGTGAAAAATCGATACGGTCTCCATAAGAAAAAAAGTTGACATCTGGGCGTAATTGACGACACTGCAAAATAAACCTCAGCACCATTCGATTTCGATTAAATGTGTAAATTGTATTTACTAAATATATATATACCATGCTTTTTGCATAAAGAATGTTCATAAAAGTTGAATACATTATGTAAGGCTAGATGCATTATCGCAACAATTAGAACCGTAAACCGGTTTCGCTCTCATTAGAGCTCTTCAGTATGGCATACTAATTGCAGCGAAAATGCACCTATAAAGTAAAACGGCTAAAGTAGCCAGCCTTTCAACAGTAAATGAGTGGTGAGCGTGTCGCCTCCTAGTTGCGGAACCAAGTAGTATGTTGTCACACCAGCTCCAAATAACAAAAAGTGTTAAAAAAATAGAAACTGTATACAACCAACTAACAATTTAACAAATTGTCAGCCCTGGCGCATTTCTACCCTAATATAGGGACAAAGTATGTAAGGCTAGATGCATCCTCACAACAATTAGAACCGTAGACCGGTTTCGCTCTCATTAGAGCTCTTCAGTACAGTATACTAATTGCAGCGAACATGCACCTATAAAGTAAAACGGCTAAAGTACTTGGTTCCACAACTAGGTGGCGACACGCTCACCACTCATTTAATGTTGAAAGGCTGGCTACTTTAGCCGTTTTACTTTATAAGTTTATTGAAAATTGAGTTATCTAAGTTTGAACCATTTAATAAAAATTCACTACCATAACGCACTTGCTGCGTCCCGAATTTTTTTCATTATGTTCCATTACCTTGTTTTATTAGGTGGTTTAATGGACGGAGCCTCTATATGCGATCTGCTTTTTCTTAAGAAGCTTTTTTTCAGCAGTAATAATTACAATTGTGTGTGATTGCCTGCTAGCAAGTTAATTCTATGGCTCCGTTCTTCTGAAGGGTTTAAGCTTGTCGGTCTGGTGTTACATACAAATGTTGGGCACGTTACGGATCTTCTCGCCACCGCTATAAAATGTCGAATGTTGTTGGGAAACTGCTCAGTGGTGTCTATAATAATTGGCCATAACTAATACAGAAATAGACGGTAGTGTTAAATTAAAAAGTATAGGACAGATATAAAATTAATATTAATAAAAATTAAAAAATATCATTACTGCTTTATGCAATAATTGTAAACTATTATAAATAAAATAATATTAATCAACATCTTGTTTTATAGCGTTGAATAAATCTTATAAAAGAAGTCTAAATATTATCAGCACATAGACCATCGATGATATCTTGTATATCAGTTTCAAACTGTTGTAGAACACCTTCCCCATCCCTTGTAAAAGACGGATCAAACATACGACCCTCAGGATTTTCTTTGAACAAATATTCAGCAAGGAAATCAACTGGATCCTCAGGTTTAATTTTCACAACTTCTATAAGGGCCTTTGTTAAAGTGGGAAACACATACTGCATTAGATAACTTCTCAATGGTTTGCTCTCAGCTATCAGTAATTTTTCTTCTTCCATTTGCAAGTTTTCCAAAGTAGTTATCCAAGTCGTCATTTTACTATGATATTCTTCTGAAGCTTGCTGTTGTGTAACCTTTACCAAAAAATATATCGTAATTAGAGATAATTTTAACAAATAATGTATATAGCAATCCAGTGTATTATATTCATCATGGAGTACCGCGCGCATGTGAGTGTGTGTCTGTGTGTGTGTGTTGCATACTGAGATTGTTTTAATTTTAAAATTATCAACCACAGACTTTTATCCTACCATTTAGTTTCCATTCGTAGCTACTTTCAATAAGACAAGTGAATATATATAACCTCTCTCCAACGTAAACACAATCATTACATTCGTGTAATCCATACACACTTACCTATCACATACACATGCATACATGCTTTCACCCATACCTTATCACATATAATATATACCTGCTATATATATATTTTTTTGTTCCCTCAGGGCTCGTCCGCGGCCTTGCCGCCCCGATAGCACCGCACCTGCTATATATATATATATATATATATATATATATATATATATATATATATATATATATATATATATATATATATATATACACTTACAAAGTTTTAGGATTGACTGGGACACAAAATTCGGGTAAGGACTCACCAAGGCTCATGCACGTACTGATTTGGGCCACGGAAAGATTGGGTTTACAAAAGGACAGACAGTAGGATTCATATTCTGTACATCGATACATTCTTTTTTTATAAACTTAAACCTATGTTTGTAAAAAATCTAGCCATTACTTTATATATATATATATATATATATATATATATATATATATATATATATATATATATATATATAGGGTGGCGCATTGAAAACGAAACAGACCGATTTGCGTCCAGAATTATTTTTTTAAGAAACGTTGAAACACGTCAATTTTAATATTAAAGGGGACATGCTTTGACATAAAACTCAACTTTGTCACATCAACCCCTTAAGGGTGGTGATAGCAACCCTTATATTTTAAATAGGGAACATTGGTCGAGTGTTACATCATTTGAAAGCTCTTTCTTTTCTAAATTCAGCACACAAATATTTTGGAAGTTTTATCAACTCGTTTAAAAATTATTCACAGTTGGAGTTGCAAGAACGTATTTCATTCATTGTGATAAGAAATGTACTAATTAGTCAATTTTTTGTTAAAAAAACTAAAAAACAAAACCGAACGTTCAAAAATGTTTATTCAGTTAAGTAAGTGTTCAAATTGTTGACCACCAGCTTCCATACAAAAGTACAAATTTTGTTTAAAATGAGCTCTGACATTCTGGAGCATTTGTGGAGTTATTAGACGGCATTCTTCAACAATGCGTCGTCGTAATTCTTCCAGAGACTCTGGTTCTGTTGCCAAAATTCTACTCTTTAAATGGGCCCATAGAAAGGAGTTAAATCCGGTGATCTAGGGGGCCACTCAATAGCACCTCTACGCCCAATCCATTACTCTGGAAACTCTCTGTTCAAAAACTCCCTAACATGTTGTGAAAAATGCGGAGCAGCTCCATCTTGTTGAAACACTAATGGATTTTCTTGACAGCGATCATCATTTTCAACAATGTCAATTAGTAGAGGGTAAACGATATCTTCTAGTAACTCCAAATACGTTTCGCCACTCAAATTGCCATCAAGAAAAATTGGTCCGATTAAACGGTCTCCAAAAATGCCAGTCCAGGCATTCAGTTTCTGTGGAGTTTGAGTGTGGACTTCGTGAAAATTTTTTGGATTATTATCTGCCCAATAACGACATATATGACGATTGACTGTAGAGTTTAATAAAAACGTACACTCGTCTGAAAAACACATATTGAACAGAAAGTTCCCGTTATCAGCTATTCGTGCAGTCATAACTTCACAAAACTCCAGCCGCCAATCAAAATCATCTTCATTCAGTTGTTGTACAAGATGAATTTTATACGGGTGAAATTTATGATACTTCAATATTCGCCGAATAGTTCTTCTTTTGATGTTTGAAACAGTGGCCAATTTTCTCGTGCTCAAAGTCGGGTCTGCAGCAATTTGTCCTAAAACTTCAATCTCGGTAGTCTCATTTCTAACCGGAAATCCACGTCCAGGATCCCGTTTTTTGTTGGCTACTGAACCACTTTGTCTAAACTTTGCAAGTAACTCCAAAATGTATTTTCTGTTAACATGTCTGTTCGGATGTCGTCCAGTAAACAAATTTGCGGTACGGTTGGCACAGTCATCAAGAGTAATTATTTCAACTCTTTCTTCTACAGAATACACCATTGTGAAATTAATTTTCGGTAGTACTATCAAGTATCAAACCGACCGATAAACTGAAATAATAAACCGCATTTCTCTCATTCTGATAAGAAATGTTCTGATAGTCAATCTTTTGTTTACAAACCAACAAAACATTGACTATCAGCACATTTCCTATCGGAATGAGTGAAATGCGTTTTTGCATCTTCAACTGTCAATAATTTTTAAACGAGTTAATAAAACTTCCAAAAAAATTAGTGTGTTGAATTCAGAAAAGAAATAGCTTTCAAATAATATAACACACGACCCATATTCCCTATTTAAAATATAAGGGTTGTTATCACCACCCTTAAAGGGTTGATGTGACAAAGTTGAGTTTTATGTCAAAACATGTCCCCCTGAATATTAAAATTGACGTGTTTCAGCGTTTCTTAAAAAAAATTCTCTGGACGCAAATCGGTCTGTTTCGTTTTCAATACGCCACCCTATATATATATATATATATATATATATATATATATATATATATATATATATATATATATATATATATATATATATATGCAAATGGATAACTCTTATTAGGTGCCTTTTATTTTAATTTTTTTCAAATATCAGAAAAAATCTGTTAGTTTGGTAATTTAGGTTTGCTTTAAAATGGTCTTATAAATCCAAAACAAGGGTTCTTTTAACTTAATCATAGGTATACTATATCAACACGCAAATTGGTGTATACAGGGGTTGTATACATGTAGGAGTTGTCGGTCGAACTATCACAACGTGCGTGCCAAAGCATTAAATATCTCCGTGTCTAAAAAAGTGAAGAGGAAATGAGAACCTACTTCCAAAATCTTTCTGGCCCTACCGCTGATGTTTCACCCGAGAATATCTTTAATTATGATGACACCAACCTCACAGACGATCCTGGGGCTAGGAAGTGCATTTTTTGTCGTGGGATGAAGTATAGGTACCTGTCTTTGTACTGGATTAACTATTACAGAACCAAAAAAAGTTTAATTACCTGAGTTTCTAAAAGAAGCATTTCTTCTTCCAATCTCCTTTTCTCTTCTTCCAATCTATATAATTCTTTTTCTTCTTCTGCCGACAATGCAAAACCAATAGGTGGTCCAAGACAATTTGAAATTAAATCTTCCAATTGATCTATTTCCGGATAACGCATGATATCTACCAATATGGGATGTATTTCGTTTTCGTCGAAAAAATTGAGCATGGTATTGTCTTCGGTGTTATTCATACGAAATTCAGTGAGACGCCTGATCATCTGTTCTTCCGTATAATGCGTTCCCTAGATGAAAATAGATAGTGTGTCAAAATTGAACCAGATCATTCAAATGGTACTCTCACTAAAAGTAGGCAAAATATCATTGTTCTGCAGATGCATTTTTGTCAAGTTATAAGGTCTTGAAAAACGTTTCGTTATTTTAAACTTCTAAAGTTAATTACATGGTAAATATAAATGTAATCGAGTCGCTTTAACCAAGCGTTAAAAACTATTTTGGTTTCACTGATTGTGGTTGTGTCAACTTGTTGAAACTGTTCCATGCTAAATATTATTAATGTATAGGCTTTCCCTTTGGTTTCGCAATACGAGGCCGGACCACTGTTCTCCGCCTCTACATAAATCTGAACTATTTTTAGGTTACAGCAGGTACTCTATGGTTATCATGTTTTGATATTCAATGCTAGGCATATACGTATAAAATACTACAAGGATGATGCTATTGGAAAAACTTAAGTATTTGAGAGGTTTTCCCGTTTTAAAAGAGGTGAAATGTCAATGGATGACAAACCTCGCTCTTATCATCCTACCACAACTCGAACCGATGAAATAAAATAAAACTTAGAAGTCAGATAGTATTGAATCTGCATGAGCTTACTACCCAAAAAAATTTCAGAAAGTTTTCATGAAGCTTTTCATAAAATGTTATATCAATAATTATTCTTTCTTCTCTAAAATTCAAGGCATGGTCCAAACACTACAGACACAATTAATAGTTAATTCGTATCGGACCTACAAAATAATACCCCCCCCCCCCCAGTACTCATATGGTAGAAACGTTATAAGTGATCGATGTCCTTCGTTATGCTTCTGTTAAAAACTAGGGACAATTATGAAAAAACAGAGGTAGTGCAAAGCTGACAAACAACTCACCTGTATGGTATAGGGACGAGTCTAAACAAATGGAGGGAGCAGGACTGGGAGTGAGGAGAGCTGACTTAAGACTCGCTAAGTCTGTAGGAAAAACTTACACCATCTTCCAAATAAAAATGATTGCTATAAATCTCTGTGTACAGGAGTGCATACAAAGAAGGTCGCCACTTGGGAATGAGAAAGCTTTCAGTAAAATTGATTCTGAGATGCTTGAATGCTGATCAAAAGCAAGCGCGTTCAACAATGTCAAAGGAAATGCCCTGCTGTTTTAAATAAGATGCTTGGCTCGCCTTCTGGCTATGGACGAAAGGTATAGGTCTATGATCCACAGAGACTAAAGAGCAATCGAAAGAGTGTTAGCTTTCCGGTTTTCCACGGCCCAAAACATTCCGTGTTTTAAAGTCTGCTGCCAAGTGTCTTGCGTCAGTTATCTGGGACAAAGATAGGATAATTCCGGTATATTTTCTGGAGGAAATTTAAACTGGAAGCTTAGTATAGTGTATTACCAACAGAGATCGTTCAAAAACGCCGCGGAAAATTAATGAAAGGTGTGTTCTTTTTCGCAGGATAACGTCCCTGCTTACAAGACGTTGATTGCAGTGCAAACAATTCAAATTGGTTTTGAATCGGTTGACCACCCACCATATTCTCGGGATATAGCACCATCAGAATATTATTTAATCTCAACCTTCCAAAATTATTTGAAAGGTAAAGGATTTTCGGCAATAGACGAAGTCATTTGCGCCGTTGAGGAGTGGTTTGATGACCAAGAAAAATAATTTTTTGACGATTTACAATTGCTTTATGAACCTTCTGCTACATGTGTGTTTTGGAGAAGATTATGTTAAATAAATAGTTTTGTTTTAAAAAATTATTATATTTATTCTAATGTGGGCAAAGTATTTTTCAATATTACAATACCACCTCGTATGTTCCAGAGTAAACCTTTCAATGTCAATAAGAACAGATGAAAATAAAAAATGTCTGGACGCAGCAAGTGCATCATGGAAGTTAATTTTCATTAAAATGTTTTTAATAGCATAAACATCTCTTTAATGCAAGCAGGCATCAATTTGGTTACCGGGATAACGTATATAGTAGAAACAATGTACCACATGTTATCAAAATAACTGAAAATGTACAAAAATTTTCCGAAAATAAACTTTAAATGTTTCCGAGAAAACTGGTTCCCTCGCCAACGAACCTTAGATTATTAGCAAATTAGATTATTGAAATTTGAAGCATTTGATGAAAATTCGATATCAAAACGCACTTACTGCGTCTCGATTTTCTTTACAAACGTGCATCATATTTCGATGAAAAATGCAAAATGCAATAATATAAGGGATGTTCGAAAAAAATTGTAGGTACCTATCACTAACGACTCATGGGCCATCCTGTGATGCTCAAAATAATTTTATAAGATGCAGCTCAAGACACCCTATAATTAACGTATACAATTTTTTCTCATATCTTGTATAATAACAATTATATTGAGCTTTACCGTAGAAATGCGTCACCTTGTATATATGTAAACAAATAAAATCTGAAACTAAATTCGGATTCTAGGGGGCCTAGTGGGGTTAAGGAGTCGCGGGCCAAAGGACTCCAGGGGGCAAGCTGAGGAAGTGGAAATAACAACATAAACTCTCGATGAAGCTTTCCCCAAGACCGTCATGCGCGGTAAAAATCCGCATCCTGCACGAGGTGACCCTGCTAATAACTAAACATGACGGATCTAGACAAGGAGGTCGAACTAAACCCCCAATCTACGGTGTCACGTGACCCGTGCCTATGGATGGATGGCACCAGGGCGATGGTGTCGTGAACGAAACCTCTGGAGTACCAGGCAACCCTCCAGAGTAACCCGCCTTGCACCACACAGGGGGTTCTGATGGCGTGGACAGTATTTCCCCCATTCTCGTGGGAACAACATGAAGATAATAAACACATACAAAACCAAAACCAATGAGGCTCGAGGAGTGGCTCCGGCTACAGACTTGTGCCTTGAGTCTATCCCGGAAACGGAGACGAGCAAGGGGGCGGCAGCGGACTCTGGAGGTCCCACGACTGGCGTAGATACGGGGGATCAGGGGGTAGCTTCGGCCAGAGACCTGTCCCCGACACCCAAGCTGGAGGCTGGGTCCCACCGGAGGGCGGCGAGCTCCGCGGACTCCGGGGGCCCCTCCACCAGTGAGGACTCTACTGTTAGAGTAGAGGGACTACCCCGGCAGTCCAAGCGTCTTTCCGGGGCGCAAAGAAAGAAGTTCCGGAGGACGCAAAAAATGGCGGCCGGGACGTGGACGGTCGAGAACCTGTAAAGGCGCAAGAGGGGAGTGCGGGTCAGAAGAGGACGCGCTCGAACTCTAGCACGCCCACTACAGACAGACGTTCCAAAAGGGCCAGGGTGCCTGTAAAGGCGCAAGAGGAGAGTGCGAGTCGGAAGACGCCGCGCTCTGGCTCTAGCACGCCTACTACAGACAGACCTCCCAAAGGAACCAAGGCCGGAACACCGGCGCAGACTGGCTCTTATAGGGAGGCTGCGGAGGGCCTCGGGATGGCGGTGATTGACAGACGCCATCCTGAGGTCACGCTAGACCAGGGGAAGGCGGACCTGATCCAGGCTGCGGTGGTAGCTGCAGTGGACTCTCTTCAGGAAGGGGAGAGCCCGCCTCAGTTCCACCGGACGCGCCTGACGGGGGCATCCTCTGGGTAACCTGTGCCGGCCCGCAGTCGCGGGACTGGCTGCGGAAAACGATCGGGGGCCTCGCTCAGATTTGGGAGGGGGCGGACTTGACAGCCGTCGAGCCCAAGGAACTCCCAAAGAGACGCAAGGTCCTCGTACGGATCCCTGACACCGTCCCGCAGGAGACGGTGATCAGCAGACTTAAGATCCAGAACCCTGAACTGGTGACGCAACACTGGTCGGTTCTAAGCAGGAAGGCAGAGGAGAAAGGACAGACGCTCGCCTTCTCGATCGACCAGACATCTTACAGAGCCCTTGAAGGAACCTCCTTCAAGGCATTCTGGGGCATGGGAAGGGTTAGCTTCCGCCCACTGGGGAAGCAACTAAGGGTTAATGGGACTTAGGTTCCTTCAGGTCAACCTCCAACACAGCAGGGCAGCCACGGCCGGACTACTAATGGCTCTGAGGAACACGGATGTGGCCCTCGTCCAGGAACCGTACTCCTATAAAGGAGAGATCAAGGGACTCGGCGGAGCTACCGGAAAGCTCATCTACAGCAGATCCAGCGAGAACCCGAGGGCCTGCATTTTTGTCAGGGAAGGGATAGAGTTTCTCCCTCTAATGAATTTCTGTTCCAGGGACCTGGCAACGATCAAAATCCGATGTGGAGGAGCGGATGGGCTGAGGGACATTACTGTCGCGTCAGCCTATTTGCCAGGGGACAGCACGGACCCTCCTCCACCCAACGAATTGGAGCAGCTGATGGTGGGTAGCAGAGCAGGTGGATGGCAGACCATCATCGGCATGGATGCGAATGCGCACCATGAGTTGTGGGGTAGCTCGGACACAAACTCTAGGGGTGAGGCACTTTTACAATTCTTTATGAAATTTAATTTAGACATATTGAATAGAGGTAATAAACCGACCTTCGTCACAACACGGCGTGAGGAAGTTTTAGATCTAACAGTTTTCACCCAGTTTCTGGGTGACTTTGTTAAAAGCTGGGCTGTGTCTGGGGAAGTGAGTAGCTCAGACCACAGATACATCCGGTTTGAAATCGCCAAAGTCGAAAGAGAAACGGTATGGTACCGGGACCCCCGCAAGGCGGACTGGGAAGCCTACAGGGCAGACCTAGCTGTGGAACTGCGGGGGGTTAAGAGTACCATAAAAAATTCAATAGACCTCGAGATTGCAGCAGTCCAATTGCGAGACGCAATTACCTCGGCCTATAACGCCAACTGCCCCCTGAAAATGAGGGTGTCCACCAGGAACGTCCCGTGGTGGAACGAGGACCTCAGGCAAAGGAGGACGCATCAGGTTCGTAAGCTGTTTAACGCGGCCAAAAGGTCGGGAGCATGGGATGAATATAGACAGGCCCTATCGACCTATAACAAAAGACTGAGGGACGCCAAGAATGAGTCGTGGAGGAGGCACTGCGAAGAAGTGGAAAACACGTCCGAGAGTGCTCGACTACACAAGATCCTGTCTAAGGCCCCTCAGACTAACATAGGCTCCCTTAGAACACCCACGGGAGGATTTACAAGCTCGGGGGAGGAAACTATGGAAATGTTACTCCAGACGCACTTCCCCGGCTGTAACATAATAAACCAATCACCTCCGGACTGGGAACACTCAGAAATAGAGGCGCCTTATAGGCGGGCATCTAGAGTAGACTGGACAGTCGCTAAAGAGGTGGTTACCTGGAGCAAAATCAGATGGGCCATTAACAGCTTTAAGCCATACAAATCGCCGGGATTTGATGGAATAATGCCCATCATGCTCCAACAGGGGATATATATACTGGCGCCGGTGCTTACCCTCATTATGAGGGCCAGCCTGGCTCTGGGGTACATTCCGAGGGCATGGAGACTGGCCAGGGTTGTATTTATTCCTAAACCTGGGCGTCCAACAGACCAGGCAAAGTCCCTGAGGCCAATAAGTCTCATGTCCTTCTTGCTGAAAACAGTGGAAAAACTGCTCGACCGGCACATTAGGGGCGGTGTACTGGAAGCATATCCTCTACACTGCGGACAATATGCATACAGAGCAGGATTCTCAACAGAAACAGCACTGCACCAACTGGTGCTGAAACTCGAGAATACGCTGGAGAACAAGGAGGTGGCGCTGGGGGCCTTCCTAGACATAGAGGGGGCCTTTAGCAACACCTCGTTCGGATCGGTTCTGGCAGCTGCCCGGGAGCGTGGAATAGAGGAGACCTGCTGCAGGTGGATCGGTTCCATGCTCAGGGACAGGGCGGTGTTCACCTCACTCGCGGGAGGGACTCTGCTGGCGGGGTGTCCGCAGGGGAGCGTTCTGTCTCCCTTGCTCTGGTGTCTAGTCGTGGACGGCCTGCTGGGGAGGCTCTCGGGAGGGGGGTATGAGGTACAGGGCTATGCGGACGACATTGTCATCATAGTCCGAGGAAAGGTCACACAGGCAGTGTGGGAGCGTATGCAGACTGCACTGAAAGTGGTGGAAGGGTGGACGGTTGATCAAGGGCTCGGGGTGAGCCCCGAGAAAGCAACCGTCGTGCCGTTTACGAGGAGGAGGAAGTGTGAAAGCCACAGAACTCTCACTCTATACGGTAGGAGCGTTCCAATGGCCAGGGAGGTAAAATATCTTGGGGTCGTATTGGACTCTAAGCTAACCTGGAATGGTCACATTGGAAAAATACTGCGTAAGGCAGTCATGACCTTAGCCGTCACTAGGCGGCTATATGGAAAAACGTGGGGACTAAGACCTAGTATGGCCCACTGGCTGTACACAAGGGTGGTCAGACCATCGTTAACATATGCGGCACTGGTCTGGTGGCCTAAAGTGACACAATCCAGTGCCAAACAAAAACTAGGCAAGATCCAAAGGATGGCTTGCCTAGGCATCACAGGGGCCATGTATTCAACCCCAACAGCCGCCATGGAGGTGTTGCTGGATCTACCCCCCCCCCCTACACTTAGTTATTATGGGAGAGGCCAGGCTAGGACTATACAGACTAGTCTGCAATGGTAGACTGAAGATCAACCCAGGCTTCAGGGGCCACTGCAAAATTCAGGAGATCGTGAAGGAGCCCATGCTTGAAATGAGGTCAGACTTCGCGAGCCCGCGAATGTGCAGGGAAAACAACTTTACAGTGGAAATCCCTGATCGCGAGGCATGGCGGGAGGAGACGCCGGGCATACCACGGGACGCGCTCGTCTGGTTCACGGACGGATCTGGCGGGGAGCGTGGGACGGGGGCAGGTGTTTACTCGGAAGGACCGAGGGTAAGTCATAGTATTTCCCTCGGAGCCCATGCAACGGTGTTTCAGGCCGAGATGTACGCCATCCTGCACTGTGTGCGGGAGAACAAGAGGAGGGGCTACACCAACAAGCGGATCCTCATAGCCACAGACAGCCAGGCAGCCCTTAAGGCACTAAGTAGCCCACGGGTAAATTCCTGGCTGGTGAGTGAGTGCCGAGACGAGACGAGCGACCTGGCTGGGCAGAATGAGGTGACCCTCATCTGGGTGCCGGGTCACTCGGGGGTCAAAGGCAATGAAGAAGCTGACAGTCTCGCGAAGAGAGGGTCAGCAGAACCATTTATGGAACCAGAACCGGCTCTGGGCGTGTCAAAGAGCACTGCCAGGGGAGCCATTAAGTCCTGGGTCAGAACCAACACAAGGTGTACTGGGCGGACTGTCCAGGGCTCAGACATGGGAAGTCAATAATTGACGGACCCAGTTCAAAGAGAGCTGTGGAGCTGCTAAACCTTAGCAGAGGACAGCTCAGAAACACAACAGGTCTCTTGACGGGACACATGGCCGTCAAGAAACACCTGCATAAAATGGGGCTGTTCGAAGGGGACCTCGCATGCAGACTCTGCGGCGAGGGGGAGGAATCAGCCCAGCACATCTTGTGTGAGTGTATAGCTCTGGACCGGAAAAGACAACTGATCTACGGTCACTCTAGACCGGAGACAGAGCAATATAAAACTTCACCCTACCAATCGCTGTGCAGGCTAGTTCAAGGCACGGTGATTTTGGAATGGGTGGAGTAAGACTAAGGGTATGCACAATCAACCAAGGGTTGCGGTGGTATAGGGGCGGCGAGGCCGCGGACGAGCCCTGAGGGAACAAAAAAAAAGGGGGGGGCCTAGTTCATTTGAATCAATCTTTTTAAAATTCAAAAGTCGCGGTCACACATTAGCGAATTTTTTCTACGAAAATTTAGCTAAAAAATGTAGACCGTTAAACCACAGGCTTAACAAAAACTACTGCCAAAGCATCAGAGAAAGGCTTCATTTGAAATGAATTTTGTGGAAATATTTTAGTAAAATGAAGGACAATGTCGGTTGAATATGAAAGTTAAGGGTTTGTATAACACTCTTCTTACGATATTTTCTTTACATAACCCGTATTACTTTCAGGTTCGTTGCCTAAATGTTGCCAATTTTGACGTTTCAAATCGCGACTTTGACGTTTAGAAACCCCAAAATGTTCTTTAACTGCCTATTACTTTTTTGGGTTTTAACTTACAGACCTAAATTTTGGTACATGGTTCACTTTATAATACAAACACGCGTACCAAATTAGGTTCGGAATCAATGTTTGGTGTGGCCCACTATGTAATAAAATAATAGGCCCTACGATTAAAATTTAACCAGTAGCAAATATCTTGATTTTTTAATTTCTCGCCAATTATTTGGACATGAATGCGAGCCTAAATCGAATTAATAATTTATGGTTCCAACAGGATGGCGCACTGCCTCATAATTAATATTATTTTTTTATTATTTATTTATATGCATTAATGAATAAAGAATTACAAGCTATTTATCCCTGTTGTTTTCACATAAAGTGCTATCTAATAATGGTAATGTAAAATGGCCGTCGTGATCACCAGATTTATCACCACTTGACTATTTCTTATGGGGAACTATGAAAGAGAAAAGTTATAAAACAAGTCCCTCTGACATAGAGGAACTAAGAGATTGCGTGCATAGAGCAGTTGCTGAAATCAGGCAAGGAGACTTAAAACGAGCAATTTGTAGTTAAAAAAAAGAATTGCTCTATGTTTAGAAGTAAATGGTGAACAGTTTGAGCATTTACTATGATTTTTTAACTTTTGTTTTGTATAGTTCAACATTAACACTCAATTAATTTCAATTAAACAAGGGTTGCTTCTGTTGGAATTTGTCATGTTTTTATTAATCAAAATAAATGTTATTATTGTTACTATTTATAAATAAATAAATAAATTTCAATCATATCACGTTTTTTATTATTAGAAAGTAGCATTTTCCTGACGAAAATAACAATACGTTCCCTTATTGAAGGTGTTAAGGCGTCTCATCTGGAGGATTAGAGCTCTCAAATTTACATATTTCTTAGTAGCCTTCTTTGTTATAATATTTACCATCTGTACAATGCAATTTTAAAGGCAATTAAGAATAACCCAACAAGGGTCATTTCTTGTTTACAATTGACCATAAGTCTGTTAACCTATCTCAGGTAGATAGCGTAGGAAAATTCGATATCTATTCATAGCAGTTCTTCTATAGACTCGAAACAAACAACACGCTGGTGCTAGCATAATCGCTACTCATTTCGTAGAGTTCTCATGGACTCTAAAGCATACCATAATATAAGTAATTTTGTATAAGTTACAGTTGTTATTAAACGTTAAGTGTTACTAAAATCAGCGTTTAATCTAACAAAACATAATCAGGTCCTTCGAGTTAATCAAGAAACAAAAACAAATAAAATGTGGTACATCAGTACAAAACGTAATTAAACAGAAAGTAACAATAAACTGTCATAAATTTGTTTTTAGATGACAGTACCGAATTTTCTCTAAAGCACTCTTACAAATACAATAAATCTAATATTGTTACCGAGATAATAGAGCAAACCATATGATGTGACACATCATTGTAATCAGAAAAAAAATCTGTTTCCGAAAATGTAACAATACAATATGGCGCCCATAAGAAAAAAGTTAAAAACAACTCACATTTTTAGATTCCTTGTTCAAAAGTGTTATAATAATATATTTGTTGCAAATATCTAGATTCGATAGTTTTCTGGAAAATTGGAAAATACGAAAATCGAAAATTTCGTTTCTTTTAAATTTATTTCGAAAACCGTAAAAGATATCTCAGTTTTCTTTTTCAAAATATATATGTATATATATATATATATATATATATATATATATATATATATATATATATATATATATATATATATATATATATATATATATATATATATATAAATATATACATATAAAGTCTGAAACTGACCATGGTTTTGGGTTCCAGGAGTCCTAGTTTGCGCTCATTTGAAGAAATTTTTTTTAAATTCAAAAGTCGAGATCTCCTCATTACTGAATTTTTTAAATTAACTAAAAGTATAACAATCCATTTATGAAATAACAAAGTTGATAGCAACTTCCAGTGTAACAAAGCTGAATGTATTTTCCTGGTATAACCTAGATAATGACAAAATAATTTTGTTCAAAACTTTTTCGGCTAACTCTTAGGGCACGGGATATATAGAGGAAATACACACCATTGGGACAGCTTGGTATATATATATATATATATATATATATATATATATATATATATATATATATATATATATATATATATATATATATATATATGTATATAAGCATATAAAATCTAAACTGACCCCAAATATGTGTTCTAGGGCGGGCCTAGTTCGCGCTTGTTTGAAGAAATCTCTTCACAATTCAAAAGTCGTGATCTCCTCATTAGTGATTTTTTTTTAAAAGAAAATTCACTAAAAAACTTATCACCAACCTCAAGTGAAGAAGATGGTACATTAAAAAGAATATAAACTAGGTCTGTCATCGTAGATCGGATCCTGAGGGATCCATCAAGAACGATTTATTGGTACCTCCACATTACCTGTACGTCTTTTTCTGGAATCATCATAACCCTTTGGCACAGAAACTCATCACTAGCTTCTAGACTGATGACGAAGTCTGGTAGTAGTTTGCTAACTCCGCCACCCATGCCTCCACCGCCCTCTTCTTCTTCTCCAAGTCCTTCTTCAGCTCCTTCAGCGGCATAACCAAATAGTTCTTTTGTCTGAAAATAGTATTGTACTAAGAAAAAGTGGACTGTAATATGTAGTAAAATTAATAAAGAGCATCATGCATCGCACAAGCAACAATTATAGTTATATATAAGAATATAAAATATAAGAAAAAACAATATTAATATAATTAATTGTCGATATAGTGAAATCTATACTTTTTAAGAGAAACCCTCGCTATTCCTATGGATATGATAATACGAACCAGATGATTATTTAACATGTCCTCAGCTTGGATTCGATAGCAAAACCAGATGTGTCTAAACATCACCTAACATAATAGACAATTAATAAATACAGAATACGAAGTTGAGTTTTTAATACCAGCCACATGAGACCTCAAATCTTAACGACCTCTTATTTAGAGAGGTTTGTGTTTTTATAGCCTCCGGCTTAGGCGTTGTTAATACTGTCCTTTGTCACAGGACAGGAATCCAGTCAACTTCTTATTGTTTATTGTTCTAATACAGCATCGTTGTCAGTTGATAAAATGCCCTGTCCTTCTTTTCTTGTTTATTGTCTTGTTACTTTGTATTTATTAATGGTCTATAATGTTGAGTGTTATTATAAATGCTAAATGCATTCATTCCGTATTTAGATTGTTCATCGCATTCACTACGTTATTATATCATATGTCACATTTGTGTATTATATTTATTATAAGTTTACATGTATTGTGACTAAAATAAATTATTTCAAATTCATTTGTGTTAACGAAAAAGTAAACTGGCGCAGTCGTTAGCATTTTGTTGAAGAACCAACCAAGCAATAGAGACAGGGCAGCGAATAGCAGCGATAACATTGTAAGTTGTTTGTTATTCCCTTGTTTCATATTTTCCTATATTTGTACACATTTATATGTCTGATTCCGATGACAATATTGGAAAATTAAATGTATTTTGAGTAAATTTTGAATCCATTCGTGTTAACGAAAAAGTTAAGTCGCACGAAGACTACCATCGACAAGTACTGTGTGAGTTAGACGTCCTAGATTATGTTTTTGTAACTAAAAATTGTAATTCTATAAATACCTAATTTAATAACGAACCTAATAGTGCCGGTTGCCAGTGCCACGCCCGGAAAATTATCTGCTTATCAATAATCCACACAAGATGACTATTACATCCAAGGCATAGTGACCCTGATCTCACTTTGTCTACCAATTCGGAAGAGCGACTCAAGATATCAACGGTTGTCTTCTATGTCTCGATTTTTCAGTAGTCAAAGCTTATGGAAGATCCAAAAAGGTATACAGAATGTACATTGCCAAAATAATTGAATTTCAAGATAACGGTTATATTGGACTTTTGTACAAAAAGTCTAATTACACCTCCACCTAAAAGCCTGATCTGGTAGACGGAAGGATCAAAAACAGGTGCCGGTGCGGAAGTACATGGCGTGTGGCCAGGAGCGGACATATCCTGTCATCTGAGTAGGCCCGCCACTGTCTTTCAGGCGGTTTATGCACTAATAGACTGCGCTAGATAAAATAACAAGAGGGCCTATTCAAATTAGCGGATCTTTATTATGTCAGGCCGCCCTCAAGGTTATCGCAAGCTACAAGGTGTCCTCAGCATTGGTGTGCAAATGTCGCGTAGAACTCGGAGCACTGGCAGACTGGAACCACAGGCGCATAATTGTTTTTTATATGTTGTGCTGGAACACCGTAAAGCTGAGTGGACTCTAAGCCTTTGCGGGTTCGAGGAAAACGAAGAAGCTGATGAATTCGCGATGAGGCGGGGCACGGAGATGATATACATGAATCTGGAGCCGGCCCTAATCTAGATACAAAAATGCGAAATCCAAAAACCAATTAACCAGCGGATTCGCAGTCATCGATCACTGGGCAAACATGGTAAAGAGTTAATACAAAGGTAAATCGGCGCAGAAAAGCTGCGCTGTATCAGATAACAGCTCAGGGTACCTGACGGGACCTACGACTGCCAGGGTACATCTTGAAAAAATCAAGAAATACCACAGTGCAGATTATGCAATAAGGAACCTAACACCTCAATGCATATTTTATGCACATATGAAGCACTGGATACTAAAAGACAATGCTTATTTGGGAAACCAATAATGGCACCTAATGATTATAGTTCACGCACATCGGCAGACCTGTAAAAGTTAGTACAGTGTACTCCATTCCTAACCTGGACGTGAAAAGCAAATAGAATGAGGGTCAGCGCAAAAAGCCTTTTATGCTCCAGTACACCCAGGGCATAAATTGCAGACGGACTCATAGGATTAAAAAATGTATTTACACCAACCAATGAAGATATCTATTTTAGCAAAGAAGATGTAATCAAGAAGCTCCTGCCACCCATAGAAGCCTCTAAGCCTTCCTCTCGTTCAAAGGATAAGCTAAGTTTGGCTGACGATCTTAGTGGGTTTAGGTTGTATTAGTTATTATCAATTATTACTCGTTCTCGTTACATATCTTAGTTTTTAATGCTTCATTGACCCAGGAAGCTCTAGAATAGAAACACTTAAAAAGCTATTATTTCTATTCACCCATCTGGATGAGGCGAATAGAAAGATGTTTTATTTTTTTTTGCAATTTAAATTTACAATGAATGTAAGGACATAATGTAAGGTTAAAGAGGACTGAAGGACCCACAAACCAAGGTAAGTTTCAATTAAGTGAGTCCCATATAATACTGAAAGATATTTTAATTAAAAGTTGAACATTGTTTCTATTCACCCCATTTTATGGTATTTATTTTGTCGAAACAGCATCCGCGGGTTCTCAAATATATCGTTACTTAAATAACTTAAGCTGGCGCAATCAAATATAAATTTATAGTACTTAGTTTGTGCATAATGGTACTTTCAAACCTGACTAAATGTTTTTGGATAACCATCTAATACGTATCCACGATTCTGGCAGATGTTCTTCCCTAGAAATGCTCTCATTAGCCTTACAACATATTCGTCTGGTAATTTTCCATTTTCAGAATCACGCATTGTCGTTTGTATGTCTCTGAGTTGTTCCTCCCATTCTTCAATAACACCTTCGTTCTCTTCTTCCTCTTCTTCTTCATCCTCCTCCTCCTCTTCATCTTCGTCTTCATCGTCTGCTTTGCTTAATGCCTTCTGTTTTAACTGTTCTTCCTTCATCTTCATTCTCAGTCTTTCTGTCTCTATGTTGTCTTTCTGGAAAATTTGAGGCGGTATAAGTATAAAGACAAGCGTATTAAGGCTCAAAAACAAATATAAGGCGAAAACAATATTTTCGAGATAAACATATAATATCTACATATTTATAATAAGAAGCCCAACTCTTAAATAATCGTACTTTATACTTTTGCATAATTGAGAAGTTTTCTGACCTTCAAACAGGTTTTTTTTTGGGGGAGCATGTGGCGAAATTATTCTACCTGGATGATCAATTCGAAATGAGGTTTGATAAAAATAGAGATAAGTACATTATTCGATAATGTGGGGAGGAAATATTGTTACATATAATGAAGACAGCTGGATTGAATTGGAGAGATGGGTGCATTATTCACAATATATACAAAAATCACAACACCACGCTATAGATCTTAACGGATATGAAATTAAAAACAACACACCACGAGAGCTTACAGCCTAAATACTATCGTACCGTGAGTGTCGACAAGGAGGAAAGAGGCAACTTGTTAATTCTGGACTTGAAGCTTTGGAGGTTCGGAGGAGAAGGAAAACATGTACCGGCAAGGAATTACACAACTTGAAAGTCCTCGGCAAAAGAGCGGGCATAACAAGATGTTCTATGTCTGGTGACCTGGACAGTAAAAGGGTGCATTCGCTCTGTTCCCCTGGTAGATCTGTTGGGGGCAGCAGGTGGGGAACTATGGAGGAATGCTCCTCTGAGCAATGCCCGTGCAGATATCTATAAAAGAGAGAGAGGTCACCAACGGCACGGCGGTGGGCAAGGGATGGCAGCCTTTGGGTGATGGTAGGGTCACCGATGAGACGTATAGCTCTCTTTTGAATGGAGTCCAGGATAGCGAGTGTAGAAGCGGCAGCTGCACACCAGATGTGAGAGCAGTATTCGAGGTTTGACCTTATTTGTTAAGTATATAAGGTATAGAGATTAGCTGGTGAAAAGTATTTGCCAGCCCTGAAGAAGACTTTTGCAGAAATTATTCCCAATAGATTTAGCAAGAGTCCAGAAGGGTTTGCCGCCGTTGGAGCTTAAGAGGACTTTGTTTTTGATGTGGTTATTAAACGAGTTTTTTTGCCTCAGAAAGAATGTGGACATAGTGGTTTCTTGCGTCGCTAAATTATTGACGATTTTCTTGACTGGGATTGTGTAGAAGCGTTTTATGAGCTTTGACCTTTTCAAGTCTGGCCTTGTCACAGGATTTAGAGAACCAGGGCTTTTGAGTGGCTAAAGAGGTTTTCTGTGCACGTGGAATAAATAATTCCATGCCAGCTTGGATAATTTCGGTGACGTCTTGTGAGATATCAGAGGTGTCAGGATGAGAGAAGCAGACAGACGCCCATGGAAATGAGGAAAAGTAATCCCGCATTTCGTCCCAGATCGCGGAGTTGTAGTGCCAAACGATACGTGGGTGTGATGATTGTGTGACCTCGGGCTGCATTGCGCAGGAAGCAGTGACCACGGCGTGGTCTGAGCGACCAAGGGAGGCGGTGACTGATGTCTTATAGCATTTAGGTTTTGTAGTAAGAAGGAGATCTAAGGGATTTGAGCTGTGTTGGGATGCGAGGAAAGTAAGTATGTTTCTGAACCATATTGGTTAAAGAATTGCTGACTGCAAAGGCCACCGCTGCTCTCCCTTGTGGATCGGTTTTTGAAGATCCTAGCCATTCCTTATTATGGACGTTGAAGTCACCAAGAATAGTGACCTCGGAGGAAGGATATTCAGAAATCAGATAGTTGTTTTTTTCAGAAAGGTAGTCAAAGAGCTGGACAAAGTTGTTGTCAGAAGGTGACCGGTAAATGCAACAGATGAATTTAGTTACAGCCCTGAGAGGGAGTTTTATCCATAGTATGTCTTTTCTTCCAGTTTCTAAATTGGGGAGTCTGGTGCAGGGTAGATTGCTATGGACGTATGCGCACACGCCTCCATGCAATCTAAAGGAAGTAAGGAGCTCATACCCCGGGAAATTAAGGTGATTAGTGGCTATTTTGGCAGTGATTTGGGTTTCGGTGAGAAGGAGGAGTTGGGGCCTGTTAGCCTGGAGGAAATGGTGGACGGAGTTCAGGTTAGAATTTAGGCCACATATATTCGAAAAGGATATGTTAAATCTTGATGTTGGCGCCCCCTGTACACCCCTCTCCGGGAGATCCGAATGGAGGGGTATTTTACCTCCGGAATCTTTTGTACAAGGAGGAGCCATCATAATTTTTGTTTATAAGGGAAACCGACACATACACCAGAACCGGAAACATCCGTTGGGACTTCACCGGCTCCCTTGATGTATGGGGTGGTCCTCCTCGGGCGTGAAAAAAAAATCCTTTACTATTACGCAAAGGAAAATTCCACTACCACCTGCTATGGATTGGATTAGATTAATGTCTACCCCTTTAAAAATAAGATTAATAAAGGGACTATCAATTGTCCAGTAGTTATGCCTTTCGACATAGTAGGAGGATACAAAACATTATCATTTTGCATCCATGCCTATTGTTTTGCTTATTAATAAAAATTGCATGAAATATGTTGAGGCATAAGCCAGCAGGCATTAAAATAATGGACAACGGTTCCATTGCATAAGGTACGCAGTTGGCATAGCTATTATAGGAGAAATGAAAACTAAAAGCCAACTGGCGTAACATGAGTATGGGAGGGTGGACCACTATGAGACGGAAAAGTCCGTATAATTGATATAAGGTACGAGGGTCAATCAACAAGTACCCGTGATTAAAGACAGGGGACGTTGCTGGGGGAAGTTGGCATTACCGTCGTAAACTGTCACATTATACTAAATTTCAGACTGATTCATTGGTTAGTTTTTATTTAGGAGCCAGTTGTATCACACGTGTTTCTTGTTTCTCCATAACATGGCAAAGGGCAATATCGATCCATAACATGCTTTTATTTTAGGATGGAAAATTATGCAACTAAAAGCGAAGTAAGATGCTGTCTATGGGGCCGCTCACCATGACAACCTTGAGATATTGGTTCAACGAATTTAAACGTGGTCGTACATCTGTTCTTGATGAGGAGTGGCCAGGCCGCCCGGCAGACATGTTACCGAGGAAATCGTTGAAAAGGTCTACGATATGATTCTCGCTGATCTCCGAACTAAAGTGTGCGAAGTAGCAGAAGCCGTAGGCGTGTTGACAATAACTAAAATCACTTGTACAATAAGGTTATTCTTCGTAAATAAAAAACCGAAGAACACAATTTCATCATTATCAGTAACAATTAAAAAATTTATAAACTCTCACTTTTTCGTAAGTGATGATCAGATAAAACCATCAAACAAAACGTGACGATATTTGTGTCAAATTAAAGAAACTCTTTTCTTATCTTTAGGAGTCAATTTATCAGAGGCCACTGCTTCAAATTTAAAAGATAGTCACCGTTGAAAAGAGATTTTCACAAGCTCTAAGATAATGTGCTACTTGACCACCCTTATTATTTAAGATTTTAGTGGTGCATCGCACTACCGTTTAAGGGTTGGTGTTGTGATGTTGAAAATAAGCCTAAAAGTCTTGAAAGGAAATTTACCTTACGATAAGTGTCCTAAAATGCGTCTGTTTCGTTTTCAAGTGCCCTTGTATATTATTATTACATTAACGTCATTAATCAAAAACAATTAATCTTACTCACCAGTTCTTGTATCGTTTCCTCAATCATGGTTTTCACATTTACGTAATGTAACCCATAACGTTTGCAAATGATATTGGCTAAAGTGGTTTTACCACTTGCTGGTGGTCCATGCAATATTATCTTTATAGATCTCAATTTTCTAGCTTCCCTGTATTCTGTAATTATTTTATTCATGTTCTCGGCAATGTTCAGTTCGTTCTGCCACTCGATTTGTAAATTCTCAACTATAAACACTGGTTCCATGTTGAGATTAACGGTAAGCCTTTCGAATATTGATTGCTGTAAAATCAATATTATTCTATTTAAGGAATTTTCACAATAATTTTACAAATTTTGCTGCATGGGTTGATAGAAAAGAACAGAAATTTGATGTACGCAGGTGTTCCATATCATTATATTCCAATTTTGTGACTATGTAGAAGGCTTAGTTCTAATACAAAAAAAAAAAACATAAAAGTGATAGTTCGAACTTTGTTTCTCCCAACGTTACAAGTCTATAAGAAATTATTATAGGATTTAAATTCTAAAATCAAAGAAATCTTAACTCATTTAATACATCTTTAATTCATCCTCTGTTGAAAATGCCCTTCTCTTTGCTAAATACGAGCTGGTGCTCGTATGTTAATGGATAAAGTGAAAATGTTTATTTGACGCTGGTTTTTTTATTTGTTGTGGAGCTTGCTGTATGTACTCCAATGATTATTTGCTATTGTTTGAAACTTGTGCGTATACTAAATCCTTGATTCGCCCACAAGAATCTAAAGGATTATAAACAGGGGATCTAGGCGGACATGGAATAGGTGCCCCTCGACCAATCTATTGTAGATAATTGTTGTTCATAAAGTTGCGGACCTTAATTTAGAAATGTGATGGTGCCCCATCCATTTGAATCCATATGTCTTTTCTTATGATCAGGAGAACACCTAAAAGTGGTGACAATTCTTCTATAAGAAACTGCAGAGGTAATTGGCGGAATTAAATCTTATAGGAAAAATGTAAGAACTAACTAGCAAATCAGCGATTAAGCCAGCCCAAACGTTCACCGAAAATCATGCTGGAAGCTAGACGCACGGATTGCTTTGGGATTTTCTAGTTTCCACTAATGCAGTTTTCTCAGATTGATGATACCTCGGCTGGTAAATGAAGCTTAATCTACCCAAAGAACTCATCTGCAGAAATTAAAGTTGATCCTTGTCTGTCGTAGAATCCAAGTAGAATAAGCTAGACGATAACCAACGTGTGCCTCAAGCAAACGTTGGACCTTCCTATAATGATATGCATGTAGGTCTTCACATTTTGGAATTCGCCAAACCGTCACTGGTGGTACTCCAAGTTGCCTGCTAATTCGACATACACTCGTGTTTGGATCTCCAGTAATAGTATCTCGTATTTGTTCGTTTACATCTGCTGGCAAATTTGCCCCTCTGTCGAAAAGATGGTGACGTAATCCACATTCTCAAAACTGTTTGTGTACTTCCATAAATGTTCTGTAATTAGGTATTCTTCTCTTTGAAAACCGATGTCGGTATCAAATAACTGCTTGACGTGCACTCGCGTTATAAAACCATAAATCAAATGCATATCCGCATACTATTCACTATAAAATCAGCAAGGCATTTTAAATAATAAATCAACAACTCGAAACCACAAATACAATTGGTATTCACACTTCCTATTATTCCACACACAAAAACTTTTGGCTGAGGTTTTGTTTTGTGAATTTTACGTGGCAAGGCCATAGAGATAAAAAACTGTCACAAAAAATAAAGGAAACTTTGCTGAAATAAGATAAGTTTTTATGTGGTATTAGAATTAAAATTTTATATTTGTTAGGCTTGTAACTTCAGAAGGATTCAAAATCGAACTACTATATGCTCACAAAATTTGACTATAATGATACGGGACACCTGTATAGGGTGTGTTGTAATCGTACAGCACAAATTATTTTACTTTCTTTGCCTAAAAATAAGGCGAAAAAATGTACTCGACATCTTAAGTTGTTACAGCATTTTGAAAAGTGGGTGTGAATTTCGCTTTTTAGTCATAAGTTATTTAAACGGTTTCTTGCTCAGTTGCACAATGCTCGATCAAATATTTAACGAACGGTTAGTTAATCAAAGCTTCAGACGACCAATCACAGACTATATAATTTGGGTTTTGCCATGACACCCAAATATTTTGAAGCTTTGATTGGTTGTATTAAGCCTTGATTAAGTAACAGGGCGTAAACTATTTAATCGAGCATTATGAACCTGGGAAAAAATTATACAAACGATTTTGGAGAATATATTTTATTAAATACATTACACATTTTAAATTAAGAAAAGTGGCGTTTCGCTTGGCCCTTGGTGAATCATCTTGTTTCAGTAAAAAAAATATTTATTGAAACTTCACTGGATAGACGAGGATGGGTCCTTATGCTCCGCCCCTGGCCTATTTTTAGGTAGGTAAAGCTACAGCCTAAGAATTGTTTCTTATGCTGTATTAATACTCTAAAATTATCACATTTTGCCATTTTAATTCTAGGTATATATTAACATTCCTGTCGAAACACTCATTTTTTAGTCAGCTGGGAAGCAAGTTGACGAGCTTAGATGAAGTGGTTACCTACACCTTATCAGAGTTGTACAGAAAGCGGCGATTACAAACCTACCAAAAAAAGTCGATGAGTCCAGCTCAAATTCACGAAACTTTGGGAGGTAAAAGGTAAGATGCTTACTGGCAATTAGGCCATTGCTGACCCTTTTTGCTCATCTAAACTAACCTACCCTCCACCTTGAGCTCGATCTCAACGACGACAGTGATTTTGAAAAATCATCCGCCGCCGGTGAGGCTCGAACCGTCGACCCCCGAGTCCGTATTGGAAAGTCTGAATCGACTTTCCCGCACGGCCACGGAGGCGCTAAAACTTTGGGAGAAACTGCCGTATGTTACGATGTATTTAAGTATTCGCATTCGAATTTAGTTGTAGTAGGACTTTTTGGAAAAAGAAATATGCCAGCAGCTTCCCATAACAATAATTACTCAAAAAATTTTGAAAAAATTCATGACTTGTGTTGCATGACCGATGAATTAGGATCAGGTAGATATCAGAAGAAACAGGCTTGTCAGACCATACTATATACATCATCCTTTTAAAAACAACTTAGGTGATGTGTTCTACAAATGTAAACAAACCAAAAGAGTAACTGTGTTTCAATTTGCCGGTGCCTATTAAACAAGTACATAACAGACGAAATTAACCTTATTGGGCGTTTTGTAATTGTTGATGACTCTTAGATTCATCACTATGATCATGAGATCAAATGCTAAACTATACATTGGAGACACAGTGGCTCCCATCGAAAGTTATTAGAGTTCAGTCATCTGCAGAAAATGTGGTGTTCACTGTTTTCAATGCTCAAGCTGTCATTTCGTCTGAAATTTTCTTTTAAATGGCCACTGTTAAGCCAACTTAATAGTTGAGTTATGTTAAGCCATATAAAAGAAATAAGTTTTTTTGGATACAGGAGGGGGAAATGCTCATGCAGACCCCATTCACGGTCCCGTAGGTGCCGTGGGATATCGAGGTACTGTGAGACTGTACTCACCAAAAACCCCCTCCCTGGGAGTACCGGACCTTAGTCCATACCTCCGTCGGAGACATTTCACACAATGACTTTTTGGGTATGAATGTCTCCATTCTGTTTTTGCCGCGGGGGCGTTACCAGGTAAGTATAAGCTTTGGACGCTTATGCTTATGTGGAAGTTGCTCGTCGTAGTCGGTGGCACTACGGAGAAGAGCATTTGGGTGAGAAGCGGCTTTTGCGAACTGAGTTGTGGATAGTTGAGTTATAAACTCAAGTATCGAAGACATTTCCAGATCAGAGTGAATCTTACTGTTTCAGACAAACCATGGCGCTCCGGTAACCATTCTCAGAATTTTGTTCTGGATGATTTGAAGGATCTTGATGTGTGTTGCGGCTGCGGTGGCCCATTCAGGTGATGCATAGGTCAAGGCTGGCCCGATGATGACTTTGTACATGAGCAACTTCTTATTCATGGACAGTTTGGAATTTCTATTTAGAAGTGGGAGCTTCGAGATAAACATCGAGGCTTTTTTCGGGCGTGAACGACATGGGGGCGCCATGGTAAGTGTTTGTCGAGGAAAACCCCGAGGTATTTGGCGGAATCTTGCCAGGGAATTTGACGGTTGTCTAATGATACGTGTTCGTGAGGTGTGTGTCTCCTCTTGGAAAATAGGACAGCTGAACATTTATCGGGGTTTATGGCTAGAAGGGATTTCCTGTACCATGATTGCAGCTCGACTACGGCGGTCTGAAATCGTTCGGTTATTATCCTCGGCTGAGTGGAGCTGCTGAGGATGGTAGTGTCGTCTGCGTACAGTGCGTATGTCACGTTTAGGGGGGCTGTCGGAATGTCTGCGACAAATATATTGTACAGCAGAGGGGAGATAGCAGAACCCTGCGGAAGACCAGCCGTGGCTGGGTACGTTCTAGATCTGGCTCCCAAATGCTTGACCTGGTACTTCCTCTGTTGTAGGTGTGACCTGATTAGCAGAACCAGAGGGAGAGGATAATTAAATGATAGAAGTTTATTTAGGAGGCCCGCCTGCCAAACCCTATCGAAGGCTTGAGCAATGTCAAGAAATATTGCACCAGTTGAATTGTTTTTATTAAATCCTTCGGTCATGTTTTCCACCACACGAAGTACTTGGTCTGTGGTGGAGTGCTTGTGTCTGAAACCGAATTTCTCATCCGGGAGGATATGATTTTCTCAGGTGAATGAAGCTAGCCTTTTCTGAATCAGTTTTTCGGCGATTTTGCCGATTACTGGTAGTAGGCTAATGGGCCTGTAGTTCTGAGAGAACAGCGGATCTTTGCTAGGTTTCGGGATGTTGATAATGTCGGCAAGTTTCCACATGGAAGGAAAATGTTGAAATCGCAGCATGGCATTTATAATCGTAACTAGGAATACCACGGCTTTGCGGGGGAGGTTTTTCAGGGCTACGTTGGAGATTCCATCGTATCCCGGAGCTTTCCTATTTTTTAATGATTGGATTATTTGGGAAGCTTCTTCGAAAGTTGTGGGCTTGATAGTTGTTTCTTGGGTGGCGCGAAGCGCACTCCTGACGTAGCGGTGCGTTCTTGCTACATGCGACAGATAAACGTTGTTATAATTCGGGCTGAATTGCAACTCCAGATGATCCGCGGATACAGTAGCTTTCTCCGCATCCGTGTTTACGACACCGTTACGGCCGTTAAGCGGGAATATCGGAAGTTTTTGGGAGCGAAGAGCTTTTGCCATTTGCCAGACGGAATTGTCTTGGGTAGACAGCGTTTGCAGGCGCTCCTCCCAACGACTGTTGCGGAGTTCTTGTAGGGCGGATAGTACTTGTTTGATAAGTCTGTTTGCGTCTCGTTTGTCGGTGGGGTTTCCGGTGCGTTGGGCTAGTCTACGCACGGGGTTTTTTCGAGTATCATTTCTCTGATACTGGACGGAAATGGTGGCAGATTGCTCTGGGCGGGGTACGTCCTTGATGCATGTTCGATAGAACATTGAATTTTGGACTGTAGATTATCCACTGCACCCTCGAGTTCAGGGATGCTGCGGATAACCGGAATATTGCCAAGGGTGTTTTTAAGGTGATCTGTGAAAACTGACCACAGTACCTTTTTCCTTGGGAGGGCGGGTTCGTCGCTGACGTCGCCGAGCTGCAATATGACTGGGTTATGGTCCGACGAGAGGTCGTTTTGGGTTGATATTTCATGGAGAAGGGTGGTGTTCCACATGATTACTATGTCGAGCACGTCGGGTCTACCCGCACTGCCAAAGTGTGTGGGTATTTGGGGAGCGTCTACCGTGCAGTTTGCACGGTCTTCGACATAGGCTTGGAGGATTCTCCCATTTGTGTTGGCATTACAAGAATGCCAATTGGGGTGTTTGGAATTTAAATCGCCAGCAATTATTATGGGCTGGTTGGTATCGAATAAGAGGTCTAGGTCTGCGTCTAGAATTCTCTTTTGTGGGGGGAGAAATAAGTACGTCGCGTAAAGTTCAAAAAAGGGGTTCTCTTTCATCAAAACAATTCATGAAGTCACAAGTTGATTATCGCAGTGTCTGTCATCAACATTAGTTTCACTTATTCGCCAAGCGACTAGAGAGTGTTTTCAAAACTCAAAGGACATTTGAGGGAGAAGAAATTTTTCGACAAATAATGAAGTGGAAGTGACTAACTGAGTGATTTAAAGAAATCGGGGAAATAAATGACGTCACTGGTAAAATTATGTTAAGGTTAAACGCGATCTTGTTCAAAAATAAAAATAATTAATTGTTCCTCTTTCATTATACTTGTATAGGTCAGGTTGAGTCAGCATCTTAGCAAGAGTAAGCCGTGTCGATTTTAGAATGACAACTGTGATACACACAACGCAATGACTTTTAATGGGGTTTCAAAAGAAATGGGCTTCTGATATACCTCGGCTTTTAAACAAAAAGGAATGACAGCCAGGCCAGGAAAAATAAATTACATTGCATGGAGAACTGCTAACTGTGGGACATTATTTAAATTTAAATTTTTCGCCACGAATCAACACACCAACACAAACAAATTTTGGAAGCGCTCTCCTATGCTCGTAATCCCGGAAACGAAGATGTTTCCTTTCTTCCTAAGCATGACTTTAGTTCCGAACGTTTCTTTTAATGTACCACTCTTTCTACGTGTGCACTATCGGCCATATATTGTTTCTTTCTAGACATTGGCATGTCTTTTTGCTTTCAAAAAAATTTGCCAACGTATAAGACAAAGTACCGAGGGCTAAATGACCTCAAGGATATTAATGAAATGTTTCTCAGAAGGCACAGGCACACCCCTTTGCACTAATGCCCTACTTGACCACGCGGGGTTCTGTTTAAGTGGACCTTTTCTCTCTGCTACCCATGAAACAAATGCGGACACTGCAAAATGCTTAACCAGTAAGAAGGTCATAAGCGCGCGTGGCCTGGCCAATATGTTAACAGCACTCTTAGAAGGATGTTGCTCTGGGCAAGCATAATAGAGGCAACAGAGGACACTATAGTCCAAAAACACCATATAAGTACTGGATCCCAGGAATGAAAAAGGATGGGATCTGGAATTTAATGCAAAACAGGGGGCAGGCAGGCCCTAAGTAATATAAACTCCTACCGAAACTCAACAAGTACGTTAAAAGGTACATAGTCCAACGGCGGATAATTCCAATAGATGTGTTGAAGCCCGCCGACGGAAAAAGTAAATCTTCTCAATAAACGAAGGTACGAAGTTCTGCAAGCAAATATTTATCATGCTAAAGCTGCTTCGGTTATAATGTGTCGAAGATTCGAGGAAAAAGACACCATTGTGGGCGGTACAAAGAAATTAAACGCTGAGAGCTACATGAAGGAAATTTTGTCTAGACTGTTAATTCTAATAAAGAAGGTAAAGAATGATCTAAAGATATACAAGAGAGGATCACAATAGATCTTAAAGGTCCAGGTAACAAAGGTTGAATGGCCAGTGCCCCCCTAAATCTAATATAATCTAATGGTTATACTACCACTAAATTTTATAATTTAAAAATTGCTACAAAATGTATGTTCTGGTGAATCAAATATGTCCTCCAATATTAGTTTCTATCAAAGAGGTATACAACCTCTTTGGTTTCTACATACGTAGAAGTTAGTTAAATAAACGTAGTTCATAGTTCATACCCATCTTTTAAAATGCCGGTACCTTCTTATGAAGTCGGTTAAAGCAATATCGAGTGATTTTTAGCTATTATGCTCAAGGCATGCTCTGTCCGAGAGTTGACCCTATACCTGTGTCAACGGCAGCTCAAACCAGGCAATAATTTTGTGCGTGTCAAAAAACGACGTTGGACACTGTAAATGAAAGACAGCAAAATCACCCCAAAACCGAAAAACTAATAACAGAGATTTATGCAGTAGCTATGTATTTCGACAACGAGGTTGTCTTCATCAGTAACTGTCGCTAAGCTAACAGTTATCGACAGCTTCTGACGAAGACAACTGCGTGATCGAAACACGTATCTAGTTCACAACTCTCTGTCAGTGAATTTTCTTTAAAAAAATTCACTAATGAGGAGACCTCGACTTTTGAATTTTGAAAACATTTCTTCAAATGAGCGCAAACTACAGAGGTAAGTAGGTGACTTACGTATAAGGATATAAACCCGCGTACCAAATTTGGTTGCCCTTACTTTGTTAATTCCTGATATACATTTTTTTCGAAAGAAAACACAAAGTTTTCCGAGAACACCTCGGCCGATTTTCCTGGTTAACGAACTTATCTAAGCCATTTGCAAAAGGAAATTATTCACCAAATTTAATCAAAATCGGCCCATTATTTTTTGAGTTATCGGTGTGATACACACACACACACAAATAAAATAAAGAACAATGACGGTTGAATCTAAGACTTCAGGCTTTGTAAAACATTCTTCTTGAGACATTTTCTTTCCATAGCTCCTATTAGTTTCAGGTTCTTTGCCTAAATATTGCCAATTTTGACGTTTTAAATCGCGACTTTGACGTTTTGAGGAAAACCCCAATTAATTTTTCTTTAAATGCTCATAACGTTTTTACCTTTTAACCTAGGGAGCTAAATTTTGGTAGGTAGTTTACTTGTAATGATATAAACCCTCGTACCAAATTTGGTTGCCCTTACTTTGTTATTTTCGGAGACATGAATTTTTTTAAACATATACAAACTGAAACTGGCCCCGGATATGTGTTCTACTGTGCCTAATTAGCGCTCATTTGAAGAAATTTTTTAAAATTCAAATGTCGGGATCTCCTCATTAGTGAATTTTTTTAAAGAAAATTCACTAAAAGCAAGATATTTTGTGTGGATAACAAAATCTATTGTATATATGCAAAGAACCTAAAGCTAATAGGGGCTATGTAGAGGAAATGTAGCAAGAAATATGTTTTACAAGTCCTTAAGTTTCAGCTTCAACCATCATTGTCCTTCATTTTACTAAAATGTTTCCAGAAAATTCATTTCAAATAGACCCTTTCTCTAATGCTTTAGCAGTAGTTTTAGTTATAGAGTTTATGGCTTTATTCTCTATAATTTTTACCAAATTTTCGTATAGGAAATTCGCTATTGAGGAGACCGCGACTATTAAATTTTAAAAAGATGTTTTCAAATGAGGGCGAATTAGGACCCATATACTGGGTTAGTTTCAGTTTTTATCTGTTTACATATATACAGCGTTACGCATTTCTACGGTAAAGCTCAATATTACTGTTATTATATAGTATACGTTAATTATAGGGTACCTTGAGCTGCATCTTATAAAAATTATTTCGGCAATCACAGGTGGCCCATAAGTCGTTGGCGATACAAATTCCCTTTTTAAAATCAAACATTCCTTATATTATTCCATTTTTGCATTTTCCATCAAATTGTAATGCATGTTTGTTTCAATTGTTATTTCAATTTTTTTGCAACTTTTCACATTTTTGGCACATATCAAAAATTGTGATACGGCGTAGTTTTTACCAACAAAAATCGGAGTCTAATGCAAATGACGCATTCAGAGAGGTTTTCGTTTGTATTATTTCATAAAAAAATCTAGATGCTGTATATAGGACGCTCTTAAATAGTGACGGGCATAATAATAAATGTTTAATAAGTTATTAAAAAAATGCTTTCGGATTTTTGTGAAAAAATTGTTTGTAAATTTTCATGCAAAAAAACTTTTTTGGGAGTTTTGCCGAAAAGCTTATTTGATGAAATAAGGTGCATATTGTTTCTACTATATCTGCTTAACTAAATTTGATGTCTGCTTTCATTAAAAAGACATGTTTGCTATTAAAAACGTTTTTATGAAAATTCACTACATTAACGCACGTGCTGCGTCCAGACTTTTTATTATTTACGCGGTTTTTGAGTTAATTCGGATTTCTGTTTTCACGTTTCTGTGTGATCGGACGTGTGTTCAAGAAATGTATAAAACTATGTAATTGTTGGTGTTATTTGAAGAGAATTGCTGTTTTGGTATTCTACCACACCACATCTTAGGCATAATAATTGAAAATTACTCGATATATTAATTGTGCATAAACTTTAGACTAAGTATGCATTTATTTTCTAATCCTGATTAAGAAAGGAAGCATGATTAAATAGTTTTAAATTTATTATATTATACATTACATTTATTTCCTTTATTAAGAACGCCTGCTCAATACTTATATCTTTGGTTCGAGCGCTGCCCATCGACTTGCTTAGAGCTTTGACTACTTGCTTCTGCCTAGCAGGTGTCTGTTCCACTGCCAAAATATAATTAGGTTGAGAAGGAGCTATTTCAATCACTCCATGTATTACCCTAAAAAATATTATAAATAAAGTAGCTATATATATATATATATATATATATATATATATATATATATATATATATATATATATATATATATATATATATATATATACTTTATTTGTTTGCTGTACTTTTTGTGTCTTTTTATTGGTTTACATGGACTGCAATTTCGAACCGTCCCGTTTTCTCATCTGCACGCTACTAACTATGATCGTTCCTGTGTGGGCTAAGTCTGTGATTGTACGTGACGCCTGCGTGTTGAGCTTCTATTGGTCGGTTTACTGTTCTCTGATTGGTTGTGTTTTCGGACTGTGTCGTGTGTATCGGTCTCCTGTCTTGATCACTCTAGTTTGATAATTTGTCTATTTGTATGGCTTTTATTAAGTTTTGTTTAAATGTTTGTACCTGGATTTGTTCTGGCATTAATTGTTTACTATTGTTTGTTTGTTGAGGATTGATCCCTGATTTCCATTTTTTTGTGGTCTTTAATATGTTTCATTAGTTGTAATTGGTTGCTATCTGGTTTTTGGTGTTTTCTGTTGTGAATGTGCTTAGCTACGTTTAATTTGTAGCTTGCAGTGGCGATTTCTCCTAGTGAGCTAGGTGTGCGCCGCACACCCTAAAATATAATTTAAATGTGCACAGTTATATATGTTTTATTTCTTTTTCCTTTAGTCTTAATACACTACATATTTTATGACAATCGATTTAATTTACTTATTTGATTTCATAAATAGTCGGTTAATAGTGACTTGGAATGAAGTAGGTACCACCTCTTCTAACATATTCAGAGAATATGAGTAGGTCAATAGCAACGGGGAATGAATTCGGGTTAGGTGTGCGTTAATATTTTCGAACAACTTCAGTCGATAGAGTGGTATTGGTACACAATGCAGTCCCCCACCCATGTGTTTAAAATAGTGAGGAAAATATCATTGATTGTAACACTGGAGTGAGCTGTAAAAATATAGCTCAAGACAAATGAAAGGAACCCCGGTCTAACCAACGTTGTGATAGCATTATTTACAAACATTACGACTGCGCTTGCAGAGACCACACTATTCTAGAATCAAAGACTATAATACATTTTACTGAATTTTCGTAGAAAAAATTTACTAATGGGAAGATCTCGACTTTTGAATTTTGAAAAATTTTTTGCAAATGAGCGCGAACTAGGACCCCTAGAACCCATATCCGGGGTCAGTTTAAATTTTTATATGTTTATATATATATATATATATATATATATATATATATATATATATATATATATATATATATATATATATATGTATATATATATATATATATATATATATATATATATATATATATATATATATATATAGGTATCACACCGATAACTCAAAATATAATCAGCCGATTTTGATAAAATTTGGCATGTAACTTTCTTTTGTAAATGGCTTGGATACGTACGTCAGTCAGGAAAATCGGACGAGGTTTTCCGGGAAAATTTTGAGTTTTCATTCGAAAAAAATTTGTATCTCAAAAAATACAAAATATATGATAACCAAATTTGGTAGGTAGGTTTACGATATAAAAAGTAAACTTACACCAAAATTTAGATTTCTGTGTTACAAGAAAAAAAAGTTATAATAAAATATTTTGTGCCAGATCATTTCTATGAGAATTCACTACCATAACGCACTTGCTGCATCCAGGGTTTTTACACATTTTATTATTAAGTACCATATTAACATTGAACTACTTTTAATGTTTTCAGTTTTCACCCCGTTCCGGACAGTGCTAACGCTAACACAAATTTGTGTGAAGAGAAGAGGTTGTATAATAATTCCATGTTCTTTTCGTGTTTTAAAGTTTTAAGTGACTTTTTAATTTGTTAGTGTTGCGGAGGGAGATTTATTTATTTATCTACCTATTATTCCCATATAGGTACAATATATATATATATATATATATATATATATATATATATATATATATATATATATATATATATATATACATATATATATATATATATATATATATATATATATATATATATATATATACATTTAGTGTTAATAATTTTTAAAACCACCACTAACAGCAACTCGTTACCGCACACACGAACTTTTTGGTCAGGAGACGCCACTGGTAGCTTGGTATGTGTATTTTATCTTGTGCTGTTATATGTTCCTTAAATCTTGTTTCTATTGATTTTTTTGTCATATATATATATATATATATATATATATATATATATATATATATATATATATATATATATATATATATATATATATATATATATATATATATATATATATTGCATTTGTTACATTCTATTTGATATATTGCGTTTAATTCATGTCGGTTGTGTTCTTGTTTTTTATTTATTTTTTTATTGGTTTTGTAGTTCATTTTTAAGTCATATTGTTTGAGTGTTTGTGTTATTTTTTTGATGTGGTGATTATAAGTGAATGTTGTGTATTTTGTGTTTGTTTCCGATGTTTTGTTTTTGGTTTTGTTGATTTGCATGTTTTTGATTTGTTTTACTAATTTTTCTATTATTTTCTTGTTGTATCCATTTCTTATTTGTACTATTTGTATTATGATGTTGTATTCCTTTTCTCGTTCGTCATTATGGAGTGGCACATTTAGTATTCTGTTTATTAAGTATCTATATGCGGCGATTTTGTGTGTGTGTGTGGGTGTATTGAATTTTTAGGTACAGTGATGTCTGTTTGTGTAGGTTTTCTGTGTGTTTTGTATTCAATCTGGCTTTCTTTTCTAATTAGTGTTAAGTCTAGGAAGTTTATGGTGTTGTTTGATTCCTTTTCTATTGTAAATTGTATGTTGTTGATTTGGTTTATTGTTTCAAGGATATTGTCTATGTTGGTTTTTTGATTGTCATATATTATTAATATATCATGGACGTCTCTTATCCATTTGATGTTTGGGTCTGTTTCTTTTATGATGGTGTTGACTTTGTCTTCTAACTGTTGTATGTATTTTTCTGCCATGATGCTTGATAGTGGAGATCCCATTGGTAGTCCGTCTTCTTGGATGTAGTATTCTCCGTTGAATTCAAAGTAATTTTCTTTCAATATGATGTTTAATATTTCGTTGATTTGTTGTTTTGTTAATTGGCATATTAGTGTACATATTTGTTATGTCGAATGAGGTCAGTCTAATGTTTTCTTTATGTTTATGTTTTCTAATTTATGCAGTAGTGGAAAAGTCATGACAAGAAGAAACCAGAAACCACGAGACCGTGCATTACCTCAGAAATATTAATGTTAATAGAATAACGTAACAAAGATAAAGAACAAAGGAGTATACGTGCAGTAGATATAAACGAATGCAAAATATAATCAGAGAATAAGTAGGAATTTGTGTGAGACAAGGGGGCTTATGTCAATCTCCACAAGGCAGTTTTCTTGTTCCATTTACGAGAGAATGGAACTAAATTTAAAAACTCCACTCTGAATGGAACATTAGTAAAATTTTGCAGTGAAACTAAGTTAGATACTCGGGGATCTTCTTAAACCAAAAACTAAATTGAAACACGTATTTGGAAAAAAAACCATTTTCCCAAGCAACAACCAGAATATGGACTTGCAGTAGGCTTGTAGGAACGATATATTGGATACACCAAACGGTGATTTAACCCATGGTCACTTATATATAAGACCAAAAACAGAACAGGCTTCAGCACAATAAAACTTACACCAAATTTAGCAGCTGATATGTTTTGGAATGACGGGAGCTATGCCCTACAGCTGCAATAGATGCAATACCGGATCTGACACCACTGCGTATTTGCTTGAAGAAGGAAGCAGCACTAAATGTCCGGACACTATTTCAAGCAGACAAGCTCAAACCAGGAGACTTGGCTGGCCATTTAAAGATTATAGAAATTATTCTATTGAATTCATTGATCAAACCAACAGGCCAAATGCCAGGTGTACTATACTTCATAGTTCCATTGAACGTGGTCATCAATAACCGCTAAACATATAATAGGGACAGTGCAATACTGATAAACAATGCATTCGTATCGTATATGCCCAAATGGAGGAAGTATAACCTAGTGTTAGATTATCTAGGAAAAGCTACAACTATCTTCCAAGCAGAAATACTTGAGATAAATTAGTGCGCACGAGAGTGCTCAAACTCAAAATCGCACAGATTTATATCCTTTCAGCCAGCCAGAAAAACCTATATTATGCTGCAAAATCGAGTCTACACTGATCTGGGACTGTAAACAACCTTTGAAACCACTTGCTACAAATAACAAAGTAACTTTGATGATGTGGGTGCCAGGGCACCAAGGCATATGAGGAAAATGGAAAGCAGATAGCCTCAAAAAAGGGCCCAAGCAATACCATTACATGGTCTCGGGTCCTACTGTGGCTCATCAAAAGTCACATAAGAAACGTGGTGAATTACTAGGAGAAGAACTAATTGCTGTCATACTGGAGAAAAACGTCAGGCTTAAGGCATGCAAAGGGGTCGATGAGTCGTGGGCTAAAGACTCCAGGGGGCAGCCGAGGAAGTGGAAACAACAACATAAGCTCTCGATGAAGCTTTCCCCAAGACAGTCGTGCGCGGTGAAGAACCGCATCCTGCACTAGGTGGCCCTGCTGATTGCTAAACATGACGGATCTAAACGTGGCGGTCGAAACAAACTCCCCCAATCTACGTGGTCCCGTCACCCGTGCCTAGGGATGGATGGCACCAGGGTGATGGTGTGGTGAAGGGAACGTCTGGAGTACCGGGCAACCCTCCAGAGTAAACCGCCTTGCACCACACAGGGGGTTCTGATGGTGTGGACAGTATTTCCCCCGTTTTCGTCGGAACAACATGAAGAACATAAATATAAATAAAACCAAAACCAATGAAGCTCGAGGAGTGGCTCCGGCTACAGATTCGTGCCGCCCACTAGGGAAGCAACCAGTGGTTGATGGGACTTAGGTTCCTTCAGGTCAACCTCCAACACGGTACTGATGGCTCTGAGGTACACGGGTGTGGCCCTCATCCAGGAAGCGTACTCCTATAAAGGATATATTAAGGGACTAGGTGGAGCTGCTGGAAAGTTCATCTACAGCAGATCCAGCGAGAACCCGAGGGCCTGCATTTTTGTCAGGGAAGGGATAGAGTTTCTGCCTTTAATGAATTTGTTCCAGGGACCTGGCAACGATCAAAATCCGATGTGGAGGAGCGGATGGACCAAGGAACATTACTGTCGGATCAGCCTATCTGCCAGGGGACTGCACGGACACTCCTCCACCCAAGGAATTGGAGCATCTGATGGTGGGTAGCAGAGCAGGTGGATGGCAGACCATCATCGGCATGGATGGGAACGCACACCATGAGTTGTGGGGAAGCTCGGACACAAACTCTAGGGGTGAGTCACTTTTACAATTCTTTATGAAATTTAATTTAGACATATTGAATAGAGGTAATAAACCGACCTTCGTCACAACACGGCGTGAGAAAGTTTTAGATCTAAAAGTTTCCACCCAGTTTCTGACTGACTTTGTTAAGAACTGGGCTGTATCTGGGGAAGTGAGTAGCTCAGACCACAGATACATCCGGTTTGAATTCGGCAAAGTCGAAAGACAAACGGTATGGTACTGGGACCCCCGCAAGGCGGACTGGGAAGCCTACAGGGCAGAAATTCCCGACCGCGAGGCATGGCGGGAGGAGACGCCGGACATACCACGGGACGCGCTCGTCTGGTTCACGGACGGATCCGGCGGGGAGCGTGTACAGCTAAAACTACAAATATTTCAGCGAAGCAACAGAAACAACAAAAAGTTCAAACACATTTGAGTAGGGACCATAAGACCCTAGGAAGTAGGTAAAGTAGCTTAAAAAAGCAGACTACGTAAAATGTCTGAATATTTTGGGCAACTATAGTCATGCACAAAAAATCAATTGGAGTCGGAGCGCTGAGAAGCAAGCACCCTCGCGACTCACATAGCATTCTACAATCTAGTTACGCATCAAGATGGCGACTGTGTCGTACATCGCACAATGTTCTCTGAAGCCAGCTACATTTAGCCACACTTTGGCTGTATTTTGGTTGTCATTGGTGTAGTACACTGAGGAGTTCTGGTGAACTGAAACTGATATATGTTTCTAATGATGGTCAAAATGCGTCCAGCCTTACATAATTTGTTGATTGTTTCCTGTATTAGGGAAAAGTAACAGCGCTGATTATTATAAACAATCGTTGGCTGGTTGTACACAGTCTCTAGGTAAGTATATTTTGTTATTGTGCTTATTAAAGTTATCGACACAGCATAGCACCTAATTACGCACTGGGGTGATCACTCTGTCGTACATCTCACAATGTGCCCTGAGGTCGGTTATACCTTCAGCCAAGTTGTAGATTGTTTAATGAGTCGTATGGCCCGTTTGGTCTCTCAGCGCTGCGACTAGGTGGCACAACGTCCCGGTTCCAGAGCCTCTGAGGATGCATCCCGCGAAACAATTGTGCGGGACGCCAATTATCCCGTTTTATGGTACGGCTAATCTTGCGAGTAGAAGTAGACGTACACGCAAGTTTTGTTTTAATCGAGTTAGAGTGAAGAGGCGAAGGGTGAAGAGGTTGAGTCTAACGTCACAGTTTAAGAGTCATTTGTTGGCTACATAGTATACATCTTACACTTCGAAAGCATATTTTCTGTCTCTTTGAGATAACTGTCCAGTTGCATTAAAAAAATATTTTGATGATAACCACCCAAAGGACACGGAGTGCGATATTGGATTTTTCGACAATCTAAGAATTTTTCAGAACACCACCATGCTTGTAGAAAAAGGTAATGTTTTATCTTATGAAACTTACAACATTGAGGAAGATTTGCGTGACAACATACAGCAAAGAACCAGATTTGAATTTGATTTCCTTTGCTCAAATATTTTGACCAGTTTTGCAAGAAGAGGCAATCAAGGTGATTCTTATTATGTGGTATATTAATGCTCTGAAATACCTTGAAGAGCACTTGGATTTTCAGAAGACAACCACTTGACGTTGCACATAACATTAACTTATCACGGAATATCAATCTGTTATGAGAAGTTGGCGCTCACACCACGACTGGATATGTACGAGCTGTATAACGAGTTGTACGTTGTCAAGGAAACCATCAACAAAATTGCGGAGAGAGCAAAACCGAACTTAAATACAAAAAAACTGGATATGAGTTATAGCATAAATTATTTCCTGGTAGTATTGACATTCGAACATTGTTAAAAAATCAGTTTATTGTTTCGATTCTAAGTTCAAATGCAGCAGCAGAGAGGGTTGTCTCCATTTGTGGTAATGCCTGGACCGAATCTAGAATTAGTCTGAGCGTGGATCATGTTAAGACAGAATAGACAATTTGCATGTTTTTTATCACATCTGATAGACATCCCACAAAGATGATTTTTAACTTTTTTTATTTCCCATACTACAAAAATAACGATGCAAAAAAATATTTGAAAATGCGAATTTCATTATTGATTTCAAACACCTCTATTTTACCGGCATGATCTGTGATGTCACTGGACGGTAATGACAACAATGGCAATGGGCTTGAGATCCCGATAAACGAATAAAAATCACCATGGTGTTGACAAATAAGCGACCGTACTTATCATACCATAAGGCAAATCTAAAAACGTCATTTATTCACTGTCCAAGTACGTCACGACCAATAACAGAACGTTCGCGGTCACATGATGATAATTCGAATTTTTTTTATTTCAAAATTATTTTTCTGTCCACTAGATATGTTTTTGAATATTTTCATGCATGTAATAATGTTCTATGATTAAAAACTATTCAATTAATTTAATGGAAAAGTCATGCAAATTGTCTATTACAAATCAAAATAATTGTGGACTACCAATGCAAGAATTTTTACGATTTGGTACTGAAGAATAAAAAACACTTGAATGTGCAAAATAACAAGAAAAGTATTGTTTCAAATAAATAAATAATTAAACATCTCAGTTAATTCAGAAGAAGTGATTTGCCACTTCAAGTTTCTTTTCTAATTATGTAGTTTGACCCATTCTTCACTTTTTGGAATGCCAAAGTGAGAAAGTAAAAGTACTAATGTTTGTAAATGTCAATAAGAAGTTTATTTAACTTAATTTCAGGTTATTGCAGCAATGATTTTAATTATGAACAGACGTGATGCAACATTCTTTAATTATTACTATTATCTATATGTTGAAAATTGTATAGAACAGTAGATAGGTTTAGTAGATGGCAACATTGTGTGACCATATGTGAAAAGGGCCACACATGAAGAAAACATCTGTAGCGTAGGATAGATAAGTTTTAGTTTTAAGGAAAGATAGTGAGTAGTTGTGAACGAGATTTGAACGCGTAAAGACACAGCTCGAACGAACGTTTAACGATAGAATTTAAAGTTATTAATTATTAACGTAAAACCGATATAGACAGTAATTGTTATTCAATCGTACATTATTAGGGTTTAAGTAGTTAAGTGTAAATATTCATTGTTTCACGCATTGTTATTTTTATATTTGTTCCTTTTGTTATTAAAAAAGCTGAACCAGCAACGTGTGTGTATTTTTGCAACGAATGAACGAACATATTTTACATTTTTTGGTGCCGAAACAACGGGAAACGCGCGGATTAACGTGAACGGTAAAACAAAGGAACTTAACGTTTTAAGTGTTATAGTGAACGATCAAAGTGAAAACAATGGAGCCAGTTCTTCTTAAAAGAAAAATTGTACGCACTCAGCTTACTAAGCTCATTGCTTATGCCAACGAAGAAGTTTCAAAGTCTGATGCTTCAATCAACGAATTATCAATCATAGTATCAAGGGTGAAAGCCTGTAAGGAAGAGTTGAGAGTAGTTAGCGAAAGTGCCCTTAGCAAGACGCCAGATAATAAACTAGAAGAAGAGCTGAATAAAGAAATCGAATATAACGATCAGGCAGTACAAGCCATAGCGAATCTTGAATTACGGCTTAAAGACTTCCAGATGTCAACCCCACCGAGAGATGTTTGTCATTCAACTCCCCAAACGGATAACTGTAGCCGTACAGTGGTGCCAGCGTACAAGTCAACGGTGCGCTTGCCAAAGCTGGAACTAAAACAGTTTAACGGAGATCTGACAGCATGGGTGCCATTTTGGGAGCAGTTTAAAACAGCCGTACACGACAATACCGAAGTAGACCCAGCATCCAAGTTTAACTACCTGCAGTCGGTCTTAACAGGAAAGGCAGCAGAGACAATAAGTGGCCTGACACCAACCGCCTCTTGTTATGCTTCGGCTATAGATATGCTACGACATGAATTTGGCAACACCGAGCGCATCATAGACAACTATATCGGTCAACTTATATCACTGGCGCCGGTGGGTAGAGGAGACAAAGATGCTTTAAGGAAGCTTTTCAACACGTCTTCATCCATAATGAGGACCCTGAGTCATCCGACACGATAATGTGTATTTTATAAAATAAAATGCAACGATGACACTTCCCACACATTACATCATAGTCTCGGCTCCCATAATGCCTTGGTGTAGCGTGGCTTGGTTCCGAGCTTATAAAAGTATGTAATATACATTGTTTAACCGTTGTTGTTGTACTAGTCTCATAATAAACGTTTAGTTAACGCACATAGTATATTACTAGTGGGCAGTACCCAACCCCCTTGTTCCGTAATTGCTTAAGAAACCCTTTAAAAAATTCGGACAAGGGTAGTAACATCTTTACTGGCGCAGTTGGTAACGGATGATTTTCTTGCTTTTGGCCCTTGCAAAATTCGGGAGTGAACCGTGCAGAAAAGCCGCAAGAAAGGTCCGACGAATCTACACTTAGTTCATAAGTGCGAAGTGCTACAGCTATACTTACGTCATAAGTACAAGTGCTTCATTAGACGCAACCCCAGGAATACCCTGTCTTCACGACATAACTGTGGTCGTCCCTTCAACAGGCGCAACCCCAGGAAAACATCGTCTTCACGGCGTAACTGTGGTCGCCCCAGCTCAGCAGACGCAACCTCAGGAATACCCTGCCTCCACGGCATAACTGTGGTCGTCATCTCATCAGGCGCAACCCCAGGAAAACATCGTCTTCACAGCGTAACTGTGGTCGCCACACCAGCAGATACAACCCCATTGAACGCAACCCCAGGAACACCTAGTCAATATAGTGGCTTAACTGCGGTCGTCAATGTAAGTTTTTAATTTATTGATATATGTATTTGCAATCAATATTTGTGAATTATCTCTTTTTACGTTTAAATATTTTTCTAATTTTCTAAGTAAATATTTAAATATTCATAAACTACTGAAATATTAATACATGTACATGATACATAAAATTTAAGCAACATTTTTATTATTGATTTATTTTTAAATTTTATCATCAAATGTAATATTGCATCATCTTACCTTATAAGAGTGATATCTGTTTTATTTAATATATGAATACCGAAATAGACAGTGAAGTAGAAATACTACAATTTGACGAATTAAACAACTCACTAAATTCAATAAGTTTAAACGATTTTTTCGAAAATACCTTGTCAAATACTAATTTTAATATGCCTGCTAATAATACTAGAGCACAGGCCGCAGAAAATGCACAAGCCAGGCCTAGTACTGAACAATTAATTATAAGTGCCAAAAATTATGGCGAAATTTTGCCAAAATTTAATGGCAAAGCCGCAGCTTTGGAGGCTTTTATTTCCAAAGTCGACGTGTTTTATCAAAGGTACGGAACGTCAGAAGACGTTACCTTAAATAGTTATATTTTTAATTTAATATGTAGCAAATTAGTAGGTGAAGCTGAAGATTTTATGATTTGTAGACCTGATCTTGAAGATTGGGTTTCTCTTAAAGAATCTCTACGAAATAAATTTGGTGACCTTACAGACCGAAAAGTTTTAGCGAATCAATTTAAAAATTTAAAAATTAAATCAAACGAAAGTTTTAACGATTTTATTGAACGCATAAAAAGCGTTATGACACAGCTTAACGTTAAAATTGTTATGGACCATGGTATAACAGCGGACCAGAAGGTGGTTTATAGGGAAATTAATGAACAAACCGCACTAGAGGTACTATATAATAATTGCCCCTCAATTTTACAAACAATTTTGGACGTTAAAGAACCTAAAACATTGTCCGATGCAACTAATACAGTATTGACGTACGTAGCTAGACATCCGACGGACAAATTAAAACCCGAAAATACCTCTAAACCTCCACCAAACTTTCCTAAAAATAATTTTATGCCAATTTTACGTCAACCCCGTTTCAATTATTACCCTTCACGGGTCGAACAAAATAGGCCACAACAATTTTATTCACGTCCACCAAATGCATTCAATAATCAAAGAAGTCCTAGATATCAGTTACCCTCAAATTCTAATCAAAGACCAGTCAATCAATTTCCACCCAATACCAGTAATAATCGCCAACCGTCTGGCAATAACTCTGGCACAGTAAATTATCAGAGAACTGCTTTTAGGAATTGGCGACAGCCAAATGCAAATCAAACAGAAGTAACATATTTAGAAAATCCACCAGAAAATGACGAAACAAATTACGACAATAACTATTTCGACAATTACCAGGCTAATCGAGAACAAAATATTGATTTTGATGCTGAACAGTTTGAACGTCAAATAGACGAAAATTATGCGTTTAACCCCGATCAATATTTTTCATAAAAGATTGATACTCAGGATAATAACTACGATACTCAGAAAATTTGTAACAGTATACAAAATTTTCATCTACCTGCCTCGGAAAATCAATAAAAAACGAAAACTACCAATCTTGTCTTCCTTGTTTAATTTTAGAAGACGGAAACGAGGTATTAAAAATTTTAGTGGACACAGGCGCGACGCATTCTCTGATTAATCCAGAGACTGCAGACTTTTATTTTTCAGATTGCGTATATAACCAAAAATTCTTATTAAGAACAATCATGACTCAATCCAAACACAATAAAGCAGCTGAAATAGACTTATTTAAAGAAAATCAATACTTAAAATTTTTTGTAGTAAAATTTCATGAACATTTTGACGCCCTTTTAGGTACAGATAGTTTAGAACAAATGGGTGCAGTGTTTAATTATAAATCAGGCATAATTACTTTAAATAATATAAATTATTCTCTTAGTCGTTATGATAGCTCGACTTTATGTAACAACATAAACGTCTTGAAACCTGAACCGAGCACAGTGATAACGGGTAAAGTTAAGATAAAAAAAGGCACAGTGTTTGTTCCCAAACAACGTGTAGAAAATTATTTAATACCAAATACACTGACTGTTGCAAATAACTATGCATGTCAGATACCGGCAGTTAGGAAATTTAATAACTTAGGTGATGATAAGTTTGCTAGTAATTGTATACCTACGATACAAGCACAGCACGTAAATTTTAATGAAACTGATATCTGTAATGCTCTTAAGAGTGAAGAAATAGCAACGAAACATAACAATCTAAAACTTGATATTAAACATCTGTCTTTAGATAAAAAACACTTAGTACAGAACTTATGTAATAACTATAACGATATTTTTTATCACGATAATGATGTACTGACCTTTACACACACAATGAAACATAAAATTCCTTTAAAGTCTGACGAACCAGTTTATTCAAAGCCATATCGTTTCCCTTACTTTCAGAGAGAGGAAATTGATAGACAAATAGCAGAATTAAAGCGACAAAATATTATAACTGAAAGCGAAAGCCCTTTTAACAGTCCAATTTTTTTGGTTCCGAAGAAGCCGAACAAAGATGGTAAAAAAACGTGGAGATTAGTTGTTGACTTTAGAAAATTAAATGAAAAAAACCATCGAGGATAAATATCCTATCCCGAATATTACCGATGTTTTGGATTCTTTAGGCAATTCGAGTTATTTTTCTAAACTTGACTTAAAAAGCGGGTATCATCAAATCGAAATCGATCCAGCTGATAGATACAAAACGGCGTTTACAGCTGGTAACTCCCACTACTGCTTCCTGAGGATGCCGTTCGGAGTTAGGTCAGGTCCGGCAATTTTCTCTAGAGTCATGCAAAATGTGCTACAAGGACTAGTAAATAAAATATGTTTGGTTTATCTAGACGATATTATTATACTAGGTAAAACTTTCGACGAACATTTACAGAATATAGAAACAGTTTTTCAACGTCTTAGACAACATCGCTTTAAGGTCCAACTAGAGAAATCGGAATTTTGTCTCCGTGAGATCGAGTATCTGGGCCATATTGTCACAGTGGGCGGAGTAAAACCGAACCCAAAATTAGTGGAGAAAATACAGAATATTCCAATACCCACAACACAAAAACAAATAAAAGCCTTTTTAGGACTTGCAGGTTATTACAGGAAGTTCATTAAAGGATTTGCCACTATTACAAAACCATTAACGCTTTGTTTAAAGAAAAATAGTCAGGTCGCTCATACCCCAGAATTTGTTAACTCGGTTAAAATTATTAAACGTGCAATATCTAATCCACCAATTTTATCGTATCCAGATTTTACTAAACCTTTCAATGTCACTACAGACGCGTCAAACGTGGGTTTAGGAGCAATTTTGTCACAGGGCGAAATTGGAAAGGATAAACCTATAATGTTTATTAGTCGCACACTCAATAAACATGAACAAAATTACTCAACGGTAGAAAAGGAATGTTTGGCAATAATTTGGGCAACTAAAATTTTCAGGCCGTATATTTATGGTAGACAATTTAATGTCATAAGTGATCATAAACCATTACAGTGGCTTTTCAGCTTGAAAGAACCAAATTCTAAATTAATTAGATGGCGTCTCAAACTCGAGGAGTTTGATTATAAAATTATTTACAAGAAAGGTAAATATAATACTAACGCGGATTTTCTGTCAAGACTAGAAGCTTATCCGGTGGAAACCGCTGACGATTTATTATCAATGTTTAATCACCCAGGAGACATAAATGAAAGAGAACCAATTAACCCTTCTGATTTAGATTTATTTTTACCTGACACCTCTTTTGTAGATCACCCTGTAGTTCCTCATACATCAGATGTCAACATAAACACACAGAAAAATAAAATAAATATTGTATCTGATATCCAAATTAAACCACCTACCACTACTATTACGCAGCATTCACAATCAGAAAATGTTAGTGTAACCTTGCCTATTACTGATAAGCCTATCAATACCTTTAAAAGTCAATTTATATTTTCACTCTTTAGCACGCCTAACCTAATCGCATCAACCCCTTTTGGTAAAAGAAAATATTTAATACATATCACTGAAAGAAATTATGAAAGCGAAATTATTAATATATTACGAGAATATGCAACCCCTAATAGTATAAATGCGATATATTGTAAAAATAGAGACTTTTATGAAATTATTGCTCACATAATACAGCAAACCTTTGATAGCTCGCTTAAATTCGCATATTGTACTCAAAATTTAGAAGACGTTACCGATGAAATAATTCAAAGAAATATTTTAAAAGAATTGCATAACCCTGGCCATCGCGGTGCACAAACATTAGCAACCGAAATTTCACGTAAATATTACTGGCCAAATATTACGAGGGATTCTCAAAAATTTGTAGACGAATGTGTTACCTGTCAACAGGCTAAATATGAAAGACACCCAGTACAGTACAAATTAAAATTAACACCTACTGATAAAGAACCTTTCCAAACTGTTTTTATAGATATTTTTTCCATGGCCTCACGTAAATATTTAACTGCAATTGATTCTTTTTCGAAATACTTTATGTATGAACCCCTAAATTCCATGAACATACCAGACATCGTCGAAGCATATCTTAATTTATTTTCACGTTATAAAATGCCAAAATTAATTATATCCGACAATCAATTTGATGTGTCGTTATTCAAAGATATGTTGCGAATGCACAAAGTGCAGCATCATCTGATTACTCCAAATCACCCAAACAGCAATGGACAAATTGAGCGTGCCCATGGCACAATAATTGAAATTGTAAAAACCATATTTGCAGCAAAAAACAAATTTTTAATGATGAACCCTTTTCAAAACGCAGTCATAATATATAACAGGACTATACATTCTCAAACTAAATTTAAACCCGTAGAGTTACTTTTTGGTCATCTTGAAACTCACGATATGTTAGAAATATTTGACGAAAATTATTGCCATCAGTATACAAGTGAATTATACGATCGTATTAAAGCCCTTTATGAATTAGTCCATAATCGTGAATTAGAGAATAAAGAAAAACATAACCTCTATCAAAATCAAAGTCGTGCAGATTTTCCGGTTATTCCTTCCAATGTACCGATTTATGTACAGAACCGTGGTAGAGATAAAAGAACCCCTCATTTTAGGCAAGAATTAATGAAAGAAAATTTAGACGATAAAGTCGTAACACATAAGTCAAAAGTATATCATAAACAAGAAATAAAACCAGTCAGGAAGTCCCAATTAACCAAATGCTTTGTTACAGATGAAGCCATTCCTAGTACTTCTTTTAGTCCACATAATTAGTCAGATGTGTGTACACGCCCAAAGAGTAGAAATCAAAAGCTTGCATAATAATCCAGGGATACTACCATTAAAGTTAGGACCTGTACGTATTCAAAAATCTACCCACACTTTTATTCATAATTATTCATTTAAACCTCTTAGGGAATATGTTATCAAATTAAACGAAAATGTACGCAGTTTAACTAAAATAAATTCAGATCTAGGAAATCCAAGAACGACTCTGGAACTGACGGTTTTAGAGCAAGAAATTACACAGCTAAAAAATAATTTAAAAATTATTCACCCTGACATTCTTAACGAGACACCGACCAAAAACAAACGCGGACTAATTAACGCATTAGGTTCGATTTTTAAATTTGTATCGGGCACTCTCGACTCAACAGATGGGGAAAAATATGATAAAGCCATTTCAGATTTAAAAATAAACGAGGAAAATATAATTACAAACTATAACAAACAATTGTCCATAAATAATGCATTAATTCTAAATTATCAAAATACCTTTAAAAACATTTCAGATAATTTTCGAAAAATTGAAACTGCTGTAGGCACCTTAGAGAAAACGGTGTCAATATCATATATAATAACTATGTTACGGATAGCATGTACAGACATTAAACAAATTGTTGATGAGATTTTAACAGCCATAAATTTTGCTACCATGAATTTCTTACATCTTAGCATAATTAAAGAAAATCAAATTTCGGCTATGAAAGAAATTCTTACCAAATACCATAATCAAGACACATTTTATTATTACGATAATATTTTATTCACGCAAACGATTAACGTTGAATTTTATGTCACCCCTGATCACGTGGTATTCCTACTTCACGTACCAATATTAGATTTATTAGTTTATAATTTATATCATTTATATTCTGTTCCAACCGTAGCTAACACTATTATAATACCCCCAACTTCATATATTGCTACAGTGGAAGAAAACATTTATTATCTGAAAAATCAATGTAAAAGGTTACAACAGGAATACTATTGTTCACTTCTAGATATAGAACGCAATTATCAACAAGATACTTGCATCAAAAATTTATTGCAAGTAAAACGTGATCCAAAATGCAGACATATACCAGTGAATATAACAGACTCCTTAATAGAAACAATTAGTGATGAAAAATATTTAGCTATAATGCCCAAACAGACACTAATTCATGAAAAGTGCAAAAGTGAAGAAATGCATAAGGTGAAAGGTGTATTTTTAATAATTGTTCCATTTTCTTGTTCATTTGTAACTAAAGATTTTACCTATACAAATTTGGAAAGTAGTGTTTTAGAAGAACCCGTATATTTGCCACCATTGCTAGGAAACGTGTCAAATGTATTTCCGATTCATTTAAATCTAAAATCTGTCAATTTAGACAACCTAGCAAAATTAACATTACAGACAAATGAGCCAATAAATGTTATTAAAGATCACTCGCATTGGCCTCACTTTAATACATTTCAAATATGCCTAGCCATTGTCATTTTTATTGTAATTTTAGTGTACGCTTTTGAGAAAACCGTATCATATGTTAGAAATTTACAAAAATTAAAAAACTCCAACCAGGTTAAGGAAGACGCAGAAATTGAAGAAGCTTTTCCTTTACCTAGAGGAAAACAATAATGTATTGTTTATGTTAAGCTTATAGTAAGAAGTGCAACAGTGATAAGAGTGTACAGTGCGGAATATGTTGTAACGGGTGTTCCATAATTATTGTTTATTATTAACTATGTACTTGATATTTAAATTTCCGTACAGGTTAAGGAAAATGCAACAAACAAAAGGCTTTTCCTTTGCCTATAAGATAACAATGTTATACGTTATAGTTTCTAAAATTTATTGAATGTATTTATCTATTGATGTAAATTGTTTTCAATTTTAGGATCATTTTAAATGTTTTACCTTAAGATGTAAATTTTTGCAAATGAAATTTTATGCACCCCATAAAATTCCATCTAACAGGGGAGGAGTCATCCGACACGATAATGTGTATTTTATAAAATAAAATGCAACGATGACACTTCCCACACATTACATCATAGTCTCGGCTCCCATAATGCCTTGGTGTAGCGTGGCTTGGTTCCGAGCTTATAAAAGTATGTAATTACATTGTTTAACCGTTGTTGTTGTACTAGTCTCATAATAAACGTTTAGTTAACGCACATAGTGTATTACTAGTGGGCAGTACCCAACCCCCTTGTTCCGTAATTGCTTAAGAAACCCTTTAAAAAATTCGGACAAGGGTAGTAACATCTTTACTCCTGACGTCACTGGGTGTTCCAGTTATCCAATATGGGATCACAATGAAGTCGGTGCTTGTCAAGGCCCTTCCACATAGCTTGCGGGTGGCATTTTATAGACAGGAAAGTGAAGATAGATACAATGGCGCATCTGGAAGTATTGAGAGTACCGAAACAAGTAACGACAAACAATGTCAGCGGACAATTGATCATCTACTTATGTTTTTAAAACGCGAGGTTGAGTCACTTGAGCTAGCGCAACAAACATTTAGAGACCCAACAAACGAAAAGACACCAACGTGGCGGGAAACAAAACAGATATGCACTGCAGCCGAGTTAGTAACCGGAGTACTAGACTCGTGTTTATTTTGTGGTTCCAGGTATCACGATATAAATAAGTGTAATGGCCGGCAAACAATCGAGCAGCGGAAAGACATCTTGAGAAAGAATGCAAGATGTTTTAGATGTATGAAACCAAACCATACATCTAAATTTTGTAAAAACTCGAATATTAGATGCGAGAAATGTCAGGGGAGACACATAACAATAATGTGCGATCCAACATTTAAGAAAATTCATAATAAAGCCACTCCTGTGCAGACAACGAATTTGGCAAATCTTAACGGAATAAATAATGTATTACTGCAAACTGCCTGCGCATATATTAGCGACGAAAGGGTTCAAAAAAGCCTCTTTGTGCGAATGGTTTTAGATGGCGGCAGTCAATTAACGTTTATCAGAGAATGTGTTTCGAAAAGGTTACGGCTACCGATAATTGGGCAACACAAAATTTCCGTTATTTCATTCGGCAACAAGGATAGGTTGCCAGCTCGTCTCTGCAACAGAGTAAAGGTCACATTAAAAAGTCAACATGTAAATGAAAACTTTATAACGATCACAGCCGTGGAAATACCGGAAATTTGTTTTGATGGGTTAAAGGTGCCAACGGGTAATCATCCTCCCTTATCTCAATTCAAATTGGCAGATACTCCAGGCCAAAATAGATCTCAATTAGTGGAAGGCATTAGCCTACTGATTGGTGCCGATCATTATTGGAAGATTGTTACTGGAGAGAACATACGTTTGTCAGAAACACTAACGGCGGTCAATACTAAGTTAGGATGGACTTTACATGGACCAGAAATGGTAGACACGACTTCACTTAACTTTACAACAGTGCTATTTGCTAACACGTTGGAAGAGGACAACGTCGATGTGAGCCAGTTGTGGAATTTAGAGACAATTGGTATTAAATCTAACGAGGACTGTAGTAATAGTGAAATTGAACGGTTTTGTAAAGATGACGTAGTGTATAAGGACATGTTTTACGAAGTAGCTCTCCCTTGGAAAAACGGTGTCCGTGAAATAAATATAGACTCTAATTACAGTGGGGCGTTGAGAAGACTTAAAACTTTAACGAACAAATTATTAAAAAATAATGGTTTAAACGAATACGGCGACATCATAAAAGATTATATTCAATCAGGTTGTGCAGAAGAGGTGCCCAGTTCAATGAACGCAAACGTAAATAGACCTCTCTATTATATGCCTCACCGGGCGGTCTACCGGGAAGATAAAACAACGACGAAAGTGAGAGTGGTGTTTGATTGTTCGGCACACGCGCCGGGTTTGGCATCCTTAAACGACCTACTCTGCCGTGCTAAGCAAGACTACCGTATCTCCACATTTTATGAAAATTGAGTTGAGGGGTGTCTTGGGCTTCTAACAGATGTTTACTACTAAGATACATAGTAAAATTGCCGTATATGCAGGGAAAAGCTTCAAAACATGCAATTTTATATTCATCGGTTTGTGTAGACACTTAAATTTCAGTCGACATGCTTATAAGATTTACCGTATCTACCATTAATTTTAAGAGAACTACCGTATCTCCATCATTCATTAAAGAGAAATACCGTATCTCCGGACTTACGGTACTTTTAACAAGCACTGATCGTACAAGAGGTGGTTAAATACATGTGAAATGTGCTGTATACTCGGACATACGGTTTATTTTACATGTAAAGCTAAGACTGAATTGGTTTGTTTACAAAATGATATCGTAATAACCAACATGCGGTGATTTATTCAAGCATTCCCCCTCCATTTTGTAATATCTTCTATAGAAATTGCATCGTTTCTCCAGTCTCGACTCGTCTCTCAGTATCGTTTAAGCTGTTAGTGGCTGCACACAATTGTGTTAAAAGTAGACGAAATAAGTTTTATATAATACGTACCTACATGTACATATTGTTATTGTTATTAGGTATTGCATGCAAAATACGTTTAATATTTAACTGTACTTATAATGAATTCCAAAGGTAAGATGCAGACAATCTGATAAACAAGCATACTTGAGTATTAATAATTTATATTATTTTCGTGCAGACATAATCAATATCCCGAGGGGAAAGAAGCTTGCAATTATGGCTGCAAACGTTAATCAGAAACTCGGTCATGACTCGGGGAATTCTTTGAAACTCCAATCTGAATCTGAACCGCCAATGAACAGTACTACCTTAAATGTTGAAAAGAAAACAAGGAAAAATGATGCGTCTGAGAACTACGAGGGAATTTTAAAGTATTTTTTGGCTAGTCAATCTATCACCAAATGCTACTTTTTTATTGAAGTACACTCACATGAAATTAATTTTGAATTATTAAGAGAACAGTTTTTGGAAACCGAAAAAGTGTCCGATTTTATAAGAAAAATATTAAATGGAATCGTAACAATAGCGATTGACATTTCAGAATTAGACATAAATAAAATTCCTATTCTAGACGAAGATTTTCAACCATTGGTGCTGCCAGACAACGTTGAAGATGTTTCAATAGAAATAGTTATTGATATCAATGAAAACACAACTAATAATAATAACACTAGTAGTGTCAATGAGGAAAATTCGTTATTATTGCTCAATAAAACAGAAACAAATAATGATGAAAATCTAAATGGTGAAAATAACGATGAAGATACCACGACTATGCTATTAGAAGCAGATGTTTTTTTAACAGATACCACAAATACTAAATCTGGAAATAAGAGAAAACGGCAGAAATATCTAAAACCCAAGCACGAACGAACCCAGTTTTTAGTTGAGAAAAAAAGACAAAGACATGTAGTCAAGCTTCCCTGTGACCAGTGTAAGAAAGCATGTACTACAAAAATTAATGAAGAGAGAAGAAAAGAGCTAAACAATTACTATTGGAATTTAAATCTGAAAGAACAGCGACTGTTTATCAGCAACCATTGTGAAGTAAAAGTTATAGAAAGAAGACGAAGTGAAAAAGGAAACGACTCCAAAAGACAAAATAGCATCTGTTACAAGCTGAAAGACGAGAATAAGGCAGTTCAGTGCGTGTGTAAGAAGTTTTTCTTGACGACGTTAGGTTTTGCATTTAACAATGACAGTGTATTGAAAAATATATCTGATGAGAAATTTTACACAAAAAACGATCAAAGAGGAGCCAAAACAAAAGAGAAGAAAATTAACCGTGACTTACTTCATACTCACATAAAGTCTTTCTCTCCTTGTGTCTCTCATTACAGAAGGGAGCACGCTCCTAACAAACTCTACTTACCTAGTGACATTACGATAACCCAAATGCACAAAGACTTCCTGGATAAGCATCCAAACATACAAGTATCGTATGAAGTATACAGAAAAGAAGTAACTGACACAATAAATATATCTTTTACTCGTTTAGGACAAGAAGAGTGTGAAAAGTGTGAGGCTTTCCGCCTCCATAATTCAGAGCATACTAAACAAAATTTGCACTTACCAGATTGTGAAAAATGTGTTAAATGGAACGAACACATTCAGAAAGCAAAGATTTCTCGAGGTGAATATAGAAAGGATTGTGAGAATCAACAGTGCAAAAATCCTATTTATTCGGCAGATATGCAAAAAGTCATAATGCTTCCGAGAATAGAAATGTTCAAAAGTGCAATATTTACGACGAGAATTATTGCATTCAATGAATCCTTTGTTCCTGTTGGAGACATGAAAAAAAATCCACCTTACATAGTTTTATGGCACGAGGGCATTTCTGGGCGGAAACGTGAAGATGTGGCTAGTACCTTCTATCAGTTTTTTCTTTTTAACCGCGATGCTGCTGAAGTTACCCTCTGGCTCGATAACTGTGCGGGCCAGAATAAGAACTGGTGTTTGTTTTCGATGCTGATTAGTATTATATCTTCCAAAGAAATTTGTACGAACACAATCACCCTAAAATATTTTGAGGCAGGGCACACATTCATGTCGGCAGATAGCTTCCATCACCAAGTAGAGCTTGCCTTGAAAAAAAATCCTAAAGTCTACGATTTCCAGGATTTTGTAAATATTGTTCGGGATTGCAACTCGAAAAAAAATATAATAAAGGAAATGAGACATTCTGATTTTCGAAATTTCTTGGATTTGACTTCCGCATACCAGCTACAGAAGTTAAACAAAACCAATGAGAGACCTTTGCTGAAAGATATTTGTCTTGTTAAAGTAAAAAGGGGTTACAGGCATCTTTTTTACAAGACTCATTTTTCAGAACAAGAAGAAAAAGAGTTTCACTTCATATCTTCAAAATACAAGAAGAATGAATTACCAGTGGCTGAGGCTTCAAGTGCTAACCGCGGTATAACGACTAACCGGAAAAAAGCCATCATAAATAATTTATCAGACATCATTCCGGCACACAAATTAGAATTTTGGAAAAACATGCCAGTCAATGATGATGCTGCTAACTTGATAACTGATATAGAAGATCTGTAAATTACTTTATTATAATATATTATGATATTAAACTGGACTTTATTGACCTATTTTCTGTAAAAACGGGAGTTTGAGTTTGGTTTTCAGTATTTTTTTTATACGTACATCATCATTGGGTCATCAGTCCTAAAGACTGGTTGGACGCACTTCTCCATGCCTGTCTGTCCTGGGCCTTCCAGTACATCTCCCTAAACGTCGAACATCCCACATCCCTCACGATCTGAGAGCAATAGTCCAGTCTTGGTCTACCCCTCTTTCTCTTCGTACCAGTCTCGGAGATCAATATGCGCTTCCTGTTACCGGTACCGAAGGGTCCTACAATATTTTCATATCTTCCTTCCCCAACCACTGCGTTGAAGTCGCCTGTTATAACCACATTCTCGTGATTTTTTACCATTTTTAAAACTTCTTCTATTTCGCTATATATTTCTTCCACTTCGTCATCGTCATGTCTTGTTGTGGGCATGTATACCTGTATGATTACGGTTTTCACAGGCTTAGTATTGAACCTGGCCATAATGATTCTTTCGTTTTTCTGCACATAATTCTCCATACTCCGTCCTACCGTTTTGTTCATAATAATGGCTACCCCTGCATTTCCCTCATTTGCTGCTGTGTGGATTATCCTGTAGTTACCACTCCAGAAGTCACCTATTTCAGGCCATCGCACCTCGCTAAGACCGACTACGTCTAGTTGCAACCTATCCATCTCTAATTTAAGATTTTCTAGTTTTCCCGGTTGTTTCATTGTTCTGACATTCCACGCTCCGACTCGTGAAATGTCAGGTTTGATTGTATAGTCTGTCATTATTTAATCATAAGTTGGCCATGGAGATTGCGCTACTAGGGAATGTAGTGCAGTAGCTTCCCGTTGCTTTCTGCACCGCAGTAATACGCGTATCGTATTTTAGGAGCTGCTGCCCTCCTTTGCGGCTATTTAGACCTTAATATGGTATTCTATTTGAGTTTCATTTAGTTAAACTTAAATTTAGTTTGGCATTTTTATATGTGAAACATATGATTCTATATTTATTAAACTTACGACGAGTCAAGTGAAATGCACTATTTTCCACTACTTTACTGTTCCTAATCATGCAAAGTCTAATGATTGAATCTAAATCACTATATAATACTATCACACTAATCTAAACTTAACTAATTTTTTTGTTTTTCTTGTGTTAGTCAAATTAGTATAGTTAGTTCTTTCTAGATCAAGCATGTGTCTACTCTTGTTAACTTTCATTCGATTAGTATTTACTTTGTTGTTAGCTATCTACGAAAACCTGAGTACATGAAAAAAATAATGTATCGTACTTATAATATGTTATAATATGTTGTGTCAATGTTTATTTTACATAAATAAAACATTTATTCTATAAAGGCATTTCATTTAGTTTAAACAGCTTTCAAAACATGGACTTACGTTACTTCTTTCAAGTAAAAAATTAAATTTATTTAACAAAAAAGTCGTATGTCCATAAAAAATACTGAAATCGTTAATTTATTATTATTTCTTGTAGCAGAACCTATAGTGTAACACTATCTAGAACTGATGCAAAAAAAATTAAGTCAATATATAGTACAGTGCAAAAGATACACGTCATTTAGTTTGGTAAAACTTCAATGGCGAATTTCTCAAAACTACTTTAACTGGAGATACGGTATTTATAGATAGCAGGGCAGTACTATCGCCTGGTCAGAACTTAGTGCCGGATATTGTGAAGGTGCTTTTAAACTTCAGGGTTGGACTCATTGGTGTAGTAGCGGATATAGAAAAGGCGTTTCTACAAATTCGTCTAATGGATGCAGATCGAGACGCTCATCGTTTTTTATGGTATGAAGACCCATCCACCTGTTCCTCAATCAAGGAATATAGGATGACTAGAGTTACTTTTGGTGTAACCAGCAGCCCTTTCCTTTTGGCAGCAACGCTTAGGAAACATCTAGATATTCAAGCAGCAATTCACGGTAACACCTGCAGCATTCTTGGTAAGTCATTTTATGTAGATGACTTAGTAACAGCAGTAAATTCTTCGGCTGAAGCTAGGCAACTGTATAAAGAAGCTAAAGAGATTCTTAACTTGGCTGGAATGAACTTGAGAAAATGGTGCACAAATAACGAAGACCTAAAACGATTTTTTATAGAATCGCACGAAGTAGATCAGGATAGTATTGTTAAGGTACTGGATTTAAAATGGAATACATTAACAGACTGTTTAAGCGTAGAGATAGGTTCTTTAATAGTTTCTTGCAATTCCACTCAATTAAGTACAAAACGGAATGTCTTAAGAAATATTTCAAGAATATTTGACCCGCTTGGATTCTTGTCACCGTTTACAGTTAGAGCAAAATTATTAATGCAAGATATCTGGAAGGCAAATTTGGATTGGGATGAGTGTTTAACGGAAGAAATCAGTAACGAGTGGATCGCGTGGTGTGCAGATTTGTCCTTACTAGAAACGTTCTCTGTACCTAGATATAATATGAATCGAAACGATCCCACGATTCAGTTACATATTTTTGCTGATGCGAGTCCCAAAGCTTACGGGGCCGTGGCATATATTCGAATAAAAAATAACGATTGCTTTAGAACTAATTTGTTTATATCGAGGTCACGAGTAGCACCGTTAAATAATGACTTGGGTAACGAACTAACTTTACCTAAATTGGAATTAACGGCTGCCTTGTGCGCAGCCCGGCTGGCGAATAATATTTTAAATTGGGTAGGTGAAAATGCGATTAAGGTTTATCTCTGGTCAGACTCAAAAATTGCCCTATACTGGATAAAGGGCAAAATGGAAAAATGGAAACCTTATGTTAAAAACAGAGTGTGCGAAATTAAAGGGTTAACAAAAAGTAATAATATCATATGGAAATATTGTCCCGGATCAGAAAATCCGGCTGATCTGTTAACGAGGGGAGTAAAATCAGGGGACTTAATAAAGTCTGATTTGTGGAAGTGCGGCCCTGTCTGGTTAAGGGAAGATCCAGGTCAATGGCCTGAAGATAACGGGGTATTCTCTGACCTAGATATGGTCATTTTAAATGTTTGCACAGATGTTAGCATAGAACTAGGTAAACAAGAAATGTCTGATTTTGGACTAATTAATAAAATATCAAATTTTTCAAGGTTGTTGCGTGTAATGGGATATATACAAAGATTTATTTTCAATTTAAGAAACCATACTAACAAACGACAAGGCCCGCTGAAAGCTGATGAAATACGTAACGCGGAAAACTATTTAATAAAAGTTGTTCAGTTTGATCATTACAAGTTCGACATAAATTCAATGCGGTCAGCCAAATGTTTAGATTCTAAGTCGAGTATTTTAAAGTTGAATCCATTCTTAGACAACGAAGGAATTATGAGGTTAAAAGGTCGGCTGCAGAATTCTGATTTAGCATACGATTTAAAACACCCGATTATCTTGCCCCCGAAGTCGTGTCTCACCACTAAAATAATTACCCATGCTCATAGCAGGGCATATCACGGAGGAGTAAATGCAACGTTAGCTAGCATCAGGAATAAATATTGGGTAGTGCGAGGTAGGCAAGCAGTAAAAAACGTTGTACAGAAATGTTTTATATGTAGGCGTTATCGAGGAAAACCGGCTCAAGAACCGTTTGCTCCGTTACCTAAAGAACGTATTATGGCGGCAAAACCATTTCAAGTCACAGGCACTGATTTCGCAGGACCTCTGTACGTAAAAGAAAATAACGAGCCTGGGAAAAAGGTTTATATCTTGCTTTTGACGTGCGCAGTTACTCGAGCTGTTCACTTAGAATTAGTACCTAACGTAACAACCGAAAGTTTTTTAAGAGCCTTCAGAAGATTTATATCTAGGAGGGGTGTACCGTCGGTAATATATTCCGATAATGCTAAAACCTTTAAAAGAGCCGACTTAGAGCTTCAAGTTTTAACACAAATGCTATGTGCTTCAGACGTACAACACCTCGCCCAAGAGCAACGCATTCATTGGCGCTTCATAGCAGAACGTGCGCCATGGTGGGGTGGTTGGTGGGAGCGACTGATTAGAACGGTGAAAGATGCCTTAAGAATAACACTAGGAAGGTCGCTTTTAACCAGCGAAGAGTTACAAACGGTCTTAATTGAGATTGAAGCTACAATTAATGCGAGACCCTTAACGTACATTGGAGATGACCCTCAAGACCTAATTATTCTTACGCCTTCGCATTTTTTAATTGGTGAAAACCAACGTGATATTTTCAACGTAAAATTTGACCAACAAATCGAGAGGGCTGCAATCGTAGACCTATGGAAGAAACGACAAAAATTAACTTTGAGGTTTAGAAAAAGGTGGATCAACGACTATCTGCAGCAACTTCGATCAGCATATCAGTTTTCCCCAAAGGTGTCGGCGTCGTTGTGCGTGGGTGACTTAGTGCTGCTTCACAATCCTCAGGTGCCGCGTTTATTGTGGAAAATTGTGAAAATCGAAAGAGTTTTCCCCGGCCGTGATGGTAAAGTGCGGGCTTGTGAAGTGCGCCTTCCAAGTGGGCAAATCCTACGTCGGCCAGTCCAACTACTGTATCCTCTGGAGCTTAATTTTCCGGGGCGGGAGAATGTTGAAAATTGTATAGAACAGTAGATAGGTTTAGTAGATGGCAACATTGTGTGACCATATGTGAAAAGGGCCACACATGAAGAAAACATCTGTAGCGTAGGATAGATAAGTTTTAGTTTTAAGGAAAGATAGTGAGTAGTTGTGAACGAGATTTGAACGCGTAAAGACACAGCTCGAACGAACGTTTAACGATAGAATTTAAAGTTATTAATTATTAACGTAAAACCGATATAGACAGTAATTGTTATTCAATCGTACATTATTAGGGTTTAAGTAGTTAAGTGTAAATATTCATTGTTTCACGCATTGTTATTTTTATATTTGTTCCTTTTGTTATTAAAAAAGCTGAACCAGCAACGTGTGTGTATTTTTGCAACGAATGAACGAACATATTTTACACTGTATAAGTTTGCCTAATTGTTTCAACTCTTGATGGGTACGTTGTATGCCAAAGTAAAACATATTTAATAAAACTATTTAAAATGTGAAAGATAAATCTGATTTCTAATTGTATATTTCGCCTTCCTACACTCCGACCTCTGACAACTGGGTCCCACTTTTTTAGGCACAGCCTGCATTTTGATTGTAAATTTCCCGTAAATCACTGCACTGAGGTTGGCAAACCTAGTTGCCACCCTAATGGATATTTTGTGCATGACTCTAATTTCTAATTGTTGCCCAAAATGTCTACTATGTTTGGGGGCCAAGCTACATATCAAGTCGTTCCTTTTCAATTCAAGAAACCATTCAGACTTCTCTGTTGATATGTGATACACCATTTTGTCTGCCTTAAGCCTGACGTTTTCTTTTAGTACGACAGCATTTGATTCTTCTCCCAAGTATCAGGGTTACTTTTTACGTGGCTTTTTGTCAGTCCACAATACGGCTCTAGACCATAAAATGGCGTTGTTGCTGCCCTTTTTGCTAGGATATCTGCTTCCTCATTGCCTTCAATGCCTTGGTACCCATATCAAAGTTACTTTATTTTTCGTAACCAGTTGCTTCAAGGATTTTTTGCAGTTTTAGCAGAGTTACTATGGGTGTGTTTTGATTACCATTGATATAGGACATTAAGCTCTAATGAGAGCGAAACTGGTATTTGTTTCTAATGATGACCAAAGTTTAATAAATCGCAATCAGAAGAAATATACATAGCGATGGATATTGTTAAACCTATTTACTTACGTATACTTTTTGAGTATATCTGAGTACCAACTCAGATAAACTCAAAAAAGTATACGTACGATACAAATTTGAAAATAAGATACAGGGTTTTCTTTAATAAACACTTACTTTGCTAGATCTTTGATATGAATGAATGGTATGAAATTACTGCCTTCTCCAAAGACAGGTAAATATCTTTCGTGATACCACGCCATTCTGAATAAAAAGTCCAAATCTTCTTCTTCCATGCCATATATTAACCCGGAACATATTACGTATGTCTTTAGTTTTTCCTTAAACTAAAAAACTATATTTTTAACTATATGTGGATATCAAGCTTCAAAAAAATAAATTTTGTAATAACACAAATATTATATTGTTGTGGAACTTTACATTAAGCCTATTAATTTGCTTACCTTTCGGCCTTTAAGAACAACTTCCCTTTCGCAGGCAATGTGCTCTTTATAATTTGGATGAGGTTTGCGCTTCTTATAATCAACTTCGGAAAATCCCACACTAGGGTCGTCCTATAAAAAGTAAACTCTATAGATCTTCAAGTAAACTTTATTTCCTTCTAAGTATTACTCGATCCAGCGGTTTTGTTTTGGCCCAGGTCATACATGGTGATATTAAAATAAATATCCTCTCCTTGTTATAATTTAAATACGACTTGGGACCTGTATCCTTTATTCTTTCCAACTCATCTATGAGAACTAAAAACCAAGATAATTGTTATTTGCTTCATGGTGAAAATTATAACCATTATCAGGGGCGGTGGTTAGGAAAATAAATATCTCAACTACTAAATCCCTACAACAAGATTGTTATTAATCGTATTTTAGTCATCTCTTGTCCATATTTATGCTAAAGAACTTAAAGTAACCTGTAATGTCTCTGTTAATGGTCTTTTGTTTGTCGATGGTCTAAAGCTGCTTCACAATATTTCATTTTGGGGAGACTACTGTCATTTGGAAAAGAACTTAGAAATTTCACCTGATTGGCGTGACCGGTACGGTCTGACCCTTAATCTGTCTCTACTATCATATCACCCTATAAAGCATCCCGTGGTATCTCTATATCATCGACGGAGAAATATTAACAAGGTCATATACTGTAAAAGACTTTGGTATCATTTTTAACGCCTAGTTATCTTTTAACCACCATATAGCAAAAACTGTTTCGAAATGTTGTGGTACGCGTGGGTACATCATTCGTAATGGTCAGGACTTTTCATATTTGGTTTTGCTAAAACTGTTTAACATTTTGGTTCCTACGCGTCTTGAATATGCCTCCGTTCTTTGGTTATACCTGTGTATGAGAGTCATAAGCAAGAACCGAAACAAAAATCAAAGAAGGTTTCTTATAAATATGTGTCATATAAACTACATGGCTGGTATCTGCTTATGAGGCACCCACATAATTTTCTTCTTAAAGATATTTGATGTGTCCTTGAGCGCCGAAGGCAGTTCATTTTGTTGTATTTCTACATATAGGTGATTAAGAGCCACATCAACTGTTAATAACACATGGCTGTTGAGACACACCGCTCTGGGATACGTTATCCGGTTCTATTTTAACTCAGCTTGGCCCCTACACTATGTGCCGCTACTGGCAATTATTTGCAGTTCCGTAAATATCTTTCAAACCTTATGGAGAGACTAATTCTGCCTTCTTTGGCTCTGTATAGGATATGTCTTTTTTTCTTCTGAATTTTCTTTAAAAAATTCACTAATGAGATTACGACTTTTGAATTTGGAACAAATTTTTTCAAATGAGCGGAAACTAGGACCCATATCCGGGGTCAGTTTCAATATATATATATATATATATATATATATATATATATATATATATATATATATATATATATATATATATATATATATATATATATATATATTGTGTGGGTGTGTGTGTGTTCAGAAAGATTTCCTCGGTCTTTAATGTGAGACATACTTGGTTCTCGGGTTGAACCGCGTCCAGAATTTATGAAAACTCGACGTTTCGGCTCCTGTTTTGGAGCCATTTTCAAAAAGTAAAGGAAATATGTAAGGGCCCTCTAAGGTCTCAATCTGCCTACTGCTCAGAATGGTGGATAAAGGTGGGTAAAGAAAATATGTAAGGACACTCTAAGGCCTCAATCTGCCTACTCCTTAGAGTGGTGGACAAAGGTGGGTAAAGGAAATATGTAAGGACACTCTAAAGCCTCAATCTGCCTACTCCTTAGAGTGGTGGACAAAGGTGGATAAAGGAAATATGTAAGGACACTCTAAGGCCTCAATTTGCCTACTCCTTAGAGTGGTGGACAAAGGTAGGTAAAGGAAATATGTAAGGACACTTTAAGGCCTAAATCTGCCTACTCCTTAGAGCGGTGGACAAAAGTGGGTTGGGTTGTTGTAGCTTGATTACGGGGCCTCAATCTGCCTACTCCCCAAATCTCACCGGAGATCGTCTGTGAGGTCTTAGTGTGTTCAACCCTAGGCCTCAGAGAGATCTGGCAGTTCGTTGCAAGTCGTCTTATATAGGTCGTTCCGTCTACCTGCTTCGTTATCAGTGAAAGTAGTGGGGTCAGCGTCAATTAAGACGACAGAATTTATCCTTTAGTACAATTTTGAAAACACCAGACTTGTCAAATAAAAAAACTATCGAAAGAAAAAAGGCATTAAATCATACTGCCAAGCATGTAACAAAAAAATTGTTTGCTGTTCAGAAAATTGATAAGACATTGCCAAAAGGAACATGCAACACGAATAGCAAACTGCGGACTGCAAATCACAATGATTCAGCAAGTGAATCTTGGCTATGCTTCATATGTGAAGAAGAATTTCAGGCAGATATGCGTTCCTGTTCAGTTTGTACAGGTTGGGTACATGAAGAATGTGTATTATTTTTTAATTACATCTAGCTGGTTCAATTTTCATTTTATTGTTACGAGAATTTTTATTTATTATGTTTAAAGCGTTGTACTAGTTATGTTATTTTTATTATTTGAATAAATGTTTATTTTCTTATACTAATAAAATAAATGTATTAGGTGGGCCTTGTTTGTATAATATGTGTTACAAATAGATTAAACGATGCTTTGTTTTAATTAGGCAGACGGATTCCCCCGTTCTGAGCTGAGTTAATTAATACGTGAAATTTTAAACACATAAAACTCCGTGATTAAACAGTTGCACTGAGATATTGGCGAGTTCACCAGGCGCCAGTTTATGCCAGCAGCTGCATTGGTATTCCCAAAAATGTTGACAAATGTCAACATTTTGTCAACCATTTTTTGACATAACAATGTAGCTGTTGGCAGCGCTGGCGCCTGGTGAACTCGCCGTATGACAAAGAACATCAATAGCGTTCAAACTTAAAATTTTAATGAATTTCGATCGAATGTCGACCTCTGCACAGGTCCACTAGTATGGTTTCATTTTTAGATAATTTTCGTAGAAAAAAATTCGCTATTAAGAAGACCGCGACTTTTGGATGTGAAAAGATTTATTCAAACGACCGCGAACTAGGACCCTTAGAACGCATATGCAGCATTAGTTTTAGTTTTTATCTATTAAAATATATATAGGGTGGTAGATTTCTACGGCAAAGCTCAATATTGCCGTTACGGGAAAAATGTATACGTTAATTATAGTGTGTCTTAAGCTGCATCTTATAAAGTTATTTCGACAAACACAGGGTAGCCATAAGTCGTTGATGAAACAAATTTTTTAAGCTTTTAAAGGGAAATATGCTGAAAAATTAGTTCGTGATCTTTTAGATGTCCTAGAAGAATGAGCGCAGACAGATGCTTCACGAGATGTTTGAAGAAATTGACAAACTGCGCAATGAGTTTCCATAAGGTTTTCTCGTATAAACACTATAAACAGATACAACTTACTATGTTTAAACCATACTAACGTTCAAAGCGAAACTCCCCAAAAATATTATGAAAGCGTCATATACGTTTCTTTATTAAAGAACATCATGGAGGATCTCAAGTTTCACTTTATTTCTAAAGCGTTTTTTGCCTATAAATGAAAATATCATTCCTGCAGTTATAGTAAAAAGAATGACGACAACATTTCATCATCACAAGAAATTGTATCAAAATATTTGCTGGAATAGGAAAATAAAAATAAATATTCTTTTTGACGAGTAACGTTGGATTTAGATTTAGGTACAGCTGCATTTGTGTGTTAGAAACTAGAACAGTTCTCCAGGTGCTTAATGAAGTTGTTAAAACTCTCAAATTATCTGATAAAGGTAGGTGATATAGGTACATCTCGCACTGAGATTTTTGCAGTTTGCCTGCCAGTGTGGAATCCGCAGAAAAGTGTTTTTCCGAAAATTTGGCTCAGCTTAACAATGGGGCAACAGAGGTTAGATGTACTGGCATTCATGCATGCGGGTCAGAGCATTCCTACAAGTGACGAACAGGTTTTGGGGGAATTTTCGAAACAAAAAAAACAGAACCTTGGCATTACCTAAATTTCGTGTTTGATTTTTCAATCGTTTTTACTGAATTTTCGTAGAAAAAATTCACACGATACAAAAAAAAATAATGGTTCGATTTTGATGGAATTTGGCAGGTACCTTCCGTTTTGTAAATGGCTTAGATAAGTTCGTTATCCAGAAAAATTAGATCAGGTTTTCTGGGAAAATGTTGGGTTTTGTTTCGAAAAAAATGTGTATCACCGAAAATAACAAAGCTATGATAACCAAATTTGGAATTTATGTTTATGCTATAAAAAGTAAACTCTATACAAAACTTAGATCTCTATGTTACAAGAAAAAAAAGGTATAGGCATTTAATAAAAAAAATGTTTGGCGCAGATCATTTCTATAAAATTCACTACCATAACACACTTGCTGCGTCCAGGCTTTTATTTTCTAATGTAGGACATATTTAATTTGGTTTTTTTACTAATATTTTCGCCATTTTTTGTTTATTTTTGTATGTGTAATTTTGTTTACCTTTGTATTTTTGGAATACGCTTACCAAGAAAAAAGATATCTACGCCCTTGTAACGCACTTGCTGCGTCCAGACTTTTTTATTATTGTTGTTTTGATTTTGATGTGTTATTTTTGTGTACAGTTACTTTTAATTTTATCTACATTATGAATTATATGTATTATCTTTTAACACTGTATCTTCTCGCTCTTAAATGGCTTAGGCTGTTGGGATGCAGTGTTTAAAAAATAAATAAAATAAATAAATATAATGCTTACAATTTAAAACAGTTAACGCTTTGGGAATTTCGTTAGCATCCTGAGTAATGTCATAAATTATAATTGCACATTTCTGAAGTTCTGCAAAAAATTCTGGGTCATCTTCCTTGATTGTGTATAAAATATCTTCACTCTTTTTATGAAAAGGTTCTGCCAAAGTACCAACGAATTCATATTTTTCACCAATTATCGTCACAGCGGGTTTATTAACTTCTTCTATATCTTGTTCACCTCCTTCATCAAGTCCTGCTGGTCGAATTTGAAGGGCGCCTCGTATTTGATCAGTTATATACTAAACAGAAATTCCATAAAAGATTTAATGCGCATTCTTGAATTAACAGATAAATAAACCATTAACAGATACAAGTCCTAGAGGCCCAATCCAGGGTAAATATATTTAATTTACGAACATTTCTTAAAGTTAAATTCGTTGAGGAATAGGTAAGGTGTTAAACACAGCAGCTGGAGTAAGTTCACTCTTTAACCCAGATATAACACTTAAATTTTGAAAAAAAAAATCGAAATTATTCTTAGCAACAGTTGCGTGTAGCTTCCAGGGATCATTTTTTACTTATACTCGATTTTTTTTTAATTTTTTAAACTACGTAATTTTGAAAAAACGTTGGTCTTCTTAAACGGTCACTAGTAATATAGGCTACCAACAGCTTACTCAGATTGTGTTAGATACCAAAAAAAAATACAAATTCAGGTAAATAACAAACTTTTTTTTTTAATTCAGATTATATACAAAGGCATAGCCTATATTGTAACATAACACGTTTGTACAGTGCAACTGATTATGTCAGAAAAGAACACAATGCAAGACTATGTCCATGACATAGACTATGCGTTAGTTTATACATATACACAAGATCGAACCTCCTGCGTCTGGTAGAAAGGGAAGGCAGCTCCAGGTGAGAAAGTCTTTGCTGGTAGGTGAAATGCCTAATCTGCCGCATCCATCGTGTTGCACCGCGTTGAGATCGTTATAAGTTATCCATGTCCCTAACCAGAGATGGGGACCAAGCAGGTATCCCGTATTCCAAATGCGAGAGCATATATGTGACGTAAACCTGTCTAGCGAACTCAGGTGATGGACAACGAAATGACTTCTTGAACATGTAGACGATAAAGTTGGCCTTCGTTGTCGCTGCAGTCGCCTGGGCGGTCCCTCTCAGCTCCGAAGTCACGGTAGCACCCAGGTCGGTGAGCGACTCAACCAAGGCGACGACATCAGGTTCCAGGCGGTAAACACGCCGGGGGTTGTTGCGACTAACATCCAACACCTTACAATTAACAACATTCAGAGGGATTTGCCAAACTTCTGTCCAGGTCATGACCACATCTAGATCCCGCTCATCACCCGATGTAGTCGGACACCCAAACACCTTACAGTCGTCAGCATAGGCACCATGAGTACTGCAGAGTGAACGAAGTAAATCTGCAGTGTAGATCACAAACAGGATCGGTCCTAGGACCGAACCCCCTGAAGCACTCCACTAGCAACAGGAATCCATAAGGAATGACTCGCCCCCATCCTAACAGAAAATCTGCGACCAGTCAGAAATGCCCGCGCTCACCCAAGCAGTCGGCCACGAATTCCACTGTGTTCGAGTTTGTATAGCAGTAAGTGGTGCGGTACTCTGTCGAAAACCTTACTGAAGTCCAGGTGGAGAATATCAACAGGAAGCTTAGAGTCAAGTAGTCGAGTCCACTCGTTGATGGCGGCTAGCAGATTTGTGATGGCAAATCTACCAGGAGTAAAACCATGGTGCCTTGTAGATATAATTTCGTGCTGGATGAGGAAAGGGAGCAAGTATTTGGCCACAATGCGTTCCATAACTCTGCACACCACAGAGGTGAGACTAATAGATCTGTAATTGTCAGGATTCAGCTTGTCTTTACTCTTATGTACAGGAGTAACGCAGGCACACAGCCATTCATCAGGCAAAGCACTCAGTCGAAGTGGTGTTCTAAATGTAATTGAAATTGAATAAGAAAGCTGTGGTGCAACAGTTTTTAGAATTCTAAGCGAGATGCGGTCCGATCCGGGTGAAGACACGGCCCTCAGGTTCTTTAATTTTGCCTCTACAAGAACCGGGGGGATCACGATGTCCGACAAAGAGTCTTCCATACGCTTAGCTAAAGGCGGTGGTGCATTTACGGTGTTGGTGCCAACATAAACGCCGGAGAAGTGTTCAGCAAATACATCACCTGCAGTCTCCGTGTTATCAGCTATGAATCCAGCGGGCGTTCTGACAAAAGGGATGGATATACAGGAGTATAGCGTTTTCCTAATATAAGAATAAAGACTTTTTGGATTCTCCAACAATCTACACTCATGATTTCTTGGTTGACCTAATATCGTGCCCCAATTTATTAGACACGATATGCCTGAAAGTCACTGCTGCTCTCACTATTATTTTATTACTATGATGGTTATACTACATATGATTATATGCGTATCAACTTATTGACTATGATACGCCTTGAAATATTCCTTCGGGTGCAAACCAATGTCACATTTCTCGCACCGGAACCGCACTCTTTCTGTGCACATTGCACACTTTGTTAGTTTCTCTTGATATATTATTAGATGGTCAATCCTGTCAGATTGAGAATCAGCATGCGCATTATTAGATGATCTGGGACGACCTCTGTTGGATGATCTCTTGTGAGTTGCCAAGATATTCGTCGCTATATCTCTTCTAAAAGTAAGTTGATCCATTTTTCCTTTCTGAAATCTGTGATTCTGCCAGACATTATGTACGGCCATGTCGATGCATTGACAAATGAGCGGGGGATACCATTTCTTACCTGGGATCGAAATTATATATAGCCAAATGTTTTGATCTGCACGGTCAACTCTACCCATGTTCGAATTATAACTTTGTACCATATCTAGTCGATCGATCGATCAGTATCTGTTTCTTGTATTTATGAGAATAATGTTTTAATTTATAAATTGGCTCACTGGAGCATGCGTTACTAGCAACACATGCCACGTTGTTGTTATTTCACTTACATATAAATATCTTGGCAGTACTTGACGTTGCGTATGATGTTTCAAACTTTCCTCTTTCTTCCTTCCTCAAAAACTTTGATAAACGATATAGAGCAAGAACCCATTATATTCTCTCTCACAGTTCCTTTAGCCTCTATACCTCTCTGGCAGAGTACACCCAACAAAGGAAAGGTAGTAAAAAGGTGTCTAAGAAAAAATGGAAATTTATATCTGGTCTCGTTCCTTGCATAAAATGTGCAAAACATAACACTACACCAGGCCTCAACCCAAAGTGTTTATAGGAATCAACATTTTGTTGGGCAAATGGTCCTTAGTAAGGTTCGAACCATGTTACATATCCTAGTCTAGTTGATCCTAAGCAGAATTTGTAACCCTAACGAATGGGTTTCCCACGCATGAAGTGCTTAGTGGGGTAAAGTCCAAAATATGGGATCATTGCCTAGTCTATTCAGTAATGCTCTTCTGTACGAGCAAACAGTAAAAATCGCTGATTCGGGGCATTGAAGAATGGTTGTACTTTTGCAAACTTATCATTTTCATTCAGGGCATTATTGTCGCAGCAATGTATGTTTTGCATTAGAAATGTGAAATAATCATGTGAAATAGCTGAAGTAATCAAACTGTTATGATAGTCTTCAGATGTTTCTCAGTACATGTTTCTCATTGACATTGTAACATAACCATTAACCATCAAAACACCAATGAAGCACTGGAATTCGTCAGTTGTTACATCTGCAGAACGGTTGTTGTTATAGTTAGTTAGCTTGTTATAGTTGTTGTTTATTTTCATAATAATAGTATCTACAGTAATTGCTGGTATGGTGAAGTAGAAGATTCAGAACGTCTTTATCGAAAAAAAATCAGATAGTTCTAGGGGAGGGTTATTATTGTGAGGTCCAACTGGTTGCACGTAATCAGGAAAATTATTGAGTGCAGAAATTTTCTTCCATACAAATGATTTGGCTGGTGTGATATTTTCTCTAATGTGTATTTTACTATTTGAGTCATATGTCGATTTGTTGATTGTTGTTGCCGTTACTTGGTGAAACTGGTCCATACTTCATACAGACTTAGAGACTACTTCTCTGGCTTCACTTTTGGGTTTCGTTTCTGTATGTTAAGGAGGTAGCCAGCGCGTAAGCTAACTGAAGCAAGCAGCGGACTTTCTGAATTCTAGATGTTCTAGGATGTTCTTCAACGTTTCTGAGGATGCTGTCAAGCAGCGAAACTAGTCACAGAAACGTTAAAGAACATCCTAGAACATCTAGCATTCAAAAGGGCCTTGCTCCAGCTAGCTTACGCGCTGGCTATGTCCTTCACCTACAGAAACGAAACCCAAAAGTGAATCCAGAGAAGTAGTCTCCAAGTTTGTACGTAATATGTCGATTTTCCACACAATATTGAAAATGGAATGTTCTCGTCAGAATTTATATCTAATTCACTATTTTCATTGGCATCCTCACGGTTCATAATTTCTACATGTGCTCATAGTTGGCCACCGGGAAGATTATTGATATTCACCAAGACCTCGCCACCTGAATCCTCGTCTATATGATCTTCGTTAGTAGTTTCGCCGGAAAAATAACTATGTCTACAGCAGTTCCATCTTCATCACCATGAATATTATCTGCTTTGATTAAAAGCTCGTGTAAGGAAAGAGGCTACTTCCAATAAAAAAAGTCAGAATTATAATTCGCGTAAATTACTATCGGCCTTTTAAAAGGACGGTAACATATATTTCTTCATAGAAAAGTGGCAAATATTTGTTTTCATTTTAGAGCTCTATAACATCACAACAGCTATTGCAGAAACAGTAAACAAACCTATATACCAGAAGTCGTATATGCAGATACTTACCTAAAATTATCCATAGCACCCTCACAAATTGGACACAACAAAAACAAAGCAATTTATTACACAAAATACGTGTAGATTACAGCAGAAATGATAAGGAAATGGTTAAACATGTGTCACAAATAAATGGCGAGCTGAAAACTAATACTTTCATCTCGAAGACAAAATCTGTACTAAATATTACAGATTGCTATTTACCTTCCTTCCAAAAGGACGTTAATAATATTGGGGTTAATTAAGCTAGGAACAAAAACCAGCTAACCGATCGGCTGGTTATATAATTTAATGCAAAAACGAGCTTATCATACTCATTTAGACCATTATATAATCTTTTTAAGAGGTCGATAGGTTAGTCCTTTAGACTTGAAAACAAAAACCGATAACCCATCGACAGGTTACAATTTTAAACGAAAATTGCGATTATAGATAGGAAAACTAGTTTTTTAAACACTGTCTGTCGGTTTTAGTCGTCTATATAAATACACATACATGTGTTCATTAGAAAAGGTTGCACAAGGGTTTTCCCGAGAACTACTGAGAATTTTAAAAAACCTAAGACACGTCGATTTTTCGATAGAAACGCTACAGAATTTGTAGCATTCAACCCCAGCGGGGGTGACTTTTCACCCCCTTAACTTGAATAGGGAAGGTAGGTCGGGTGGCACCTTTTTGGAGAGCTCTTTTGATTCTGCATTCAAAGCTGAAATTTTAAAATCTGCTGATTAGTTTTTTAGATTTTGCTTTCAAAACTTCTAAATAAAAATCATATCATTACATGTATGAGTAACGCTTATGTCATCTACAAAGACGTCACTACCCGTGGCGCGTACAACTTCTACGGCCACTAGATCATAAGCAGCGATTGCATCAGCAATTAAATTCACAGGTACAAGAGGAATTACCAGAGCTATGTTTGTTCAGTTCTAATCCAGCTACTGAAGATGCTATGGTTGGAGAAACCTCTAGTAATCCACTGAGTTTGAACACGGCATAATAGCCCGCAGACCATTCTACATTCAAATCAAAGCTGGCCGTAAAAGTGCAAAATTATCAGTGATATATAATTGTAACGATTACGTTTTTATCTAGTATCGTTACTACTTTAAGAACATATAGAAAACCCCCAGGTAACTTATCTCTGTAATACATTTCAAATTTTGGTTTCAAAATTATTTGTTGAAAATTCGCTAATATCTTTAACTACCCTAAAGCCCGTACTGTATCCCTTTGTGTACATTGGATTTCAAACATCGAGCGATGGAATATTTCCTTGAACAGGAAACATCGAAAATATTCAGGAAATTTCCTGTGAATACCTGAATGCGATCACCATAATGACGGTTTAAACTGGACCATGCCCATTGTCGTATTGAAGGAGAGTTAGAACCCTATCTGTCTCTCTCAGACACATAGACCTAAATGGGAATCAACTTTTAACGCTCGAGGTGTAGAGAGGGGTGGAGATGGTAAAGATCGAGACGCAATTGCCTGTTTCGAGAGGAGTTGGTTCTAGCTGAGCAAGCGGTCAACATTGTTAATACTTTCGTGGCGCTAAATCACCCTTAAAAGGGTTAATATATCGCGTTTTGCCGTTAATATCGCTTAATATAGTTGTCAGTGGTTGTTATAAGTGTTTTGATCTCAATTTAGTCTAAAATTAAAATTGGTGAAAAATGTGACTTAACGTTAAACCTTTGTTCTTTGATTTCGTAAAGCCTATAATACGATCGCAAATGCTTATCTAAGTTTCCGAGCTATAATCTAATCAGCTTTTGAATTCCGTATACCTCTAGTTGCATTTTTAACCGTAAAAAGTTTCGATGAAAACACCTGAGGAATGACCTCACCACGGCAGCTGTTTGTTTAAAACACCAGTCTACCTATCTGACTCAGCAGCAGAATGGTATAAACAACTTCTCTGGTCATAATTCATGGGAAATGCCTCTCACTCTTCCCGACTTTCTTTCTTGTGAAAGGTTAAGAGCCTGTGGCAGGCACTGATATTTGCTATCCATTCCTGTGAACATCGGTAAACAACCAACAGGTGGTTGAGAGTTTTTAGACTCTCTCACGTAATCCTGCTTTAGTGAGTCTTTTAAGTTTTATCTGTGTGTGACTATCAAACTTTTATGCGGCTTCCAAATTTTTTTAATTACTTGCAATATGAACTCTCATTCAACGTAACTAAACCAGATTTTTTATTAATATCAGTGAGATGTGTTTAAAGTAACTGTAATTATTGTATCTCTTTTATAATGTTTTGTCAGTAACGTAGTTTTAGACATATCACTGTCAAATTTTAAGTTAATTAATGTTTATTTGACCAATTACCTAACCTGCATATGTTTTAAGATTGTTTATTTTTGGGCTGTAGAATACAGCATTTAATTTATTTTTATTATATATGTAATATTCATATTTTTGTGAAATAATATCCACTTTTTGTTCTGTCATATGCAATAGTTGAAATTTTTACTAGCACATTTAATATTTGTTTTGTTTTGTTTTATGTAATGTAATATTTATTTGAAATCTAATTTATATGAATAAATTTAATATCTTTTTTATATCTCTATTTAATTGAACAATAATTCCTACCTGAAATCTTTTATATTTGTTGACGACGTAAGTTGAAGAGTCTTATACCGCTTACCTAGATTCCGACAAAATTGAAAAATTATTTTAGTAACCAGGCTCTAGCCTGGAGATCTCACAAATTTAGGACTTCAGGCAGAACAACTCAAAAGCACAGTAAGTATTGAGCTATACTAAGATCTTCTAACCTTATAAAGGGTTTCCTATCTTGCAAATAATAAATCTGATAGATGGATACGTTTAGGTTAGGGTTTAATAGATGATGGTGACCTCACTATCGTCCGGATTTGGACCCACTTGAGGTTAATCACGCGCTACCGGCTCATACTCTTCTTAGGGCGGTTACATAATGGATATCACTTGAATGCTCTAATTTATGATCTATGTCAACAATCGACTCAAAAGATGGCCAGTATGCTGAACAGTAATCAGTTGAACATAGTACGACATTTTCATTGTATTAATAAAATTAAAAAACTAGGTTTATGCGTACTGTAAATTTTGAGCGAAAACAACAAAAAAACTGCGTATAATCATTTGTGGCCCTGCTGACCCGTAATCGTTTTATTAAACAAAAACGTATTTCTTGTCTCAGATTATTACTCGTGACGAAAAATTGTGCTTTACGTGAACATCAAGAAGGTAAAAGAGCGGCTTAGCCCTATCAGAATGATGACTCGCCGAGTAAAAGCTACTATCCTTCGCGTAAGCTGATGTAAATCTGGGAGATAAAGAAGGTGTCATCTGCTATAAATTTTTGTAGGGAAATGTTACCATCACTGCTAAAACTTCGTCAGCTTGAGGCCGCAATCCAAGAAGAAAGATTGTGTCATTGTGCAACAAGATAAGGCTGGATCCTCACACTGCTAACATTACAAAAGCGACTATTCAGGAGATTGGTTGATTTCACATCCATCCAATTCTTCTGATCGTGTCCCATCTTCGGCTCTCTGTCAAAAAACATTTTAGGAAACTTCTTTAACAACGTCGCTCTTAAGAATTGGCTCAATGACTTCTTCGAGCTCACAGCCACCGAATTATTTCTTCTGATGTGGAAATAAAAACTGCCATTTCGTTGGGATGCAATCATAAACAATGGAAGATAATATATTCTTCGTTGGTTCATGTAAGTATTTTGTTTATTAGGAAAGGTAAATTTTTAATTTAATACAGTCGCTACGAACAATGTATGCATCATCTAATACAATATAAGGTGTAGAAGACGATTAGTAAGGAGAAAATGTTAAGAAGCAGTTAATTTTTAATTAACTAATGTTGGATAATATTTTAAAGATTTCGCCTCATATATATTTGGCGTGGAAAGAAAGTCATATTCAATTATTTTGTATTTATAGTGCTTAGTGGCACAATCTTCTTAAACTATTTTAAGTAAGTGAGATTAAAACTTACCGCTGCGATGTGTCTTGTGTTAAAATTGTCAACATGGTTCATAAATACTCTATGTTTAATAAAATTTGGATCCTCAGGAACAAAAGCGGCCTCTTCGGCGCGCTTTCTTGCTGCACTAAATCCCAAAAGGTCATCCAACTCATCGTCAATACCAGTTCCAGTGACAGACATTTTCAGTGTGACATTAAACCTTAATACCTATCAGTTACTTGGTTGATTACAACAAATTCACAAAACATTGTAATGTTCGCTGAGGGCCACAGAACATATTTAATGTTTGCAAAATTTAATTGTAAAATATAATATAAAAAGTTTTTTAATTTACGGAGTCTATACCAAAGTTTGATTGGACGTTTAAAAATATAGGTCCATAATTCAAACGTCCTTATTTATAGATGGTTATATTGGCGAAGTTAGTGAGATCAAAAAACATTTATCAAGACTGTTTGACACCTGACAGCTGACAGTGCTGTCTGCCATTGTTTTGTTTTGACATTTCTACCGAAACTGTGAAATCCATACCATAGTCCAAATGATTCATTTTTATCTTTTTGTTGTTTGAAGTTTGAAGACAATAAGTTAAAAATTATACAAGCCTTTGTATGTCAGAGGGTGAGAACAGTTTTAATATCATCTCCGAGAAAACAAGACTGATGGACGGTCATGTTGCTACGGACGGGGGTGGATCTAGTGGCGGTGGTGATCTTCGGGGTCAAGACCACCCGAAGAAACGTAAGAACAGGAGAGTGGAAGATGACCCTGCAGTTGATCGCAGCGTCGAAGCAAGACGCCAATTAGCTTTACCAAGACAGGAACCGGAGGAACCGCCCCATGAAAATCCAGATGATGAAGAGCTGAAATATGGGGCCAAGCATGTCATTAAGTTGTTTGCACCTGTTTCTTTATGTATGGTGGTTGTAGTTGCTACCATTAGTTCCGTTAACTTTTATTCTGTCAAGGATATGTATTTGTAAGTGATGCGATTGATTATCAAGGATTTTAAAAAAATTCTAATGCCCTCGTATGTTACAGAATTTACACGCCCTTCCATGAAGAAAGCAGTGATACAAGCACGAAAGTATGGAATGCTGCTGCAAATTCTCTTATATTGATGGCCGTAATTGTTGTGATGACTATTTTTCTCATTTTACTATACAAATATCGTTGTTATAAGATTATACATGGTTGGTTGATACTTTCATCACTGATGTTATTGTCCATATTTTCCTACCTATATCTTGAGTAAGTTTTTTTTGTTATTTTAAGAACAAATTCATATTTGGTAAGGTGTGGGCATTACATTCTGGTTTTATCCAACTTGTAATTTTAGAAGGTTGGTGACACTGTTGAAGTGAAGGTCATTGGTACTCCTATGTGTCCAAGCCTCTTATAGTAACATTCTCAGAAAATAAGCATGGCCTTAAATTAATAATGTCTCGTACTTGAGAACTGTACTTTAAGCTTTATTATAATAGTGCTGCAAATTGAATCATAACTTCCACATAGCTGTGATAATCTACTCTCCTCAGAAATACATTCTCATGAAATGAATTTAAAGTCCATGACTTGACAACAAAGAAAATATTTGTATTCCTGTACCTATAAACTTTTGAAAGGTTATAGTACTCGAGTTTTATTGAAAAAATGTCAGTTTTCATAGAATCACCCCGCATTTATCCCCTACCCCCTGAGGTGATCTTACTCAAAAACAATTCGAGGCATTTCTTTGTCAGGTGCTTACTGGATACCAAATTTGAAGATGATATCTCAATTCGTCGAAAGTTATTGCCCCTACTAACAGACAGGCCGACAGACTGACCCACCTACAGACAAAAAAATTCGTTCCAGAATCAAGTTTTCTTTATGTTTTGATGCCATTTTAGCAAGAAAAAATCGAAATTTCTGTCACCAATATTCTACCTGCACACATTTGACCACTAATTTAATTTCAGTGCAGATTACCAGATGTTTGGTAAAATGGAGAGTTTTCTAATTAACTTGAGTTTTACAAAAAAAATGTCAATTTTCACCAAATCATCCCCATTCATCCCCTACCCCCTGGAGAGATTTTACCCAAAAGAAGTCTGAACCGTTCGGTTGTCTGGTGCTAACTGTATGCCAAATTGTAAGAAGATATCTTAATTCGTTCTAAAGTTATTGTGGCTACAAACAGACAGACATGCAGACCGACAGACAAAAAAAAAATTCGTTTTGAGACTTTTTACGACGTTTAAGCGGAAACCAATTTTTCAAATTTTTGTCGCCGGTGCCATACTTCCACACGTATCGACGATGTGGAAGTAATAATTAGTGTAAATTTAAGGTAGTCGTATATAAAGAGGCCCTGTAATTTATTGGACACAGAGCAGCAGTAGATTTCTTTTTCACAATGTCAGAAAATTATTGTCTCTGAATATGTCCAGCAAAAATATTGCGCACTTCACCTAATTTTCTTTCAGCAACAATCTTCTGTAACATCTAACACACTTTTATTTGCTTTTCTGTTGGTATACCTTGCCTTTATAATTTTTATCCATGGCAACATTTTAACAGCTTCTATTCTCTTCATGGCCTGCTTAGTCAAAGTATAGCTTTCTGCCCCATACATTATATCACTCCATGTGTATGACTTGATGAACCTCTTGCTCAGACAGAAGTTTAATTATTTATTAGTGACAAGTGAATTTTGTATGTTGGATGTTTGCTTTGTCATTGTCATCATCTTTTTCGTTTCTTTTTTTTCACATTTACCATAATTTGTAATGATACTCCCAAGGTATGTTCAAGTTTTTAGCATATATCATTATATCTATTTTCAGAGTCCCATTCTTACTTATCTTCAGTTATTTTGAGACCTGTATCATTTAAATATCTTAAGCAGGAACCATTGTCCATCTGGATTGAAATCGTTGCCTAATTGTTTTGATTCCTGTTCTCTTTTCCTTCAGCCTGTTTATTGTATCTTCAGGATTTCCTTATTAGTTAATTTTATTAAAGAAAATTCACTAATACAAACAAATCGATATATAGAATAAGTGTTATGTTTCAAAGTACGGGTAAATTGCCATTGGCATGTATGTATTGTATGCCTATGATACTGATGCACTATAAAATTGAAAATTGTTGTGCCTTCGGACTGAGACACAATCAATCAGAGAACAGTAAACCGATCAATAGAAGCTCACGGCGCAGGCGCCACGTACAATCTCAGACGTAGACCACACAGGAGCGATAACAGTCGTTAGCATGCTGATGATGAACCGGGACGGTTCGAAACTGCAGTCCACGCATATATGTATCACACCGATAACTCGAAAAAGAATGACGAATTTGGCATGTGTCTTTCTTTTGTAAATGGCTTGGATAAGTTCGTTAGTCAGGAAAATCGGACGAGGTTTTCCGGGAAAATTCTGAGTTTTTATTCAAACAAAATTTTTATCTCAAAAAATAAAAAACTCTAGACGCAGCAAGAAAATTATTATTATATGGAAGTGAATTTTCATAAAAAATCAATTTGGTCTATTTGAAATGAATTTTCTGTAAATATTTTAGTAAAATGAAGGTCAATGACGGTTGAATCTGAAACTTAAGGGTTCGCAGAACACTCTTCTTGCAACATTTTCTTTTCACAATCCGTATTTGTTTCACGTTCTTTGCCTTAACATTGCCAATTTTGACGTTTTAAATTGCGAGTTTGATGTTTTGAGGAAAACTCCAAAAATTTTTCCTTTAGCTGCCCGTAACTTTTTATCCTTAAACTTAGAGACCTCAATTTTGGTACATGGTTCACTCTTTATGATACAAATACGCGTACCAAATTTGGTTGCCCCCACTTGTTATTTCCGGAGATATAATTTTTTTTAGAAAGAAAACAAAATTTTCCGCGAAAACCTGGTCCGACTTTCCTGGCCATCGAACTTATCCAAGCCACTTGCAAAAGGAATGTACTCACCAAATTTGATCAAGATCAGTCCATTATTTTCTTAGTTATCGGTATGATATATATATATATATATATATATATATATATATATATATATATATATATATATATATATATATATATATATATATATATATATAAACACGGATCTCCCCATTACTGAATTTTTTTAAGAAAATTCACTAAAAAAGAAAACTTGAATCACCAACGACTAATGGGCCACCCTAATTGTAGAAATATTTTTTAAGATGCAGTTCAAGACACCCTAAAATTAATGTATACAATTTTTTTTTTCGTATCGTGCATAATAACAGATATATTGAACTTTAAAGATTTTTTACGAAAATTCGACAAAAATGATATACCATTAACCGATAAACTCTATAGCCAACACTACCGCCAAATCATCAGAGAAAGGGTCTATTTGAAATGAATTTTCTGGGCATAATTTAGTAAAATGAAGGACAATGACGATTGAAACTAAGACTTCAGGCTTTGTAAAACATTCTTCTTGATACATTTTCCTTCTATAGCTCATATTAGTTTCAGGTTCATTGCCTAAATATTAGCAATTTTGACGTTCAAAATCGCAACTTTGACTTTTAGAGGAAAACCCAAATTTATTTTTCTTTAAATGCCTGTAACGTTTTTGTCCTTAAACCTACAGAGCTAAATTTTAGTAGGTAAGGTATCTATAATAATATAAACCCGCGTATGAAATTTGGTTGCCCTTACATTGTTAATTTGGGAGATATAATTTTTTTTCGATTTTTTCGAAAGAAAACACAAAATTTTCCGGGAAAACCTCGGTGGATTTTCCTGGCTAACGAACTTATCCAAGCCACTTGCGAAAGGAAGGTACTCACCAAGTTTTATCAAAATCGGTCCATTATTTTTTAAGTTATAGGTGTGACACATAAATATATATATATATATATATATATATATATATATATATATATATATATATATATATATATATAACATATAAAGTCTGAAACCGACCTCGGATTTAGGTTCCAGGGGTTTTTTCAAAATTAAAAAGTCGGGATCTCCTCATTAGTGAATTTTTTAAAGAAAATTCACTAAAAAGCTATGATAACCAAATTTGATAGGTAGGTTTACGATATAAAAAGTGAACTATACGCCAAAATTTAGATTTCTATGTTACAAGAAAAAAAAGTTGTAATAAAATATTTTGTGCCAAATCATTTCTATGAAAATTCACTACCATAACGCACTTGCTGCGTCCATGCTTTTTTTAATCTCAATCCAGGTTTAGGAAAATTTTGTGTTTTAATTCATTAATGAAGAAACTGCTCCTGGCTGACGATGCCTTAAAGGCTTAACCAGTTACAGAGAAGAAAACATGCACTTGTGAAGCCACAGAATCAATTTGTACATATGTATTTACTGTTTTAATATTTTATATTATTTTAGAGAAATTTTACGAGCTTACAATATTCCGTTCGATTTCCCAACACTTGTCTTATTGATGTGGAACTTTGGAGTGATGGGAATGATTGTTATACACTGGCAAGGACCTTTAATATTGCAACAGGCCTATTTAATATTTATTGCTGCACTTATGGCTTTGGTCTTTATAAAGTATCTACCCGAATGGACAACTTGGGCTGTGCTTGCCGTCATTTCTATTTGGGGTATATATGCTTTTAATTTAAAAAATCCATTGCTTAACATATTATGAAATGTATTTTCAGATTTAATAGCTGTACTGACACCCAAAGGACCTTTAAGAATCCTTGTTGAAACTGCCCAAGAAAGGAATGAGCCAATATTTCCTGCTTTAATTTATTCATGTAAGTGTTTTTAACTGTCTATTTTTTATGTCCATCCTAATTTACTTTTTTAGTGAATTTTCTTAAAAAAAATTCACTAATGAGGAGATCCCGACTTTTGAATTTTGAAAAAATTTCTTCAAATGAGCGCTAATTAGGCCCCCCAGAACACATATCCGGGGTCGGTTTAAATTTTTATATGTTTATATATATATATATATATATATATATATATATATATATATATATATATATATATATATATATATATATATATATATATATATATATATATATATATATATATATATATATATATATATATATATATATATATATATATATATATATAGTATGTATCACACCGATAACTCAAAAAATAATGGGTCGATTTTGATTAAATTTGGTGAATAAATTCCTTTTGCAAATGGCTTGGGTAAGTTCGTTAGCCGTTAGCCAGGAAAATCGGTCCAGGTTTTCCCGGAAAATTTTGTGTTTTCTTTAGAAAAAAATTTATATCTCCGGAATTAACAAAGTAAGGGCAACCAAATTTCATATGCGGATTTATTTCATTATAGGCAAGTTACCTACCAAAATTTAGCTCCGTAGGTTAAAGGATAAAAAAGTTACAGGCATTCAAAGAAAAATAAATTTGGATTTTCCTCAAAACGTCAAAATTGCGATTTTAAACGTCAAAATTGGTGAGTACATTCCTTTCGCAAGTCGCTTGGATAATTTTGTTAGCCAGGAAAATCCGCCGAGGTTTTCCCGGAAAAATTTGTGTTTTCTTTCGCAAAATATTTATATCTCCAAAATTAACAAAGTAAGGGCAACCAAATTTGGTAAGCTGGTTTATATAGGTGTGCCACCTACCAAAATTTAGCTCTGTAGGTCAAAAGACAAAAAAGTTATGGGCATTTAAAGAAAAATAAATTGGGGGTTTCCTCAAAACGTCAAAGTGACAATTGAAAACGTCAAACTTCGCAACATTTAGGCAAATAACTTGAATCTAATACGATCTATGGAAAGAAAATGTCTCAAGAAGAATGTTTTACATACACCGAACTCTTAGTTTCAACCGTCATTGTCCTTCATTTTACTAAAATATTTCCAGAAAATTCATTTCTAATAGACCCTTTCTCTGATGCTTGGCAGTAGCCTTAGCTATAGAGTTTATTGTTTAATGGTATATAATTTTTGTCGAATTTTCGTAAAAAATCAATAAAGCTCAATATATTCGTTATTATACAAGATATGAAGAAAATTTGTATGTATTAATTATAGGGTGTTTTGAGCTACATCTTAAAAAATTATTGCGACAATCACAGGGTGGCCCATAAGTCGTTGGTGATACAAATAATTTTTTTTGTCGAAAACGCCTTATTTTTTTGCATTTTCCATCGAAATATAATGCATGTTTGTAAGTTAATAAATTCTGGAGGCAGCAAGTGCGTTGTGGTTGCGAATTTTGATTAAATGCTTCATATTTGAAAAGCTCAATTTGCTATTAACCTATAAGGTTGACCAGGAAACGGATTTTTTCAGTAACACTTTTGGTTTACTTTTGGAAATTTCTGTACGTTTTCAAACAATCAAGTTATTTTGATGAAACATGGCACATTGTTTTTACTATATATGTTATACTGGTAATCAAATTTGATGCCTGCTTTTTCTATATAGGTTATACTGGTAACCAAAATTGATGTCTGCTTTCTTAAAAAGAAAACACACATATTTGCAATAAAAACATTTTTATGAAAATTCACTACCATAACGCACTTGCTGCGTCCCGAGATTTTGTAATACTTCTTATGGTTTTTAGGCTAACTAGTTATTGTAAGTAACAAAGATTTCAATACATTATGACAAACAAGTTGCTACGCTAATTTTAATTATTATTTTTTTTTTTAAGTAAGGGAACTGATTTCTATTATCGGTATAAATTTAAAATAGATATCTACAAGAAAGAAAAGAAAAATTTTGTCAGAGATGCCACTATAATTTAATTTAATTAGGAAAAACTATAGAAAAACCTACGAAAAGTTTAAGTTGTTAATTTATTTATTTTAAACTATGACTAATACCCTTGCTCAAATTTATTTGTGGTCAAATTGAAAATCTTTTTTCAAAATAAGCTTTATAAAAGTATACGATTAACAATACTAATTATGCGACAGGCTGTTTGCAAACGTATGTCGTTACACTACAAATTCAAAGATGAGGTTATTATTGGGTTCCAGGGGTCCTAATTAGCGCTCATTTGAAGAAATTTTTTCAAAATTCGAAAGTCGGGATCTCCTCATTAGTGAATTTTTTTTTAAGAAAATTCACTAATAGAATCTTAAATAAGTTCACTTATTCGGGAAGTCCTTAAACCACGAAATTGTAGATAAATCTTCGAAGATCACTCTCTCTCTTCTGGTATGTACAATAATAATATCATAAAAGTGTTACCTTAGATTGTCGGTTTTATACGACGGGTCAAACTTTGACAACTACATTGTTTCTTAACACCAAACAAAAAGGCTTCTGGAACCATGATGCCTTTTCTGCAACATGTCTTTATAATTAAAAATCGGACCCACTCCGGAATATCGAATATGACATACGTTGGAGATATATATAACACAAATAAACAATTGGCCCAAATGCTTTGATTCCCTTAGAACTACGAAGAATACAGTATAAAAATAAAACTCACCTAATACGCAATTAGACGTTGGTTGATAACAACTTCAAGTAATATAACTAAAAAGGCAATTCACTATATAGAGAACGTTATAAATTTCAATCACTTTACCACGCGACTTTATTCACCTGAATTGCTGCAGGTTCTGCCCGATACCAACCGTCTCAGCAGTACCAATTTAAATCTCGTTTCGATAAATATCGAAATATCGGCCTAAAGTAGATATCAGGGAAAGAGAGATAGATCGATACCATTGGCAGCAGCGTCGATTGGGGAATTTAGAAGGGCTGATATCAGCGTCAACGTTAAAAAGGAGAACTACTTGAAGGTTCCTATACATTCGGAACTTGCAGTGAAAGTAAGTAACTATGTTGTAGGCAGGGCATTCGGTAGAGAAAGACCACACGGAGGTAGAGCGGCCTCTGTGGAGTAAAGCTACAATAACAAACCCTATAGACAGTATATTTATCCAAGTTATTTCAGATCAGTAATTGAAACTGAAAGGGGACCCACATATATGCCAATCGAGTATTTCAATTAAAATGGCGATCTTCACTGGGAATATAAAACCAACTATGAAGATAATCAATTGAAACGGGGATTTATAAGAAATGCCATGTTGCTAAGTGTACAACAATAAAATATAGTTTTTAAGAGACAAGGATTTATATATATATATATATATATATATATATATATATATATATATATATATATATATATATATATATATATATATATATATATATGTCTTTGAACCTGTTTAAAGTTGTTTTGATATTCAACTTAAATAATTAAAATTAACATGTAAGTAATCAAAATAAATATAGGCTTTTACTTTTGTATTTTAGTGAATTTCCATTAAATGATAAAAATGATTTAAAACTGTTAATTCTGTAATTAGATGTTTACTTATATGCTTAGGATATAACACCGCATAAACAAACACTTGCTACCTAGCTTCAGTGGCCGAGGGGTAAAGTGTTCAACATATACGCCACCAGACATGTCGGCTGGCCGAATTCTATTCCCGTGTGATTCATGAAACATTTTATATTGTTGTACTTCAATATTTGGTAAAATAATAGTTTCTAGATTTCATACGTTTGGACCTAGTTCTCATTTTTTTTTTTGAAAAACGCCTGGATAACTTTGTCACTTTGTGTCTAAAATTATAATTTTCAGAGAATTTTTTAGTGAATTTTTATTAAGAAAACTCGATAATAGAGAATTTGTTCATCATCTAGGCGATTAATAAGGAAAAATACCTGCCACGTTTGTAATTGGGTAGATGCTTTCCTTTTAGTGAATTTTCTTTAAAAAAATTCACTAATGGGGAGATCCCGACTTACGAATTTTGAAAAAAAAATTTCAAATGAGCGCTATTTAGGACCCCTGGAACCCAAATCCAGAGTCGGTTTCAGACTTTATATGTATATATATATATATATATATATATATATATATATATATATATATATATATATATATATATATATATATATATATATATATATTTGTGTCACACCTATAACTTAAAAAATAATGGACCGATTTTGATAAAACTTGCTGAGTACCTTCCTTTCACAAGTGGCTTGGATAAGTTCGTTAGCCAGGAAAATCCGCCGAGCTTTTCCCGGAAAACTTTGTGTTTTTTTTTTGAAAAAAATTTATATCTCCGGAATTAACAGAGTTAGGGCAACCAAATTTCATACGCGGGTTTATATCATTTTAGGTGAGTTACCTATCAAAATTTAGGTATGTAGGTTAAAGGACAAAAAAGTTACAGGCATTTTAAAGAAACAAATTTGGGTTTTCCTCAAAACGTCAAAAGTCGCTATTTTAAACGTCAAAATTGGTAATATTTAGGCAATGAACCTGAAACTAATATGAGATATGGAAGAAAAATGTGTCAAGAATAATGTTTTACAAAGCCTGAAGTCTTAGTTTCAATCATCATTGTCCTTCATTTTACTAAAATATTCCCAGAAAATTCATTTCAAATAGACCCTTTCTCTGATGCTTTGACTGTCGGTTTAGTTACGTTGATGCTTTCGCTGTAGGTTTAGTGAAGTTTATGGTTTAACGGTCTAAAATTTTTAGCTAATTTTCGTAGAACAAATTCGTTACTGCATTTTAGCATTTTTTATCGAAATATGGTGCATGTTTGTAAGAAAAAAATCTGAACACAGTAAGTGCGTTTTGGTAACGAATTTTCTTTAAATCCTCCAAATTTCAATAACTCATTTGCTATTAACGTAAGTTTTGTTGGTTAGGAACCAACATTTAACCGTATTTTGGGAAAATTTTTGTATGAACGCAGCAAGGGCGTTTTGGTTGCGAATTTTCATTAAATTTTTCAAATTTCAATAACTCAATTTGCTATTAACCTAAAGTTCATTGGCTAGGAGACCAGTTTTCTCAGCAACATTTAAAGTTTATTTTCCGAAAATTTTTGTACGTTTTCAAATAATTATTTTGATAAAATATGATACATTGTTCCTACTATATAGGTTATACCGGTAACCAAATTCATGCCTGCTCGCATTAGAGCGATATATTTGTAATTAAAAACATTTTAATGAAAATTCACTTCTATAACGCACTTGCAGCGTCCAGAGTTTTCTAAATATGAATTAAGTTTTCTTCTGGAAAGCCTTTGTAACTTTAATAAAATTTATAATACAAGTTACTTTTAGAGAGACTCGGAGTACCTAAATATACCAAATTTTAATTTACTAGCTTGATAGAAAATTGAATTTGTTCATTGTTGAACACAAGATTAAAAATTTTTTGATAATAAAGATATCGATGGTAACATTTTCAAAAACATTCTTCAAATGAGCACTTATTAAGTCTCTAAAATCGATCATCAAGGTCTGTTTAAATTTAAAGTATTCATTTTACTAACATGCCGTGCTAATAGTGTACAATTCTTATGAAAATTCGCTACTATAACGCATTTGCTGCGTCACAAACTTTTTTATTTTTTGTCTAATTTTTTTTGCAGCCACTTATATGTACACATATGCTGCCATGGCTGTACCTGATGATCCTCAGCAACCGAGAAACGAGGAGGGCACTGGTGACGAAGTTCTCTTCTCAGAAAATATGGATAATGATTTTAGGCCAGGACCACCTCAAAGGCAGGTTGAGGTTCGAACTGTGCCGTCTACGGGTGAGACCACTAGTCGGCTGTATCCAACAGAAGAAGAGCGTGAGTATAATTTTTTGACCTATTTGTGTGTCGTGCAATTGCGTTGGTTGTGGTATGATTACCATTCACATATTTTCACAAAGCTCTGGTATGTGACTTCAGCAGTTCATATACATTCTTTTTGACCTCTTTAAAATATGTTTATTTCTTCATTTGTATTATGTTTATACAGGGATAAACACAAACTATATACATTTCTAATAAAGTAGGACCCCTGTATCCGTAGGTATGCGTTCTGGGCTATCTGTGGATACAGGGGACCTGCGGATAATAGGAAACTCCTTTTATTTTGAGCAAAAAGCAGCTTAAATTGTATATATCGATGATTTCATGGAAAAAGGCACAAGCGCCAATGATGTAATTTTACAGGAGACGCAAAAAACTTTCTCAAATTCATGTGATGAGAAATATCTCTACAGTGTCTGTGTTATCCTGTTCTCCAATTTTTTCTGAATTTTTAGTACAATTTTTTCCACAAAAGTGTGTTAATTCACCTGAATAAATGTAAAAAAACATATGAAATGGTGCTTATTTCAAATCATCAGTAGCAAGTGGCGTTTATGCCGTATTTTCATCTGGCGTTTATGCCAACCAAGAACAATATGATGAAAATAAATGGCGTTTATCTTACCTTGTGCCATTTAAGAGTTTGTACATGGAAATCATCGAGCGTCGCTTATGTCATAAAATTCAGTGAATGTGGACAATAGTGTACAAGTTTTAAAGTTGATTTGGAAAAAGACGACTACAAAATGATGAGTCTTCTTGATCAGTGACTAAATGTAGGAAATTCAGTCAATAAGAGACCAAAGTTTTATGTGCTTTTTAATCACAATAGGTAACTCGAACATAACAGTTATCAACATTAACATACACCAAGGAACACCTGAGAAAATAAATGCTTAATTCAGTTTTCTTTGAAACTTATTATCCTATCCAAGTACAACGTAGTTTAGTCTTACAGTGTTCTTGTAGAAAGAATAGTCATGCTCCTCCATCCAAGACAGCTAATTGAGATATTATTATCTTAGGCAATTTTAAGTTACTCATTCAAGATGTTGTGAGAATAGGTTTGTATAATCATCCTGGCTGAAAATCATAACATCTTGTTGGCAAATACTCTAGAAGCACTCTTTCTTCGGATATTACATTAGAATTCTGTTCTGTCAGAATAGTTTGATGGCCATCTTCTTTTAATGTGCCAGGTAAGCTCTCAGTACACAAGGTTGATTCATTTGGTATAATCTCATCAAAATTATTTGAGATCAATAATTCATCAATATGGCTAGGAAGGTCAGTAGACAATAGCATTTCAGCATTCTCATTCTCCAAGAGAATAATGTCGTTTTCTAACGCTTCTTGGATGTCTGAGCCCAGAATTGACTGCATGGCCAGCACCAATATCCTTTCGCTACGTGATTTTCCATCCATCTGCAAGTTGGAGATTAGCATAAGCGACATAGAGAATTTCAATGGGGTTGCCTACTTTCAATAACACCAGTCACAAAATTGAGTACATACAATTAAAATTATTGCTTTAGCTGTGATTCGTACTCAAATATCCTGAGTTTGACACAATGAAAATCAAATTATTCTTCATTTCAATTACCATTGAATCTGCATAAGCAACGGCGCTTATGCCAAATTGGTATACGTGTCATGTAGTTTGGCACAACCGCCCAACTTTTTTATGATGTATTATCAGTTCTGCGTGGAGTTGTGCATAAATAAATTAGTGAGAACTCAATGGCAATTATATTTCCTATAGATAAGTTATTATAACATTCAATATAACTTACCGTTTCACAGAGTTTCACAGCCAAACTTAACAATCGCATACACCATAACATCACCATTGGTCTTCCTATATGAAATGCACAAGCGCCACTGTGACTGTCTTTGAGCATGCGCACAGTGACGACCCTAGCGCTTGTTACCACTTGAAACCAGTTTTACGTTGCCGATAAATTTTTGTCGGTAATGCCGTTCAAACCGTTAGATGCGGCTTGAGATTCCCTACAAAATGATACCAAAGACGCGAAATCGATTTTTTGGCGCTTGTGTCGTTTTCCATGAGACCGTCGATATGTACATTTTTTTTTTCACATTTTTTTCATTAAAAAGTGTAACCGTCCTTAAACAAAACTACTTGTGACGTGGTATATGGTGATTGACCTCAAGTGGATTGGAATCTGCTTGATAGTGAGGTCACTTTTGCCTATCAGCCCTACTCTAAAAGCATCTATCCACCAGATTGTTATTATTATTAAGACTAGAAGCACTTTACGAGGTTGGCAGATGTTGATATGGTTTGATACTCACGCTCTTTTATGTGTTGCTCTGCCTGGAGTCCTATATTTGTGAGCGCCCCAGGCTAGGGCCTGGTCATATAAAATTTAAGGAATCTAGATAAACGATAATTTCAATTTATTAATAGTATTGCTGCCAAACAGGGGAGATATTAGGGAGGAATTTCTCTTCAATTAAACAGATATGTTAATGTTAACAATAATATTAAATGTATTCATATAAATAAATTTGGGATAGTAAACAAAATTAAATTGACATGGTTTGTAAATTTCAAATAAACATTAACTCATACACAAATAAAAATCAAATAAACAGCAAGAATTTGAATAAAAAGAAATTATCATTTCATATGGCATATGACAAAATAATAAAATTAAATGGTTCTGTGTTACAAAAATATTAACATTACCTACTCGAGGTATATCAAAGATCAAATGCTGTATTTTACAGCTCAAAAGCAAACACAAATTATCATATAAATTGTTCGTCAATCAGTTCGGTTGATTTTTCAATGAATTAACTGGCCAGTCCTTTGAGTGAGGCTCCATTTAAGAGAAATATTACTATGCGAAATTTCTACTTTAATGATTGTCAATGAAAAATATTAAGAAATGTACAGGTTAAATATCTTACAAACAAAAATCTGCTAATTACAATTTCAAGTACTATGTATTTAAATTCACAATATTGACAAAATTCTAAAGAATAAACAGGAAATTTACAGTTGCCCTTTTTTAGACACCTCACTGACACTATTGAAGTTCAAATTTGATCATGTTACTTTGAAAATTTAAATTGTAAAGGTTCAAATAATAGACTGCTGCATGAAAGGTCTTTGTTTGTCCCACACAAATAAATAAAATTTCATCGACTCACCAAGTTCCGACACCTGGAGTTACCTGTTGAACCTTTGAAGATGCTCTCCAAGTAGAGTCAACTATCAGACCTGACCTGACATAGGCTTGCCAATTCCGATACGAGAGGGAAGGTTGGAGAGAATAAGTGGCACGTTCCCTAAACGTTTATTTGGCAGGTGGATCTTGTTGCTTCAATACTGGGGGAGACAATTTGGCCCCTAACATCAAATAAACAGCTGTTTTAAGTCGATGTTCGGAATTAATTTGATTAAAAACTTTTTACGGCAATTAAAATGTAAATTGGCTCGAGCGAAATTTACAATGCCAATTGATTCAGCGCTTGGTAACAATCAGAAACTTTGTCTGATTAACTTGAGGGATTCACCAGGTTGGTGAATAAAGGATCACTGCTTAACTGGCGTTTTTCTGCTAGACACGTTGATTTAAATTCAAAAACCGATCAAATGATATTAAACAATCACTGACAACTGTTGTTAAATAGTATCGACAACAAAAAAGAATTTTATCACCTATTTTAAGATAATTATTAGCCACGGTAATTAAAAATATGTTTAGTCGGCAATTGCCCAGCTACGACTCCGCCGAGGTAGCATCTTGTGCATTCAGATCTAACCCTTTTTCCTTGACGCCTCACATCCCCTCGTCTACAATTCAAGGTTTTCTCGGGAATATTTGTTGAACGGCTCCAACGGTCGTTTTAGTTGACATCATCCACATGGAAAAATACAGATAAAGTCACAACGATATTAGCTATGTATTTCACAGCTTTGCATAAAAAACGTAACGTCTTTTCACTAGTGGAATTTTCCCTGCCTTGGTGTTGCAATGGAGCCCTGACTTGTTCACAGATTTCTATTGAAATCTTTCGAATATTCACAAGGTTTATTCAGTTCTTGGAAATATTCTTCCAGCAAAATGCGACGTAATTTTCCTTGGCAAACATATATTGAATTTTAAAGTACAAGTTAGAAATGCAGTAAAGGTGTTTACGGTACTTGAAGATTTAGCGACTTTTCATCAAAATAATTTTGAAATCAAAACATGAATTGCCTTACAGATATTGGATTGTCGGCTATTAATTAAGTCTCTTACGGGTTCATCTTGAATATTTAAAGTAGTATCGAAACGCAATCGTTACAAAAGTACATTTTATTCCCCAATATAAACAAAAAACCTGTATGTTCGTTCAATATACATGTATGTATGTACATATGTATTTATGTTCAAAAAAGATTAAAAAACGAAATGAAAATTCAATCAACAAAGGGGTTGGCAATAAAAACATTAAAAACTACATATTTGGGGATGAATCTACGTTCAATAGAAACGGAACTGTAAATAGATATAACTTTTATTTCTATGCAACAAGCAATCCCCATATATCCAGTATCCACAGTCAGACAAGATTATCTTTGAATGTTTGGAATGGCATTGTAGGAGAGTATGAAGTGGGACCAGATTTTTTCAAGGGAAAACCATTTACCTGTATTAGATAGATAGATAGATAGATAGGTGCTTTATTGTCCAAAGATAAAAATCTTATTGACAAGCAAAGTTAACATATAAAAGTAAAAGTTGTCAAAATATAAAAACACAAAAATATAAGTTCACAACAAATAGTAGTATAAATGCATAAGTAACTAGTACAACTATATATAAATAACAATATAAAAAACAATATAAACATAAATACACAGCTAACCAACAATATAATATAAACACACAAAGCAGTCCAAATGAAAACTCCCAAACAACATTAATCGAATCTGTCATAGTGCATCATTACAAAATTCATCTATTGAATAATAACATTTTGCACTAAAAATTCCTTAAGCTCTTTCCTAAAAATTTTAATGTCACCAATCCTCCACAAGTTTAGTGGTATCTGGTTAAATATCTTCTTACTATTATATATTGATGACCCCTTTAACAATGATGTGGACGGTATAGGAAGAGGAATGCAGTTCTTTTGTCTTGTATCACGAGAAGACAGTGAACTGATTTCATCTTTATATTTTTCATGCATGAGGCGTGCAGTCTCCAAAACAAACAGATACAGTAGGGTCAATATCCGCTGAGAAACAAATAAAGGTCTACAAGAGTCACAGACACTAACCCCACACAAATATCTGAGGGCTCTTTTCTGCAGAATAAATACAGAATTGAAAAGATAACCTGCACAAGAGCCCCAATAACAAATGCCATGCCTTAGATGGGACTCCACAAGTGAGAAGTAAACACTTCTAGATGTACTCTTGTCCAAGCTTTTTGAAACAATTCTTAGTGCGTGACAATCTGATGAAAGCTTCTTACATAGATGATTTATATGTGTTTCAAATTTTAACGATTGATCTAAGAACCTAACACAGCTCTCCTTCCCAAGTTCCCTAGCTGCTAGAGTTACAGCAGGCAGACTACATTTGAAATGCATGATACTAGTCTTAGAGATATTCAAAGTTAACAGATTTGAAATGAACCAGTTTTCTATCATCTTCATATCCTCTGCCACATTGCGCTCCAGTGCTCCAACACTATCAATACTCCACAATATGGTTATATCATCAGCATAGATAGTAATATGACCCTTAATTTTCAACATAGACAGGTCATTAATATAAAGTAAAAACAGCGGTGGTCCAAGAACAGACCCCTGCGGAACACCATGGTTAATATGTTGGTACCCAGAGCTAATATGACCAAGTTAAACACTCTGCTGACGATCAGATAAATAGGACCTCAACCATTCAAGCAATGTCCCCCTAAAGCCATAAGTAGGAAGTTTACGTAACAGTATCTCATGGTCAACACAATCAAATGCTTTAGTGAGATCACAGAACACTGCCGCAGCTACCTGATTGTTATTCAGTGAAAGGGACAGATTTTCAAGAAAAGAAAAGATTGCATCATTTGTACCTTTTTTAGGTTGAAATCCAAACTGGGAAGATGTTAGGATCTTGTGTTTACCAAGAAATACCTGCATTCTATTTTTAATTAATTTCTCAACTATTTTAGAGATGGTAGGAACCAGAGACAGAGCACGAAAACTATTTGGAGAATCTGTTTCACCTCCTTTATATGCAAGAATTACTCTAGCCATTTTCAGAGACGAGGAAAAGATCCCGTTATAATTGAACTATTAATTGCATCTGCCAAGATTTCAAGAACCCAATTAGGAAGGTAAAGAAGGAGTTTGACAGAGATACCATCCCACCCGATAGAATCCTTGTTCTTAAAGTCATGGAGCACTCCATGAATCTCAGTAGAATCGACCAGCGTAAAAAAGAATGTGTCAGGGATAAAAACATCATCCATGAAGCCCAGTGGATCCGTCCAAGGGACCCTCCACTGTATCAGCCCAGAAGCAATGGAACAATAATAATCATTGAGATGATTAGGATCCAGTTCAGAAGTCACCCGATGAGAACCATGTCCTCCCAAAAAACATTAACAATTGACCATGACTCTCTCTGTCTGTTTGAAGACCGCAGTATCCTTTGTCTATAATATTGTTGTTTTGCAACCTTTAAAACTCTTCTGTATATCCGTCGATAATTATTACATTGGAATATGAATGAGGCATTGTTACCAGCATATTTTCTAATTGTATGCAGGCAACGCATGTTTCTTGACGACACTTTCAATCCTTTAGTAACCCATGGTTTCTTTATTTTATTCTTTATGTCCTTCAAAGGAAATGCAATATTGAAGAAGTATATTAATATATTACTAGAAGATGTACCACTTACTATACGTCAAAAAATGTGGTACCTTAATCATGGTGCTCCAGTGCATCACACAGGCCCCATTCAACACTATCTTAATGAAAAATTTCCAGAGAAGTGAATTGGTACAGGAAGATCAGTTGTATAGTATTTTTCCACTTTGTAAAAAATATATGTTGTACAATTTTTTAAAGTGATTGTTTATACACACTAAATTCTTCTGCAAGTATGGATTTCTTTGCTTCAAGCGCTCTATTATTTTCATTTTGTCATCAATTGTAATTACATTTATTTTCCTTAGGATGTTCAGCCTTATTGTTCTTATCACCTTAAACCTAGACTGTTGACTCAACGTCTGCACTAGACTAAACAAGAAACAACAAGTACATAGTGTGATGTGACGTATGATGACGAACTGCTAATTTCAATCCTGCTGCGCATGAGTAGATTGTTATAGCCGATATATGGGCAGCATAAAATCGTCGTTATAAGCGATACGTCGCTTTAAACGATGTCGTCTTAACCAATATATTTCAGTTTAGGTTTATACAGAAATTAGATAAGACGTTGAGATTTGGTCATTAAAGCCAATGTTGTAATATCCAATGTCAGCAAAATCGATACACGAAGTCTGTGAATTAAGTAATGAGGCTGTTTTTTTTAATTATTATTTAAATATAATAACAATTGAACATTGTCTCCCTCAAAATAACTCCCTTGAAAACTCACACAGCGTTGGAGATGGTTATTCCACTCCTCATAGCAGTGCTGGCACACAGATTGTTCAGAGAACAGTAAAGGTTGGCAGAAGGGCCGTAATAGGCGTAGAAACATAATTGTTAAAAACACTAAAATACTAAGTAAAAGTAGTTTAGTTTACTTCTTTACACTAAGGACTGTAAATATTGCGAATAATTAGAGGTCAGAATTGTATCGATTAACATTGACAATATCACATTTAGTATGTGAACAATAAACAAAGTAAATTCGCAACGTACAAGGTACGCAGGAATGCTAAAGTTGGCAATTTGGAAGGTCGCAAACTAATGAAGAAACTATAAGTTGTATTGTTAGTAAACATGAAAGAGTCAGAATGAGATGAGTTAAATAAGTTCTTACGATGTAGACAATCAATTTAGATTGCTTAAAATGTAAAAACGCGACACTTGTGATTTAATTATGTAAACATAATAACACTGTTCAATTAAGATTCACGATGTAAACAGTCCATGTCAAGTTCATTCAGTTTTGTTAATAGTATTATTGTTGATTTTTGTGAGTTATTAAATTTATAATTAAACCGTTACCAATGTCCAAATACGCCTAGTTCGAAGAGTTTGTTCCTCAAATTATCCTCCGCTCCCTAAACACAGTAACTGGAACGGCCTTTAGCTGGTCAGTTACAGCTGTTTGAATGTTTTCCAATGTTTCAAAATGATGTCCCTTGAGATGAATTTTCAACCTTGAGGAGAGGAAAAAGTAAAAAATGTTAATTCACTGTCTGTCTTTGAGGCACAAACTCTTTGTAGACCTGGCTATCAAAGAAACAACTCAGCATGGTTGTGAACTTCGATTCGTTCATTCTTGCTTTTTTGGGCTTTGGAGAGTCTGAAGTGTGCCATTCCATGCCGTGGGTTTGATTTGCGGGTCACACTCAAACGCCTAACTTTCATCACGTTCCAAAAAATTTTCATTATTTTCAATCGATTCCAAAAAGTCATGGCACCTTTGCCTCCTAATGTCTTTTTGCTTGTCATTCCTAATTCATTGATCAAAACTTGATGAACAGTTGTATGACAGAAATTCAAGTGTTCCCCAATCATTCTGACTGTCAACTGACGACCTGAACACACAAGATCGCGGTTTCTCTTGACATTTTCATAGGTTCTTGCAGTTGAAGGCCTTCCGCTGCATGGCTCATCTCCAATCTACTCCCGTCTTTCTGAAAATGCCTTAAACCACGGAAAAACTGGGCTGTCTGCGTAGGTCTGATGAAGTTTTACAACAGTTTCTGTTGCACTTTGCCCAAGTCCGAAGCAAAACCTGATGGCACACCATTACTCTAAATTAATGTCACCCATTTTTAGAACTCACTACGAAACCGGTTTCACCGGAGCGACGACGACGGACAACCAAATGACTCAGTCGAGTTCAAACTCATACTAAACGCGTAGCACATGTCAGCCTGTCGTCCTTCCATGCCATGTGCTTCCAGTGTTGCAATATCAAATGCTGCATTGTCAGTCTCATTACTTAATTTACAGACCTTGTATACCATTTCTTAGGAAATATGTGCCTCACCAACACTTCTACCTCAACTGTTGGTTCGAATCATTATATGTTGAAAACACAAATCAGTTCTATTTATGTAGATAATATTTAACTATTTGAAAATTTATCTGCACAAAAAATTCTGGCATTTTGTTTTGGAATGGTTTGGAAGCAAGTAATAATAGCAGGTTTGTTGCTAGAATGTAGAAAATATAATGAAGTAGGTAGAACGAGTACCATGGAAAAATTGTAAAAGTGACAGTTAATCAGCAAGATTTGGCAGTGATATTTTAGACTTATTAGAGATGAAAATTGTATCAATTGCAAACACAAGGAAAATATGCTTATTTGTATTATATGCTGTATAATTATGTTTACATATACTCTACAGCTATTCAACTTTTATATGTCAAACTTTGACAGCTTATTTATAAAACATTATAGTTACAAAAACAACCAAGTTCAAGTGCTTACTGGAAAGTTTCCAGGCTGAGTATCAATATACCTTCATATTCTACATTTACATTGTACCTAATTCATGTGTTTTTATATTTTACAGGTGGAGTGAAACTTGGTTTGGGAGATTTTATATTCTACAGTGTTCTTGTTGGAAAGGCTTCATCATATGGAGATTGGAATACAACTTTGGCATGCTTTGTTGCCATTCTAATTGTAAGTTTCCTTTTAATTTTTATATAAAGCCCCTGCACAGCACCTACAGAAAACCCTATCGAATGATCATTCAAACGGTATTGATCTACTTAAAAAGCCGAACGGTGAATATATAAACAGCCCAGAGGAAAGCACTAGAGTTCTCCTACACACTCACTTTCCAGTAGTGATGGGTCGTTATTTAACTGTCGGTTATTTTTAAACGGTTGTCGAGCCGCAACGGTAACCACCAGTTGTGGATTTATTTAAAAAAACAGCTTACTAAATAACGCTTTTTACACTAAACTAGAATTCGAAGTCGTATCTGTTTCAGTTCCACTGCAACTAGGTTCGATGAATAAACATTGGTTTTCATCGGCAACTGTTAAATTTAACTATTTAACGGGATGAATGGACATGCGACTGGGAATGAAATAAATATGTATGGGTATGCTATGCAGTATAGAGCAGACTTTACTTCATAACATATTACTTAACAGGAAACACGTTATTTATACTCTAGTGTGCTCACTCTCGCTCACAGCTTTGGGAATGTAGGATACTATCGATCGACTATCCAGTTCAAAATAACAGCGAAATAACTGAAGCTGTTATTTTCAATGGGTATTATAAAATAACGTAAACGGCTTTAACTGTTAATAGAAAATAACGGTTTTTCCCATCACTACTTTCCAGGCTTACAAAACACAAAAGATACTTATCACAAGAACAGCTTAACTGATCAATGGTTGAGAAACCCAGTGAGCATTGGGAAAAGACTGGTATAAAGGCATAACCGATTTCCGTTTCACGGGAATACGGGGAAAAGCAGAAAAGTAGTTTTTAGGGTTAACTCGTTTAATACAACTATTTTAAACTTAACAACAAGTGCACAGTGATGCAATAACAATTAAAAATGAATGGAACTCCCATTTGTATGGGGTCATTAATACTGGAGTTTATTAAGTGCTTCTGGGGTCACGGTACGGACGGCGAGACGCGCACTTCTCCTGGGCTGCGTTCGCTGTACCACTGCCTCTGACTGCAAGCAGGGTGGTTCCAAGCCGGCGTTGGGAGAAGCGGAGTTGCCACGTCTATGTTGGGATGTTACACTGGCGCATAAAATATAAATTTTCAATCCTAAAATAAATTGATCTTCAAACTATACAACAGTTGATAAATTTGGATCATTGTCTTAGTGATATCTAACAACAGCAGTCTCTCCAAACCGGAAATAATCTGGAAAATCAAAATGAAGTTCTCGTAACAGCAAAATGTCGTGATATCCATTTTGCTGTTCATAAGACCTTCATTTTGGTTTTCCTTACTTTTGAAACGTAATACAATATTAAAATATGTGTTAAAAATCTTAATATTTTTATTTATTTCAGGGTCTTTGTCTAACTTTGCTGCTATTGGCAATATACCAAAAAGCTCTTCCAGCCCTACCAATATCCATCACATTTGGTCTAATATTTTACTTCGCCACCAAAGAAATTGTAAGTCCATTTGCTGACAGTTTAGCAAATGAACAAGTGTTCATCTAACCATTCCTATTTTAATTATTAAACCCCTAAGTAAGTTTAAATTAATTTTCTATGTTAAATTAACAATAAATGTTTTTAAATAAATATTTAACAAAATGTTCGCTTTTTATTACATCTTGTTGGCGAGTCGTTAAAATGGTTTATTAAACGTAGTTTTTAGCATGAAAGCTATTTTTATACCGCTCTGTATTTAAATTAGAAGATGAGCATCTGCTAAATTACATTATAGGTGAAGAAAGTAGTTCAGATGAAATATGACAGGAAATGATGCACTGTAATTAGAGATAAGGGAAATTCGGATCTTTTCGAAGAGTCGAATCACCGGCTCCGGGTCTTTTTGAAGATCCGGATCCTTGAGCCGGTTCTTGAATCCCAATGAATCTCTGTCTCACGTGACTGTGACTTGATACATACTGCATTCAGTAAGATCGACCAAAACAAAAGAGATGATCAAGAGGGAGAACTTATATGGATTGAAATATACATCCAAGATTATATGAATGTTAAAAAAGATTATGTCTTATGGCTTCAGTGCCATGTGCAAGAATTTTTAGTATAAGTGGTCAAATTGTAACGGAGAAAATAACTCCATTGAGAAACAAAAAATAAATAAAATTATATTTTTATATGTTAATATGTAATAAATGTTTCAAAAAATTGAATGTATAATTATATTTTTATTGTTGCTATTATTACCTACTATTAGTAGTAGTAGCAGTGGTGGGGAGGCCAACGCCAAGCAAGTAGGCGGCAATGGGCCCTTTTTGCCAACCCCAGCAACCATGCTCTACTCTTCCTCGGTTCCGTCGCCAAACCGCCTCGACCTCGAGATGAAGGCCGTGACGATCGAGATGAAGGCCGTGACGGTCTTCAATTGGACGGTACTTACCTGATTCCTCTGCAGAGTCCTCGATCCGAACAATTCTGCGCGAAGACTCCCAAAAGCCTCGCATTCACACAGGTAGTGGTAGGACGTTTCTTCATCCGCAGTGGCCTGTCAGCACCCCAAGGATGCGGCGAAGCGTAGGTCGACACCTTCCGCGTAGCCAGACAGCTTTATCTCTGTCCGGCCCCTCCACGAAGTCCCTCGCCTGCCTGCAGCCACCAACCGACCCCCAGTGCCTCTCCATTGCTTCCTCGGTCCACCTGTCTAAGGCGACAGAGACTGTCTTCCTACTTATGCCTATCGCAGGCTCCGGGCCACAGAACGGCCGCCGGGAATCGAGTCTTGCGAGATTATTCGCCACCGCATTCCCAGCTACGCCACAGTGTCCCGGAACCCACACCAGTTGCACCTCCTTCGTCCTGGCTAGTCCTCTGAGGGCGTCAGCGCACTCCTGAACCAGTGTTGACCTGATTCTGGCTGCGCAGACTGCCCAGAGGACCACCATCCGAGCAGATGCAGACATTTCTCGGGACTCCTCTTCACATCCCGTCTATTGGCCACAGATAGGATAGCATACACCTCTGTTTCGAATGCTGTGGTATATGCGCCAAGAGCATAGCTCTCGCGCACCCCCAGGCCCTCGATGTATATTCCTGCCCCGAAGGATTGTTGGTCCTCCAGCCGCGATCCGTCGGTGAAACAGACCAGGCTTGCGGGCTGGAATGCAACCTAATTTTCCCTCCACTGATCCCTACTGGGGATCCTGAGGGTGTATGGCCTAGTCAACCTGATATCGTCCTCGGCATCCCGCACCTTTATGACGGAATTTCCTTTTCCACCTCCTTGGCGACTCTTGCATGCCCTATTACTGCTCCCTCTCCGCACCAGTTTCCTGAATCCCACATTCTAAGATGCGACGCCATAGCCTCCCTTCTGATACAGATGGGAAGCGGTGGCAGCATCAACAGGACCTCTAGCGTGGCTGAGGGTGTCGTCCTCATAGCGCCTGTGATACCCAGGATTGCCAGCCTACCGCTGGTAGTTTGGTTCACACCACACCACCAGACCAACGCCCCATAGTGGATTCTCGGCCTGACGATTGCAGTGTAGATCCAATGAAGGATCCGAGGATTAAGTCCCCAGGTCCTCCCTATCACACGACGCAGCTGCCAGAGGGTCGCTACTCCCTCACTACTCGTTCTATTTGCGGCCCCCAAGTTAGTTTGGGGTTCAGGATCACCCCCAGATATTTGACCTCTCGCACTAAAGATAAAGGTTTTCCAAACATCACGGGCGCCCTGAACCCCTCTACCTTCCTCTTCTTGGTAAATAGGATCGTCTTCGTCGGGTTTACGGAAAGTCCCTGCTCACCACACCACCTTTCGATTATGCATTACCTACTATTGGATAAATAAGTAATTTACACAATATGTATGTACAAGAAAAATAGATTCTACAAACGATATAATATATAGGTACCCAATAAAAAATATGAAACCTTCAATAATCTAAATACTTCAATTGCAACATGCAGGCAGTTCTAAGTTGAATTCTGAATGTGCCGTATTCAACCCGAATGTTTTGGTTCTCCTTTCACTGCTCACAGCGCTGTGATCCGAGGGCCAAGAACAAGAACGTAACAGCGGATCAGGCATAACATACGCCAGAGTCAGTGTCAATAGCGGTCGGTTCGTTGCCTCACGACTCAGGACAGATAAAACTTGGATTCAGGATCCGTTATTCATAATTTTAAGAGCCGGTACTTTCCGATATTTTTAAAGATCCTAATCTTTGAACCGGTTCAGATCTGATCCGAACATCTTTAACTGTAATAAAGCCCAAAAAAAAAAAACAACAAATTGTCTATTTTGTATATAAAACGTATTTTAAGGGCAATTACGACCAAGAAACTGAAGACTTAAAACATTCCAAAAAGTCACTGTATTAAAAACAATACATTTTGACTCGGCTTCGAGTCATCTTCAGAAGTAAATACTGCAACCGTTTAAATGAAGAGGAAATCTGATGCTAAATATGCTGTCAACAACATCTCAATAAAAACCTCACAAATCATTGCAAATCCTAGATGAAATTCTTGCTAACAATTAAACGCAAAAACAGTCAGAGCTCACATCAGAAACATAAAAGACGATCGAAACAGTTACAATATTATTAAAAATTTTAACTGTTTTGACCATGTTTAATATTTTTTGGTATTAGCTCTGACTGTTTTTGCATAGAATTATAAACAAGTGATTAACACACCTCCGTGGTGCAGTGAAATGAGTGTTTAGCTGCTACACGGAGTGTCCGGGTTCGATTCCCGGTGGTGGCAGTTTCTGTCACTGTGTGTTGGGTGTGTGTCCATTGTCTTTTCTATGTAACCTCCCCCCGCACAAGCTGCTCAAGAGCTTCTGGACAAGAGGGTGTCATTTATTCCATTTTGGATTAGTAATGATTTGTGAGCTTTTCATTGAGATGTTGTTGACAGCATGTTTAGTTTTCCTCTTCAGTATGCTTTGGTAGACTTAAACTACTGGCAGTATTGACTCCTGAAAATGGCTTGGAGCTGAGTCGAAATATATTGAGTTAATACAAAGTGACTTTCTTGAAGTTTTAAGTCCTCAGCTTTTAGTCATAATTGCCAGTAGTATTATCACACCAACCTGTAACGACTGTTACTGCTCCCTACAAAAATGTATACAGTGTGAACCACCGGGAACTGCATCTATTAATTATGGAGAAACCATTATCATGAGGAAAAATCTCAAATGTTGGTAGTGTACTAATGCAATTGAGGGGCACTTGACTAAAATATTTTTCTTATTTCATATTGAACACCCAGTATATTATGACATTTTGAGATTCTACGTAAACTTCTGAATAGTTTTTGTGTATAATATCATATACCTATGGTTTCTTGAGATATTTGAACTTTTATGTCAAAATTGACGTTTTCAGACTGGAATATAATGATATTTTTCTCTCATACACAAGACATAATTATTTACTTTGGATTGCTTTGCTTGGAGACGAGGACATAGTCTAACAGTGTTTGAATGAAATTATTGAATTTATTGATACAGAGTTTTAGAAAAAGAAGTACCAAAATTAAGATGAAAAACCTGTTGAAACTTGAGTTTTTTTTTCAAATGGAAAGCCCCTATTTTGACTATTTAAGCTTATTCCGCATTAAAAACCAGGAAAATTTTGTATGAGGTTGTTTATTCAAAAAAAACGTACTTTTCGAAATATTAACAATTTTCTATTTTTCCGTCACAATAGTGGCCACTTGATCTCACTTTAGTTGGCCACGATGATGTTTACAATACAATTGTCAGATGCTAAATTAATGTCACTTGGTTTTTAATTGGTTCAAACAATGATGCCAGGTAAAGTTATTGTAAGAACATGTGAAACATTTGCGAGTAGATATCCTCAAAAACCCAAACTAACTCCAAATACATAAAACTTCAAAAATTTTGGATCAGTCAAGAGCAAAGGTACAGAGAAGTACACCAGTCGTCAACAATCAAAAGACTGAAATTGCAATTTTGGCTACTAAATTTTGAGATTTTTCCTAATTATGGTTTTCCCATAATCAATTGATACAGTTTCCGGTGGTTCATCTATATAAGAATAGGCGACTTAAAATGTTGACATAAAAGTTACAAAGTTGGTGATGTTGGACAAAAGTTGCACAATTATAAAGGCACCTCAGGAGTTCTTTTAGATTTTGAAAATTTTCCATAGGTAACTAGATCCAGACAAAAAAACTAAAAACTCTGGACGCAGCAAGTGCGTTATGGTAGTGAATTTTCATAAAAATGTTTTTAATTGCACATGTGTGTTTCCTTTTTAAGAAAGCAGGCATCAATTTTGGTTACCAGTATAACCTATATAGTAAAAACAATGTGCCATGTTTCATAAAAATAACTTTATTGTGTGAAAATGTACAAAAATTTCCAAAAGTAAACTTAAAGTGTTCCCGGAAAAACTCGTTTCTTGGTCAACCTTATAGGTTAATAGCAAATTGAGCTATTCAAATTTGAAGCATTTAATGAAAATTCGCTACCATAACGCACTTGCTGCGTCCCGAATTTCTTTTCTTACAAACATGCATCGCTGAAAAATTCAAAAATGCAATAACATAAGGCGTGTTTGATTAAAAAAAAAGAAGAAAATTTGTATCACCAACGACTTATGGGCCATCCTGTGATTGTAGAAATATTTTTTTAAGATGTAGCTCAGGATACCCTATAATTAATATATACAAATTTTCTTCATATCTTGTATAATAACGGATATATTGAGCTTTATTGATTTTTTACGAAAATTCGACAAAAATTATATACCATTAAACGATAAACTCTAAAGCTAAGGCTACTGCCAAGCATCAGAGAAAGGGTCTATTTGAAATGAATTTTCTGGAAACATTTTAGTAAAATGAAGGACAATGACGGTTGAAACTAAGACTTCAGAGTTTGTAAAACATCCTTCTTGAGACATGTGATTTCCATATCCCGTATTAGATTCAAGTTCTTTGCCTAAATGTTGCCGATTTTGACGTTTTAAATCGCAACTTTGACGTTTTGAGGAAAACCCCAATTTATTTTTCTTTAAATGCCTATAACTTTTTTGTCTTTTAACCTACATAGCTAAATTTTGGTAGGTAGCTTACCTATAAGGATATTAACTAGCGTGCCAAATTTGGTTGCCCTTACTTTGTTAATTCCGGAGATATAAATTTTTTTCGAAAGAAAACACAAAATTTTCCGGGAAAACCTGGGCAGATTTTCCTGGCTAACGAACTTATCCAAGCCATTTGCATAAGGAATTTTTCCACCAAATTTAGTCAAAATCGGCCTATTATTTTTTGAGTTATCGGTGTGATACATATATATATATATATATATATATATATATATATATATATATATATATATATATATATATATATATATATATATATATATATATATATATATATATATATATATATATATATATATATATATATATATATATATATATAACATATAAAAATTGAAACTGACCCCGGATATGTGTTCTAGGGGGCCTAGTTCGCGGTCATTTGAAGAAATTTTTTCAAAATTCAAAAGTCGGGATCTCCTCATTAGTGAATTTTTTTTAAGAAAATTCACTAAAAAGCGGCCATTTTTTCGTTCTTTAATATTTCAAAAACCAAGTATTCTAAAGGTCTGAAATTTTATATATATAACAGGGTACCCAGCGACCTGGAAAATCAGGGAATATGAAATATCCCCTAAAATGTCAGAAAAATTTATGATTTTACTCAAATGTCATGGAAATCATTCAGTAGACCTGGAAATTATATATTTGTAAAATTTTGTCACTAGCAGATGCATTTTTATTTTATATATATTATATGAATTTTCTCACGTAAATAGTTTTCTCATACCTAGGAAAATATATCTGATAACAATGCGGCTTACCTTTGGTACCAATATCAATTAAATCTGCCAATTAACGCAGCATATGCCACATCATGCGCCGATATAAATAGTGTCTTCTTCTTCTATCTCAAACATGTCTCATATGTACATCTCACTTGGACCATTCTTCCTTGAATGCATAAAATTCAAAATGCGTTTTATGTTGTGGCCGGGTACAGCTCTGCTGTGAATGTGTTTATTCTATTTTAACCTTTATGATCATGTTGAAAGTTGCAAAATATTTAGCTTTTGTATATGGCGCATGTAAACAGTATCTTTGTTTCATTTTTTCAGCGAATTTTCATAAATAAAACTTCGCTTTTAGAGAGATAACGACTTTCGAATTAAAAAAAAAAAATGTAATAGGCACAAATCTGAGCTTTTGTAACCCATTTCCCAGGCTTATTCAAACTTTATGAACGAACAACATAGTTTGCAAATTTTCTACGCCACCTAGAGATTCTGGTTTGTTCCATCACACTCATAAATTCTTTCCGGGGGCTAAGTTCGTCGGCCAGTCATGAAAGTCAAGTTTTTCCATGAAAAAATTGCAAATTTTCTTCTCGAAAATGCTATGTGTTATAAATTTAACGGAGTTAAGCATACTTATGTTTTTGATTATGTAGGTTTCTTCGTAATTTTTATTTATTTTGTTCATAAAAGAAAGTATTCAGGTATGTGTGTTTTTTATTTTGAGTATTATGAACAATGTACTCCAGGGGCCTGGAAATGTCAGTGAATTTGATTTTTGATTTCTGCTGGGTACCCTGTGATTATGCAGGGTACCCAGCAGAAATCAAAAATCAAATTCACTGACATTTCCAAGCCTCTCGAGTACATTGTTCATAATACTCAAAATAATAAACACACATTCCTGAATACTTTCTTTTATGAACAAAATAAATAAAAATTACGAAAAAACCTACATAATCAAAAACATAAGTATGCTTAACTCCGCTAAATTTATAACATATAGCATTTTCGAGAAGAAAATTTTTCGTTTTTTCGTAATTTTTATTTACTTTGTTCATAAAAGAAAGTATTCAGGTATGTGTGGTTTTTATTTCGAGTATTATGAACAATGTACTCGAGGGACCTAGAAATGTCAGGTAATTTGATTTTTGATTTCTGCTGGGTACCCTGTGATTATGCAGGGTACCCAGCAGAAATCAAAAATCAAATTCACTGACATTTCCAAGCCTCTCGAGTACATTGTTCATAATACTCAAAATAATAAACACACATTCCTGAATACTTTCTTTTATGAACAAAATAAATAAAAATTACGAAAAAACCTACATAATCAAAAACATAAGTATGCTTAACTCCGCTAAATTTATAACATATAGCATTTTCGAGAAGAAAATTTTTCGTTTTTTCGTAATTTTTATTTACTTTGTTCATAAAAGAAAGTATTCAGGTATGTGTGGTTTTTATTTCGAGTATTATGAACAATGTACTCGAGGGACCTAGAAATGTCAGGGAATTTGATTTTTGATTTCTGCTGGGTACCCTGCATAATCAGTAATTCTGGTTGTTGAGGTAATCTAAAAAAATATCTAAGTAATATATCTCTAGTCTAATACCTTTGTGACCTACGATCGTCAACATTTTTTTCTTATAGGTGCCATATTAATTTTTTTATCAAAGGATAGCATATTTTTTCTGGTTATGCTAATATATCACTTGAGAGAGTTTAATTTTTCTTTATGTAAAATAAACAAAAAATAAATTAAGCACAAGTAGGGTGTGATTTACTGACACAATTAGAACAAAATATTTTCTGTCATATTCAAGCAGTAGTGAAAATAAAATAATACTATCAGTATTATTAACAATTATTTTTAATTGTGATAATGAAGAAAACATATTAAGCGATGAATGTGATATGGCTTTTTTTTATTTCATTAATATGAGACCTGTAGGAATTTTCTTTGTGTATGTATCAAAAATCAAAACAAAAATGCTGTTCTGTTTATATGAACGTTTACTTCTTCAACAAATTTATTTTTATCCTTCATAAGACATTTCCTTCCTCCTGAATTTTGATTTGTTTTCATTTTTGACATAAACAAAAAAGTTGGGGATGCAGCATGTGCATTCTTGTGGTGATTTTTTATAAGAATTGTACACTATTAGTAAGGATCGGGGGGATGGTGTGCTGATAGCTGTGCATAAATACCTTGATTCTACTAGGATTGCTGGTGATATTTCACTCAATGAAGTTTATGTGTTGGTGAGGATAGGAAGGCGGAGCCTCATTTTTGGTGTTTGTTACATTCCACCTAATTCAGAAGTTGCTATATATGAACATCATTGTGATTCAGTCGATCGTGTTTTGTCTGATCATCCCAATTCTGAGGTCGTTGTCTGTGGGGTACAACCTCCCAAACGTTACCTGGACAAGCAGTGCTGAGAGTGCTCCAGTTATTAGTGGTTACCTTCCATCAGCCTCACTTGTTTCTAACAGTTTTGGCTTTTGGGGCTTGTTCCAAAAAAATTTGTACCTAATGAATTAAATAGATCTTTAGATTTAGTTTTTAGTAATATAGATAACATGTGTTGGTGCGTCTTTGGATCCGGTTTTTCCTGCTACTGCACATCATGTGCCCCTGGACATTTCTTTTTCACTTGAGACTCCTCCAATTGAACCCTATGAAGGGTATTTTTATGACTTTCGTAATGCCGATTATTGTGCCATTAATTATTTTCTTTCCGAATTTGACTGTATCTTGAGTCATTGGAGATAAATGATGCTGTGAAATGTTTTTATGACGTTCTGTTTAATGCTGTGGATCGGTTTGTTCCAGTTAAGAGATGTAAAAAATCATGTTTCCCTCCTTGGTTTAGTGTCGAGCTTAGAGGCATGATAACAGAAGAAGAGGGTACACAGTCAATAGAGAAATATAGCAGAATAGATGATTATATTAGGTTTTCTGGTCTCCGAGAGGAATGTAGGAATCTTCATGATACTTGTTACAGAAATTTTATTGCTTATACTGAGGATAATTTTGAAAACAATCCGGCTTCTTTCTGGTCTTGTATTAACAAGTTGAGGATGGTTTATGATCTTCCTGAGGCTATGTATTATGATGATGTTAGGAGTGATTCTTTGCATGATTCGGTGGGTCTTTTTGATAGTTTTTTCTCATCTGTGTATGAGGGTCAAGCTGGGAGTGTCGGCCCCGATCCTTTTTTGCGTGAGTCGGTAAATATGACTGTGCCTAGTGTTACTTCTGCTGATATTATTGATCGTATCTGTAGTTTGAAAGATAAACTTACTTACGGTCCAGATGGAATCCCCTCCCATCTATTAAAATCTTGTGCCTTCACCTTGGCAATTCCACTGAGGATTCTCTTTAATAGGTCTTTGTTGTCTGGAGAGTTTCCACATGTTTGAAAACATTCTTATTTGATGCCCGTTCATAACCAGGGACCAAAGCATATGGTTACTAATTATAGAGCTGTTTGTATTCAGTCAGAGATACCCAAACTTCTTGACTTTTTGTCTCTAGACATATAACTTGGGAATGCAGACATGTTTTCGTCGAACGGCAGCATGGTTTTCTTAAAGGAAGATCTACAACAACCAACCTTCTTCTTTACCAGAATGTATTGGTCTCAGCTTTGGAGGATAGGTTACAGGTTGATTGGGTGTATACAGATTTCTCCAAAGCATTTGATAAGGTTAATCACGCCTTATTATCGTCAAAACTTGCATTGTTGGGTTTTAATGCCAATTTGTTGTCTTAGGTGTGCAGCTTCCTTACGGGTAGGTCCCAGAGTGTAAAGATCAGAAACTTCATTTCTGATAGTATTACTGTTTCTTCAGGAGTTCCTCAGGGTTCACATTGTGGACCAGTCCTCTTTAATATTTTTATCAATGATGTCATACATTCACTTAAGCATAGTCAGATTTTGATGTTTGCTGATGATATCAAAATTTTCAAGATTGTTCGTTCCAGACAGGACGCTTTACTTTTACAGGAAGACTTAAATCGTTTTGGTCAGTGGTGTGGTGACAATCTTCTGACTCTGAATGTTGATAAGTGTTTCTGCATTACATTCACTAGAGCTCAGTTTCTCATTGACTTTCTGTACTTCATGGGCTCTAGTGCTTTACAGAGGAAGGAAATGATTAAAAGACTTGGGCATTATATTGGATAGGGAATTATCTTTTAAGGATCACATAGAATACATAGTATCTAAAGCATATAAAATGTTAGGATTTATTCATAGATCAACTCTGGATTTTTCATGCAATAGCTTGAGAAGGCTATGCATTGTGGTCTGGTTCGCTCTTTGTTGGAATGCTCTTCTGCTGTCTGGAGTCCGAATTACAATATTTATATCAATCAGATTGAGGCCATACAAAATAGATTCTTAAGAATTTGTACTTACAGAATGGGCTTGCAGAGAAATGATCGTAACTTTTCTTATTTGCGGAATCGGCTGCACTTGCAGTCACTCAGTGGTAGAAGGATTGTCAGTGATGTTTGTTTTTTGCATAAATTATTAGTGAATAAAATTGATAGTCCTTCTTTGCTTGAGTTAGTCTCTCTAAGGATTCCGGACCGCACGAGAGCAAGGGAGGTTTTTGTGGTTCCCTTCCATCGAACCAATTATGACTTTTTCAATATGATGTCGAGAGTGGTGAGAACTGCAAATGAGTATTCGGAGCTCTTGGATATGTTTGATGATTCTGACCGTTCAATTAGAGGCATTTTAAGAGGTGTTATTGATTGAATTGTCATACATACAGTGTACAGGTTATGTTTTGCTTTTTTGTTATGTTCTTATATTGAGATAGGTTATTTAAGACTAATGTAGTTTTAGATGTTCTTATTATTATTGTAAATGGTTGATCCGTTGAATAAATAAATAAAAATAAAAAAGTTATTATTAAAACTAATTCCTTAAATTTAAATTGATCTTGGAGATTAGTTTTAGAGGTCCCAGTAAGCGATTACTTCAAGAAATTTCTGTTTTCTATGGAGCTAGAAAATTAAAATTTGGTATATGTATGTGTGTGTGTGTGTGTGTAAATACTACAAGTTACTTTAAAAAAATTGTATTACAAATTTCATTCAAGTTACAAAAGTTTTTCAGAAAAAAATTAATTATTTACAAATGGAATGTACCTGCCAAACTATCAATATGGCAGGTATTTTTTCTTAATAATTTCTTGGATGGTTTTGTTTAGGTCAACCCAAACAAAACTAGTTTTTGCAAACAAAACAACCAAAAAGGTATTTTACATAGGTTTTACTATGGCTCAAGATTGAAGATTATAGCTTAATGGGAATCTGAGTTATCGGATTTGAAATCTTTTTGTGACAATTCTCTACCACAACGTACTTGCTGCACCCAGACCATCTTCATCGCTTATTTACTGTTGCTGTATCCATACTTTTTTAAATGATAAAATATTGTAGCTCTCCATGTGAGACTGACAAACAAAGCAACCTCAAATTCATGGGGGTCTCCTTCCCATTCTACATGCCTACAGCCACCCTCAATGCATAAACAAGAAAAATGTCTCCGGAACAACCCCCAAGAAAGTTACAGGACCTGCAGCGAATAAGGGTTCTGGGCGAAGTAAACAGGATTTTAAGGAAGTATAGCTGCAAATGGGTAGAAGGTAGCTAATAGAGGTCCAACTAAGCCTGTTTTTTCGAACTTTCCACTCACATTTCCTTTTTATCTTCTTCCGGCCCAGCACCCCTATTCACTCCTGGTCCTGTAATTTTCTAAGGGGCCGTATGGAAGAAATGTTTCTTGTGGTATGTGCTTTCAGAAAGGGTTATAAGCATGTCGCCCGTGTGCTAAACTGCAAATTTACCGAAAATTAAATTTTTATTTCCAAAAGGAATGTACCTGCCAAATTATAAACGTGGTAGGTATTTTTCCTTTTTAATCTCTTGGATGATCCATTTTAGTCAACTCAATCGAACAGGTTTCTGCAAACAAAATAACAAAAAAAGGTTTTTTAAAAGAAATTTGTAGTTATTTTTCAAATCTAGTACCGACGGTGCCTTTATATAGGTTTTACTAGGTATGAAAACTGAAGATTCTAGTTTAATGGGAAATTGAGTTATCACTATTTAAAATATTTTTACAAAAATTCGCTACCATAACGCACTTGCTGCACCTAAACTCTATCAACACTTATTTACTATTACTGTATCCATACTTTTTGAAAATGAAATAAATATAAACAATACAAAATTTTGAAATTTAAATTTTAATAATTTACATTGTATATCTGATTCCAAAGAATGACTTTAGTGTTTGTTGCTGATATATCCTCATTTCTCGCGCTCGATTGGCGCATTCTTTTCGTTCGAGATGAGGTTTGATATTAATAATTAATTGCTATATATGCCTACACCAGTTACTAAATGCTTCGTTCTGTTTCTGTTTCAATTGTAACAGTTCTTCTAACAAACTTGTATCGTCTCTTTGATCCATGAAATTTTGAACTACAGCTTGCCTTAAATCGATCCAGGAATTAATTATTTTCGTATTTATAATTAGTCTCGCTTGCCCTGTTAATTTGGTTTGTACAAAATGTAGAAAAAATTGTTGAAACAGAAATTTTGATCTGCTACGTAAAATTGATTCATTACTAAATCTACTGCTTTAAAAAAAAATCCACGTTTGACAGTTGGCCGTCAAATTCGGGGATTGTTTTTAAATAAAATTATTTTAATTGATCTGTCATAGTTACATTATTGATCTCTGAATTATCGGCAGAATTAGGTAACTCGTAATTACTCTCACTGATGCTTACTTGTCTTAATCTATACTCTAAATTTAATAAATCTGTTATTTCTTCGTCTGAGTCAAACATACAATTATCAACAATACACAAATGTAAAAAGTGGATAAAAATGGATAATAACTGGAAAGTAGCAAACAAAATAACAATTACTGCTACTGCTTCCATTGGACTGCTTGGCTCTGTGTTGATACTGCCTGGCTCTTACTTTGGACTGCTTTTCTTTGACCGGTTATTAGGCGTCGATACGCTTAAAAATCAATATCCATTTGATTTTTTAAACGATACAAACGACTGCGCCACTTAACTTTATGGTTAAGACGTTTAACTTTTTTAAACAATATTTATTTAACTATTACACAATTAATATAATAAAAAATACAACAATAAAAATAATAGACAGTAACATAAGGGTGGTTTAATAAATTCTGTCACATTTTAAGAGTGTATCATCCCTATTCAACCCTTTGGAATGGTTCAATTGAACCCTACTTACTACCGATTAATTCGCTAGATATACTCAGAATCTGTACCAAATTTGATTTTTCTAAGTAGAAGTATTACTAGGATATTGATTTTTTTTTAGACAATTAACACCCCACTTTGAAGGCCTATAACTTCTTCAGGATGCAACTTAGGATAGGGGTAAGTTGCATTAACCCCCCCATATTTTAGGTGCCCCTGCTCTGTGTCGGTTCTTATGCGGAACACCCTATATATCTCAATGATTTTTAAATGAAATAAATTGTTATTGGAGCAAGATTTAATTTTTATTTTATTTTAATATTTTATTCAATTCACATCTACCTCTTTAGATTTTGAAGGTGTAAAATCTAATATCTCAACAATACTATCTTTCTTCTGTGGCCATACCATATATTCTTTATTGTTACAGTGATATCTTTTTACTGTTCCACAGTTGCAGCAAATCCATGACACATGTTTCCTTTTCACTCTAACTCTACAGGAAACGCCAGCCAGTAAAAGACTGCGACAACCTTTGCATATGGTCCTTTTAACATCAACATCCCTGAAAACAGAAATTTTAGATTAAGATTATATTTAAAAAGGTACACAACAGTGCATCAAACAATAAGTTATTGTTGTTCGCCTACCTTTAATTAGTGTAAACGAGAGGGGTAGTGAGTAATTAATTACAAAACGCTGTATGAAGCTAATAGAAGCAGAAGTAGTTTGATACAAGGAGACTTTCATGTTAGAATAATCATTCGAAGAAATATTAACAATATTAGCGATTTTTTTTAATGGATGAGGGAAACTTGATACGTTATGTTGCCAGTGTATTAGGAAGAAATCATGCCAGCAAAATTCGCATTGTTAGTCGATTTAGCAAAATAGGATCTTACAGTCGAACGCCAGGGCAAGAACGAAAACGATATACCAATCAAAGGAATGACCGTTTTCTTAGACAATCCGCTCTTAGAAATCAGAGAATCACTAATAATATGTTAACAAATCAGTCAGCGGCAGATCGTTATGCTGTAATATCATCTCGAACAATGAGAAAATGTTCAGATGAAGCCAAATTAAGGAGTAGGAGACCGGCAAAAGAACCATTACTTACCAGCGAGTACAAAGTTAAAAGATTGCATTTTGCCTGAAATCATCAACATATTGGCCTGTTAATGATTGGAAGGTTTAATTCTCAGACAAAACGAGGATTAGCTTAAAATCTCCTGATTGACGTGAGCGTGTCTGGCGAAAGGAAGGAGAGAGATCTGCAAGTTGCAACATTTCTCCAATGGTCCGACGCTTGTACAGAGTTGCTTCCTATACATGTAAGATTTAGGATTATTACTTGGCCAACATCGTACTTAAGTACGATGTATGCCATTTCCTCATTTTGTGGACCCCAATTTTTTGTTGATGCAAGACAATGCACGTCCCCAAGTGGCTGGACAGTTATATTCACTACCTGCATGCTGTTGATATTCCGTTAATAGAATAGCCACCTAACAGTCCCGACTTCAACACAATTGAGCATCTATGGGACCATCTTAAAAAAGTCACTAAAAAAAACTGAGAACAAGTTCGGGAGATGCAGTTGAGGATATAGAAGAGAAGAATGTAATGAACTGGAAAAGAAAAGCGAGGGACCGAAAGCAGTGGAGCGAAATCTCAAATATAATATATATATATATATATATATATATATATATATATATATATATATATATATATATATATATATATATATATATATATATATATACAGAGTGTCCCACAACGAACGCCCGCGATCGATTTTTCAGAAACTAGAAAATTTTGAAAATTTAGCAGCTTACTGAAGTCGCAACTCGGATAAAATATTTTCAAGATGGTGGCACTTCCGGTTATACAGGGTGTTGATGTTAACTTGCTTATTTTAAATAGGACACCCTATATATTACTGCATTTTTAAATAACACGCGAAAGTTTAGACACATTGCTCCTTGTTGTTTTGTTTAATTTAGATTTACTTTAAGCTCCGCACACTGTTCCCTCACGGTCAAGTTCATAAATAATAGAACTTTTGTGAGGTAACATTGCGTTTATTATACATATTTAGTTATACTGGTTGTTAAAATAGGAAGACTCTAAAGATGGTGATAATAAACATTATTATTATTATTATTTATTATTTTATTATTATTTTATTTTACGCATAATATCCTATACATACCTAAGTCCAGCTCCAGTTTTTGACATATGTCAAATTTTGTGTCAAAAATGACATTTGCATGCCTAAACATAACTATTAATTTCTCCTATATGAAAGGCTTTATCATTTATTTGGATTTGATTTCCTTGTAGAAGGGGATCTACTTTAGTGGCCCGTGATATTATTTTGATAATAAATAAATACACCGTGATCAATACTCACATTGAAAATTTATTTGAAAAAATCTTTAAAAGTCTTTTTTTTTTCAAATGGAAGCCCCTATTTTTAGTGAATTTTCGTAGAAAAAATTCACTAATGGGGAGATCCCGACTTTTGAATTTTGAAAAAAATTGTTGCAAATGAGCGCGAACTAGGACCCCTAGAACCCATATCCGGGGTCAGTTTCAATTTTTATATGCTGGGCCGATTTTAATAAAATTTGGCATGTATCTTTCTTTTGTAAATGGCTTGGATAAGTTCGTTAGTCATGAAAATCGGACAAGGTTTTCCGGGAAAATTTTGAGTTTTCATTCGAAAAAAATTCTTATCTCAAAAAATAATGGGCCGATTTTAATAAAATTTGGCATGTACCTTCCTTTTGTAAATGGCTTTGACAAGTTTGTTAGTCAGGAAAATCGGACGAGGTTTTCCGGGAAAAATTTGAGTTTTCATTCTAAAAAAATTTTATCTCAGAATAATACGCCGATTTTAATAAAATTTGGCATATACCTTCGTTTTGTAAATGGCTTTGACAAGTTTGTTAGTCAGGAAAATCGGACGAGGTTTTCCGGGAAAAATTTGAGTTTTCATTCTAAAACAATTTTATCTCAGAGAATAATAGGCTGATTTTGATAAAATTTGGCATGTACCTTCCTTTTGTAAATGGCTTTGACAAGTTTGTTAGTCAGGAAAATCGGACGAGGTTTTCCGGGAAAAATTTGAGTTTTCATCCTAAAAAAATTTTATTTCAGAGAATAATAGGTTGATTTTGATCAAATTTGGCATGTACCTTCCTTTTGTAAATGGCTTTGATAAGTTCGTTAATCAGAAAAATCGGACGAGGTTTTCCGGGAAAATTTTCAGTTTTCATTTGAAAAAAATTTTTTTCTTGAAAAATAAAAAATCTATGATAACCAAATTTGGTAGGTAGGTTTACGATATAAAAAGTAAACTATACACCAAAATTTAGATTTCTATGTTACAAGAAAAAAAAGTTATAATAAAATATTTTGTGCCAGATCATTTCTATGAAAATTCACTACCATAACGTACTTACTGCGTCCAGGCTTTTATAATTTTATCTTATTCGGCATTAAAAAAGAGGATGACTTTGTATAAGGTTGTCTATGCCAAAAATTTGTAGTTTTTAAAATATTGGCAATTTAACATCTTTATATTGTAAAAATGTTATATGTCGTTAGTCAACCATGACAGCGACGCACGCTAAAAGAAAACTATTGAGCACAACAGAAACATCACTAATTGTTGTCATTCGCGAATTCAAGTCCCATATTCAGACAGTCGGTCTTTTTTGTGCAAAGGCCGGCTTCTGATGAGTTAAGGGTGGTGTCCTTTGTCTATATGTGTATGTAAGCTCCCCCTGTACAAGTCTAAGTCTTCTGGGTGCGGAGTTTGTCTAGTGTGGTGTTATTATTATTATTATTATTATTATTATTATTTGACAAACTCTTATTACTAATAATCATGCCGATGTGAAACAGTGTACGGCGAATAATAGAAAATTACAAGTTTTGGCACCGTCAAGGCAAAAATTTATAGAAGAAGACCAATTTATCTTACTAAAAGCCATACCTACACAGGGTAACAACTAATTTTAATAAATGTTCAAAATTTCCACCCTGAACTTTCAAACATTTTTGGCATCTCCGAGTTAGTTCTTCATGGGTGGCTGCTATAATTAAATTTGGAGATAAGCTTTCGAACGTGCTCCTTGCCCTTACCACACAGTCCTCCTTCATTGTTAATGGTTTGAAATAAACCGTGTTTTTTATCGTTTCGCATATAAAGTAATCTAACAGAGTCAAATCAGGAGAACGAGGAGGCCATAGGAAAGGCCTATTGTTGGCGATCCATTTGTCATCAAATGTTGTTTGTAAAACGCTGGTAACTGGAACGGTTCTGCGGGGTGACGTGCCATCATGTACGTAAAAAATTTGCCTGTGTTCCGCCAAATGTAAATTGCTCAAAAACTGATTCTCCAAATCTTCTAGAATATTTAAATATCTTTCTCCTACAAAAGTTAATACATAATTTAAAATTGGGAAATAATTTACATTGTATTGTTAATGACTTACCATTCAAGTTTTCTTCATAAAAATGGAGTGCCAATATTCCATCATTTCTCACAGCACAAAACACGTTAAATTGCCAGCTGTTTTAAAAATTCCGCGTTCTTACTGTATGAGGATTTGAATAACTCCAATAATGGGAATGATGTCTGTTAAAAAGTCCATTTTTGGTACATTTCCTTCATCAGTCCAAATTATGTTGTTTAAAAATCGAGAGTCGTATGTATCATCATTAAAATGAATTCGCAAAATTGCACTCTTTTTGGCATATCTATTTCTCTGAGGTGTTGAACCAAATCTATTAAATAAGTGTGAAAATTGTGTTTTAACAGAATTCTATGAATCACGCTCTTCGAGAGTCCTGTCTGTGGAGCCACTTGTCTCAAGGATGTCATAGGATATGCCACGAAATATCCCAGAACTGCAATTTCTACATTTTCATCATTAAGAATGGGTTTTCTTTTATGCATTTTTGCTTTAACGAGACCAAAACTTGTAATTTTCTATTATTCTCCGAACACTCTGCCGCGACAGTTTCTGTTTATCTGGATATCAGCAAATATCTGGCATGTTCTTAATAAAACTTTGTTACATTCCCCATCAATAATAAACAAATTTAAATAATCTTCGTGGGTATAATTTAGTCGCCCCGGCATGATTATTAGTAATAACTATTTGTCAAATGACAACAAATAGTGATGTTTCTGTAGTGCTCGATAGTTTTTCTTAACACGTGTCACTGTCATGACTGACTAACGACAAAACTTAAAGCCCTATAACATTTTTACAATATAAAAATGTTAAATTGCTGGTATTTCGAAAATTTTTGGCATGGACATTAACCTTATAGAAAGTAACCCTGTTTTTTAATGCTGAATAAGATAAAATTATAAAAATAGGGGGTTTCCATTTAAAAAAAAACGATTTTTTCAAATCAATTTTCAATGTGAGTTTTATCACCCCGTATTTATTTATTATCAAAATAACATCACAGGCCACTAAAGTTGATCCCCTTCTACAAGGACATCAAATCCAATTAAATGATAAAGGCTTTCGTATAGGAGAAATTGACAGTTATGCTAAGGCCTGCAAACGGCATTTTTGAGATATGTCAAAAGGGCTGGACTTACGTAAAGGCCATTATGCATAAAATGTGTCTAAAATTTCGCGTGTTATGTAAAAATGCAATAATATATAGGGTGTCCTATTTAAAATAAGCAAGTTAACATCAACACCCTGTGTAACTGGAAGTGCCACCATCTTGAAAATATTTTAGCCGAATTACCCCTACCGACTTTAGTAAGCTGTCAAATTTTCAAGATTTTCCAAAGTCTAGTTTCCGAAAAATCGATCGCGGGCGTTCGTCCTGGGACACCTTTATAAACATGCATAGTTTATACTTACAGTCTCTGAACTGTCTTCTTGGAAATGTTTATAAGCAAGTTTGAGTACATTTCTGAAGCATTTCTGCCTGAATTTTCTGCAGTTGCGAGCAAATTTGACACCTGATAGTAAAGAAAGTAATTAGAAGATGGAACATATTAAGTCAAGAGAACATACCTGATACAAGTAATTCATTCTTTGGAAACTTTCTTTCGCTGCACATTTTTTAGGCTGCTTATTCACTGCCATGCTTGGAAGATTTTATAAGGCTGAAAACAAATTTTAACTTTCAACTATCGACAATTAGCAGAATAGAGTACTAGCATTATAGAAACATGTCTATGTATAGTGGTTAAACACCACTTAATACAACTGTGTTCTTCTTATTATAGGTAATATAAATTTTAAAATAATTTCTGATATACAGGTGTCTCTAAATGGTGTGTACAAAATGCTATGACAGATTCCTTAGGCTAAAATATGAGGATCTAGCCTAATTTACCTTAGTACTAAAGTTGATAGTTTTCGAAATACAGGGTGTCGAAGTTATTATTTGTTGAACCTCCTTTTCAAATATCTATCTTAGTAATAACCGAATTTGCATTAAATTTGGTTCTTATAGGTTTTTTAGGATGAGCAATCCATGTTTGATCATAGTTTTGATGTACCTTGCAGAGGGCGCCACCAGCAGCCCTTTGTCTACATCTAAAGCTCAATAACTGTCTTCTGCCTCGGTATATCAAATTTCTTATCAGAAATTTTTATTACCTGATACGTTATCTTCCAAAAGGTATACTTTGTAGATTTTGATTTGAGGAGCCCTTTCTCACTTTCCCACTGTCGTGCTTGAACCACATATTTTGCCTAACAGCTATTGGAAGTTCATGAAATAAATTTGACAAATTAACTAAATGCTCTTGGTAGTTTAAACCATTTGAACGAGGTGGTAAGATGACAGGACCTATGATAAATCTGTCAATAATTCCTGTCCACACGTTAATTTTGAATTCACGTTGATAATGCAAAACCTTTATTGCATGCGGGTTTTCGTCAGCATAAATGTGTTCATTATGTAAATTTGTCATACCCTTTCTTGTAAAACAGCACTCATCAGTGAATAAAATATTTCTATGAAAATTTGGATCATTTTCAATCTTTTCATTAATAAAACGACAAAAGCGTAGTCTTAATTTGAGGTCAGTATGTAAAAGCTCTTGCACTGTTTGGAGGTGAAATGGATGTAACTGCTGTTCTCTTAAAGACCTGTTCACCATATCCTTAGAAACTCTAAGTACCAAATTTCATGCAAATCATGTTATTACTAAGATAGATATTTGAAAGGGAGTTTTAACAAATAATAACTTCGACACCCTGTATTTCGAAAACTATCAACTTTTGGACTAAGGTAAATTGGGCTAGATCCTCATATTTTAGCCTAAGGAATCTGTCATAGCATTTTGTACAGACTTTTTAGAGACACCCTGTATATGTTTATGTATTTTAAATAGATCAAATAGTGACTATTAGTGAGCATGCACGCATAATCATTGCATTACCATAGAGCACGCAGCTCGAAACCTCATATCTTCCATAGACTTGAATTGCAAACACCTTGTTATATCCGTAGCAATAAAACTAGATCATAAGTGTTAATTACCAGTATTATTTACGTTTCTAATACATTATTCGAGAACCTATCAATTTATTTATTAACACCCACCTCAAACAGATCAATTTCTATAAACGTTTCCACTGTCTGGCATGGTTCTCAGGACTTTTTAAATGCCTTCTAGAGGTTGAATGTAAAAGAACACATATTTCTAAGCACTCTGTATATTATTTTATTTTCTGAAACTACATGTCATTTTTGACAGGGGTTGTGAGGCCTTCCTTTAGATTTTTAAGAGAGAACCGGTGTCTTTTAGTGAGAAACGGGGGACAGTTTTGGTAGGGGTTCTTTTTCTTTCCGTAGGCATCTATAAGCTTCTTTTTCACATTTTGCATTTACATTTCATTTTAATTTTCTTCCTCATCAAGTACCCCTATTCGCCCCAGTTCCCGTAACTTTTTGCGGAGTTAGAAACACATTTGTTTTATGGTTTATACATACAGAGATGGTGCCAAGAATGTTTCTGAAAAAAATTCTAAACATTATCTGGTAGCAAGTCTCGACTTATTGCGACACAGTTACATTTGCGCCAGTAAATTCAAATCTGGTGAAGCCAGTTACACTAACACAATAAAACATCTTCAGATGTCTTCAGAGCATTCACTTCATTTGCGAGAGTTTCATCAGAATCTTCATTTTATACATTAGTTATATCCAAAATATTAGCAAGCACACTTTAGTACAAGTCATTCTAAATACCTCGCTTGTGACAAGTATTTTGCTGAATTTTTCAACTCTGCTGGAGTTAATCTAATGTTTCTCGTTATAATAATATAACTATATAAAAAACAAGCTCACAAACATTGAATGAAGAGAAAGACAAAATTCAGTACAAGTACAAGGTACAAATAAAATACAGTAAGTCCCCGCTTAGTGCCGGAACCTACCAATCGCGACGTTAAATGAAACAACGTAAAACGAATCATTGGGAATAAATACACAAATATGTACACACATAGTACATATTTGTGACTGCAAAATGATTAGGAAAAAAAAACAGTATCATTTATGTATGTATTATGTACGTGCCTACAGTCTACATTATATTCTGTACTCCTTTTTTGTTGAAGTCCACAGAAAATAATACTGTATCTCAAATGGCCTAAAAAATTAGTATGGTATACAGTTTGCATTTCGTTAGGATCCATATTTATTTAAAATTCTTATTGCATAGGCACCCCCCATATTACCTAACTCTTCCATATGAGCAGATGAACTCAAGATGTCATCGACTGAATACCCAGCAATCTGGCAGAAGATGCGAACGACACCAATTGACCACCTATTACTGCTTTTTTCGAGAGTAATAAATCCAAATTTCTTTCTAAACAACATACATTTTGCCTTTTCATCGTTACTGCAACTACTACAATTGAACGAAGTAAAACTTCACATTTTGAAAGCAAGTCATGAAAAAGTTTCGCGCTCACTATCAGATTGGTATCATTCATATTAATATAGTTCACAAGACAACCGATCTTGCTGGCAACCTCATCTTTCAGGTCTATCATATAAATGATGAAAAGAAGCGGTCCAAGAATACTTCTCTGCGGGATTCCCACACTGATTGGTAGGACAGAGAAAACATATTGTACACCGTCCCTCTTTAGGTCAACTCTTTGTGTTCTTCCACTAAGATATGACTTTATCCACTGTAACACAACACCTCTAATACCGTAAAGTTCCAATTTACATAACAAAATCTCGTGATTCACACAATCAAATGTCTTAGTCAAGTCTACGAATATTCCCAAAGGAAGCTATCTCTTCTCAAGACAATTTAACAACAAAAGCGTGAAACTATACAAGGCTGTTTGATTTGCCTCTGGAATATGCATATCTGTGAAAACTCAATTTTTCGCGCTCGTCTGATTCACGGACGGATCCGGCGGGGATCGTGGGACGGGGGCAGGTGTTTATTCGGAAGGACCGAGGGTAAGTCATAGTATTGCCCTCGGAGCCCATGCAACGGTCTTTCAGGCCGAAATGTACGCCATCCTGCACTGTGTGCGGAAGAACAAGAGGAGAGGCTACACCAACAAGCGGATCCTCATAGCCACAGGCAGCCCTTAAGGCCCTAAGTAGCCCACGGGTAAATTCCTGGCTGGTGAGTGAGTGCCGAGACAAGAGGAGCGACCTGGCTGGACAGAATGAGGTCACCATCATATGGGTGCCCGGTCACTCGGGGGTCAAAGGGAATAAAGAAGCTGACAGTCTCGCGAAGCGAGGGTCAGCAGAATCATTTATGGGACCAGAACCGGCTCTGGGCGTGACAAAGAGCACTGCCAGGAGAGCCATTTAGTACTGAGTCAGAAACCAACGCAAGGTGTACTGGGCAGACTGTCCAGGGCTCAGACATGGAAAGTCAATTATTGACGAACCCAGTTCAAAGAGCTGTGGAGCTGCTAAATCTTAGCAGAGGACAGCTCACAAATATAACAGGTCTCTTGACGGGACACATGGCCGTCAAGAAACACCTGCATAAAATGGGGAGGTTCGAGGGGGACCTCGCATGCAGACTCTGCGGCGAGGGGGAGGAATCTGCCCAGCACATCTTGTGCGAGTGTAAAGCTCTGGACCGCAAAAGACAACTGATCTACGGTCAGTCTAGACCGGAGAGAGAGAATTATAAAACTTCACCCTACCAATCGCTGTGCAGACTGGTTCGAGGCACAGTGATTTTGGAATGGGTGGAGTGAAGAGACTAAGGGCATGCACAATAAGCCAAGGGCTGCAGTGCTATCGAGGCGGCAAAGTCGGGGACGAGCACTGAGGGAGAAAGAAAAGTAATAGTCTTATGACAGATATGTGGGGCATGAAGTTCTGAGTGGGGGCTTGGGAGGTACTCCACATATAAAAATTTGGACTGCGAACGTGTTAATCACAATCTTTTATTAATCAATAAGTTTGTTTTAATCTGTATGATTTTCTTTACAGGAGCTAATCTATAAAAGTGATAGTGTAATAGTCTTATGACCCATATGTGGGCATGGGGTTTTGAGTGGGAACATGGGAGGTACTCCAAAAAAAAATTGGACTATGAACCTGTTAATCACAATATTTTTTAATCAATGAGTTTGATTTAATCTGTATAATTTTCTTCACGTGAGCTAATCTATAAATAGTCATTGCTTTTCAGAGTTAATTTGTTTATGAATATTTGTGTGATTTTATCGATTTTTTTTAATTTGATTTTTCCACCCAAAAAAATGTATCTCAAAAGACAAAGTTATTTTGATGAAATTTGGTTGATATGTTGCCCTCGTAAATACATTACTAGATACCAAAAATTCAGCCTTCTAGGTTTGTAAAAAATTGAGTTAGACAAACTTGAAGCATTTAATGAAAATTCGCTACCATAATGCAGTTGCTGCGTCACGAAATTTTTCATCACATGACCCAATCTATAAATTAAATCGCAAAACCTTTAAGTAAATTTTATCCATAATTCATTCAACAGTAATTATCACTCTGGTTGTTCTGATTTGTGCTTACCTCGCCGTAAAGCGATTTGAAAGCTATTAAAACCAACAGTTTATATCACAGTCAGGTGAACTCTTTGAATACAAAAACTATAGGAAGGTTTGTCATAAATAAATACGCTATTTTGTAATCAAAACAGCCTTTATTACTAGCAAAAAGCTAAAAACTAACCAGAACAATCTATTTAAACACTAAACACAACTCACTGATTTTGTTCATTAACACAAACACTCAATTAATGCAATAATAGGCAGCATATTTACATACGTCAACTAGAGCAATCACATGGTCATGTAGTACTTATGCAGCAGCAGATTATTAAAGTGAAACACTGTACATTATTTACATTAATAAAATGTTTACTTTACTACTTACAACTCCCAAAACATACATTTTAAATTAGTTTTTATTTTGGTTTTAATGGTAGGAATTTATTAAATTAATTATACAATTGGTAAAAGAATTAAAAAATCGTGTCCTATTTGCATCTTTCTGAGCCATAATGATTCGTTACCAAATATTTATTACTTATTTGTAAACTTTAAGTGCTAAAGAGATGATAAATAAGAAAATTAAACAGAAAATATCCAGAACAAAAAAACATTTACAATGTAGTCAAAACATTTTTATAGATTATCTCTTGAATGAAATGCTCTGAAAGACTCTAAGACTATAAGAATACAGGACAGAGTATGTCATGCTTTATGTATGGAGAATTAGCGGACCATTTGATGCTTTCAATCGACCACGGATGACTCATTGTTTGTTGTCTAGTTCGAGTTTGAACGATAGGGTACAGGTTAACTGAAGTAAATTTTCATTTTGGTGCCTACTTCACATCATTTTAGTGTTCATAGTTCATAAAGAAGTGTTAATGTTAGTTATAAAAGACAATGGTGAGCTGTGTTTTTGGTCAATCCCGTTTTCAGGGTCGTCACTATATGTTCTGTCCTGTATTCTTTATAGTCTAAGGAGAGACTACACAAAATAAATATGGTATAGAAGATTTATCACAATGGTAATTATTTTTACACATAAATGTATGAAATTTCAACAAACTATAAATAAAAATACTTCAAAAAATGTGTTCTTTCAGAGCCATTGTCATACAATAGGACCGAATTTTGCCAACTAATACACCATGGCCGTTTGATATGTTTACTGGTTTTCACTACAGCTGGGTTAGACATTTTAAAAGTAGTATCTGCATCCCATTATCAAACAGCTCCGCTTTTGATAGTGGACTTCTATTTTGTGGATTTACTCTTGTGAGGATTTGATCATATGATGCAGAAAATATTAGTTAAACCACTACTACACTGCATTTGGTACCGTAAAACAAGGTGGGTTTATGACAGCCCAGTGACTTTGGGATGAAACATACTGCGTAGATTTTCAGATATGCTGTCATGATGTTATTCATTTAAATATAACGAACAAAGGCAGTAAACGTAATTGACTATAACATTTGAAGTGATCTGAGAAAGTTTCTTTTGTATACAATTTCATCCGGAAGTAATTTTCACATATGAGACTTTCATTCAGACAATGCATGCCGTAATAAACCGTAAAAATAAGGTTTGCATTGACTGTTACTGTTTTGCCTATTAGATGAAAGTCTAACCAAAGAAATTCTTAAACTTGTGGAATATTGTTTTATTATTTTTCAGAAAATGTTGGGTAAAATTGAGACAAAATTTAAGAAAATGGAGGTGACATTGTGACAATTATTTTTGTGTACTCGTAACATTATTTTTACAGAAATGCCATACTACCAATGTAAACCAGGAAAGCACCCCAATGAGAATCACACAGAACAAACACTCGAGAACGTTCTCAATAGTATAGTATACGTTCAAAGACTCCAAGCATATGGGATGTGGTAGAAAATTTAGTTCATATGAAGACATTGTTACTAGAGCTACTTTTTAATACAGTAAATTCACCAACTTCTTTAGATACGGAATTCACCAGAACACATTTTTGAAACTTTACAAAAAACACAAACTGCTAGAGGACAGACTGTTTTATTTCATGAAAAAAACAGTGACTTAATGGCGCACATTATTGCAGAGTTGACATATGGTTTTCTAGCATAGGGAGTAAGACTTCCATTTTATAGTTAAGCTGTATCTTGATTTAAAAAAAATACAATGCTTTAAAAATAATATGCCAAAAAATTAATGGCTACAATCATTCTTTTACCAACACACAGGTGTTCTGAGGAACAGAGTTGCCCGCAATCTAAGCATTTCCAGGGCTACTGCTGTAAACAATAAACCCCTTGACTATTTAAATAATTTGGAGAAAAAAAGAAACTTAATGTTTCTTCTCAAAATATATAGAACTACAATGAGATGAATTTAGGTGATGACTCCTTAACTATTTTAATAATTTGGAGAAAGAAACTTAATGTTTCTTCTCAAAATATATAGAACTATGATGAGATGAATTTAGGTGACCTAGGCACTACCAATATTCTGATAGAGCAGGGTACAAAATACGCTGAACAAATACAGAACTCAATAAAAACTTGTACGTTATCATATGTGCAAATGCTGCTCGTCAGATAACACCTGAGTATGCAGTTTATAAATCAGAAAAAGGATTTGGACAGAAAACGGACTGGATCAAGCTTAGTAGAATCAAACAAAATGTCCGTTCAATGACCCATGTTTCAAGGATTCGTTCACCAATGTAATAATACTACCACAGAAGAAACAAGAAGGGTAAAAATCATAGGCGACAACTTATATCATCACTGAATAATTTGGTCCGCCAATTTGAGAAAAAGAATATCGCCTTCGTTCTCTTGCCCCAAATATTATCCACTTACTGCAGCGTCTAGATCTTGCATACTTCAGACCAATAAAAGGTAAATGACAAGAAATTTTTCATGAATAGAAAGATACTGTTGTTGGAAGCAAACGCAACAAAGAGGATATAGCAAACTTGTTGCAGGATTTAGAAAATATGGGATATTCTCCTTAGCTTGTGAAGAAGGAAGTGTAGATGCTCAAGAGAACATAACAAATTTGCTAAGTAATAGGTATGAAGAACAGCTCGAAAAAAAAAAAGAGATGTTATGGCAGCCCTTTGGCAAAGCTAGAGTTGCAAGAGAGTTAGCATAGTACCGAGTAAAACCGTAACTGCCACTGATTTAGCAGATGCTGTGACCATTAACAGTGCTACAGATGGCCATACAAGTCAATCATACTGAAAAAGACTAGCTAAAAGAAGAGTCAATGCAGACGATTTTCAAACGAAAGTGACCCATCAACACCAAAAGCAGCCAAGACAACCCTGAATTCTGTTCAAGTTTAGATTCTAACATCGTGCTTTTGAGAGAAAGCGATGATTCTCAATGAGTGAATTACCTGATATCCCTGGAAAAAAATTCAGACATACCCATTAGAACTGCTTGAAAATGACCACAAATAACTTAAAAATGGAGACTATGTTATTGGTATAAAGGAGACTTATTTCCTGAATGCATAGTAAAAATTGATAAAAAAAGAGTACTTGTAAACGCCATGGGAAAACCAGCACCTTCTAGAAGTGCTCAAGTAGAAAAGATAAAGTGTATTATGAACACTGTGACGTGGTAAAAAAGGATTATAGAATATACACAAATTTCACATAGTTAGATTTCAAGTTTGAGAACTAAAAAAAATATCTGACATCTAAAACATATATTTTCTTATCTGTTTGATTTAGATATACTTTGCATTCTGTTTTACATTTAATCTAAGATAAAATAAATGTTTATCTCCTTAATCTACAGTTTAATAAAAGAATATTGTTTACTGCATACAAAGTTTTTGGTTTAGGGACTTTGTGACAGCCCCCACCCTATACCCCACTTTATGTCGGTCACTTTGTGTCTACGTAACGAAAACTTTATGGAAAACATTAGGCATGATAATTTCACCTGCCAAGCTTTTGTCTCTGTATTTCTATACTAAATAGTACCTGTACCAAAGTAAATTGTGGTATTAACTTAAACTGTATGAACATAATTATTTACATTTTATAAGACAGTAAGAGTAGTTTTCTACCACTTTTTTCCAATGTATGTAAGTTGAAGTATATACCTAGATGAAACATCAGACAGAAACACTAAACAGCCATGGCTTATAAACACAGAAAACTTTGTCAATTCAAATTACAATGCTTAAAACTAAAATAACTACGATTTAAAAGTCATCACTAACAAACTTTGTTTCACACTCCTTACAAAAGATACTCTCGCAAGCCAATTCACCACATAAAAGACAGCTATAACTTTTCACTATGCTATCAATTTCCATTTCATATGTTTCCCCCAGCAGTTGTTCTTCCAAACTGAGTATTTCTTTTTTAATTTCAGAAGCATCTTTCAAAACATCATCCACGTCAACTTTACCATCTTTCTCAGATAATAGCACTCTTTTTAGTTCAAGCATGCCCTCGAATTTACACTTGAAAGTACGATTATTAAAGACATTACGCAATTGGTCTGCATTAGCGTTTCTCCTTTCCTTCAATTTTTGGAAAAAATTATTCCTTAAATCTTCTCTCAATTTATCAACGTTTCTTCCATACTTATTGATTTTTCTGTTTCTAGGACTATAAGATTCACAAACAGATCTAGTAGCCATTTTTCAAACAAATTAGAATTGGTTGTTTTTTGTGATGGGAAGTAATTTCTTTCCGAGCCTCTCAATGCATGCCTCCTAATTAAGAAATAAATAAATATTAAAACAGTAATTTTGTAAAAATGACATTCAAGTAAAAATAACTCAGTAAATTTGCGGGATGTGTAAATAAGAGATGATAGTCTTCGACCTTCGATTACTTGGAAACCTATTATATCCTCATTACAAACACACAATATGACAATTAATTCAATAGACAATTTAACTTCCTCATTGCCTAACTCGACAAATACCTCTAATCTGCCGAATACTATAATGTAATAATCTTCCTTCAAGAAAGATGCGGGGATGATTTTCAGCCAACATGTCTTACTCTCTCACAGAATATTCAGATAAGTTTTAAATTGTAATATTGTATTTAAATTGAGTGTTTTTGTTCCATCTATATTATGTATGCTTTATTTTGATGCATTTTGTTTACGCTGTTTATGTTAATTTGTCAAGTAGTGGACATTTATTCAAAGTTTTTTATATTCAAATGTGTATATATATATATATATATATATATATATATATATATATATATATATATATATATATATATATATATATATATATATATATATATATATATACAGAGGGCGACATGTTTTGACATAAAACTCAACTTTGTCACATCAACCGCTTAAGGGTGGTGATAACAACCCTTATATTTTAAATAGGGAACATGGGTCGAGTGTTACATCATTTGAAAGCTCTTTCTTTTCTGAATTCAGCACACTAATTTTTTTGGAAGTTTTATCAACTCGTTTATAAATTATTCACAGTTGGAGTTGCAAGAATGTATTTCATTCATTTTGATAAGAAATGCACTAATTAGTCAATTTTTCGTTAAAAAAAAAAACTAAAAAACAAAACCAAATGTCAAAAATATTTATTCAGTTAAGTAAGTGTTCAAATTGTTGACCACCAGCTTCCATACAAAAGTACAAATTTTGTTCAAAACGAGCTCTGACATTCTGGAGCATTTGTGGAGTTATTAGACGGCATTCTTCAACAATTCTTCCAGAGACTCTGGGTCTGTTGCGTAAATTTTAGTCTTTAAATGGCGCCATAGAAAGAAGTGTAAACGAGTTAAATCCGGTGATCTAGGACGCCACCCAATAGCACCTCTACGCCCAATCCATTGTCCTGGAAACTCTCTGTTCAAAAACTCCCTAACACGTTGTGAAAAATGCGGACGGGCTCCATCTTGTTGAAACACTAATTGATTTTCTTGATAGTGATCATCATTTTCAACAATGTCAATTAGTAAAGGGTAAACGATATCGTCTAGTAACTCCAAATACGTTTAGCCACTCAAATTGCCATCAAGAAAAATTGGTCCGATTAAACGGTCTCCAAAAATGCCAGTCCAGACATTCAATTTCTGTGGAGTTTAAGTGTGGACTTCGTGAAAATTTCTTGGATTATTATCTGCCCAATAACGATAATTGTGACGATTGACTGTAGAGTTAAATTAAAAAGTACACTCGTCTGAAAAACAAATATTGAACAGAAAGTTCCCGTTATCAGCTATTCGTGCAGTCATAACTTCATAAAACTCCAGCCGCTGATCAAAATCATCTTCATTCAGTTGTTGTACAAGATGAATTTTACACAGGTGAAATTTATGATGCTCCAATATTTGCTGAATAGTTCTTCTTTTGATGTTTGAAACAGTGGCCAATTCTCTCGTGCTCAAAGTTGGGTCTGCAGCAATTTGTCCTAAAACTTCAATCTCAGTAGTCTCATTTCTAACTGGAAATTCACATTCAGGATCCCGTCTTTTGTTGACTACTGAACCACTTTGTCGAAACTTTGCAACTAACTCCAAAATGTATTTTCTGTTAACATGTCTGTTCGGATGTCGTTCATTAAACAAATTTGCGGTACGGTGGGCACAGTCATCGTTTTTGAAAAAAAGAGTAATTATTTCAACTCTTTCTTCTACAGAATACACCATTGTGAAATGAATTTTCGGTAGTACTATCAAGTATCAAACCAACCGATAAACTGAAATAGTAAACCGCATTTCTCTCATTCCGATAAGAAATGTTCTGATAGTCAATTTTTGTTTGCAAACCAACAAAGCATTGACTATCAGCACATTTCTTATCGGAATGAGTGAAATGCGTTTTTGCATCTTCAACTGTGAATAATTTTTAAACGAGTTGATAAAACTTCCAAAAAAATTTTTGTGCTGAATTCAGAAAAGAAAGAGCTTTCAAATGATGTAACACTCGACCCATGTTCCCTATTTAAAATATAAGGGTTGTTATTACCACCCTTAAGGGGTTGATGTGACAAAGTTGAGTTTTATGTCAAAACATGTCCCCCTCAATATTAAGATTGACGTGTTTCAGCGTTTCTTAAAAACAAAATTTATCTGGACACAAATCGGTCTGTTTCGTTTTCAATGTGCCACCCTATATATATATATATATATATATATATATATATATATATATATATATATATATATATATATATATATATATATATATATAGGGTGGCAATATATATATATATATATATATATATATATATATATATATATATATATATATATATATATATATATTGGTTTGTTTTAATGTTGTCTATTCTGTATGATGTGACCATTTGTACCAAAAATAAATATGACTAAAATATATTACTTAATAAGCCTTGACCTTCAATTCATTTATTGTTGTTGCCCTTACTTGCTAAAACTGGTCCATACTACATACAGACTGGGAGACTACTTCTCTGGCTTCACTGTTGGGCTTTGTTTCTGTAGGTAAAGGGTGTAGCCAGCGCGTAAGCTAACTGGAGCAAGATGCCTTTATGAATTGTAGATGTTCTTCAACGTTTCTGTGACTAGTTTCGCTGCTTGACAGCATTCTCTTCCCGCTTTTAATTTGGCGAACCTGGCATGTGAATGCTGTCAAGCAGCGAAACTAGTCACAGAAACGTTGAAGAACATCAGAGAACATCTAGAATTCATAAGGGCCTCTTGCTCCAGTTAGTTTACACGTTGGCTACGCTCTTCACATACAGAAATACATCCCAACAGTGAAGCCAGAGAAGTAGTCTCCAAGTCTGTATGAAGCCTTGATCTGACTAATCACACTGATAATGAGGCAGGAAGATGAAACATTACAAATAATAGAAGACTTATGAAGAACTGTCGGATCTCTTTAAGGACTAGGGTTGAATACACTGAGACCTTAGAGCCAAGATCATAACTCACTGCAACACTGTTTTACATGGTGCCAGGCATTGTTTTAGTTGAGTAGTGAATAGGAGTAGATAAAATTATCACATAAACTGGAATTAGCACCATTTTGGTGAGTTTGCAAATTATCCCATGGTCAGTGTTAGATAACCCGACTGCTGATAGTTAAAGTTTACTGCCTTATATTATGTACGTTGATACTATTTTTACCTTGTGGTTATTTCCCAGCGGTGTATAAGGTGATTGATTGAGGGTGGGGGCGGTTAGTAGGCAGTTTCTCCTTCTCCTGAACTTCTGCTGGGGTGCATTATGTGGTTTTTATTTCCCCTCTTTTAATTTGGCGAACCCGGCATTTTTCAAAGAGAACAGAAGGGGTGGCGCAATTTTTTCTAAAACATGCTTGAGTTCTCCTTCCACTGAACTTCTGTGAGTGCATTCCGATGTGGATTTCTCTTCCTCTTTGCTTTTTATTTGGGCAAACCAGGCGTCGTTTGGGTAAGAAATGAGGGGGTAATGTCTGCTTTGTCAACTTTTTTTAAACATACCGCTCCTGTATTCATAAACAATGAAAGAAATGTGGTTTCAACCCCCAAGAAAGTTACAGAACCTGAGCGAATAGGAATGCTGTGCAGGGTAAACAAGAATGAAAGGAAATATAACAGCAAAAATGTGAAAGAAAAGCAGCTTACAGAAGTGCAACTAAGCTGCCTTGCTCAGGTTCTGTATTTATATTTCCTTTTCATCTTCCCCACATCTCTATTCGTACAGGGTCCATAACATCTTGGCGGGTTGACACTACAACATTCTTTTTGTGGTTTGTGCATACAGCGGTGGTTCTAAGCATGTTTTTTAATATTTTTCTGAAGGCTGACGACAGTGATAATCTGCAAATTTGCCTTAATTCCATTCATAGTTGTTTTTACAGTGATTTGGCAGATTATTGCATAGCCAGTTTTCTGAAAAATGTTATTGCTACTTCAAGGTGGGGGGGGGGTTCCTTCCCCTCCTGTATGCCTACAACTACCCTCAATTGATAAACCACATCATTTTCTTGGGAAAATCCCCCTAGAAAGGTACGGGACCTGATAGACTGGGTTTAGAGGAGGTGTTATTCCAAAATGTGAAAAGGGCAGCTTTTAGAGGTGACTAACCTGTTTTCTCCGCGTTTTTTTTTGCTCATATTTCCTATTTATCTTCCCCGCCCAGCACCCCTATTCAGTCCTGGTCCCGTAACTTTCTTGCGGGGTTGTTTGCAAGAAACTGATCTTGTGGTTTGTGCGTGGGTGAGTGCGGGGTGGTTTTTTAAGCATGTTTCTGAAAAAATTTCTAAAAACCCTCCATGAGCTAACCTGCAAATGTACTTCATTTTATCTTGTAGAATTATGAGTTACTTAATTACAGGCCAGAAAATGTCCTGATTGGGCAAGAGGATACACAAAAATTAGGCGCCAAATATTTAACCATAAAAACCTTTGATGCAGACTAGCGATGTTGAAAGGGTTTTACTTGGATATGCAATTAGCAGTGTATGTAAATGAATAATGAAACTAACCACTGTTTTCTGTTTGGGTTTAAATAAGGAAACGAGTTCTATACAGAGCCAGCAACTATATTATTGTAATGCAACAAATAATGCGACAATCGAGAACACAAAATAATACGGGTAAAAATGCTCTATGTGGAGTGAAAGTTGTGGCTTCACTTATAATTAAATGTGAAGTGAAAAAAAAAGTAAAGCACTTAGCACTTACCAGGTTTCTAAAATTTAAACTGGTGTTCCCTGACTGATTACGCTTACCACATACTTTTACTGATCATTTTAATTTATTCTTTAACTTTTTATAAAAATAACAAGAGAAAAAAAACCTACTCAGTTTCTGGTTGATTAGATCTACTACCAAAAACAATTCCCTCCTACTAGAATCATATAACAGTACTTGACGTTATCTCCAAACTCTGAAGCAGTGTTTAGACATTTTGTGATGCGCAATACCCATACAAATGTGTATCCCCCATGCTAATTCAGGGATCTCCTTAATTATGATACTTGTCTTGTGCGTATATATATATATATATATATATATATATATATATATATATATATATATATATATATATATATATATATATATATATATATATATATATATATATATATAGGTAATATAAAAATGAAAAAGATTAAATTTAGTGCTACGTTCTATATTATCCGAAAAAGACAATATAGGCGACAAAGTGGAATGTAACTTTTCAACCGCATTAAACTGACATATAGAAACTTTTTGTTTGAGAATGACTTTGTTTTAAGTGTGTAGTTCATGCACAATAAGCCAAAGGTTGCAGTGCTATTGAGGCGGAAAAGCCGCGGACGAGCCCTGAGGGAGAAAAAAAAGTGTGTAGTCGGACGTCTATAACGTTACTCACCACGTGACGTCATAGGAGGAGGCGGGGCATATGCGTAATATCATATCTCTTGTAAGTCATTATATCATGGATAAAAACCATTTTGCGGAAAAACCACTATATATGAAACCCAACAATTTATCCAGTGAAAAATATGGGCGTGTCTTGTTAACCACAAACTCTTCTTTTATTTTCGTATACAATTAAGTTTCAACAAATTTCTTTCAATTTCTATAGGGTGCTACTTTCACAGACCTGACTTTTTTGGTTACAGTTCAGTAGTTCCATTGAAAATAGTGAAGTAGATATGGAAATTAGAAACTATGACCTGTCAATTTTTGACTCGTTGACAGCAGACAGAAAATATACGTCAGTTATAGCAAAAAATTGCAAATTGCTCAATTGCAACTGCACTTGTGAATAGTGTGGTTTATTGTAAAATATTAAATTTTAATTAAAATTGTAGATTATAACCCTAGAAATTACAAATGTATGTTTTCTACGTTTCGTAGTTTTAAATAATGAAGCTATTCTTTATAATTTTTATTATTTATTTTACAAGAGTAACATTAGCATGGGACTCTGAACAGCTGGAAGTTTTTGATGCTGTTGATGAAGTGAAGGAAAATTTCTATACTCTCTTCAATATCTCGCAGGTAAATTATATTTACAATTTTTTTTTAAGGCTAAACAGGTAGCAAATGCAATCCTAATTGAACGATATCACAAAACAAAAACTTAGAAGTTAGTGTACCATTTATTCATATCACAAATATCGAGTTGATTTCGTCTTAGTGCCTAGTTTTGGTTTATAGATGAATTTGCAGATGACCTCCGCGACATTTTTAGATAAAACGACTGCTGATAGATAAAGTTTGGTATCTTACATGCACGCTGACACTATTTGTACCTTTTGTTTTCTTCTCTTTGCTGAGTTATTTACATTTAAAGTTTTTTACACATTACACACTTTTTTCAACAGTTTCCCAGTATTGTACTGTTCCGTGACACCCCTTCCATATCTATACATTAAAATCTGACAATGGAAGTCACTGGAATATTCCACACCTGGCATTTCTTCTTTTTGGACTTTGGCTTGTATTTGTATTGCTTTCAGTATGTAGTACCCATTATCAGTATCGCTGTGATCGGATTGTTCATTATTCATGTGTTCCGAGAACTTATTTCTCAAATTTCATTGTTTCCCTTGTTTTCTTATTATGACCATTGTACCTAGTTTTGCAGTGGTTGCAGTGTGTATGTGTTGTGAATTCGTAATCCGCGACATATCATTTATTTCCTACATTGTTTTTGTAATGGGCAAAATGCGATGCTGGAGGTTGTGTGCAGTTAAGGGGCCGGAACGGACTCATTTGCTTGAGATAAAAAAGGTAAGTATTATGGAAATTCACCCTTCTTTTTTCAATTTAGATCGTTTAGTATTTGCGCTATTATATGTCCTCTTTTAGCTGTACAAACTAGGGTACTTATATTGTAACATGGGTTTTCCTTCCCCTAGCGTTTCACCTGGGATAAACAGGCGGGGGGTGTTGGTCTGCTTAGCCGCTGAGGTTTTCCTTCCCCTCCCATGCATACCACCACCCTCAATTCATAAACCACAAGAAAAATTTCCTGCGAGCAACGCTCAGGAAAGTTGTGGGAACTGTGGTGAATAGAGGTTCTGTGCAGGGTAAACAGAATTGTATGGAGGCATGGCTGCCAAATGTGAAAAAGGCAGTTTTTAGACATCCGATTAAGCTGTTTTATTCGCACTCAGCTCATATTTCCGTTTTATCCTTCCCCCCCCCCCCCAGGTTCCTTATTCACTCCTGGTCCTCTAACTTCCTTGGGGGTTTCTTCATTCAGGTGGTGTTCTAGCATTGTTCTGAAAAAAATTCAAAACGGCCCCCGGTAGGTCATCTGCAAATGTTCTCTGGTCTGTTAGAATCGAACCCGAGGTCCTCGCTTTACAGGCTGATGCTTAACATTGTGTCACGAGGGTGCTATGACATGCTGATCAATGTTTAGAAAAATTGTGACATTTTTTATACAGTATGTTGCCATAACTTTCATCATCAATTATTTCAACAATGTAGCTTTCTTAATTTTAAAGGTGCATAAATTTTTCAAAACAAAATCTGAATTTTGCTTCCAAAAGTTAATTGGATTGGGCTAACTAACAATCTCAGCTAAGTGGGCTATTAGCAAAAGCAAAAACATTCCAAATTTCATCAATAATTGAAACTGACCCTGACTATGGGTTCTAGGAGGTCCTAGTTTATGCTCAGTTGAAGAAACATTTCAAGTAATTTCGGCGTGATCCTGTAATAAACGTATTTCTTCTATGACAATTAATTAATTAAAAAAGCAATGAGGCATGTAACTAAACTATTGAAATTTTTATAATTTAAAAAAGCTGTTATATATCTTTATATTTACAATTTTAGGATGCCACTGATAGAGAAGTCAGGCAGGCCTTTAGAAGTCTTTCACTTAAATTACATCCTGATAAAAATCTCGATGTTGATACCTCAGAGCAGTTTCGAAACGTAGTAACAGTATATGATGTACTTCGTAGCCCCTCAAAACGGAAATATTACAATGAGGTGCTTGTTAATGGTTTACCAAATTGGCGATCTGCAGTTTATTATTATAGATATGTTAGAAAAATTGGCATAGCTGAAGTCTGTGTCATTCTATTCATAATCATTACCATTGGACAATACTTAGTAAACTGGGGAGCATATTTAGAGAAAATATATACAATAGTAAGTAAAACTAAATGTTGTAGTATCGTAAGTAGATTTGATGTAGTCTGTATATTTTCAGGATTTATCTTTTCTAGGAGCAAAACAAGAAGAGAAAGCGAAAAGATCGTGGAGAAGTTATAATAGAAATACCAAAGCCTTCTTTCAGGGACACATTACCTATACAGATACCACGTTTTATATGGTTCACAATTATATCAATACCTGAAAGTTATAGATCAATAAAAACTATGATTTCTCAACAGTTGGAAGAAAGCAGAAAGCCTAAAGTTGAAGAGGAAGTTATACAGCCCCCAAAAGTTAAAACTGTCAGAAAACGCAACAAAGGATTTGTTTTGCCTGAGGGATCCAACTTTCAAGCTTCAGCTACCACACACAACGATTCATCCAGTATTTCAAGTAATATATCTGCACCTCCTGTTTTATGTGGAGGTTTGTGGACGGATGATGATCTAACCGAATTGATAAAGCTAGTCAAAAAATATCCTGGTGGTACACCAAAAAGATGGGAGGTGATAGCAGAAACGCTGGGTAGGTCAGTTGCAGAAGTAACATTTATGGCAAATAGAATGAAAGAAAATGGTTACAAACTGCCTTCTGAACAAAGCGAAGAGCCAGCACCTCAAGCCAAAGTGAAACAGAAGACTAAAAAAGCCGAGGTAGATGCTGAAACAGAGAGGCAAGTTAAAAACTGGAGTCAAGCTCAGCAGAGAGCTTTGGAAGATGCTCTGGCTAAATATCCCAAAGGGTGCACTGATCGGTGGGACAGGGTTGCTGATGCTGTGTCTAATAAAACTAAGGTACAGTATTGCTTTTCACTTTTTATAATCTATATGGTACAGGCCAAATAACCTCTTACACCTTCATTTTTATAGTTATAAAAAATATTTTGTTTTGAAGATTGTTTTATGAGTAGTATAGGCCTTTGTCCTCTCGGCACTGCAACCCTAATGGGTCTTTTGTGCATGACTCTATTTTCTAATAGTTGCCCAAAATGTTACAACTGTTCATATAGCCATTGGGGGCTATTTTACCTATTTCCTGGGGTGTTACGTGTTATCCCTCCACGGTATAGTTACTAGATAAAGACAGTTAAGACATATAGTGAGGGCGTCCAGGTTTAGGCTAAAATGCTGTTCTAGGCCAAACTCTGCGACAAAATAGATGACTTGAATCATCGTTATTGGCGAATTAAAAAATATATATATTTATAAATGAGTATCAATTAATTGTTTTTGATATTGTTTTACTAAAGAACTCTTAGTCGTTGAGGAAAACCTGTGAAACACAAGTAACAAAAACTAATTCTTCGGCTGCATTACTTTTTTTGAGCAACGAGGATTTTTTTATCCTTCAAAATATGTGGTAACATATGCAACATAAATTAAAGTCAACATATCAAATAATATTGTGATTTTTTTAAATCTAAAATGATGCATTTCGATTTTAGAGCAAATTTAATTAAGCAAACGTAAAACACTGTTGTTGAAATGTCGTATTGAACATAATCGAATCTGTGACGTGCGTTATGCTGCCAAACAACTTGGGAAGCGTCCATATACTATGTGGTTCCGTTTTAACCTCTTTTGAGGATGTGCCTCCTAAGATATGACATACTTAATGATCCGAATAAACATTTACAGTATTATGTGTTTACCTACCATACAGATGAAAGCATGTGTGTGTGTTTGGCACGCACCTTGCGAGTGCACGCCTCTGGCCGTAGACATATGTCTCTTGGCCACAGGTTATAACGAAAGCATGTGTGGCAAGCCCTGTGTGCGCAAAAAGTTAGCATCTCCAAAAACCTACATGTTGAGGTGTTGTACACTTTGGCAGAAGTTATCACCATCTCATCAATGATTAAAACACAGTCTTTCTCCTGGTCTGATTTGAAATGCATAATTTTGAGCTTGAAGAACTCTACAACTTCGTGTAAAATTCCAGGATCAAATTTAAAGCCTTCTAACCTTTGGTAACTGTTCTTAAAGATGGCAGTGGGTATTTTTGCTTGCTTAAAAGTAGCCGGAGGATCCACATGCAAAATTTGATTGAATAGCTCATTGACTGTTTCCATTTCATCCATTTGGAATTTTTTCTTTGCATGGAAGAAATCTGATCTTCGTGAAATATATTTTTCAGCAGTTCTGCGAATTTTTTATATCTCTGAAGGGGCTTTTTGAATTGCTCTAATTTTACCTACATCTTGTTAATGGTTTGCGTCCTTTTGCCTTTTTAGTTTGGCTATTATTGCCAACTTATTGTGCTTCTTGTACTTTTTCATTTGTACTACTCGAAGATAGATATGAACACTCACTCGATAGTGACTGATTAAAGAACCTTCAACATTAGTAGATCTGTATTTAGCTTTCACAAGGTCTGGTGAAAGATTACTCTCATGTACTACTCCAACTGTTGATGGTTTCTTTTTCCGTTTTAATTTGGCATAAGTGAATATCGTAGGTACTGTGTTAGATGTTAATTTACGTTTTCCGTCTATTCTAGTAACCTCCCAAGAGTCAGCATGAAAATTAACTTTACAAAGAACTGAATAGTTGGTGGGTTTCCATTCAACCTGTTACTGTATCAACCCAAATACTTCTACGAGCAGGGTCTCGAGGAAAGACTTTTATAATAAAACCTTTCCTTGCAGATTTACTGCAGCCATTTTATTACTGTGGCTATGAGGATCCGCTTGTTGGTGTAGCCCCTTCTCTTGTTCTCCCGTACACAGTGCAGGATGGCGTACATTTCGGCCTGAAAGACCGTTGCATGGGCTCCGAGGGAAATACTATAACTTACCCTCGGTCCTTCCGAATAAATACCTTCCCACGTTCCCCACTGGATCCGTCCGTGAATCAGACGAGCGCGTCCAGTGGTGTGCCCGGCGTCTACTCCCGCCATGCCTCGCGATCGGGGATTACCACTGTAAACTTGCTATCCCTGCAGATTCGCGGGCTTGCGAAGTCTGACCTCATTTTAAGCATGGGCTCCTTCACGATCTCCTGAATTTTGCAGTGGCCCCTGAAGCCTGGGTTGTTCTTCAGTCTATCATTGCAGGCTAGTCTGTATAGTCCTAGCCTAGCCTCCCCCATGGTAACTAAGTGTGGGGGAAGGGGGGCAGATCCAGCAACACCTCCATGGCGGCTGTTGGGGTTGAAGTCATGGCCCCTTTGATGCCGAGGCAAGCCATCCTTTGGATCTTGTCTAATTTTTGTTTGGCACTGGATTGTGTCACTTTAGGACACCATTTATAGTCTTGCTGTTACTGTAAATGTGAGATGTCATTATAAGTTTTATATACGTCTTTATTGGTGTAATTTAAGGCATCGTAATACAGTGAATATTTGTAAGATGTATGTATTTTTGTATATTAAGTAAATAGTAAGTAAATTTGTAAGTTAATGTTTATTTGCAATTTTACACTTTACTGTTGATATTATTATTGCTTTTTACGGATTAGCAAATAAACTTATTTATTATTATTATTATATCATCTGCATATCCTTGGACTATAAATTCTGTTCCGCTCAATATAGTCATAAGGTTATCAACAACAAGCAACCACAGCAGAGGTGATAGTACTCCTCCTTGAGGACAACCTTTTGCCGTTGTCAATGTCGTGTTAGGTGTCATTTGTGATAGCCGTGATTATATGGCTTTTTAGCATTAACTCAATCCATCTTACAATGGGGAATTCCACTCTCCTTTCTTGTAAGGCCAATTTGATTAACTGATATGAGGTGTTGTGACCCTCTTTGTCAATGAATGCAGTAAAGGCTACTTCGTTGGCCACAAAAGTTTTTCTATACCCCTCATTAAACAGTGTAGGGCATCTAATGTGGATTTGCCTGCCTGATAGGTGAATTGTTGTACATGGAGTGGTTTTATTGTTAGGGCTTCGCTTCTAATGTATTGATCTAATGTCTTCTCCATGGTCTTTAGGAGAAAGGATGTGAGGCTAATGGGGCAGTTGGACTTCACTTCGTCCATAGTGTGACGTCCTGTTTTTGGTATAAACACCACATTTGCCTCTCTTCATGCCTGCAGAATATAGCCTAGTATTAAACTAGCTTTGAATATTTGTTACAGGTGGGGTTTTGTTTCGAAGATACAAGGTGAAATTTAAAATTTGTCAGTTTTAAAATTGTTACACTCTTTTTGAATTCTTTAACTGTTTATGTGGAATTTCGTGATTTTAGTAGAATTGTTATACAAGCCATGGTCAATAGGTTATTACATTCAACATTGTTATTTTAAATGGGACACCTATATATTTTTAGACACCTATATATTTTTATATGATTGAATGCAGTTTTGAATTCTTTTTACAATGTTATCTCAGTTTCTTGATGAAGGTGCAAAGAAAAGGCTAATTTTTTAATTATTTATACAGTGCCATGAAAACGAGCAAATTCTCACAAGATAACTAGTACAGAGTTACGGTCTCAGACTTGATGCCTACAAAGATCAGTAGAGATCTGTCTTTCAAGACAGTCCTCTCGGAAAGGGAGGACTGGGAGCGAAATCAAACGACCCTATTGAGAGCCGATCTCTGCTGGTACTCTGACGGCTTCAAAACCAATATGGAAGTAGGAGCCGGCGCATATGAGGGCAGCACCGATGCTAGACTATCAGCTAGCCTCGGCAAGTACGCAACCATACACCAGGCAGAAGTGTATGCCATCGAGATGTGTGCAAGGGAAAGTATAAAAAACCAGTGCACACACAAATCGATAAAGATATATGCAGAGAGCCAAGCTGCAATAAAGGCTCTTGGTTCCTACCAGTGTAATTCAAAAACGGTATGGAGTTGTAAATCTGCCCCTAATGAACTGGGCAGCTGTAATGAGGTGCTGGTCTGGATACCAGGTCATTCGGACCATGATGGCAATGTTACGGCCGAACCGCTTGCCAGGAGTGGTGCCCAAAGAGACTTTGTTGGACCAGAACCGGTGCTGGGAATAACATCATGCACAGCAAAACGCACCTTAAAGACCTGGACAGAAAGAATGAGAATCCAGTATTGGCAAAATCTTCCGGGATTAGCTCACTCTAAGGCCTTCATAAATGGCCTGTCTGAGTCAAGGGCTAAAAAACTTCTAGAGTTAAACAGACAACAACTGAGTACTCTAGCTGGCCTGTATACAGGACACTGCCGCTTGTGTCACCACATGTTGGAGTCGATCAGGAGACCAAGTGCCGGCTGTGTATGGAGAGTGACGAGACAGCAGAGCATGTACTGTGTTCCTGTCCAGCGGCGGACAGGACTAGATACCTGCTCTTTGGCAAGATAAAGCTTGCTCAGGAGGATCTGGATCAACTTTCGCCCACAAAGATTGTCGACCTCTGCAGGAGGCTGGCTTTGTTGGGCGAAATATAGACCTTTAGGCGTAAGCCACAATAGACCTTATGGTCGCGGTGGAGGGACCGGTATGGCCCACTCACATACAAACCTAACCTAGCCTACGTGTGCCATTATTCTGCGGTACTATGTTTACTAAATACTTCAATCCAAAGTAGGAAACTTTGTATTAAGGTAAACTTACTTAAATCAACTTATTTCGGTTTGAGGAATATGTGGTATGATTTTGTAAAGACCTTTTATATACAGCTGTATATATATATATATATATATATATATATATATATATATATATATATATATATATATATATATACATGTGTAACACCTGATTCAATTAATAATTTTATTACAGGAAGAATGCATGCTACGATTTAGATTTTTGGCAGAGACTTTGCGGAAACAAAAAGAAAATTCAGAAAATCCTACAGAAAATACTGAAGTACTTGAGCAAGAGGCAACATGAATGTGATCTGTATTTTAAGTGTTGTGTATATCTGAGTATTATTACTGTAATAAATGGTTGTATTGTTTTTATTTGCATGTAATTATTTAGTTTAATGTACAGCAAAGTCACTGTAAGGTGAATACCACCTAAGATAAAAAGCTTGTAGAAGAGGGTAGAAAGATATTCATACAGACAATTCTGAGATAAATAACAACCACCCCAATCGAATGAACATTATTTGGTTTATGACAGTATAAAGCACTTGTGTAGTACTACATACAGACTTGGAGACTACTTCTCTGGCTTCACTGTTGGTTTTCGTTGGTGAAGGACATAGCCAGCGCGTGAGCTAACTGGAGCAAGTGGCCCTTCGAATTGTGGATGTTCTAGGATGTTCTTCAATGCTTCTGTGACTATTGTTTCGCTGCTTGACAGCATTTTCAGACAGATTAAAATTGAATTAGTACGAAATCATGACAACTACAAATAAAGATCTGTTGCTATGTTATGATACGATGTTTTGATCAAAAAATTTTATCAAATTGAAAATAAAATGAAACACAGATGACAGATGAGGTTTTCAAAATGTCTATGTGATGTATGTCAATATTTAACAAAAATAGAACTAGCCTATAATAACTATGATAACAGTTACAACAATAAAATAACTAAACAATAACAGTATAAAAGTAGTTTCTATACAACGAAAATATCGACATACATCTACTCATTATTTTATTACAACTTTTTTGAAAGAATAGTTAAATTTATTTTCTTTGACTTATTTAATTAGAAAGAAGAATATCCAAGAAAGGGGAATTCATTAAATCAGTTTGCTCAAGATTTTTCTTTCGCGTTAAATAACAAATCACATGTCGTGTTGTAAGGTTTAAAAGCTACCTTTGTATTTGTACAGGTAGTTAAAATTTTTGAAATGTTTTCTGAAATGATTCCTAAATAAGTTATCGAAACGCATCTGTTGTCTTCTTTGTCTCTAATATTTGGATAAATTAAATTAATCGCTAATTTGTATTCTTTTCTCTCTATCATTTTATCTATTATTTTAACAGAGTAGCCATTATTAAATGCCGTTTGCTTAATTATTGAAATTTCTTTTTCAAAATTGTTTTGTGACATAGGTATTGAAAATGCATGATGTATCATAGAATGGTAGGCTGACAGCTTTTATGAAAAAGGGTGACATGAATCGTATGGTATGGTTGTGTCAGTGTAAGTTGGTTTCCTATATATTGAAAAGTCAAATGAATTATTTTCTAATTGTCAAGTCTAAAAAATTTTTATACAACTGTTAGCTTCTTCTAAAGTAAACTTAATATTTGTGTGTAAGTTATTAATAAAATTTAAAAATTCATTTAATTCTGTATGACTACCTTGAAAACATGCTAAAATATCATCTACGTATCTGTACCAAAAGACAATATTATGTGAAAGTTCTGATGTTAAAATTTGGTTTTCTAAGTTTTCCATAAATATGTTGGCTAATAAAAGGACTACCCATAGGCAGACCTTCATTTTGCATATAAATTTTATTATTAAATTTAAAATAGTTTTGTGTAGTTTACTCTGTTAATACATAAAAAATATATATAAATTTTCACAAGATTGGGTTTCCATCAAAAATTATTAATTAAATAATTAATCAAAATTGAACGAAATAATAATAAGTGTAAAGTAAGTGAAGAGTATGCATTTTATATGTTAGAAATTCTGAGGTTAATAAATCTGTCAATTTGAGATTAGCTCTGGTATTTGTCGATAATATACAAATGCGATGTAACCATAGATTATGTGACATAAGTGGCTTCTTGGGACAGGCTGAGTCTAGAGGCCCCTTCATATGTGTTTTTGTTGTATATAAGTCGAGTCACAGTATTATTACAGAACGTTATACTGTAGTTGACTAGCTACGCAATGACAGCGGTATGTCAGCGAACGGCACAGTTGACACGAGTTTCTCGTACAATTTAAATATATGTTATTGTTAGTTAATATTCGTGTTATAGTTGCTACTAGAATAAATATTGGTTGTATAATGTAATTAGTTGTAATTGTGCCACCACTACATACACAACAAATTGGCGACGAGTTGGTCTAACCCAGCGGGAACCATAATAATCCCAGTTACACGAAAAGATGGCCGAATACGGCTATGCGCTGCATATAATGTTACCTTAAACAGAGTTATTCAAGATGACAGCTATCCAATACCATGAATAGAAGACATATTCAACACGATGAATGGCGAAGTACACTTCTGTAATCTAGATCTCCATAATGCATATTTACATATGGAAGTGGATGACACGAGTGCCATGATGCAAGCAATATCTACACTAAGGGGGTTTACAAAGTTAAGAGATTAATGTTTGGAGTAAAAACAGCTCCTGGAGCTTGGCAACGAATCATGGAACAAATACTAGGAGATCTCGATGGAGTGGTGTGTTTTTTCGACGATATTGCAATACAAGGTAAAACACCTACTGAACTACTCAGTCGATTACGAATAGTACTACAACTGCTTAAAGAAAACGGTCTACATATAAACAAGAAAAAGTGTGAATTTTTCAAGAATAGTATCCATTATCTGGGTTATATCGATAAAAATGGATTACATACATCACCAGACAAAATTTTAACAATAACAAAAAGTCCCACTAAATCAAGCAGAAAGAAATTGCAGTCAAATTGACAGAGAAGCTACTGTGATTATATGGGGACTGAAAAAGTTTTTCATTATTGTTATGGCAGGAAAATCATACTGATAACAGACAACCAACCATTGGTACAATTTTCAATCCACAAAAAGGTCTTCCTGCAACGTATGCAATCCGTTTACTACATTACGCCAGTTATTTGTCAAGTTTTAACTACGAAATCTGTTACCGACAAACTCAACTCCATGGTAACGCTGACTATTTGTCACGAATTCCTAGCCAATATCGTAATTCAATGGAACTTGATGAAACCGGAATTTTTCAAATTAGCCAGTTTGAACAACTGCCAATTAATAGCAAGGACATCAGGAGAGAAACAATCAAAGACCAAGACTTTCGTGAAATACTCCTTGCCATACAATTAGGATATGTTTTGCCAAGGAATTACAACATAGAAGAATTTTCTGTCCAAGATGGGTGTATTCTGTAAGGAATGCGAATAGCAATTCCAAAGTGATTAAGGGGAAGTATTTTAAAAGAACTACACACTGCACACAGGTATGGTAAAAATGAAATCTCTAGCAAGAAGTTATGTCTGGTGACCTAATATTGATACTGATATAGAAGAAATGGCAAAGAACTGTATGAGATGCTGCAATACTATGAACAACCCACCTCAAGTTGGTGCACACCCTTGGGAATATGCTCAGATCCCCTGGCAACGACTTCATGTTGACTATGCTGGACCCTTTTAAGGTACCTACATCTTCGTATTGGTTGATTCGTACTCTAAGTGGGTGGAAGCTATTCCGACAAAGTCTATAACTGCTACAGTAACTATAAGAATTTTACGCGAAGTCTTTACACGGTTTGGATTACCCTACACATTAGTGTCCGATAATGGAAGCAATTTTAAGTCGGCTGAATTTGAAGATTTTTTAAGAAACAATGGTATTCATCATAAAGTATCTGTGCTGTACCATCCTGCCACTAACGGCCAGGCAGAAAGATATGTCCAAACTATCAAGAGCAGTCTACGAAGCCAATTAACTGATGAACCTGATTTGAAATTTAATCTTCTGAGATTCCTAATGCAATATCGGAAGACTGCCAATACTGCGACCAAAGCCAGCCCTGCTGAACGCAACATAAGAACTCGCATTGATCTAGTAAGAAAAGATCTCAATTTCCAAATGACCGAGAGTAACCTAGTGAAGAATGTCTACAAAACAAGAAACTTTGAAATCGGAGAAAAGGTACAAGTAAGGAGTTATAATAACCCAGAAGTGAAATGGTTATTCGGTACCGTAATCAAGAACAATGGGCGGCTTCATTATGATGTACTTGTAAATGGAAAAGTACAAAATAAGCATGTGGATCAGTTGCTTCGACATTCTGGTAAAATACCAGAAATACACAGACCTATCAATTTGTCTGAAGACGAAAACATCCAAAGTGATCGAGAATGTGACCATCTTCCTAACACTCTTATCCTTCCGAATACAGTAGATGACACTGTAGCTATCCCTTCACCAGAAGCTGAAATTGAGAACACTGCCAATAGTGGACCAGATTCAAATCAACCTGTACCACTACGAAGATCGACTAGAACCAGACGTGCTCCAATTCGCCTTAACCTATAAGTTACTGAGAGGACAGTGTTGTATATAAGTCGAACCACTGTATTACAGAACGTTATACTGTGGTCGACTAGCTATGTGACAACAGCGGTATGTCAGCCAACAGCACGATTGACATTCAACGAGTTTCTCGCACAATTTAAATATATGTTATTATTAGTTCATATTCGTGTTATAGTTGCTGCTAGAATAAATATTGGTTGTATAATGTAATTAGTCGTAATTGTGCCACCACTACATACACAACCCGAGAACCAAGTATTTCTTATTTATATCTATGGTTACTATGGAACAGGACTTCTGCAAATGCTTGTGATGGTAGGTAACTTTAAGATAAACATTGGGACTGCAATTTTTTAAGGATAATCATTTTAATTTGTTTGTATGTTATTTTATTTCATTTATTTTACATTCAATATCCTCAATAATGTTTTTCTCTAAATTAGACACGGCTTCATTGATATCTGTTTGAATTGTTTCATTCTTTACCAAGTGTCCTTCTATCATTTCCATAAGTGGGCTAGTTTTATAAGATGGATGCCTTACTACTTCCCTGGAAAAAAAAACACTCTTCAATACTAGCCAAATACTAACTCTCTAAAATACAAATTACAAGTATTAGCAGAGACGTTACACAAATTATTTCTAGGGCTCATAAGTATTGGAGTCCTCGTTCAAATTTCTGTTTTTTTAATTGTAAACACCTTACATATAGAACCAATGAGTGAAGATTGGAACCTGTGATGGGCACTGATAAGTACAATTTGGAGAACCCAATTCATCACAATGTGTTTCGCTAACAAAGTTAGCGTCATCGGAGGGATGAATTTATTCATCCCTTGGTGAAACGATCGTCAGGTCTAAAATCTGTATTGTGATGAACTGGGTTCTCCAAATTGTACTTGTATAGAACCAAATAAAAGATTTACTGAAGTAGTCAATATGACAAGGTAATGATGTAAGAAATCAAAGAAAAGAATTACGAAACCTTTTTAAATCTACAAAACATTTATATTTGCTATTGTAACATGTCACATGTATTTAACATATGTGTAACATGTCCCACGTGTCACCACCTATAACGAACTATAGAGCTACTGAATCAGTCCCACTAGTGACGTCATAATCCTTGGCGCAGCGTACACGGTTCGTGGTCAGTTGCTCTACTGCATTACAACTCAATGAGAATACGCCTGCAAACGTGACAACTCGACGATATGTCAAGATAAAAAGTCTTTATAAAACGATCTGAATGTGTGACACGCTCTCTTCTCTCTTATTGAATCAACCTGAGACATGCTATCGTATAGTTAATTTTTAATTGGGAAAGGCAACATGCCTAAATGGCCACCCCGCTAGTCAGGGACGAGCTAGTCAGTAATCCGCTGGTCTGTAACCGTTCGTCTGGATCCGCTATTGGACCGCTATTTTTAGATACCATGATCCTGGAGGAGCTTCAGTAACACCGAACATCAACCATGTGTGCCAAGTCACGAAGCCGTTCCTCCAGGAAAATGCACCTACACAATGAGGCACCTCCAACATCCTGGGCTGGACGGATATAGTCATCACCCCAAGGGCAGCAGTCTGAATTACAAGCTAAGTACATAATTTATCTGCAAAATCTCTTCTTTAAAACGTAGTTTTATGCTCCACAATTCATTTCAACAGTTTGATATGCCAATTCAACATAATTACATCACTTTATATTTTGTGTTTAAATCTGAACAACTTCAAGTAGTCAATTTATATATTTTTTTCTTTATTTAAATATGCTTAATTGAAAGCAATCAGCATTATATAAATTCAACAATTTTTAATAAACCGATTCTCATTTTTACTCCTGAGTTTTATTTGTGCATTTTAACACCCACCGAGTGCAAGTGCTAAAGCCCACGCCCTGTGTTAATTTATATTACATTTGTGCCCCGACTGAGTAGCCAAGCTAAATGTTATTCATTAATTCTTTAATTAACACATAGGGTATTTATTTTAAGCTATACTGCCACCCCAACAGTGGGGCTAAATTGTGTTATACTATAAGTTTTCAGAAAAACATTATAGGAACTATTGTACCTCCTTGGTGTAGTAAAATGGGTATTTGCTCTAACATGGAGTGTTCACATTCAATTTTCAGTGGCAGTGTCTGTTAACAGTGCTGCATTAAATATATGTTAAATTTTTTAGAAGCTTCTATTTATGCATATATTTAGAATTCATTTTTTTACAATATATGAGAATTTTGTTTTTGTCTTCATTTACTGATAATGTTATAGTTTTTTATGTTGTATAAAATATAAATTTTTATTTTCTAGAAGTTCATCTGTTGTTTTTATTGTCCCATTCATTTTTTTTTATAAATATTTTAGACTCAAGTCAAATGCAGATTGAGTTTACTATTACTAATAATTATTAGTAACTTAGTATATATATATATATATATATATATATATATATATATATATATATATATATATATATATATATATATATATATATATATATATATATATATATATATATATATATATATATATATATATATATATATATATATATATATATATATATATATATATATATATATATATATATATATATATATATATGACAGCCATGAAGTATGAATTATATACTGGGAATATATCATAGGACATCTCAAGTACATTATTTAGTTACATGCTAGAGATGAGTCTAGATACATTATTGAAATATTAGAAAGTACATATCCTTAACAGCGTAGGCGATGTCTCCAGCATGTTAAGCAGTCATGTCCCTGCGATGTATTGTCAATGTTGACAGTTGCTGACATTTCCTAGCTCTGGTAACTTGCATAGACCTTACAAAGTACATCTCTGCGATGTTCAATGTCGCGCTGTTACATGCAAAATACATGATTGTTATGTAGTTGTGTCGCCTGGGTTGTGTGTGGTGTGTCTGTTGTCTTTATTGTAACCCCCGCACAAAAGCTGACACAACTTCTGAGCAGAACGATATGTGTTATGGTTGAGGCTGTATTCAAAAAAGTCTGTAAAAGTGTAAATTAATGCTGACCATAGATACTTGAGACAAATGGAATTTCACCAACTTACTCATATGCAAAATCCCACAGCTATTCAGACAACACCTCTTAAAATAGAAAACTTGGTAGAACCTGAGTTTTTGTATAGCGATAATAATAACATTAATTCACCAGATAGATACAAAAATAAATATATATGGTGAATCAGAACAAATTAAAAACAACAACAAAACAAAACCTAAATGAATGTTAGCAAGCAGTAAGCAGGTACATACAGACCATTGAATTGCCTTGTATTGTAGCTATTTACTGTAACACAGTTAGGGAATTTCTCTTTATTCTGCCTAATATATACACAATTAAAGATGTAGGGTGAGGTAACTGTAAGAATTTTGAATGACTTAAACAATTGATAACATGAATGAATTGAGGGTATGCTAGCAATAATCCTTATAATTATTTTTTGCAATAAGAGAAGTTGTAATGTTTGGCTATCACTACTCCAACATGACACAACACTCTCTGGATTGCAAATAGGAGTGAAATTGATACATTTGCAAAGTCACAGTCTATAAACTACAAAGCAAATAGATGAAAAACAGTTAATTTAGTGACATGAGTTGTCAGCCCGAATAAAAGTCTACAATAATTTTTTTTTGGTCTATATTGCGGAAGACTTGCCATGGGACCTTACCAAAAAGCTCAGATCACTATTTTTTTCAACACTGTTGAAAACCATTATGCTAGTTTTGTGCTGATTCAAAGTAAGACCACTTTGTAAGCCATAACGTTGCCTTGAATTTACCAAATTCTGGAAAGCAACTCTCAGTTTATTACTATCTGCATTATGAATAATGCAGGAGTTTCATGGCAAAAAAAAAAAACAACCTATTACTATTAGCATTAAGTGCAATGTCGTGAACATAGAAAATAAAAATACAAGTTCGCAAAATGCTACCCTGTGGCAGTCGACAATGCACAGCAAAAGCTTGCGTACAATGTTGATTACCACTAATACTACAACTAACTAATTGGATACACTTCGGCAAAAATTATTTAAGCCACTGAGTTGTTTCTTTTATACCACATTGTTGAAGCAGCAATGAATATTTAGCAACTGGAATTACTTTGTTAGGTCAGAAGAAACTAAAGCTGTTTTCAACTTACAATCAGTACCATGAAGTATAAACGAATATAGTGAAAAACAAGTGCATTCTACGCAACACTTTTGTAATGAAAGCCAGATTGATTAGCAATAAGATTTTAGGTTTATCAACTCTCTTATACATTTTTCAGACAATTTCTCATATATTTTTGAAAATACTGAAACAGACTTATTGGTCTGTAGTTACAAAATACTTCTGAAATGTCATTATTAAATGGCCAATGAAAGGAAACTTTCGAGGCTAGCTTGCAACCAAAACCATAATCAATATTATATATAATAATATAATATATTTTATTGTCATCAATCTTCCCCTGACATGTTAATGACAACATAAGCACCGAAAGTCTAAAATATGACAGCACAACAAATACAAATAAAATCCGGATTATAATTAAAATTAAAACAAATAAAATTAATAATATAAAGAAATTTGAAAACAAAAATTAAATGCAATTTATAATTAGAATCAAAATATAAAATCTCCCTCACAAGTAAGATTCACACAGACCAAACTACAAACCACAGACAGCTTCTTATCGTTGCCACTAAGTACATAAGGGTAAAATTTAAAACTTACAACTAGCAACAAAAGTCAATCAATCACATGTATCACAGCTTAAAAAAACTTTCCAAAATATTCAGAGTGTGAATAAATTGTGTCGCTTAGAAGGAGATCATGAACGGGTCTTTCTTGGCTAATATCTTTTACATGTTGTGTCACTTTGTCATACAACTTTTACACTAATGTGGTTGACACCATACTGAGTAGTCTTGAGGCGATGGTAAGGTATACTCAATGTTCCTTGTTCCTTGGAAACTTATTTAAATGTCCATGAACAAACAAAACAGAATTAAGTACATAAAAGTTTACCAAAGTAAATATATTGAGTTCTTTAAATAAACTTTTTTGCTGTAAGAACACTCTATTTAATTCAGATGACCCTCCCCAAACAAGAAAATTTGAAAAGGAGGCAGTCTCTGCAGCAAGATAAATCTTACACAACATAAATCTAATACTGAACATAGCACAGGTCACAAAATGTGATCGCGGCCGTTTCTCCACTTCCAAACGCATCACACAGCTTTTCTTATTATGTCAACCATAGCTGTTATTATTGATTTTCCTATTCGATAGCCATGCTGAGGAACTTGCAAGTACTCTTCAAGAGGCACTAAATGTAGTGAATGATTGGTGTCGGAGAGAACAGATGTCTGTGAACCCCCGCAAAACAATCATTGTTCCATTTACCAGAAGAAGAAGGCTGGACAGATTAAAACCACCTATTCTTATGGGGGAAACGATTCGTTCACGCAACAAGCAAAATGTCTGGGGGTTACACTAGATAAGAAGCTCAACTGAGACGTATAGTTAGAGAATGTAATCTCCAGAGCTAAACTGTCCCTGTGGACATGTCGTAGAATCTGTGGAAATAACTGGAGAACAAACCCCCAACAGATGTAGTGGCTCTATGTAGTGGTTATCAGACCAATGATACCATATGGAGCCATAATTTGGTGGCCCAAGGCACTTCGTGGTATCGTGAGGGCCAAACTGGCTCATTTACAGAGACAAGCCTGTCTGATGATAATGGGAGCGATAAGCACCGCACCATCAGCCGCTCTGGAGGTCCTCCTTAATATTTCACTTCTTCACATATGGCTGGAGAGGGTGGCGAGGTGGACAACGTACAGACTAAAACAAACGACTGACAGCATGCCGAAGGAAGTCAGTCTGGGAGGGTCCGAACTCCTCGATGACATTGAGGGTCATGGGATTCTGAGAATGGTCTCAGACTTGATGCCTACAAAGATCAGTAGAGATCTGTCTTTCAAGACCGTCCTCCCGGAATGGAAGGACTGGGAACGAAATCAAATGACCCTATTGAGAGCCAATCTCTGCTGGTATTCTGACGGCTCCAAAACCAATATGGGAGTAGGAGCCGGCGCATATGGGGCAACACCGATGCTAGACTATCAGCTAGCCTCGGCAAGTACGCAACCATACACCAGGCAGAAGTGTATGCCATCGAAATGTGTGCAAGGGAAAGTATAGAAAACCAGTGCACACACAAATCGATAAAAATATATACAGATAGCCAAGCTGCAATAAAGGCTCTTGGTTCCTACCATTATAATTCAAAAACGGTATGGAGTTGTAAATCTGCCCTCAACAAATTGAGCTGTAATGAGGTGTCGCTGGTCTGGATACCGGGTCACTCGGACCATGATGGCAATGTTGCGGCCGACGCACTTGCCAGGAGTGGGGCCCAGAGGGACTTTGTCCGACCAGAACCGGTGCTGGGGATAACATCATGCACAGCAAAACGCACCTTAAAGACCTGGACAGAAAGAATGACAATCCAGCATTGGCAAAATCTGCCAGGATTAGCTCAGTCCAAGGCCTTTATAAATGGCCTGTCTGAGTCAAGGGCTAAAAGACTTCTAGAGCTAAACAGACAACAACTGAGTACTCTAGTCGGCCTGTATACAGGACACTGCCACTTGCATCACCACATGCACCGAATTGGAGTCTGTCAGGAAACTGAGTGCCGGCTGTGTATGAAGAGTGATGAGACAGCAGAGCATGTACTGTGTTCGTGTCCGGCGGCGGACAGGACTAGATACCTGCTCTTTAGCAAGACAAAGCTTGCTCCGGAAGATCTGGATCAACTTTCACCCACAAAGATTATCGACCTCTGCAGGAAGCTGGCTTTGTTGGGCGAAATATAGACCATTAGGCGTGAGCCACAATAGACCTTATGGTCGCGGTGGAGGGACCGGTATCGCCCACTCACATTCAAACCTAACCTAACCATGCTGATTTACATGAAGTATTTTGTTCTCTTTGAGAATTTTCATTAGCCGGTTATTCAAGGCCACCCCAAAAAATCTTTGACAAAATTGATAAAATCAAAATGGGTCTGTGATTCTGAAGTACCACTGCATCACCTTTCTTCAATAAGGGTATTAACCTAGCCAGCTTTAACAAGTCTGGAAACAACCCTCTGCAAAACATTTATTAATTATTATTCCTAAAGGACTTATGATGGTTATGTTTAAAATCCATAACTATTGTGAGTTTTCTTATTCTGGAGTCAGCTTACAATTTTCAGCACTTGATCTTCAATGACTGGTTCCATGTAAAACGATAATACTGGTCTAACTTCCTCTTTTAAATACAATAGAGGATCACTCAAAATTGAACAACTACAGACACAACCGACTTGGGAAAAATTACCATTTAAATTTTCAGTCATTAAGCAGTATCCACTCTCAGCCTTACTTTCTGTTTCATTACGTTTAACATTCCAGATCATCCTCTGCTAATTCTCTCTAGATGATGTATATTCCGATATGCTTAATTTTAGCGAATTTTCATTAAGAGAAATTCGCTAATAGAGAGGTCACGATGAAAAGCTTTTGAAAGGTTTTCTTCAGATGAGCGCAAATTTGAGTCCCTAGAACCGAAAACCAAGGTGCGTTAAAATTGTTATATATATATATATATATATATATATATATATATATATATATATATATATATATATATATATATATATATATATATATATATATATATATATATATATATATATATACATATAAATGTATCTGAGCGATAACTCAAAAAATACTACACTGATTTCAATCAAACTTGGCAAAAATCTTGTTTGGGCAAAAACCGAGGATGAGTTTGTTAATCATCCTTTATGCTCAAGTTTTTCCGGTGGAAAATCGGGGAAAACTTTTTGAAAACGCTATATTTTTGTAAGTATCAGAGTAACTGAAATGACTTACTGGTTAAAGTCCAATGCCTGACAGACAGAGTAGTTAACTGCCACAAGTAAATTGATTCATACAACAGGTATAAACCATACATCAACGGTAACCAAACTAAATATATACCAGGCATAAAACACACTACCCGAATCAACAATCGTGAAAACTCGGCCGAAATTATGGAAAATGACAGACTACATGAAATTAAAAATTTTCCAAGTGACTGATATTTAACTGAGGGATTCAATAAATTATTAAAATACACTATATTTGTAGCTTTATTAACGGCCCCAATATACACTTTTTGCGCAGCATAGATATATTATGCTATCGCATAATATTGCAGAAATGGAAACAAAAGCAAGCCAATTCTTTATAAAAATGATTCTAAAATAGTTTCTTTTATCTTTAAACTTAAACATAAGACGTCATATAAGACCAAAACAGTCGTGGGATGTGTTTTAATGGGAATTCTACTAATTCTGTAATTAATTGTTAATGAAGCCGGTATCACGCAAATAAAACGTTAGCTGAAGCCTAGATGGCGCAGGGGGCATCAAGCTTGCCTCCTAAGCAGAAGGTAACACGATCGAATCTAGCTCGGTGAATGTATGTTTTTTATGTTTTATTTTGACATTTGGAGAAACAATAGTGCAAGATTTCATATGTTTTCAACAAGATTTCATTTTTGTTTAAAACGTCTAAATTAGTTTGTCACCTTTGAGTCTGAAATTATAATTTTGTTATTTATGATATTGAAAAAACCGGTTTGATTAGGTCGACTGAAATGAAATCATACTGGCGATTATTAAGGAAAAATAACTGCTACGTTAATAATTTGGCAGATACTTTACTTTTCTAAATATGAATTAAGTTTCCTTCTGGAAATCTTCTGTATAACTTTAATGAAATTTGTAATACAAGTTTCTTTTAGATTTTGCAGATATAGCAAAATTTAGTTCTTTAGCTTCATAGAAAAATGAGTTATCAAAAGGAGTTAAAACGCAAGAAACACTTTCGAAAGAATTCTTCAAATGTGTGTGTACTAGGACCTCTAAAATCGATCTTCAAGGTATGTGTAAGTTTAAAGTATTAACTTTACTAATATGCCGTATAATAATAGTGTACAATTCTTATGAAAATTCTCTACTATAATGCACTTGCTGTGTCCCGAAATTTCTTTGCTCTTGACTCAGAGTCTTTTCTTACTGCTGCAATTGTAAACCCCCAGAGCATGCATAGTTACGTTTGCCACACACTGTTCTCAATTTGTCTATTTTTGCGGGTGTTCTACGCGTCATAATTCATAGAAAGTTATATGGGACATCCTAAAATGGTTACAATAATCATTTGGAGTGTAATCTGATATTACATCCTCATAATAATTTTCATTTTTGGTTGGTTTGACTTTCAAGCAGCACTTTATCCATTGATTGAGCTAAATTTTCCATGACCAGTCCTACCACACTGATATGAACTAGATCATCAGCTAATTCCGTTAGAATGGGGTTTCTAAGTTGGCCATTATGCATTTTCGGTTTTTAAAGTTTTTTAAAATGTTGCATGGATTTGGGGTTGTAACTACAGATTATAGCGCGCAATTTTAAACTGACAAACCAAAGTCAAAATACTGCTTGAAGTCAACAATGGATTCATCAGATCTCCAACCGCTGAATTGCATCAGTAGTCAACAGATGATCACTTAAACTCAGGTGTTGAAACTTGGTGAACTCAGCCATTCGTTGATTTTTTAACAATGGAAACTTTCAAGGCTAACTAGATAACTAATAACCTTCAATTTTTTACTTTTGTGATAAATTTTTAATCTTGAAACCAAACGAAGATGATTACGGTCAAAATTGTCAGTTTGTGATGTAGCGCATAAAAATATTCTTTATATGATAGATAATGAAAAAACATACACAAATAAATGTCAAGTACTTACTCAAAAACTGATAAGATTTCTTGTGGCGTCAACTCTCCAAATTCTGTTAATATACTCATCTCTTTTTTGAGAAGATTTGTGTGGCACGGTTGAGGGACTATAAGGTTAATACCACTACCTGGTATCAATTTCCTACAAAAAAATAAATATCGGATTAAAACGAGAGAGTAAACTAATCTAAAAGTTCATCAATTGTCGTTGCCTTCATTTGGTGAAACCGCTCCATACTAAATACAGATGTAGAGACTACTTCTCTGGTGTTAAAAGTGTTTGTTAAAGAAAAGAAACACTTGTGAAGTCAGGAAGTTCTACGCTGTATTTAGTTTAAAAGTGTTTGTTAGATGCATTTTAGCCATCATAAGAGGCAAACCTGTACAAACTAGTTTCCCTCTTATCAGAGTTCATAGTTATGATCATCACAATGCATTGAAAACAAATTGACTAGATGTAGTCAGGCTTGTAATGCTTGCTTTACAAACTAAGAATTAATAAGAAGTTTCAAATTATTAACATAAGGCAATAGTCATAATTGTGAACAAAGTGCAATAAATTTTAAGCGAGATGATTTTTCTTATTACATTGCAGACTTTGAAGTCTATTTTTCATTGCTCCAGAGGGGCCTGGATACACTGCTTCCCAACATAAGGGAGGTAGAAAAGATAGTAGATATGTTTATGTTGGGAGAGATCCTAAAGGATCACCCCTTCCATAAAGGTCGGCACGCATACCAGCGGGGGAAGTCGACGAAAACGGCGCTCCGTGCTGTGACGCGGAAGGTGGAAGGGCCCTACACTACGGGGAGAGCACATTAGCTGTGTTCTTCGATGTGGAGGGGACCTTTGATAAGGCAAGGACGGATACGGTTTGTACCGCCCTACAGGATAGGGGAACGCTGAGGTCCCTAATAAGCTGGGTGGCGAGCATGCTGGAGGACAGGAGAGTTTCGCTGACCTTAGGGGGCCGGGGGCTGGACGTCAGGGTGACGGGCGGCTACCGTCAGGGCAGCTGCCTTTCGCCCCATCTATGGTGTCTGGTCATGGACGGCCTCTTGGAGCGGCTCTCCGAGAACGGCTTCTACGCCCAGGCGTACGCTGATGATGGGCTGGTCTTAGTCACCGGCAAATTCCTCGGCGTTGTCTGTGAGTGCATGCAAGCTGCCTGTAGCATAATCGAAAGGTGGTGTGGTGAGCTGGGACTCTCCGTAAACCCGACGATGACGGAGAGGATCCTATTTACCAAGAAGAGGAAGGTAGAGGGGTTTAGGGCGCCCGTGATGTTTGGAAAACATTTAGCTTTAGGGCGGGAGGTCAAATATCTGGGGGTGATCCTGGACTCCAAACTAACATGGGAGTCGCAAATAGAACGGGTTGTAAGGAAGGGAGTAGCGACCCTCTGGCAGCTGTGTCGAGTGATAGGGAGGACCTGGGGAGTTAATCCTCAGATCCCTCATTGGATCTACACTGCAATCGTCAGGCCGAGAATCCTCTATGGAGCGTTGGTCTGGTGGTGCGGTGTGAACCAAACTACCAGCAGGAAGCTGACCAAACTCCAAAGGCTGGCAATCCTGGGTATCACAGGCGCTATGAGGACGACACCCTCAGCCGCGCTAGAGGTCCTGTTTATGCTGCCACCGCTTCCCATCTGTGTCAGGAGGGAGGCGATGGCGTCGCATCTCAGAATACGAGACGCAGGAAACTGGTGCGGAGAGGGAGCAGTAATAGGGCATGCAAAAGTGGCCAAGGAGGTGGAAAAGGAAATTCCGATTTCCGCCATAAAGGTGCGGGATGCCGATAATGATATTAGGTTGACTACGCCATACACGCTCAGGATCCCCAGTAGTGATCAGTGGAGGGGAAATGAGGTTGAATTCCAGCCCGCAAGTCTGGTCTGTTTCACCAACGGATCGCGGCTGGAAGACCAACAATCCTCCGGGGCAGGAATATACATCGAGGGCCTGGGGGTGCGCGAGAGTTATGCTCTTGGCGCATATACCACGGCATTCGAAACAAAGGTGTACGCTATCCTGTCTGGCACTGGGGGTCGGTTGGTGGCTGCAGGCAGGCGAGGGACTTCGTGGAGGGGCCGGACAGAGATAAAGCTGTCTGGCTACTCGGAAGGAGTCGACCTACGCTTCGCCGCATCCTTGGGGTGCTCACAACCCTTAGAAGACACCTCATATTGATAAGCGTAGAGATGGATCCCATTTGCCAGGAATGCGGCGAGGATGAGGAAACGTCCTACCATTACCTGTGCGAATGCGAGGCTTTTGGGAGTTTTCGAGCAGAATTGTTCGGATCGAGGACTCTGCAGAGGAATCAGGTAAGTACCGTCCAATTGAAGACCGTCACGGCCTTCATCTCAAGGTCGAGGCGGTTTAGCGACGGAACCGAGGAGGAGTAGAGCATAGTTGCTGGGGTTGGCAAAAAGGGCCATGGTGACCTACTTGCTTGGCGTTGGCCTCCCCACCACTGCTACTACTACTACTACTTGAAGTATATTTTACTACCTAGTAATTTTATGAATAAGGCTAAAATAAATGGGTATGCAGGTTACATGGGGAGTGGGCTATTTCAGTCCCTCCACTGCGACCTTGGATCTATTGTGGCTCACGCCTAACTGTTGAAATTTCATCCATCACATCCAACCTCTTACAGAAGTCGATATTTTTTAGGGTGAAATTTTGTCTGGCAAGTCCCTCCCGGAGCATTTTCGTTGCCTGTTTTGAAAATCACAGTAGAGGTCTCAATCTCTAGGGGTTATTCCAAATCTATAGAGATCTCAACCTCCTTTGAGTTTGTCTGGACCCGACATCCGCCATCGTTTGACTTAAGACAGTATGATATGGAGCAAAATCCAAGCGAAGTCACTTGCCCAATTTAGAAATCTTACAATCTCTAGGGTTTACTTCACCTCTCTAGAGATCTCAGCCCCCAGTCAGAGCATTCTTGTCAAGTGGAATGACACCATGTGAAAACTTCCCTGGAAGTTTTCATCTTATTGCTAGATAAATCTTTTTTAGCAGACTTTAATTGTACAGGTTTGCTCTTTAAACTCTTATCAACAACGACTCTGGATCGCTAAACATTTTAAAGTTTGAAAACGAATCTAATTGCATACGGAACTTCCAATCAGAGCCTCGCTGGTTCAGTGGTAAGAATATGTGCCTCTAAACTGAAAGGTACTGGGTACGATTCCCAGGGTTTCCCTTTCACTTTTTCAGTACATACTGTACAATTAACATAAACCGAGATTGCGGCATTGTATTTGAGCAAGTTGATTGTCTGTACGTTCCGCCCTTTGGAGGGGGCGCAAAGCTGTCGGTCACATGTCCATGCGATGTTGGGCACGTGAAAGATATCTACCCTCCTTACAGAAAAGCAGGGGTCCGGCAAGGTTTCCAGGATAGTGAGATAAAACTGTTCCCTGGCATATAAAGTACACTTAGTGCATCATCTACGACCTGGAGATTCTGAGAGAAGATTAAACTTTATATCACGAATATCTATCATGGTAGCGACCGACAACGATTTTTTGAATAAAATTGTATGCACTGATGAAAATTATTTCCACAATAACGGGCTCGTATTGCCATTACTGATCTCGCAGGAATCCTAGATTGACAAAGGTAACAGGCAATCAGAATAAGTTCGCAGTCAATGTTTGGTGTGGCATTTTACACGGGCATTTGATCGGTCTTCCTATGTTCGGAGGAGCACTAACAGGCGAACGTTACCTAGAGTTTCAGAAAAACGATATTTTTGGCTTGTTATAGGAGGTCCCTTTAGTAACAATGTGGTGGGAACATGATGGGGCACCTGTCCATAATGCGGCTTCAGTTACTGAGTACTTGGGTAGTACTTATCCTAAAAGATGGATCGCGACTAATGGACCTCTGAAGTGTCCAGCACGTTCGCCAGAATTAACACCAAACTATTTCTTCCTGTGGGATTTATTGAAAGACATGGTGTATGCTGTGCCAATATAGAAGATATGGCAGACCTAGTTATTAAAGTGTTTGCTAGTTGTGCGGCTATCCATTCTTTGTTAGATTCTAATCAGGCATTAGGACATCGTTTAGAAATGTGTATTGCCGCATATGGTAACGTTTTTGAGCATATGCTGTAAGCTTTGTTTGTTTTTATGTTATGGTTATGAATACAGTTATCTTGATAAATAAAATATTTTTTTCTCAATGTAGACTATTCAATAATCGGACTGTATTTGAGTTATTGTTTGATTTTCTCTTTTATCATAGTAGAACATTAACATTAGCTTGAAATAAGAAGTCACACAGACATACCATTTCTAAAGGTTCTAGCGATCGGAAAAAAATATTCTACACCAGTGCCACCTATAAATTATGTTTAATGCATTCTGCTTAAGCTTTTAAACAAGTCATCATTGACCTAGGTGGTTAAATTTTAGCGGATTACAAAAGTTATTTTCCGTCTACAAGTTGTAATCTCTCAAAGTTTCACAATGCTACCTCCAACATCTCAAAAAATCTGTCAACTTTTGGAAAATTTTTGATAGAACAAAAATTGCTTATAAATGACCGGTCATACCGAAAAAACCCTTTTTAAAGTTCCTGCCATCGAATAATTCCTTTCGAAGCCAGCGCCACCTACAATATGCATGCATATGACATATCTACATTAGTCTGCTAAACGTAGCCAGCGATGGCAACAGTCATTTGTTTTTTACAAAGTTGAAAAATTCGTACTCGTTACCAAGATATGTGGCCTGGCAGTTTTACATGAATATATATATATATATATATATATATATATATATATATATATATATATATATATATATATATATATATATATATATATATAGCAAATATGTGAGAAAATTAGAAACATTATTGTTGAGTAAAACGGGCCAATGTACATAAAATTAATTCGTCCTAAAAAGCATTAGGTAGAAGCATACAGAACAATGATTTTTTTTTCATGTAGTACATTTTAAATTTCACGAAGCAAAATTCGTTAAAGTACAAAGAACTCAGAACAATAGCCTTGTTTTTATTTATAGAATTTTAAAAGAATATAACGATTTTATTTTATCCTTAGGCAGTAAGTACATTTACTATATTATACATTTTTATAATATCAAGTTAAAAATAAGTTTTTTGTAAATACCAATTGTAAGAAAAGAGGCCGCAGTGTTAGTTGATAAAGATAGTTTTTTTTGTGCTTGTTTCAAAAGAGTGCAACGAATAAAAAGTTGGACAATGGGAAAACAGGAGGCCTATGAACTTTGTTTTGCCCGAGGTACAGGAGAAAAGGCTCTTTTGTAATACAGGTGTAGTTTATTTAAGGAGACGACGACAGGTCGGAGGGACGATTCGTAAATGAACTACCACAAGTGAAACTTGAAATTCGTTGACGTGCGACGACACGGTAAAATATGGAAGTTGATAATTAAAACGTGAAAGGCAAGTGCCTGATAATAAAATCATATACAATTTTTGTGTAAAGAAGATAAAAATAAATACATGGTACACGGTTTGTTAAGACCGTTTTAAATAAGATGGAAATTAATTAATAATTACAGGCAAGCTACTAAATCCAAACAGTAGATCAAATGGAAAGTAATAAGTACACATCAAATGGGAGAAGCAATCAAGACAACATTCAGTAAGTCGTTTTATGAACTTTATCGAAATAAATGGACTCTTTTTCTATAGTGTGAATAGTTTTTAAGAATATTTTTGTCCCATTGATGATTTTAATGTATATTTTAGTTCACTAAGGGGGATATTACATAAAGGCCGAATCACTATATCATAGTTAGGTAATTCATTGTGTCAACTAAATTTGATTTGTATTGATTTATCGACAATCTGTGATGATAAATTTGATATGACCTTTTTAATGGAAATTTGTTAATTTAATCAATCAAAAATAAAACATACTAGATTGTACTTACATAATCTGTTTAATTTTGACCTCAAATCAAACAAATATTAGTTATATGATAAAGTAAGGCTATTTTTCACCGTTAATTAAAAGTAAAATCAAAAGAACCCAATCATATATAATTTTTTTTGAAACTTCAAACACTCGGAAGTACTATAATTTATAAAAAACGATATATCAAACAAAAATGCTGGCCCAAGCACAGAACCCTACCCATGAGATGAGAGAAAAATTTAAAATCACAGCAGTAAGTAAACAATTTGTGGCATAATTTCAGGATCATCAATATTAGCGGTTTTTTTTAAAATAAAGACGCAATTGAATTCTGTTAAATGAATTCTGTTCCGGTTAAACCGGAAGTGACATTAACTTTTTTTTAATGGAACCCTATAAGTATTATTGCATTTTTAAATTCTACGTAAAATTCTGAAGCTGATGCATTTTGAATCGTTTTCCTATTTTCAATTGTTTTTGACATATTTAATTTTTTTCAAAAAATTTTGACAGATGGAGTGACTAAAATGTCATTATTACCAATAATTGTAATGTTGAAAATTTTATTCTTGGTAAACGTGTTAATAAAGGAGTGTCCTATCAGGAGCCATTAATAGTATTCTAAAATGTCATACAGGGTGTCTGGTATTCCCGTTAACTTTTTTGTAACTTTAAATGCCAATAACTTTCTTATTTCAAATCGAATGACCATAATATGTAAAACCATGCAAAGCACACTTGCGACAATACACACGAGTTGAAAAAGAGTTTTTCACATTTTTTGTAATATCTCTGTAAATAGTCATTTTAGCTATAGGGTATGCTATGTATATTTGAAGAACCAACACATTTTACAAGTACTAGTTCCAAATGCTTGGATAATATATTTACAGATATCTCAAAGCAGCACATAAAAACTGAAACACTAAATTTACACATCTCTGACCATCTTGGACAGGTGCTTACCTACAAAAAAAAGGTTATCAGACAAAGTTTTACAGAAACACACAAAAGATACTTTACTGAAGAAAACTTAAAACGGTTTGCGTGTCATATGTGTTCTGTTGACTGGGAGGCCTACTTTGCCAACAGTGATCCGCAGACAAATTTCTCCAGATTTCATGAGTTCTTCCTTATGTGCTACAACGAATATTTTCCCGAAAGAAAATCTAGGATAAAAACTCAAACACTAAAGGTAAACTGGTATACCAATGAATTGAAATGTCATAAAAACGGGCTGGATGCACTCTACACAATATGGTTGGTGAAAAGAGATAACGAGTCATTAATGGCATACCAAACCTACCGAGACTGCTATCGCGACAAAGTTCGAGCGGCAAAGGCTGAAGGGGTTGCCATGGCTATTCAGCAAGCGGAAGACAAGCAAAAAGCTGCATGGAAGATTATAAAGGGTGAAACACAAGAAAAACGTAAACAGTTACCTTCATTAACACCAGAAGCATGTAATAGTTATTTTGCTAATATAAGTAAAAATATTTTTCAACAAATAAACGGAAATAATATAGTACCACGAACATATATTAAGACCAAAGTTATTAATACAATGAATTCATTTTATCTGCGGGAGGTGACGTCGCTGGAGGTTTGGAGAGTGGTATGTGCCTTGAAAGCCAAAATAACGCCAGACTGTTATGGAATAAATGTAAAATTTTTAAAAACAGTTATTTACAGCATACTAGATCCAATAACAGCTTTAGTAAATGAATGTTTGCAGGCTGGCCTGTTTCCAGAGGAACTTAAGAAAGCAGACGTAAGTATGGCATATAAGGGTGGCAATGTTGCCTCTTTGGATAGCTTTAGACCTATTTCCATTTCGCCAGCACTTTCAAAAATATTTGAGTACGTAATAAAGCAACAGCTTGAAGAATATTTAGAAGCAAAAGGTTTTCTCAGTGAGGAGCTTCATGGCTTTCGAAGAGGTAAATCAACAGTCACTGCGCTGGTAAACACAACAAATAAATTAAGTGAGGCGCTGGACTCTGGCAATATGGCACAATGCATATATTGTGATTTACATAAGGCATTTGACACAGTATCACATGAGATATTACTAACCAAATTGGAACACTATGGCATTAGGGGTTTGCCACTGAGGCTCTTTAAGTCATACCTTACCAACCGATACCAAAGAGTGAAGCTAAATGGACAGTACTCGAGTTGGCAGACACAAACATGCGGTATACCTCAGGGTTCGCTGCTAGGGCCTCTCCTGTTCATTATATACACAAATGATCTTCCAGAGAACGTTTCGTCTGATGCAGTTTCTCTCTATGCAGACGATACCTCATTTGTAAACATTGGCAGAAATGAAGCTGAACTTAATGAGAGAAGAAATATCACAATGTTGGAAGCAGGAGAATGGTTTAGAAATAATAAACTGAAACTCAATGTAAACAAAACAAAAGTCTTGAATATCAGCTCCCACCAAACGCAACCAAGACAAAAACAATCTGTGAAATTTCTTGGTGTATATATACAATCAGATTTTCGCTGGTCAATGCACATTGAAAAGCTCCAGGGCACATTGGCGTCGTGTCTGTATCTGTTGAGGCGTCTGATGAACATCAGTAATTACCAGACAGTGTTGACAGCTTATCATGCATGTTTCCAAAGTAGGGCTACCTATGGTATCCTAATATGGGGGGAGTAGCCCCGGAGTGTCTGAAATATTTCTGCAACAGAAAGCTGCAGTAAGAATAATCTGTTCTGTAGACAGCCGTACAAGTTGTAGAACCTTATTCACGAAGACAGGCATACTTACCATCTTTTCAGCATATATTTTGGAAAGTGTCTTATATACTTACCAACATCAAGAGGACTACAACCAAAACGGTGATTACCACGAATATGGTACCCGAGGCAGACAGAACATATCCATTCCTTATCATAGAATAAAAAGAGCTGAAACTGGGGTGAATTGCTGGGGTGTCAAGTTCTTCAATAAAATCCCGCAGAATATAAGATCAAAACATAAGCGAGAATTTAGGAGAAATGTGAAAAACACTCTTATGAAGTATGCATTTTATTCTTTAAGTGAATACCTCAATATGGACATTGAGTGGATAGAGTAGAGCCACTAGAGACAACATAAGATGCCATTTTTTTTTATATGTGTAAATTTGTTTCTTTTGTCTTTTGTATTTTTGTTTGTTTTTGATGTTTATTCCACAATTTTAGTTCTATAGTCTTATATTTGGTATTTGTTTGACAAGGCTGTGTAATTTTTGCCACAATAAATATTATTATTATTATTATTATTATTATTATTATTATTATAACATATCAAAAGAGAATAAAATTCTACGTCGAACGGTTTTAAAATATTATGCTATCGGGGCGGCAAAGCCGCGGACGAGCCCTGAGGGAGAAAAAAAAAAGCAACCCGATGTCAGCGATAGGTGTAGAGTACAAAAAGCGATCTGGTATGAGTAATAGAAGATATAAGCGGCGTTATAGCCCAAACTTCCGGGTCTGGAATAATCCAGTAAATCCCATAATGGATTCATTGATAAGTTTACGTTACATGTTAAGGTAATGCAGGGGAAGGGTCTCACAGAACAGAACGGTTCTGGGAAACTATTTAAAAAGTATGTAATGTGTAAAAAACTTTAAATGTAAATAACTCGGAAAATACAAGAGAACAAAAAATAAAAATGGTGAAATCCGTTTGTAGTCAGGTTAACCTTGGAAACAGTTGTAATCGTTCAGTTGACCTTTTGTAACATTGGCCGAGTTCACCAGGCGCCTGCAGCTGGCGACAGTTGAATTGTTATGCCAAAAAATGTTAAGAAATATCAATTCAACTGTTGGCGCCTGTTGAACTCGGCCAATGTTACAAAAGGTCAACTGAACGATTACAACTGTTTCCAAGGTTAACCTGACTACAAACGGATTTCAATTGAACAAACCTTGCATAAATACAGCGACAAGTGTTTGTGACTGGAATTTACAAAAACAAAATTGTCATTTCAGAGCAAGCAAGTATACTGGGCACAGTGTCTCCTAGGAGCTGTGAAACTAAGAATCTAAGAATGGACAGCTATTTTTCAAACCACAAAATACTTCTACTAATTTATCTTTCTATATAGAAAATAAATGGCAAATAATAATTTAACTTAAAATTTAACTAACAAAACAATAAGAAACAGTTCTACTACACAGTAACTTAAACAAATTTACTCAATCAACAAGTAAAATCAGCTCCTCTCGACTTTGTCTCTATTATTAATATTTAAATTAATGTAGGTAGCTCTAAAAAATCGCTGAATTCAAGAAAACACATTTAACGCTTTTACTGTTTCTTTTATAAAACTATGTAATTACTATAATTAACATACTTACTCCAACACTGGGATAACTTTCTTTTTTCCTCTTCCAAAAAAATATCTCACAAAAAAATATAAAGCCAACAGGTCCTCTGCTTTAGCCGGCAAATGTTTTTTGAAAGAAATTTGAACCAAATACATCTTATCTGGATCAACGCTATGAAACTGAAAAACAATTTTTAGTTTTACCTTGAGATATAATAAATAATAGACATCTTACATATCTTGTTTTTGTTTCGAGTGTGGTGTTAACTTCCCAAGGCAAAAACATATTCTTTGGATACTTATCTAGCAGTTTTATGTCAAAAAATAAATCACTAAGAACACTGCAGGATTGGTATGTGTGCAGATTATTCTCAGGAGTTGCAGTAAGGACCTAATAAAAGGAAAGAAAGATAAAAATCTAAAAAGTTTGGACACAGCGAGTGCATTATGGTAGTGAATTTTCATAAAAATATTTTTAATAGCAAACATGAGTTTTGTTTTAAGAAAGCAGGCATCAAATTTGGTCACCAGTATAACCTATATAGTAAAAACAATGTGTCATGTTTCATCAAAATAACTTTATTGTTAGAAAACATACAAAAATTCCCGAAAGTAAAATTAGTGTTCCCGAAACAAACCGCTTCTTGGTCAACCTTATAGGTTAATAGCAAATTGAGCTTTTCAAATATGAAGCATTTAATCAAAATTCGCTACCATAATGCACTTTCTGCGTCCAGAATTTGTTTTCTTACAAACACGCATTATATTTCGATGGAAAATGAAAAAATGCAATAACATAAGGCGTGTTCCACTAAAAAAAAAAAAAATGTATCACCAACGACTTATGGGCCATCCTGTGATTGTAATAATTAATGTGTACAATTTTTTTTTCATATCTTTCATAATAACGGATATATTGAGCTTCATTGATTTTTTACGAAAATTCGACAAAAATTATATACCATTAAACGATAAACTTTATAGCTAAGGCTACTTTAAGATGTAGCTGAAGACACCCTATAATTAATGTATACAAATTTTTTCCGTATCTTGCATAATAACGGATATATTGAGCTTTAAAGATTTTTAATGGAAATTCGACAAAAATGATATACCATTAACCGATAAACTCTATAGCCAACACTACTGCCAAAGATCAGAGAAAGGGTCTATTTGAAATGAATTTTCTGGAAATATTTTAGTAAAATGAAGGACAATGACGGTTGAAACTAAGACTTCAGGGTTTGTAAAGCATCCTTCTTAAGGCATTTTCTTTCCAGAGCCCGTATTAGATTCAAGTTCTTTGCCTAAATGTTGCCAATTTTGACGTTTCAAATCGCGACTTTGACGTTTTGAGGAAAACCCCAATTTATTTTGCTTTAAATGCCTGTAACTTTTTGTCTTTTGACCTGCAGAGCTAATTTTTGGTAGGTAATTTACATATAGAGATATAAACCCGTTTGCCAAATTTGGTTGCCCTTACTTGGTTAATTCCGGAGATATAATTTTTTTCGGAAGAAAACACAAAATTTTCCGAGAAAACCTCGGCCGATTTTCCTGTCTAACGAACTTATCCAAGCCACTTGCAAAAGGAAGGTATTCACCAAATTTAGTGAAAATCGGCACATTATTTTTTTAGTTATCAGTGTGATATATATATATATATATATATATATATATATATATATATATATATATATATATATATATATATATATATATATATATATATATATATATAAACATATAAAATTGAAACTGACCCCGGACATGTGTTCTAGGGGGCCTAATTAGCGCTCATTTGAACAAATTTTTTCAAAATTCAAAAGTCGGGATCTCCTCAATAGTGAATTTTTTTTACAGAAAATACACTAATAATATATGATACAGTCTAATTGCGATAATCCAGACAGATATAGTTTTTATGGGGCCCGGATTACAGAAATTGTCCAGAAGTTGAAGTACAGTTTTTTCACCAATTGAATGCATTTAATAAATAGATCTGAAAGAGCCTATTATTATTATTAATAATCACAATAATAATAATATGCTGTTTCAGATATATTTAGACGCTACATATTACAGCCCATCTACTGCTGAAGAAAAAGTTTCAAACTAAAATTTGTTAGTAAAAAAGCTGCTTTTAATTAAAACTTTATTTAGATATAGAGAGTGGATCCAAAGTGGAGTTTTTGAAATAAACTTAATTTTATTCGCTGGAACAGCCTGTATTTTATTCAAGATTAGGATTCCTTATTTAATTCTTAATCAATAATGTATTAAACATGTTTGCTGTTTGGCAAATGTCATCTTCTAATAAGCTCCACAGTACATGCATTTCTAAAAATTTCAGGCGAAATTTCCCTGCAGACACGAATAATTTTTTTTCTCAAATCCTCTAAATTTCTTGACTCGGCAGAATAGACCACATCTTTTACATAACCCCATTAGGAATAATCTAACGGTGTCAGGTCATGCCACCTCGCCGGCCATCTGAATGGCCCTCAGTTCTCTGTCCACTTTGTTCCAAATTTATGATATAAAAAATTTGACACAACCAAGGAGTTGTGCGCTGGTGCCCCGCCCCGTCTTGTTGCCACCACATATTTAAACGTTCATTTTCTTTATATCTTCCATCAGTACAGGTAGCACTTCAGTCAAAAATGCTAAATACCTATCATCATTCAAAATACCTTCATAAAATTTGAAAAAATTAATTAAAGTCACCTTAATAAGGTTTGTCTATAACAACAAAAAGTGTGGCTGCAGCAAGTGCATTATGGCAGCGAATTTTAATAAAACATACTTAAACTAAAATAGTAAATATATGTCCAAATTGTAATTAAAATTTTTAAAAGTTTTTGAGACCATTTCAGTTCCAACTTTATTTATCTGTCAGTTTATTATTAATAACCAGACAATTTAATTTGTTATCAATGAATATTATAAAAATGTGCAGATTGAGAAATGTTATATGTCGGGAGAACTGCCCACTGAGTTTATAAACAATTAAAGTATTACTAGGTATTCCAAAAACAGTGAATGCACGAAAATGCAACCAGCATAAGAAAATAAGTATACAATCATGTGGCGAACATTCTGCTACTCATAATAAAAAGTCTGGAAGCGACAACGTGCGCTATGGAAGTGAGTGTTCATATAAATTATCTAAAATTTTAGTTCGTGCACTTGGATACTCTTTGTGTTGCAGAAAGCAGCTGTCAGAGGTGTTGTCGAGGCGGGTTGCTGTGCCCACTGTAAACCCATCTTTCAGGAACATAACATAATGTCACTATACTCACTGGTGGTTTATAGACAATTGTTGGTGATGAGAGAGAATAGGAAAAGTTTTGACACACATGCTGAAGTGCATAACACCAGACATAGAGATAATTGAATCCAACCGAGGCATCGCCTAAATAAAACTAAAACGGTTAGGGTCAACTTTTTCAATGCACTCCCAAGGTGGTTGAGAAATGAACCTATTAATAAACTCAGAACAATTAGTAGAGATTTTTTAATATAGGCCTGTCTATACAGAACAGATGAATATTTTAATGTAGTGCTGCAGTTGAGATTCTCCATGGCCAGGTGATCCACTGTTTTAGTGATAGGCAGATATATTATTATTAATGGCTTTGTACATTATAGGCACGAGATAATTTGTGGATTTAAAGATTTGTCAATAACAAGGAGGGACAGCTTTTGGCTGCCACTTTCATTACAGCACAACATAAAAGTGATGCAGTCTTTGGCTACTTTTCTTCCAGGAGCCAATTTTTCATCCTGATGTGCCCATGTTGTGTTTGGTAACACTCTCAATAAAGTGGCTGACTCGTCAGCATTATACACTTGCTCCACAGTTAATTGCATCCTATCAATAATATTGAGAAGTTTCTGTTTCATTTTTACCAGTAATCTGTTCATGAAAATACTTCACCTTTGTGTGTCAACTGTCACTAGAAATGAGGGCATGATTTTGATGCTGTTGAAGAAACCAGGTATACAAAGCTTCTTCTACTTCCGGATTCTTAGCTTTTCTCGACATTTTCTTTTTGTCTAGAAATATCATTAACATGATGTGAATTGCACATCTAGGGCTGTTACATAAAGTTACTTATGACATTGAGACATAACTTCTCATTTTGTCTTTTAGTGAATTTTCTTTAAAAAAATTCACTAATGAGGAGATCTCGACTTTTGAATTTTGAAAAAATTTCTTCAAATGAGCGCTATTTAGGACCCCTGGAACCCAAATCCGAGGTCGGTTTCAGACTTCACTAACAAAGTGAGGGCAACCAAATTTGGTACGCGTATTTGTATTATAAAGAGTGAACCATGTACCAAAATTTAGGTGTCTAAGTTTAAGGACAAAAATGTTACGGGCAGCTAAAGAAACAAATTTTGGAGTTTTCCTCAAAACGTCAAACTCGCAATTTAAAACGTCAAAATTGGCAATGTTTAGACAAAGAACGTGAAACAAATACGGATTGTGACAAGAAAATGATGCAGGAAGAGTGTTCTGCGAACTCTTAAGTTTCAGATTCAACCGTCATTGCCCTTCATTTTACTAAAATATTTACAGAAAATTCATTTCAAGTAGACCCTTTCTGCGATGCTTGGGCTGTCGGTTTAACTGAGTTGATGCTTTCGTTGTAGGTTTAGTGAAGTTTATTCTTTAACAGTCTATAATTTTTAGCTAATTTTCGTAGAACAAATTCGTTACTGCATTTTAGCATTTTTTATCGAAACATGATGCATGTTTGTAAGAAAAAAATCTGGACGCAGTAAGTGCGTTTTGGTAGCAAATTTTCATTAAATCCATCAAATTTCAATAACTCAATTTGCTATTAACGTAAGTTTTGTTGGTTAGGAAACCAACATTTAACTTTATTTTCGGAAAATTTTTGTATGAACGCAGCAAGGGCGTTTTGGTTGCGAATTTTTATTAAATGTTTCAAATTTCAATAACTCAATTTGCTATTAACCTAAGGTTCATTGACTAGGAGACCAGTTTTCTCGGAAACATTTAAAGTTTATTTTCGGAAAATTTTTGTACATTTTCAAATAATTATTTTGATAAAATATGGTACATTGTTCCTACTATATAGGTTATACCGGTAACCAAATTGATGCCTGCTCGCATTAGAGCGATATATTTGTAATTAAAAACATTTTTATGAAAATTCACTTCCATAATGCACTGGCTGCATCCAGAGTTTTTTATATAACACAGTTAATTTCGGCACGTTAAAGGTCTATGCTACCTTGCGAACACTAGATCCTTCATCTAAAATCTAAATTATCTAATATTTTGCATTCTTCTTTCAGTGTTAATGTACAATGCTTGCACTTTGTTGATCAAGCCATCATAAAACATACATATGTAATACAATGTAACATGTAACGCTCTCACAAACATGTTTGTCAACTGGCTGATAGCTCTTGCATATGGCTGCAAATTGATAACAATAAATGGCATATCACATAATATGCAGTAAAGTTGCTAGCGAGGCGAGCACACAATAATCTGTGTTTTTCAGCAAAGCAGTAAGACCCCAAGCAACAAAATAAGGCATGTTAACCAGTACTCGAGTCCAAATAACCTAACCAAGTTGTAATTTAGTAATAATTAACCAAAATGTTGCCTTGACTGTCATAATGACTACAAATTTGGAAATGCGGCTCCGAACTAGCTTATTTTTGACTATTAAAATTACTCCAAAGTCAGTAACTTACAAGTAACTAAATTGGGAAAAAATTGGTTCAATTTTACTCATAAAATATACTTGAATATACTTTTGTGTTTCAATTCCAGAGTTGGTAATATTTAGGTCGAAGTGTGCCCTTAATTGGACTGAAAATCGACTACCAAGTCCAGATACCTGAAATACCTACTTTAAGGTTATTTATTACCTAATATTAACCTGCAATATGTCTCTGTGGTATAGTAAATTGGAGGACTTCTTATGAAGTCCAGCTTACATATATATTACCAATTTCAGTGCAATACAGCACAGGAAATATTTTGGGCACTGAGCTAACCTAAAATGGCTTTCTGATCGGCTATAAAGTCATAATTACTGCAGAAATGGTCTTCCAGGTCAAATTGCCTACCTTCAAGTTGAAAATACCCATAAAATCTGACTTGAAATAAAAATTGTCCTCAAAGTTAGTACAGCCGTTAAATACATTTGTGAATCTTAAAGGTGTGTCAGTTGATAAACTTCATCAATAAAAGCTTATTCTTGTTGTGAATGTGCGTGCACCAGTAACAAATATAGTGTTACAATGGCCCCTTTGAAACCAATAAAAGTTTACAGACATACTACAAATTATTATAGAATAGTAAAGAATGCTTGTATTCAGTTCGCTTCATATTAATAATTATTATTTCGATAATGTTCTCTGTGTAAATCCTAAAAAAGTATGACAACTTGATCGGCTACTACTACTAGGTATATGAAAGTAAAACTGAATTTCAATTATATGCTGGTGTCAAATCAGCATGTTTCCCTCTTCAATATAATACATCCCTTTTCATGCCAAATGGAGTGAAGCATTGGCAACACAGTCAGCTGTCATGTTTATGTTTATTTACTTATTTTATTTTGTTTCTATTTTCTATTAATGTCTATATATTATGGAAAGACCAAAAGCGCTGTATAATCATTCCTATATGTCTCTCGGCTGTGCACGGATATAAGTAATATATATTTTTATAGACGAAAATGTTTCATTTCTAATAAATTCAAACAAACTTCGTTTACCATATAGTTGAAATTCCCATAATAAGACAAAATGCCTTCAAAGTTTGGTTACTTTGCCCTGTCATTAGGGATTGTGACTTATAGGTAAAAAAATAGGGCAAAATTAACTTTCAGGTCAATAATGTTAGAAGGGCAGCCATATTAATTTAATTTTGCGGTATCCATCTTGATTGTATTGGAAAATGAAAAATATTTTTGTTGTTGAATAAAGTGTAATCAAATGTTAGTTCGAAAAAAACATTAAATAATGCTTGTATACCATGACGACAGTATAGTTTTGTGTTGTTTACATCACCAATCGTCCAAAATCAGAATTTCAAGAATTTTGAATAATTTTTTATTTTCACTAATCTTATCTTTTACACGAGCGCTCGAATTTTATCGCAGTATCATCATCATGTTAACAGAAAAAACATAACCGCAGTGGTTTTTTTCTTTATACAGTGCGAATCTCCTTTATCATTGTCCCAAATATTTAAAGTAAGTTCTTTGATCATTCAAGATGTCATTTTTTAACAAAGATGGACAATATCTCTACTACTCTACTGTTTGTTTATACATACATAACCACAGATCCTGCAGAACCGAATAATGTCACATGCGTAGTTCGTTGTTAAGAACGTCACGGCACTCGGCGCCTAGTTGTCAGATTCAAGTAAAGCGTAGCACATATTTACCAATATATTACGTCCATTGGCCCAATGTTGAATGAAAATGCCCTAAATATAACTAAAACGCTTTGGTCGAAACGCCTTGCTGGACCTATTATCGACTTCCATATTACTTTGACTTTATTCCCCACATTGGTAATATACACTTAAATTTTACTTGAAAATGACCTGTGGTGATTTGGTCGCCGACCTATTGGTAGGACGATTTTACGTCAATTTGACTTTAAATGTTGCTTGGGACTGACACTATCACTGACTACTACCTTTTTCCCAAATAAAATAAATCAATAATTTATTTTTTCAAAAATAGTATTATCCAAGCTACAATGTTTTCGCCAAAAACTCTAAATCGTAGATATCATCTGAGAACACCATTCAAAAGCTCTTATAAAGTTACAATACCATTGTCTTTTGTTCGACCACAAATAAAAAAGCTACAGGGAATTTAAAACAATTGTGAAATTCAGTATTTTCTCAATAAATTTTTAAATAATAGCAATTCTTCTGTTTTCTCGACGTTATTTAATAAGTATAATATTCTGTAATATCTGCCTATGCAAGAAATTCTCTATCGTCATTAATAGCAAAGACACTTATGTTAGCCCACATTAGTCCCCTGTGGGTCCGGGGACTAACTAAAAGAATAGGCCCAAGGTAACTCCTGCCTGTCGTAAAAGGCGACTAATTGAAATCAAACACAGGCGGGGGTCTTGTCCATGTGGGCCTGGAGGGTGGCGGATATCTCTGGGGAGTGATGTACACGCGGATTTTGAGGCCTCCACTCTGGGCTTATAAATGGATGGTTGCCTGCGCTTGGTTGTTACTCGGGAGCGGGGTTCCGGATGGGTGCCGCCTTGGGTTGAGTGCTGGCGGGTGTTGTGTGTCTAGATGACCCGGAGGGCGTTGACAACTCTGATGAGTGGTAAACACCCGGAGTTTGGAGCCCCCACTGTGTGCTTCGGAACGGATGGACGGCCTCGCTTGTGCGATGCTCGGGAGCGGGGCTCGATGGGATGTCGCCTTGAGTCTAGCACTGGTGGGTGTCGGGTCTAGACGAACCGAGAGGAGAGCTGAGATCTTTAGGGGTGGAATAAAACTAAGGGTTGAAGCCTCTTCTGTGAGCTTTGAAACGGACAGACGACCTCACTTGGATGCTGCTCGAATGCAGGACTGCACCGAGTCAAACACTGACGGATGTCTGGTCCAGACGAACTCGGAGAGAGGTTATCTCTCTTTGAGCTTTGAAACGGGCAAGCGACTTCGCTCAGATGGAAGTACATCTGTCAAACAGAGTTTCACCTTGCAGGTGTCGTCTCCTGTCGGAAGCTCGATTTGTTAGGTGAAATTTAAGCTAACGCTGGCAGGTGTTGGACCTGGACGAACCCGGAGGTGGCTGGAGTCTCTAGGGGTGGATTACACCTGGAGAATTGGGACTACTCTGTGAGCATCGATACAGGCTAACGACCCTGCCTGGATGCTGCTCGAGGGCGGGACTTCATGATACCACCTCGAGTCAATAAAACACTGGCGGGGTGCAGGTGAGGCTGGGAGAGGCAGACATCTCTGGGGAGTGATATGCACCCGGAGTTTGGCGTCTCCACTGTGGCCTCAGAGACTGACAATTGGCCTCGCTTGTTGTTACTCGGGAGCAGGGTTCTAGATGATACTGCACTGGATTGAGCCCTGGCGTGTGTTGTGTGTCCAGCTGTCCCGGGGGGCTCTGATCTCTGATGAGTGGTAAACACCCGGAGTTTGGAGCCCCTACTGTGTGCTACGAAACGGGCGGACAGCCTCCCTGGGGTGATGCTCGGGAGCGGGACTCGATGGGATGTTGCCTCAAGTCTTAACACTGTTAGGTGTCAGGTTTGGAAGAGCCTGAGGGGAGCTGAGATCTCTAAGGGTGGATTACAACTGGAGATTAAATGCTGCTCCAGAGTGGGACTTCATGATACCGCCTCGAGGCAAACACTGATGGATGTCGGGTCCAGACGAACTCGGAGAGAGGTTATCTCTCTTTGAGCTTCGAAACAGGCAAACGACTTTACTCAGGTGGCAGTACACCTGCCAAACAAACTCTCACCCTCAAGAAAAGACCGACTCCCTCAGGGAGCTGGAATTGATGGGTGAAATCTAAATAATTAGACGTGAGCCACAATAGACCTAAGGTCGCGGTAGAGGGACTGAAATAGCCCACTCACAATGGAATCTAATCTAACATCTAGCCCACATTAGGCATGCCAATTTTTTGAAAAAATATCGATTTTCAGAATCGATCTAGATCGAAATGAAGAAGATCGATCCATGATTAAATCAATAGGAATAAGATCGATTCTGTGAAACTCGATTTCATTTCAATTATCGAATTAAAAACATCTAACATATAATTATCGTCTCATTTCTAATTTACATTGCTTTTAAGTTCTGTTTCACAGATGTCACCACATACTACTACTAACTATAAAACAAACCATTCATGTTTGCTTAGCAAACTGTTGCAGTAGTTTGTCCTTTGCTACTAATCAAATAATGTTAAAATCAAGATTAGAAAATTTAGAACCAAATTTGTTGTTTAAATATATTAAAAGATCGAGATATTGATCTGTCAAAAATGTTCAAGTATCAATTCCCAAAATATCAATTCAGAATTTGCATCCCTAGCCCACATCTTCTAATAGTATTTGTCAGGTTAGGCTATGGAGAAAAAATGTACTGTGATCTAGCCATCATCATTAGAAGAAATGCATGCACAGGTGTTAAAACAAAATGTATTCATTTCCTTACAGTGTAATTTTTTGGACGCATGAGAGCAAAAATCTGTATTCTCCCAAATGATACAATTTCACCATGAAGCGCCAATGAATGTATTAAATATTTTATAAAATTTAATTTAGATAGTGTACCAATGATTGACATCACAGGTTCTGGAAAAATGAGAAAAAATAGATTAGTAATCAGGTGGAAATTTTATACTACTCTTACCATCTGTCCAACTTTTCCTTGATAAGCCTTTAAGTAATTGTTCTACTCTGTCACCGTTATCCATTTTATCCATATGTGCGTATCTTGACAATAAAAATATATCTTTACTGAATAAATCAATCTGCCCTGGGTATACTTTATCCAATTCCTACAAATATAAAGTAATACCAAATGAAACATGAACATAAAAAATACACTAAATACTTGAAGAAAGAACAACAATAACATACATGACACTAAACAAGTGATATTTTGAATAGTCTTATTCCACAAATTAATGCTGCATACTTCAGAAATTAAACATACTTTTAATTGCTCTCTAAATTCAGCACATGGTTCATAGAGTCTCACATGTCTAATACTGTTCTTAAGAAGTTCAACAGCAAGGTGTCCTAAGCCAGCATTGGTCACACATACTAAGTTCTCCGTGTTACTTTCAATCAGCGGGATAACATGAGAGGCAACACTTTGCGCAATATCTGGGTCTATTAAATAAACTTGGTCAGCTTCGGAAAACTTAGGATTCAAAATGTGTTTTGGTATTTTCTTTTTTAAATCAATTATATTAGGATTTACCTTAAAAAAATTAGTCATTTTTTGTTTTTGAGATTTAGAGGATTTTGCAGTTCTTTTAGTCACTATTTTACTTTGTGTTGATATAAAACAGCATGTGTTTACAGATGTTAAATAATTTATGCACAAAATATTGCTATTTACGCATAAACTTTTAATGGCTTTCACATTCATTTTTATAATTTCACAAATTCAAATTCAATATTGTTAATTGTAAAGGTATTTGTAAACATTAACATTATTGTAGTTTTGTAGGTTATATGCTTTCTATTCTATTCTGTCTATTTTGTTTGGCCTAAGACGTAGGTCCATTGCATGATACAAATAACGAGAGATATGATATTCAGACTACCTATTTTTAGACCTGTCACGCGTATGGTGGCGAGTGGTGAGTCCAATGCAACAATAATATGCTGTCGTGCAGTGAGATTTGACGTTTCATCACACCTCTTAACAAATTACATATTTTACTAATATTTAAGTGTATACAGTTGGAAGTAATAAAAATGAAAAAGATTAAATTTAGTGCTGCGATCTATATTATCTGAAAAAGACAAGATAGGCGTAACTTCAACCACATTAAACTGACGTATAGAAACTTTTTGATTGCGAATGACTTTGTTTTAAATGTGTAGTTGGACTTGTATAACGTTACTCACCGCGTGACGTCATAGGAGGGGCGAGGCATTGCGCATATGTCATATCTATTCTAAGTCATTATATCATGGGTCCATTGTGCCATTAAATGTAGTCTAAACTAGTGACGGTTGTCGATTGTCGGACTTTATATTGGCATCGCCATATTTTCTCTATTATGTTTGACAGTCTGATACGTATTTAGCATAAGTGCGGCTGATTGTAATAGTTGTAGAGTTTTTATTAAATCTTAATGTTGTTTTCTTTAAAAAATTCATTTATGTCATCGATTTTGTCTTTGTCAGAGAAATGACCATCGTCTCTCCACAGTAATGACCGGCTGCATTGATCGTGCACACTTCGCAGAATATTTTAAGTAACGAAATAAAAGAACTCTCTGACGTGCTGTTTACAGAGAATCCTCCCAACTGACCTTCTTAATCTGCTCTGATATCGGGTTGTCCAATTAAAAGTTAAAAGGGGAAGAAACAACCCTGTCATTTATGTGAGCATAATGTACTTTTGCTTCCCCTTTTTCCTTTTAGCTTTTAATTGGGCAAACCGATGTCTGGATAGCTCAGGAAGGTCAGTTCGCAGGATTGTGTGTAAACAGCACGTCAGAGAGGTCTTTAATTTAGTTACTTAAAATCTTCTGCGAAGTGCGCATGATCAATAAAATCGGTCATTACTGTAGCGAGACGCTTGCCGCGTGAGAATTGTGTTGGATTCTTCTTTCTTTCAATTTTCCTTAATGATATATATAATTGATCCGGACGGTAAAGTATATAATTAAAGTCGAAAAATCCTAAATGTACATCTACACTGATAAAATCTGTTGTGAATATAAAAACTTATATAGAGGTATATTGCTGTTTATAATAACTTTTCCTCTAAAAACTTAGGTATCAATCAACATAGACCAAGTCATCAGCAGCAGCCTGTTTTGAGAGTGGTATTTGATTTTATTGTAGCCACAAAAGATGCAGCGACATTTGACTCACATTTATATAAAATGTGGTCGTTGTACTAAAAGTGTGACGAGAGTTGTTAACATTATTTGCACAAGATTCCAACAAATTTCATTGAACATCCAATTTATATTTACTCCAAAACTTACAACACACGATTTTTTTAATAACTCAAGATTTGATAAGAGTACTTTCAGTTTTCAAAAGGAATTACTGCACAAGTTCATTTATAAAACATCATTTATAGTTAAAACCCTTTCGTTTATTAAGCAATTAATAATATTTTTATATCTGCTAAGCCCCCTTAAAAATATTTGATCATCAAATTTGTTTCCATTTTAAACTACTATGAAATAAATCTTAAAAACCAAAGTAATAACTTTTTTATTGTTAGAATAACAGTTTTGTTAAAGATTAAAATTAAATATGGAGAGCATAGACTTTATTTATGATGGAGGGTGTAAAAATAATTGTAAATGTGACTCGAGGTTTAAATCTATAAACCTTGAATGTGACTCTCATTCTCCATAATAAAATTTAATGTGAATACTAGATTGCGCTGGATAGACTATCTAAGTGCTCTGTAGTCAAAGCCAATGATAAACGTGGACTTGTCTACTGGCACCACTGCTGCGCATGCGAAGTTCGTTCTTCCGAGTAGTTCTGATCCAAACATCAAACAGCATGAAAGAGCATTTCCATATTTGTATTTAGAAAAACGTGTGACATGTCAGCCATCTTGAACCTCCTATTTGATCATTCATTTTTGGGTGTTTGTGTCGGTCAGTGAACAGTGAATATCTTACATTTGCGTTTGTTGGGAAATTAGTGTGAAATAGTGCTGTTATTGTGATTTGTCTTGTACAATAGATAATTATTTTGTTAATTTCATTTTCGACAACCAACATGCGTCATTGCAACTGTTGCAACGTCCTTTTAGTGATCCAACAATGTTTTATAATGCTCATTCCTGTTAATTTATATTCTAAGCATTAAACAGCCTACAAAAAATGTACAAATACATATCAAAGTGACAGTTATGTCAATAACCATTCGTGATCAAAAACTAAACATTATATTTTTGTAATCGATTTACTTGGATCGAAAACGCCCAAAGCTAGGTTCATACACTCGCGAATTGCAAAATCGCAGCGTAACGTATCCCTATTGGTTTATTTTAAATAATATCGTAATATTATTTAAACTGGACCAATAGGAATTACTTTCGCAATTCGCGAGTGTATGAACTTAGCTTAAAGCGAGTGATGTGAATTAACCAGTAAATTATTTTGTGGTTAATTAACCGGTAAATAAACAGACTAATTTACTGGTTAATATAGTAAGAAAAAGAACTCACTGTGGCTATTTCTTTTTGTAATGTGCATAGCGTAACCTAATGAAAAATACCAAATACATGCAACAGAAGTACTTTTGGAAGGTTATAAAGCCCTTTTGTCTAAAAATTCTAAAATTGGAAATGAGGTTAAGTTTTCTAAAATTTCTCGTTTTCAAATACAAATGAAAGAAATTTAGAACTATAATTTTAATTAGAATAGGTTTATTTTGTCGTAATCTATTGTTATGTCCTTGGGGGTTCTGGATTTGTTGACTAACAAAACACAGCTTTTCAAATTACTGATTTACTATAAACAACTATTTTCCAACAGCACTATCAAATAAAATATTTCTCTCTATCACTAAATGTCCATAGAACTATGTTTCACTATCCATCTTCTATGATCGTTTATTATACACCAACACTAACTCACTACTGACTGATTCCCTCTATCTTCAACTCACTTATTTATATTATCCATAGAGTAGGTCTAGACCTTTCTACCTTGTTCAATAGCTGTTATTAGTGAATGTTCTTAGAAAAAATTCACCAATGAGGAGATCCCAACTTTTGAATTTAAAAAATATATTTCAAATGAGCGCGAACTACGACACCTAGAACCCATATCCAGGATCAGTTTCAATTTTTATATGTTTATATATATGTATCATACCAATAACTCAAAAAATAACAAGCCGATTTTAATTAAGCTTGGTGAGTACCTTCCTTTCGCAAGTGGCTTTGACAAGTTCGTTAGCCAGGAAAATAGGCCTAGGTTTTCCTAGAAAATTTTGCGTTTTCTTTTAGAAAAAAATTATATCTCCAGAAATAAGAAGGCTATGGTAATCAAATTTGGCACACAAGTTTATAACATTAAAAGGAAACTATGTACCGAAATTTAGATTTCTGTGTTACAAGAAAAAAAAAGTTATAAAAAATATTTGGTGCCAGATCATTTCTATGAAAATTCACTACCATAACACACTTGCTGCGTCCAGACTTGTTTCCAGTTTATTCGCTAAATATAACTCTAGAGTATTCGCTGTCACCAACACACTTTACAACCTGCCTGTGACCATAGAAGTAACATAGTTCATAAACTGAATTCTCGTAGAGACGGATCTGACATTATGTTAATAAAATACAAGTTAGTGATCGATGAATATTAACATATTTTTATAATTAGTATAAAATATAAATAATGACAACATAACGTAACCTTTATTCGTAATAAACTTAAACTTATATCTGAATAACAACTCACAACGCAAATTAATTTTTTTGTTTCTTTAAAAAATAAAAATATCTTTATCTTTCCTGCAAATATCTCTTTGCAGCATTAGTTATACAGATGTCTTTACAGAATTTGCACTCCCCTACTTTATATTTACTCCCACTGATTTTTTGAAAGTAATCCCAAACAATGTTTTTTTGCATCTTTTATGACTTTGGATAAATCAGACCTGTAAATTAAACAAAATATACTTTTATATTGAATAAATTATCATAATAATAAGATGGACATGTGAGTAACAAACACAGTTCCTTTTCCTTTGGGCTGTGATTTTATTAAATCACAAATGACACCGGTTAGTTATATATCTCCAATAGTAATTATTTACAGGTTAATTAACCAGTGTTAATAACCGGTCAAGAACCCACACATCACTATTTAAAGCTAAGCTAGAAGCTAGTTTAAAGCTGGGTTCGTCATTATATAGTATTTGGTTCTAGGTTCATACTTTCATACTAAGCTAGCTTTATTTTTATAGTTAACATTAGTAAGTTGTTCTGTGGTCATCTGCCGAAATCAGCCTCTGAAGTCAGTCATTTGCAGAAAAGAAGATGATGAGAAAATTAAACGAAAAAGAAGAAGGAAAATAACCTTAAAAGTGCCGTGGAAAAATCTGCCGATTTTTGCGGTTAAATAAGAGGATTATAAACAATTTAATATTATATTGATTGTATTACACTTTCATTATTTATGGCGTTACTACATAAAATCCAAAATGTGTTTCAAAAAAGACTATTCAATGTTTACAGAACCTTTTCACTATTTCCGAAATTGCAACTAAAAGAAAGTAAGAATTTGCAATCTCATAATATAAACTTATCGTACATTTAACTCCTTTCCAGTTAAGGAGCTGCAGGAAGGTGATACGTTAGTGATACACGGAGAAACATATCAATCGCCTAGAGAGAAATATCTCTTGAAGAATTCACATACTGATGTTTGTCCAGTTTGTGCCTCCGGCTTAGATATCAAACATACAGATGTACTTATCTTAAGCCAGTTTGTAAGATCTGATGGTTGTATGCTACCTAGAAGGGTAACCAAGCTTTGCAGAGTCCAACAGAAAAGGATGTCATCACTTGTAACTATGGCTCAAAAAGCAGGTAATTTGCAACAACAGATGAAAAATAAACGGTGACGGTCGACTTTGCCGCAACTACATTTTAACGTGATTATAATAGAATATGGCCTAAAACAGTTGTACATACCTTAATAAAGTAAAACAGTGTGGTATATTTCGTTTTCAATAACCTTTCAATGATAAACGCAATTAAAACGTTTCGATTTGCAACAAAAACGTATATTTTTGTATATGAGGTTATGACTGTTGTTTCGTTGACATGATAGGCGTTGTTGTCAGTTTCGAAGCTATTTACTTGATACTGGGGGAATGTCAGGTCAGGTCAGGTCAGGCAGGCCGGTTGGTAAGTAAACACTGTCCGGCAGTGCATTCATTCAATGTGGCAACGCTGCTGAAAATTGACAGCTCGAAACGTGAAATTGGTGCATTTTTTGGAATTTCATTTCTCAATTATTCTGTTATTTCTGGTTTTTCCGTAAATTTTTTTCCGGATTATAAATCTACGCTACGTACTCTTTCTTGTGGTGTGCGCCGTTTTGCTAGATTCCAGTTGCGGTAAAGTCGACCGTCCCCAAATAAACTATATTTTCCGATTATTGATGTATCAGAACATTTCAGTTACTGAAAAAAGGGTGAACTAAAGTTTCACATCTTGTATGCATGTTGACACTATTTTTACCTTTTGCTTCCTTATCTTTGCTGTGTTATTTGGATTTAAACTTGGTGTGGTAAGTTACAAATGATTTTTGTTTATCACAATCTCTTTTTTCGCATGCTATAGACATACTCCTTTCCTTGTACACCCCTTCATTTGCAGTTACCTATCACTATCTATTTCTCACATTGTACTCCATTTTATTTTTAACTGAGGCGGGGGGTCGGGGTTAACACTTCATCAACTTCATACAAGACAAGTTTCTTGGGAACATTCCGAAGACATTTACCTGCAGTTACCGGACCTGTGGTGAATAGGGTGCTGTGTAGGTCAGACAGGGTCTAAGGGGGGGTATGGCTTCAAAATGTAAGTTTGCTTGTTTGGTCAATGTGTTATTATTGATCTAAAATTACTCAAATGATAATCTGAATTATAATTAAGGGTCAACTGATTTTATCCTTATTCATTATTCATCACCCAGACAACTATTAGCATGTTTTTAAAATATGCTTGCACTAGAGTCTAGAGTAATGGAAATTTATTTGCCTATGCTAACAAAGAATATGCAAACTTTGACCATAGCGATTATTTCACCATTCAACTACTATTCTAATGGTACTGTCTCTAAAAGTCACATTCATGTAGATTAGATTAGATTAGATTCATTGTGAGTGGGCTAATTCAGTCCCTCCACCACGACCTTAGGTTTATTGTGCCTCACGTCTAATTGCTTCAATTTCACCCATCAAATCCAGCTCCCTGCGGAAGATTCTTGAGGGTGAAAGTTTGACAGGTGTACTGCCATCTGAGTGAAGTCGCTTGTCCGTTTCGAAGTTCAAAGAGAGATAACCTTGCTCAGAGTTCATCTGGACCCGGCATTTGTCAGTGTTTGACTCGAGGCGGTATCATGAAGTCCCGCTCTCGAGCACCATCCAATCTCCTGTTGTAATCCACCCCTAGAGATCTTAGCTCTCCTCCGGGTTCGTCTAAACCTGGCACCCGCCAGTGTTAGACTCAAGGCGACAGCCAATTTGGTCCCGCTCCCGAGCGCACCCAAGCGAATCAGTCCGTCCGTTTCGAAGCATACAGTGGGGGCCTCAAACTCCGGGTGCATACCACTCATCAGAGATCTCAACCCCCTCCAGGTCGTCTGGACACACGACACCCGCCAGCGCTCAACTCAGGACGGTATCGTCTGGAACCCTGCTCCCGAGTAACAACCAAGCGACGCTAATTGTCCATTTCTAATCCCAGAGTGGAGGTGTCAAAATCCAGGTACATATTACTCCCCAGAGATATCCGCCTCCCTCCAGTATCACCTGGACCAAACCCCCGACCAGCGTTTCATTGACTCGAGGCGGTATCATGAAGTCCCGCCCTCGAGCAGTATCCAAGCGGGGTCACTAGCCCATTTCGAAGCTCACAGAGTAGGCCTAAATCTTCAGGTGTAATCCGCCAGTGGTTGCTTACATTTCACCCAACAAATCGCGCTCCCCGCAGGAGACGATATTTTCGAGGGTGAAAGTTGGTTTGGCATGTCTGCTGCCATCCGAGTGAAGTCACTTGCCCGTTTCGAGGCTCAAAGAGGGATTACCTCTCTCCGAGTTTGTCTGGGCCAGGCATCTGTCAGTGTTCTTTTCTGAATTCAGCACACTAATGTTTTTGGAAGTTTTATCAACTCGTTTAAAAATTATTCACAGTTGAAAATGCAAAAACGCATTTCACTCATTCTGATAAGAAATGTGCTGATAGTCAATGTTTTGTTGGTTTGCAAACAAAAAATTGACTATCAGAACATTTCTTATCGGAATGAGAGAAATGCGGTTTATTATTTCAGTTTATCGGTCGGTTTGATACTTGATAGTACTACCGAAAATTAATTTCACAATGGTGTATTCTGTAGAAGAAAGAGTATAAATAATTACTCTTTTTTTCAAAAACGATGACTGTGCCAACCGTACCGCAAATTTGTTTAATGAACGACATCCGAACAGGCATGTTAACAGAAAATACATTTTGGAGTTAGTTACAAAGTTTCGACAAAGTGGTTTAGTAGCCAACAAAAAACGGGATCCTGAACGTGAATTTGCGGTTAGAAATGAGACTACTGAGATTGAAGTTTTAGGACAAATTGCTGCAGACCCAACTTTGAGCACGAGAAAATTGGCCACTGTTTCAAACATCAAAAGAAGAACTATTCAGCAAATATAAGCATCATAAATTTCACCCGTATAAAATTCATCTTGTACAACAACTGAATGAAGATGATTTTGATCGGCGGTTGGAGTTTTGTGAAGTTATGACTGCACGAATAGCTGATAACGGGAATTTTCTGTTCAATATCTGTTTTTCAGACGAGTGTACGTTTTTATTAAACTCTACAGTCAATCGTCATAATAGTCGTTATTGGGCAGATAATAATCCAAGAAATTTTCACGAAGTCCACACTCAAACTCCACAGAAATTGAATGTCTGGACAGGTATTTTTGGAGACTGTTTAATTGGACCAATTTTTCTTGATGGCAATTTAAGTGGCGAAACGTACTTGGAGTTACTAGAAGATATCGTTTACCCTCTTGAATCATGTATTCGTAACATGTATCTGACATTGGTGGTTTCCCAAGGTGCCTCATTCCTCCCTCGTTTACCCTCTACTAATTGACATTGTTGAAAATGATGACCGCTATCAAGAAAATCAATTAGTGTTTCAACAAGATGAAGCTCCTCCGCATTTTTCACAACGTGTTAGGGAGTTTTTGAACAGAGAGTTTCCAGAGCAATGGATTGGGCGTAGAGGTGCTATTGAGTGCCCCCCTAGATCACTGGATTTAACTCTTTTAGACTTCTTTCTATGGGGCCATTTAAAGAGTAGAATTTACGCAACAGAAGCAGAGTCTCTGGAAGAATTACGACGACACATTCTTGAAGAGTGCCGTCTAATAACTCCACAAATGCTCCAGAATGTCAGAGCTCGTTTTGAACAAAATTTGTACTTTTGTATGGAAGCTGGTGGTCAACAATTTGAACACTTACTTAACTGAATAAACATTTTTTAACGTTTTTTTTTTTTTTTTTTTTTTTTTTTTTTTTTTTTTTTTTTTTTTTTCCGAAAAATTGACTAATTAGTGCATTTCTTATCACAATGAATGAAATACGTTCTTGCAACTCCAACTGTGAATAATTTTTAAGCGAGTTGATAAAACTTCCAAAAAAATTAGTGTGCTGAATTCAGAAAAGAAAGAGCTTTCAAATGATGTAACACTCGACCCATGTTCCCTATTTAAAATATAAGGGTTGTTATCACCACCCTTAAGGGGTTGATGTGACAAAGTTGAGTTTTATGTCATAACATGTCCCCCTCAATATTAATATTGACGTGTTTCAGCGTTTCTTAAAAAAAAATTCTCTGGACGCAAATCGGTCTGTTTCGTTTTCAATGCGCCACCCTGTATAATATAGTTCAAGAAAATGTCCAGATTTTGGTGCCGATTATTATTCAGTTGATCAGCCGATTATCCAACTAATCGTGCAAGCACTCTCTGATTATTGAAATCATCCAATTATGCCCATCTCTAGTAATTTGGCATCATCCCTTTTTACTGCCACTCACTTATATACATATTAAATAAATGCATATTAATTTGATACACTATAATTTGGACCTAAGGTAAAGACACCAATAGTTGGCACTACTAACAAAAAGTCTGGATGCAGCAAGTGCATTATGGTAGTGAATTTTCATTAAAATGTTTTTAATAGCAAATATGTCTTTTTTAATGAAAGCAGGCATCAAATTTGGTTACCAGTATAACCCATATAGTAGAAACAATGTACCATATTTCATCAAATAAGCTTTTCGACAAAACTCCCAAAAAAGTTTTTTGCATAAAAATTTACAAATTTTTTTCACGAAAATCCTGGAAATTTTTTAAAAATAACTTATTAAACATTTATTATTTTGCCCTTCACTTATGAAACACAAAATAGAGACTGTTGTGTTTTAACGAGTGAGTTATGACATTTTAAATTTTTTTTAATTCAGTCATTATTGGAGAGACGGCCGGGGCATGGCATCTCGATTTTTTCATCAAATAATATAAACGAAAACCTCTCTGAATGCATCATTTGCATTAGACTCCGATTATATATGTATATATATATATATATATATATATATATATATATATATATATATATATATATATATATATATATATATATATATATATATAAACATAAAAATTCAAACTGACCCTGGATGTGGGTTCTAGGGGGCCTAGTACGCGCTTATTTGAAGAATTTTTTCAAAAGTCGAGATATTCTCCTTAGTTATTTTTTTTTAAACAGGGAACAAGCGTGAATGTAGAGAAAATATGAAAATATTAGTAATAAATAATACAAGACATTCTTTGAAGTTTATTATAATGCTAACAAAAACTGTTTTTGAATATGAAGAAAACTATTACAAAAAATATATATTTCTGGTGTCTGACCTGACACCCCCAAAGTGGAAGAAACCAATAAATGACATATTATGTGTTTGTCCAATAGGTGACACATTTTAATATTTTCTAATTTTGTTTAGCTGGCAAAGATTCTCCAAAGATATAACTAAATATTTTTTCCCTGCTCAAAATATTTATTTTTTATTTTTTAAGAAAATTTTTTTTTCAAATGAAAACTCAAAATTTATCCGGAAAACCTCGTCCGATTTTTTCGATTAACGAACTTGTCAAAGCCATTTACAAAGGGAAGGTACATGCCAAATTTTATCAAAATCGGCCCAGTATTTTTTGAGTTATCTGTGTGATACATATATATATATATATATATATATATATATATATATATATATATATATATATATATATATATATATATATATATATATATATATATATATATATATATATATATATAAATTGAAACTGACCCCGGATATGGGTTCTAGGGGTCCTAGTTCGCGCTCATTTGCAAAAATTTTTTCAAAATTCAAAAGTCGGGATCTCCCCATTAGTGAATTTTTTCTACGAAAATTCACTAATGACTACTTGGGCCCATTATTTTTCCTACTGGCAACTTTTTCTTAACCTTGTACATTAAAATTACATATTTTTTTACCAGTCCCCTTAACTGATTTTTCTTTTTTGAATTCATCAATGGTATCCAGCATGTACTGTTGGGAGTATTTTAAAATCTTTTTTGCTGTTTCGGCATCTGAAAACAGAAAATGTTTCCAAAATAGCCACTACTTCATACAATTCAATGGCTGACACCCTGTGTCATCCATTGATTGTCGGTTTCTTAACGTGATAAATTTTCTGTGGGTAAACATTTTTAAATATCTTATATGGGGTGACATTGTAGTAAAATAGTCAAATCTAATGCCTGGCCCCCTAATGTCATCTCTTGGTCTAACCACTTTTAGCTATACCAATCGCTGACCGCAGTGTTACCAAATGCATCAAATAAACTGCTAAGATAGAAGTGAATAAGTACATGGCCTAACATTCCACTTTAATTAATCAACCTTTAGAAATTGAATTTACTTAAAATAAAAACAGAAAAATATATGATTTTAATTAAGACTTTGTTAAGAATTCACATCCAACACAGTAAAATCTTACACTGTTCAAAAAACCGTCCAATCACTATAATAAAAACTGTAATCATGAGCACTTCTACCAACACTAGTATTTTAGCCAGAAATATGTTTTAAATTAAAAATCTGCTGTTTAAAATTTGCGTGTTTTATATGCCCCCAGTGTTAATGTAAGCAAGTGAAATAGGTGATTTTATAATTCACTGTCTTATTCGTTCACCCAAAAACAGTCCCCTATTATCAATCGGACACAATATGAGAATTACAATTACGTGGTACAATACAGTAACACTTCACATGCCAGTGTAAATTTACTTAATTTAGAATTTGCTAATAGTTAGGCTTTCATTACAATACAGGTATTACACTGATAGACTCAGTTAAATACAATTCATATTTATTTTCAGGTTTAATGCCAAATTTGAACCCAGCCTACAGTAAAAAAGATCCAACGAGGCGATATGGATGGAAGAAATACAACAAATACTTCGATGAATCCACAATTAAATTTAAGTAACATGTTTTGTGACTGTAAATAATATTTTTATTACAATAGTAAATAATAAAGAGAGTGTATTGACTTATTTTTTACTTATTTAAAATAAAAATTCATACCCAATTTCAGTTCAATATTAAGTGTCCACTTCATTCTCCAGACTTGACCCCAATAGACAGGTTATTTTAGGGTCATCTGAAACGTATTGTATATGTTCCTAAATCTACACCACTAGACAACATACAAAATCAAATTAGATGTTATAAATAGTGCCACAAATTGAAAACACATAGCTGTGATAATTTATTCTCTTCAGAAAGACATTCTCATGGAATGAATTTAGAGCCCATGACTTTACCACAAAGAAAATATTTGTATTCCTGTACTCATGAACTTTTGAAACGTTATGTTACTCGAGTTTTATTGAAAAAACGTCAATTTTCACCAAATCACCCCTTATTCATCCCATAACTCCTGAAGCGATCTTACCCAAAAGCAATTCAAAGTGTTCCTTTGTCGGGTGCTAACTGAACACCAAATCTGAAAATGATATCTCAATTCGTTCGAAAGTTATTGTGGCTATATATATATATATATATATATATATATATATATATATATATATATATATATATATATATATATATATATATATATATATATATATATATATATATATATATATATATATATATATATATATATATATATATATATATATATATATATATATATATGTTAATAGGCGCAACAGACAGACGTACATTCCGACAGACAAAAATATTTTAGTTCCAGAATCAAGTTTTCTATAGGTTTTGAGACTTTACACCGTTTTGGCAAAAAAAAATTCAAAAATGTCAATATTCCACCCCCAATTTAATTTCAGCACACAATACCATTTGTTTGATGAAGTTAAAAGTTTTTTAATAAATGAACCCTAAAACGTTATATTACTTGAGTTATAACGATATCTCAACTCGTTCTAAAGTTATCGTGGCTACAAACAGAGAGATATACAGACAACAAAATTTTCGTTCCCAAATCATGTTTTAGATATGTGTTGATACTTTTTACGACCTTTAAGCCAAAAAAATTTGAAATTTTTGTCGCCAATGTGGAAGTAAAAATATATATAACAATGAGTACGGAAGAAGCTTTTGTGCAAATATTACTTCATAAAAATCTATTGGTACAAGGAAAAAAGAAATTAAGATAATTATAATCTATTTATTAAAGATGACTACATTTTTATACAGTGAAAAAATATTTCTTAAAAACTATATGTTGCTGTCTCGCTCAAGGACTTTTTAATTTCTAAAGAAAAAAATCATTAATATAGATAAAAACATGGGGGGAAAAACATACAGTATAAAATACGAAAACAAAATAAGACATACATTTAATATAAAACAAGCAAAAATAAAAAATACATAAAATTAAAGTTGAATATTAAAAATAAAATGTGTATGGTAAAGTTTTACGAATTGCAGCTTTAGTGGACTTACCACCTATTGTATGATTGTATGGGTGAAGCTTTCATATTACCAAACAAGAAAAATTAAAATTTTGACGAAAATAAATATCTGATTGACGATAGTTTATTTTTAGACTGATTATTTAGCTAATGCTTTCGACACTTTCCACATGGGAAAAAATATAATAATTTAGGAATTTAGTAATCACACCTTGTTACAATTTTACCACCAAATTTTGTATTGATAACTAATTTAACCTAATTTTTTGCTTCAAAACCAAATTATTAAACAAGCATATTTGTGTAAGAATTGTTAAATAAAAAGTTTACAAGATTTGAATAAAAACTTATACAGGAGTACACAATGTTCCAAGGATAATGCAATTTGAACATGATCGATCAAATTTTTTTTAACAGTAGCCTCAGTAGCCCTTTCTGTATCTGTTTCTATTATTACAGAAAGACAAGCTTTGTAGTTAAAAATAAAGTGAGAAGAGCAAGCTTGAACTGCAATTTTATTGGAATATTGTGTAGAAAAGTTACCTTTTCAAAATTAAATAGGCACCCGAGAAACGAAAATGAAGACAACAGCAAAGGAAAAATAATTTAAAAAATATTTTTATGCAGAGGAATAGTACAAAAAGTGTACGCCACAGTATCAAGAACTTGGATGAATATTTTCAAAGTTAAAGTATTTTCAAATTATTTCTGAGAAAATAGGTAAAGGTAGAAGTTTTTCAGGTCCATCTTTCTCTTTTCCAATTTGAAAAAATTATTTGGCAACTTTGTACCAAGATAAATGCTGCCACATATCTATCCAACAATTAGTTTCATAAAAATTTAAATGACTTTCTGATCACCCACCTATTCACAATGCAAGTATAAGTAGTTGTTGAAGAGGAAAGTGACAGCATCAATGATAAATTTATGAAGATCATCTTTAATACAGGCTTAAGAGGTTTGTTAATTATATGTTTGAAAATGACCATACAATTGTAGGGCTTAAATTTTGATTCTAAAGTTCCAATTCGTATAACATTAACCATATAGAAAATGAAATACATCATCCTAAGTTTTGTTTCTCATTTTCATCAGCAATTCAAATCTTCTGTTTGACCTCACACCTTTGATAACATGTCTCCTTTGATCAACATTGTTTCTGTTAATTTTAGTTTTGTTGACCACAGCTTTGATTTCTTCCTTTTTTGTCACTGTCTTAATAGGCATGTGTGTGGTTTTAAAACCAAACCTTGTAAGTCCATTTCTAACCGCAGGTGATAATTGACCTGCTTTACTAGTCGGGATGTTAAGTTTCACACCAGGTTTCTCAGTAACTTTCTGCTTATTATTCTGTAGTTCTGCAGGTTGAAGTTTTTTCTGTGGTGTCATTAGCCTTGAATGCAACACTCTAACAGGTGAACACATTTGTATGTTACTTACAACGCCAGGTCTTAGAGGTTTGGGTGTTGTCGAAATTTCCTTCAGATCACTAGACCTTCTCAGTTTAAAATTATCTCCAACAAACTGTAGCTGCTTCTTTATTTTGACATCTTTCGGAGATTTTCCATTTGGAGATCTTTTTTTTATTGAACCAATGAGTGGTTTATTTCCAGATAATAATAGTTTTGCACGTTCTGCTTTTCTTTCTGCTAATTGCTGGATATTTTCCATCTTTTCAAAAGCTTTCTGATGAATGAGCGAAAAGTTTGGCATTTTTGTACGAGACTGAGGTTTTTTTGTAATTGACTTATCCATTTGAAAACTGGAGCTGATATTGGTTTTACTGGAGATGTCCATTTTATTTGTACTGAGTGCCTTTTTCAACAAACTTCCCTGATTTCTCTTCTTTGAGTAAGGTGTGCTGGTACCCGACGGTGGTGTATCCATCTGCACTTTAGCTCTTTTGATTACAGGAGTTTCTTTAACTGACACTGTAGAAATCTGTGTCTTATGAGGATCAAATTTTGGTATATTTTCACAGATTTTATCATCATCGGTTTTATTAAATGATAACATTTTAATTTCAGGTTTTCCACCGTCATCTGAAGATAACCAAGGTGCTGACATGCTATTAATCAAATGGATATCATGAGGTATTTCACGTTTTCGCCTTCTAGTTACCATTGAATCAGACTTCTTCATTGTAGGGCTATGAGAAGCCAGTGATCTATTCTGTTTTAATTTCGGTGTAGGTAGTACACAGTCCTCTTTAGTAAAAGTATTGCTCCTTTTTATGGTCATGCTCTGATCTTGTTTTGTTGGTAAAGAAATCTCAAGATCATTAGTATTCATTAATGAAGTATTTTTACTGATGCCAGATACCTTTTCTTCAGAAGCAGTTTTCAAAACAGATAAATCTGTTACACTCTCTTCTAAATCAAAGGTTCCTCTACGTTTCTTAGGTGGTGTAACTCTCAAAACTGGTTCAGTGATAACATTAGAAGACCTAACATTTCCTTCTTTATTATTTATTAGCTCAACATTAAATATACCAGATTCTGAACTATGAATACCCTTTTCTTTACCTTTATTGTTTTCTCCTATATCTTCTGATTTTAAGGTATTATCTCCAGAAACAGATTTTAGGAGAGAAATATCTGTTACACTTTTGTTAAGTTCATATGTGCCACGTCTTTTGTGATTTTTTTCTGGGCTTTCCTCCCTATCTATTTTAAAGTTTGATGCATTAGTACCTGTCACAAGTTCTTTAATAGAATTATCTTCAATATTTATAGCTTCTACACAAACAGCTTTTCGAGATGTTCTAGCATTTCTATTTCCTAAAAATAAGGCTTTAGTTAGATCAATGTTATTTTCATTGGAATCTGTTTCGCAAATATTTTTAAATTTTACTTGTACAGATTCTATATTTTCAGGATTTGAAATAGATTCGCCTTTCGAAGACCCATGCCTTGATCTCTTTTTTATTTTTTGGTTTTTACCATTTTCTTTCATATCTTTAAAAGAAAGCAAAATACTTTCATTATGATCACTATTATGTTCTGCATGTTTATCAAGCGGTGAGCAGCTTTTGGTGTTTCTTCTGTCATTTTGATTACCTACATCTACTAATATCTTTGGACTCTTTTTAGTTTTTAAGCCAACTCTAGGCTTGTAATTGTATTCTATAGAATCAGAACTATAATCTCTTAATATTGGTGAATTATTTTTGCTAGTCTGGCTGTCAGTATCACTCCTGACCTCATCAGTTTTATCAAATGGAGAAGTTATTTTAGACTTGTGCTTTAATTTTTCACTGCATTTAACAGAATCAGAACTTAATCTTTCCAATGTACTTGAATACTTTTTGTTTTTTCGGATGATTTTATTTTCTGATGCAAATTTTCTGGTTTTCCTCGTCCGTGAAGCTCTTATTTTAAAATTAAATTCAATAGAATCCGTGGAGTCTGTTGCATTTTTAATCAAATTTTCATTATTTTGCTCGCCAATACTATCTGTCAATACTGCACTTATACTTTCAGAGCTCTGTTCAATGTTTTCTTTATCTGGATTCAAATTGGAAATGTCACACTCACTGAAATGTACTGTACTACGTCGCGATGTCTTTTTCTTTAAATTGTGAATATTAATCACATCTACCTTTCCACGCTCATTTTTTAACAAATGTGCTTCACTATTATCAGAATCTAACATAACTTCGTTTACTGGAAGCTTCTGCCTCAGTACTTTAGTACGTTGAATATGTACTTCTTCCGCTACATCTTGGATTTTAGGTAAATATGCCACCTTCCTTAGTTTCTTTCTGGTTCTCATTTTTTGAGACTTACAAAGATCATTCTCTTTAGCGGTGTCTGTACTTTCATCTAAGATTTGAAAGTCTCTAGTTTGTCTAATTTTTCGACGTCTTGCTTTCGACTGTTTAATGTTTTCATTCTGTTTGGAATCACTGCTTAATGTTTCAGCGTCACACGATGAAGAGTTTTTTTCATCTTCTGAATCTGATACGCGAGACGTATAGGTTTTTCTTGCACGTCTCCGTAAACTTTTTATTTTGGGTGTCATCTAAAACTGCAACTGTGTTAATATTTGAACAATTTGCAATCAAATAACAGTTACCTTTTTTTACAAAATGTATGAGATACTGAAGTTAATCTTCTGTCACATGAAACTGAAAACTATAGACTCCAATTGTATTTTATTACCATAATTCTGAAAAAACTATTCTGGTGTTTTCTTCCAGCAGATTTTTGTTTTGAAAATTGTCAACCAACGGTTTTATGCCAAAGCAAACCTGCAACATAACGGAGCATAAAATCTTTAAATGTGTCACTTGTCGTTCTCAACGATAACTACCAATTATGTTCTGTGCTGTCGTCTATCGTCTGAAGTATGACATATATGTTTATGGGTATTGACAACGACGTATAGAGATATACGTCATTGGTTATTGATTATAAGTCAATGTGTTGAGCACAGAACAGTTTGTTGTGTTGAGAAACATTGACAAGATTTATATTTATGTAGGTTACTTATGGTGCTTCTTTTTCAACATTTAAGAAAACATGAGTTAGTTAAAAAGGTGGAGATATCCTAAATATCCCAACTTTACCACTTGACTAATTTTTTTTTGAAAGAGCATACAAAGTGCAGGATGAGTGACCAAAACGTAAGTAAACTTATTAAGTGAGGTTATGTTATTTAAATAATTAAATTTTAGCAAATGCCGCATCCAGAAATGATGCAGATGCCACCGCCACTGCAGGACCAAAGTGACTTAAGTAATATGATGCGTGGACCACCGCCAGATGCAGCATTTGGACCTCCAGGAACTCAACCATGGCCCAATGAAAACTTTGGTAGGTCCCACTCATGATTAACAATATAGATGAGTTTAACAGTGCTTTAGGTCGCTGCTAAACGAAGTAACACACTATGTTTAGCATCACTCATACCCACAGGTTGGTATCGTTGCATCGGCTGCTCGATTGTGTGTACCACTGACCAACGAGACTCGCAGTATTTCTAGTTTTCAACAGATTAGATGTTTACATTTTTATTTATTACATAATTATCATTAGTAGATTAACGAAAATAAAACTACCTACAATTTTTTGACATGTGTATAAATAAAATTCAAATTTATTTCATTAAAAAAACCACACTACAAGCAGATATTTTTTAACGTATTTTCTTTTATACAAATAGGAAAAACAAACGTAAATTTTATGGAAAATAAAACACTGAAAGAATTCTCAAAATAAATATGAAAAATTGTGAAAAAATCTATCCTATACCGTAACACCATAGGCAATGCTGCATTGGCGGTCTGTAACGATGAAGGACGAGAATCATCGATTAGCAGAGTTAAAATCATTCCAAAATTAACATAAGGTTAGACTCGACTGCGACGACCTTTTTAAATTTATAAAACGGCGACCAGGTTTGCTAGTAGCTACTGCGCTGTGAATCTGATCGCTGGCTGCTGGTGTTCAAAAATAAACATTAGGTCGAACTCGACTGCAGTGAATTTTAAAACAGCAACTTGGGTCGCTGCTTCGGGCAGATTCTGGTCTCTGGTGTTACCATAGCTTATAAATCCAGTAAACTCAGCTAATATAGTTAGCACCAACCTCGAAAGCGTACATTCTCTGGTTACTTATTGGTCCTATCAAGAGTGATAAGATGATAAATGCGAAATACACGTTTAGTTAAATATAAATTGCTTTAAACATATTTCACGGTGAAAATATTTTACCATATATTTATACTATTTGTACTTTGTTATTTGATATTTTATTAATTGTTTATTTAGAAGTTACAGTTTTCTAATAATTAGAATGAAAATAACGGTTCATCACAACACAGCACACCGTTTGCTGTTTCTTTTTATATTTGTCTAAATCAAGTTTTAGGAATCCCCATGTTAATTGATAACATCAGCTTGTATCACTTGATGAAAAAACTGTCCAGTTGTGAAGATGTATGACAAGATGAGGTGGAATAATGTTGTTGGTGATGATCCAGCACAAGAATTGAATGATGCTGAAATTGTGGATATGACCGAGCAAAGTTCTCATGGAGATGAATCTCAACTAGAAGTTGCTCTGCCTAAAACCAGTCAAATTACAATTATAGAAGGCCGAGAAAACATCTCCACACTTTATGGTAGCTGACAAAACATATACTGCTATGTGCTCAGTTTGTTTTGGTTCTAGAAATGCATGTTGGTATATAATGTATTTTTATTTATGTGAGCGTTTCCTATTATACATAACCACTAGGCCAATAGGAAAAACCGGGCACAATTGATAAAATGCGTAAGCTACAGTGGAACAAAAAGAGCTGCTGGAGACAGATAGTCATGATTGCAGTCATGATTGTGACAATAAGTTGATATTATTATTATCATTAGTTTATCAGAATATAAATTTTACAACGCTCCTTAGTTTTATACTTTAGACTGTGATAATGGGACTGAAATGTTAAGCTATTTATTTTACATAGGTCAGATACACTATTTAACCCCTTGAGCCTGGCTGTAAAATGCATCGAGTAGCTTCCATATCTGACAGTTGACAGTTAGGCATGTGACTGAATGATTGAACTCCGTCAATCACAGTCTTGTAAACTGCGTGATTTTAAGAGTGATTTATAAAAATGACCTTCTTGAACTAATGATTCAAAACACAAAAATTCAAATAATCGTATATCTGGGACTATGAAATTGAAGAAGTCATGGCAATCAGGGAGGTTAGTACTGCCATATTATATCTATACAAGTTTTATCTCAAATTATGCACATCTTGCATATAAGCGTGAACTGAGATTTCTGAATGTGATGCAAGTGATGCATCACCAGGTTGAAGGGGTTAAAGTCCCTACATTCTCAACCTATGTATGAGAATTTATAAATTTGTGTTTTTCTTGTACGTAGATCAGCCCCCACCAAACGATAAACAGCTACCTTCTCTGATGGCCCTGAAGTTAGACCCACCAAATCAGTTGGGTAACAGCACAGAGAATAATGCTGCCGAGGTTGTCTTGCCACAAGTTCTTGAAGATGTGTTAGCTCTCAAGAGTCAGAGAGCTCTTGAACTTGGGACTGAAGAAACAGCGACTGAGGCTCCACCAGCACAGCAGCCTATACCAGAACGAGAGCCTCTATGGGAAAAAGATGATAATGTGGTAAGTTTTTTCTTTTAATGGATATGTAAACATATATTCTATGTTTCTATTTTAAACGACTTTTTGTTGGAAACAGATTTAATTATTATGTTTTTATTTGTCAAAAGAAATCCATAGATAACAATTATATTTGCTCCATAACTGTATTGCATTAGGTGGAAATTTCACAGCTTTCTTATTCTCACTTTTTCTATCCTCCACACGTTTAGCAATTACATATCCAACACCTGCCTTTGTAGCACTTCAACCTGCTAAATCAAATATCAACAAGCTTAGCAAGGGTACCCAGCGACCTGGAAAACCGGGGAAAATCAGGGAATTTGAAATACCCCCTAAAATGTCAAGGAAATTTGTGATTTTACTCAAGTGTCGTGGAAATCATTCAGTAGATCTGGAAATTGTAGATTTGTAAAATTCTGCCACAAGCATTTTCATTTTTATTTAGATGTCATATACAGTCGAACTCGGTTATAACGAACATGAGCGCACCAAAAATTTTGTTCGCTAAAACCGAGTGTTTTTGTAACTGAATGTATTGCGAAATAAGGGAAAAAAAGAATTTTTGCAAAAATATAAAATTGATTTTTAGAATATAATTCCAATTGAATAAAGTAAAAAAACATATGCATTTCTTGCTAAATTATACGATGTTCGGGACGCAGCAAGTGCATTATAGTAGTGAATTTTCATAAGAATTGTACACTATTTTTTTTTTTTTTTTGTTCCCTCAGGGCTCGTCCGCGGCCTTGCCGCCCCGATAGCACCAAGGCCGCGGAATTAGTAAGATATATTATTCAAACTAATTCTTTAAATTTAAATGGACCTGGGAGACCAGTTTTAGAGGTCCCAGTTAGTGATTATTTGAATAAGTTTCTATTTTCTATGGAGTTAGAAAATTATAATTTGGTATGTAAGTACTGCAAGTCTCTTTAAAAAAATTGTGTTACAAATTTAATTAAAATCACAAAAAAATTAATTATTTACAAAGGGAATGTACCTGCCAAATCATAAATATGGCAGGTATTTTTCTTTTAATTGCTTGGACGGTTTTGTTTTAGTCAACCCAATCGAACTAGTTTTTCCAAACAAAACAACAAAAAATGTTTTTTAAAACCAACTTGTAGTTATCCGCGAAGCTCATTATGTTATTTTTCTTTAATTTAGTACCCACTGTGTGTTTACATAGGTGTTACTATGGTTCAAGATCGAAGATTCTAGCTTAATAGGAAATCAAGTTATCGGATTTCAAATATTTTTACAAAAATTCTCTACCATAATGTATTTTCTGCACCCAGACCTTTTTAAAACACTTATGTACTGTTGCTGTATCCACACTTTTTGAAAATGTGAAATATTGTAGCTCTCTATGTAAGACTCACAAACAAGGCAACCTAAATTTCATTTTTGGAAAAATATTTTAAACAAATGAAATGGGGTAACAATTTAAACATAAATCGAAAATCTTGATTCGCTGCTCTGTCGAAGGGGTTCCTCTTCTCCTTCTGCATGCCTACAACTCCCCTCAATGCATAAACAAGAAAAATGTAAACAATAAAAGTGTCTTGGGAACATCCCGCAAGAAAGCTACGGGACCTGCGGTGAATATAGGGGTTCTGGGAGGGATAAACAGAATTTTAAGGAGTTATAGCTGCAAAATGGGATAAAGGCAGCTTAAAGAGGTCCAACTCAGCTGTTTTTTCTCACCTTCCACTCACATTTCTTTTTTATCTTCTTCCCCGCCCAACACCACTATTCACTCCTGGTCCCGTAACTTTCTTGGGGGCTGTTTGCAAGAAATATATCTTGTGGTTTGTGCATCCAGAAGGAGATCTAAGCATGTTTATGATTTTTTTTTAAAGCCCCCATGTGCTAATCTGCAATTTACCGAAAATTTAATTTTTATTTACAAAACGAATGCACCTGCCAAATTATAAATGTGGCAGGTATTTATTATTAGTCGCTTAAATGATCCGTTTTAGTCCACTCAATCGAAACAGTTTCTGCAAACAAAATAACAAAAATTGTTTTCTAAAACAAATTTATCTTTACCTGTGAAACTCATTGTGCTATTTTTTTTTATTTAGTACCCACGCTTCTTTTATAAAGGTTTTAGTATGTATCAAAACTGAAGATTCTAGTTTAATGGGAAATTGAATTATCACCTATCGAATATTTTTACGAAAATTCGCTACCATAACGCACTTTCTGCACCTAAAGTCTTTTCGACATTTATTTACTATTGCTGTATCCATACTTTTTCAAACTGAAATAAATATAAACAATACAAACTTTGAAATTAAAATTTTAATAATTTACACTGAATTTGTTTATAGGTATAGATTAAACTACTGCATGATATCTAGTTTCATTTACCTCAAAATTTTCATATACCACATAAAGAGTAAATAATAAAGAAAACGCACTAAAAAGTAAAAGTAAACAATAAATACCTTATTCTGAGATTCTAAGGTATGGTCGATTTCGAGGTTTTCTTCTTCTTCTTTGTTTGTGCTGTCTGTAAACAAAGAAGAAGAAGAAGACGATTACCTCGAATTCGTCTTCCCCTGCTGTCAGTTTGGAAAATAACAAATGACAATGACAAATGGCTAACTGGCGTTGTCAGATTTAACTAGGAGAGGGCAATGGGTTTTAAATACCCTGAAGAATGGGAAGCTTTAATATTTATACCTAATAAAACGTAGTTCTAGATTGCCTTTAAACCAATTGAATCACTTTCATTAAAATGTTTATTTATTACTATATATTTTTCTGATATCTTCAAATTCAGACGACAGTTTTGGCAAATGGCAACCCTGCTGATTGTTTATTGTGACATAACAATCACAGATTTTTTTTATATATATCCTTCAATTCCTTTTTCGGTTAAAACATTATAAGGGCAGTGTCCGCCTTCCCAGGTCTAGCGCGACCTCAGGATGGAGTCTGTCAATCACCGCAGTCTCCTTATATGAGCAAGTCTGCGCCGGTGTTCTGGCCCTGGCCCTTTTGGGACGTCTGTCTGTAGTAGACGTGGTAGAGCCAGAGCGCGGCCTCTTCTGACTCGCACTTCCCTCTTGCACCTTTACAGATGACCTGGCCCTTTTGGGACGTCTGTCTGTAGTAGGCTTGCTAGAGTCTTAGCGCGGCCTCTTCTGACTCGCACTCCCCTCTTGCGCCTTTACAGGTGCCTCAACCGTCCACGCCCCGGTCGCCATTTTCTGCGCCCTCCGGAGCTTCTATCTTTGCGCCCCGCAAAGACGCTTGGACTGCCGGGACAGTCCCTCTACCCCTGCAGTAGGGTCCTCACTGGTGGAGAGGCCCCCAGAGTCCGCGGACCTGGCCGCACCCCGGTGGGACCCAGCCTCCAGTTTAGGTGTTGGGGACAGGTCCGTGGCCGAAGCTACCCCCTGACACTCTGTATCTACGTCGGTCGTGAGACCTCCAGATTCCGCGGACGCTGCCGCCCCCTGGCTCGTCTCCATTTCCGGAATAGATTCAAGGCACGAGTCTGTAGCTGAAGCCACTCCTCGAGCCTCATTGGTTTTGATTTTGTTTATGTTTGTCTTCTTCACGTTGTTCCCACGAGAATGGGGAACTACTTTTCTTAAGAAAAATTCACTAATTATTCATATATTAATAAAATAAAACTTAACCAAATAAATGAAAATTAAAAATACGTATTCTAATAATAAAGGATTAAAATATATACAAATGTATTAATTACATATGTTTTCGTGAAAAGTAATCGGTCATTTTGTTTTGGACGTGGTTTTTAATGAAAGTTTGTATTTCTATGTGTGCATACAATTTATCGTAGGCTTGAAATATATTAGGTTCGGCATTAGAATAATGTAAAAAAGTTGATACCACATTCAACAAAGCTAGCGATTTCGAGACTGTTGGAAGCTCATGATCATTACTTGTTTCCTCTTCATTTTAATTCTCTTTGTCAATAGTTTAGGTCATAGGAGATAACTCAGATACTGATGCCATAAGTTCAGCATCTCTCGGAAGTTCAGTGGTTACTAAACTGTCATCGATTGATAAATACTCATCTAAATTAATATTGTTTTGCTTTATCCATGCAGCCAAAGGCAGGTTGTCCTTATTTGTATTCTCAATGAAATCCTTGCCGTGACTTTTCTCTTATAATTCTGTCCAACGTGCTAGAGGTAGTTCATCTTCTCCATCATGTTGGATAGCGAGCTGAGGCTGAAATCCCGTGTGACAATTGGCAATTGTTTTTTGCGATGCTTTGCGCCAAGAAGCGCTAATCATTATTATTGCATCCAATAATAAAAACTTAATCTCTTCCCTATTTATTACCCCCTTATTAACCTTATTAAAAACATTTTGCGATAGTATGACTTTAAACATCGTATGACACCTTGGTCCCATAGGTTGTAAAATGGCAGTGACATTAGGAGGTAGAAAAACCAGTTTGATAAATTGAACATTTTCTGAATGCAGATGCACGGGACAATTATCTACAATAAGTAGGATTTTTCTTCGTTTTTTGCGACGCTCATCTTCCCATTCCTGAAGCAGTCCTTCAAAAATTTCACTAATAAACCATGCTCATTTATTTGACAAATCATTTACTGGTAATTTTCCGCTATTTTTAAAGCATCGGGGATGTCGTATTCTTTACTAATTTCTGGCAATGTTTCATGCCATTCTGATCTTGTTTTAGTTGACACACTGGCTGCCTCTCCGTGGATTTTACTAGCCGTAATGTTGTGCCTCGTTTTAAATCTATCTAACCAACCTTTTGTACAAACAAACTGTTGACTATCACTATCACCGTTTGAATTTACTTTTGCAAGTTCTTCTGCTTTTGTTTGCAATATGTGCCCAGTCACAGAATTATTTTGACTTCTTTGAATGGTAAACCATTTAAATAACGCCTGATATATATCATTCCTTACTGGTTTTTGGACTTTTTAAAGTTTTGTAACATTAATATTAGATGATGAAGTTCTAATTTTGTTCTTATTTTTAACAATTGTAGATATGGTAGACTTATATTTTTTGCAAATTTCTGAGTTGGACATTCCCATTTCTATATCACACACTATATTTAGTTTTTGATTAACTGTTGGCACCTTATGTTTCTTTGACTCCATTGTACCACCCGGCAACAAGTAAACCAGCGGCACGTAAGAACTTTCTCTCTAACAACACTGCAAGTGCAGGCACGGCATAGTTAGCTACAAAGGTCGGTCACCAAGTGGCGTGATAAAGCACTGATATGATTGGTCGGGATGGTCATGTGATCAACATACAAATTCTTTTAGTTTGCTATAACTGATCGGACCGGCGCATATTTCGATGACTAGCGTTCGCTAAATGCAATCATTCCTATAAATGTGTTCGTTATGTGCGACCATAAAAAGCATATGTTTAAATGGAGAGTGATTTTCTACCCCAAATTTTGTTCATCAAAACCAAGCATTCACTATGACCAGGGTTCGTCCTTTGTTCCGATTACAATCTACTTTTCATGTATTAATAATAACTACTTACAGGTTATGTAAATTATAAATATGGTTACATCAACTAGTATCGAGTACAGATTATGGGTACCAGATATCTGTTAAACAAGTTGATACTGATTTAACAATCATATTTTTGAACAAGCACTCAATATTTCACTAGGGTAGCGAATACAAAGTTGTGTTTGTGTGTTTTTGTTTCTTTAATGCCATTCTTTTTACGCAACTATGGTCAATCACCTACGCCAGGGAGGAGTTTCACCTCACTATCCTTGAATATATGTATATATACATAACCTTCCAAAATTGTATTTTAGTGAGTTTCAACGTTGTTGGTCTTCGATTGTTGTCATTTACTTTTTTATTTAATATTAAGTTACTGTTCCTATATTTTGAAATGTTTTGTAACTTCCATTTCCCTTTTTGTATTTCAAAACATGACATAGCATAAAGATTGTGTTGTAGTGATGGGAAAAACTGTTATTTTCTATTAACAGTTAAAGCCGTTTACGTTATTTCATAATAACCGTTGAAAATAACAGCTTCAGTTATTTCGCTGTTATTTTGAACTGGATAGTCGATCGATAGTATCCTACATTCCCAAAGCTGTGAGCGAGAGTGAGCACACTAGAGTATAAATAACGTGTTTCCTGTTAAGTAATATGTTATGAAGTAAAGTCTGCTCTATACTGCATAGCATACCCATACATATTTATATCATTCCCAGTCTCTTGTCCATTCATCCCGTTAAATAGTTAAATTTAACAGTTGCCGTTGAAAACCGATGTTTATTCATCGAACCTAGTTGCAGTGGAACTGAAACAGATACGACTCCGAATTCTAGTTTAGTGTAAAAACCGTGATTTTGTAAGCTGTTATTTTTATAAATCCACAACTGGTGGTTACCGTTGCGCCTCGACAACCGTTTAAAAATAACCGACAGTTAAATAACGACCCATCACTATTGTGTTGTATGATGCTCAATAAATTATTATTATTACTATTATTACAGTCATGTCAGCAACATTTTTAGGAAAGCTGTAGTAAGAATAAGATCTAAAGCGTTTCCAGTAAATTCCGTTATTTTACGTTGCAGAATTAATCCGCTTATAAATATGCATTAATTATATGAATATTAGGTTATGAAAATTAATTTTTCAGGAACAAGCATCTGAAAGGGCAGATCAAAGTAAATCTAACAAAGAGGCAAAGATCAGCAAAAACAAGAAAAAGAAGAAGAGGAAGAAGAACCGTAGAAACCAGCAGCAGCAGCCGCAGAATGGGGAACAGGATCCCCCTAAAGAAAACCAAAACAAAGAAAAAGAAAGCACTGAAAAAGAAAGTGAAGAAACTGCTGATGAGAATAATGATACAAAAGACACCATTGAAGTAGAGTAAGAAAACAGTTAATTATTTAATATATAATTTGCATTTGTTGATATAGATAATACTTAAGCAATTTTATGAAAGGTAAAAATGTGGTTATGTAAACTCTAAAGAATTATAAATGTGCATCAGGGAGGCCATTGAAATCTGACCCGTGTCACTTTCAGAAATAATAATAGACTTGTGTATGGGGAGCGTGCGTGTTGACAACTAGCGCCGATAGCGGTGAAATAATGCAATAGTGTGGTACACACAACAGCTGTTCCATCCATATTTAACAGAGGTCAGTGTTAGTTTTGCATGTGGAAAAGTGTTTAATGTCATGGAAAAAAATATTAAATCTGACAGAAATTTTTGTGTTCTGGGCTGTTATATATGCCGGGAGAGACAGAGCTACTTTAAGAATATGATTAATAATTCGGAGAATAAGACAAGTATCTTGTGGAAAATTGTAATGAAGACAGGAAAGGCAGGCATTAGAAGGCAAGGAGTTCAAAATTTGCTAATTGATGATGGAAATACCATCGAAGACAGAACACTGATAGCAAATACATTCGCTGATTTTTATACAGGTAATATCACTGTACGTTCGAAAATTATTATTTTTTCAGATTGCTCTTCTGTGTTGGTCCCAAATTGTATGTTCTTTTCTTCCGTAATGGGGCCGGAGGTGTATACTGTTATAGGTCAACTTAAAAATAATAAGTTAGTTTCGGTAGATGAGGTTCCAGTTAGTTTTGTGCAGAAGACATTGTTGACAACCTTGCTGCCATTATGAATCACTCTGTTGAGGAAGCCAGGTTTCCAACAGAATTAAAAACTTCGAGGGGAGTTCCGGTTCACAAGCGTGATGATAGGAGTATGGTTGGAAACTACAGAATTGTCTTTATTGTCTCACCGTTCTCTAAGATCTTTGAAAGATTGATGTACAACAGAGTTTTGGACTATCTTGATCATTTTAATATCTTGAATAGTAGCCAATATGGATTTAGACTGGGGCGATCAACGGAACTGGCCACTGTGGAGCTCGTGCAATATGTTTATGACCGTCTTAATAAGAGATAATTTGTGGCGGGTTTGTTTTTTGACCTATCTCGTGCATTCGACATGGTTAACTGGAATTTACTGTCCCATAAAATGGAGCGGATGGGTATTAGAGCCAATATTAATGGATGGTTGGTCTCATTTATGAGGCAGAGACACATGGTTGTGGATGTTGACGGAAGTTGGTCAGAGGAGCATGAAGTGGATGTGGGTACTCCTCAGGACCGTGTCCTGGGTCCTCTTCTGTTTTTAATGTATGTGAACGATATGCCGCATCGCATTGCGACTGGAAAAGTTTTTATGTTTGCTGACGACACAACAATTATAGTATCAGACAGTGATATGAATCAGATAAAAGCTAATATCTCGACTGCCTTTAATTGTTTCATCAAATGGTGTGGTTCCAATAGCCTTATGGTGAATCTGGATAAAACTGGTTTTGTGGAATTCACTGGCCCTCACAGAGTGGCAACTGTCCACTGCCAACTGATTGGGGAGGTTGCGAATATTCCGACTTGTAAAACGGTTAGATTCCTGGGTACAGTCTTGGATTCGGCACTGTGTTGGTCAGAACAAATATTGAATGTGTGCAGTAGGCTGAACTCTGCATATTATTGCCTTGTGAGAAGTACACTAACTAGAGAATCTATTTTAAACATATATTATGCATATGTACATAGCATACTGAGTTATAATGTTATGGTATGGGGTCAATCGGCTGACATAAATCGAGTTTTTTATATCTCAGAACAGGATTATCAGGTTAAGTTAACTTAAAGCCAACAGAGAGTTGCAGAGAGACCTTTAAGGCATATCGGTTACTCACAGTGTATGGCATTTATTTGTTTAAACTGTTAAAATACATAAATACTAATGTTGGCAAATACATGAAAAATAGTGACATTCATTGTTATAAGACAAGGCAGAGCAATAAATTGCATTTGTCAGAATTTTCATTCGTGTATGTAAAAAAGTCGCCATTGTACACTGGAAAGTTAATTTACAACAGCTTGCCTGAGGATCCGAAAGCAGAGAGGGGCGATAAACAGTTTGGTAAAAGATTAAGAGATATATTGGTCTATAAGTGTTTATACAGCATTGTGGAATTTACTGAGCTACTTACTTTTGCTAGTGTGTTAGCGTGTGTGTGTGTGCTTGCATGTCTCTGTGTGCATGTGTGTGTGGAGGTAGGTGTGTATGCTTCGAGGTGAAAGAGTGTAGCATGCTTGCCTCTGCGCTGCTGTATTGGAGTTCTGACACAGACTTTGGGTGCTCCATAGGCTGTCATATGCTCATCCATGTCTTTTGCAGTTTTGTGTGGTTTGTTTTGATTTTTATATGTATGTGGTATTATATTTTATGTATTGTGTGGAACTCTTGTGAATGATTTACCATATGTACGGATTACTGTACCTCAAATGGTGAATAAAGATAATAATAATAATGAGAAATCTACTATAAAAAATATGACCAAACCCATATTTGATTATTTCGCACTGGAACAATTTCTCAATAAAGTGCATTATTTACGATAGTTGTTACTAGGGAAATAACTAAACTCTGTATACACGTATAGCAAATAGATGTGTTTATACCCAAACGTCTCTGGACAATCCACCAAGACGCTCCCTATTGCTCAAAATTTCTTTAATGAGTTATTGTGGATACATTCCAGGGAAAATACAAATTAATTGTTATAGCATGTTTGAAATAAGGATTGTAAGAAAGCATTGTTTTAGAAATAGATATTTAAGTTGTGTTCCCATAAATATCGTCATAAATAATTTGTTGTTAACTGGAATATCAACAATCATCTGCATCCAGTTCTGTTTCTGCTCTGCCTGATGGAGGTTTGTCTAAATCACTAAAAGCATCTGAATCTGAAGAATCCTGGATATCATGTACACCCATATACTTATATGGCAGTCTTTTTGGATTCCTTGTTCAGTATGCCTAATAAAATTGTGACGCTTTTTTAGTACACTGCACAATAGCCTCTAACCAAACTCCTTTAACTCTACCATTAGAATCGAGCCGGGCTGGAATGTGTTGGAATAAGTTTTACGATCTGCCCACCCCAATTCGATTAGATTATCTTTATTACCAAAGTTCCAATGGAAAAAATAAGATTTTGATAGTAAACGGATGAAGGTGGATAATGCCGTTGAAAACTGTTGGATTTTGATGACTTAAAAAGTGGACGAGACGGACGTGATGGACGCAGGCATTGGAGAGTGAACGTGGGCGATAGAGCGAGAGCAACATGGGGCCCAGAAGAAGCAGTTTTTTTAGAACGTTATAACTTAATATAGAGCCCCACTGTTTGGGCGGCAGTATAACTTAATAAAGACAGTGTGGCTTAATTAATATTTGGTTATTGAAAGATAAAATTTAACTTGGCTGCTCAGTCAAAGGCATAAGCTTTAATACAATTAAACACAGGGCACGGGCTTTAGCACTTACACTTGGCAGGATGTAAAATGTACAAATAAAAATCAAGAATGCAATAAAAATCGGTTTATTCAAGCTTATTGAGTTTATATAATGCTGCTTTCAGTGAATTTACCAAGTTTAATAAAAAGATATAAAATGATTAATTATAGGTGTTTTGATGAGTTGTGGTCAAATTATCGATGTCTTGAAAAGAAAGTGATACAGATAAATAAAGTACTTAGCTGTTAGTTTCATCCATTAGTCGACGTCGTCCGAACTTCTGCCCTTGGGGTGGTAATTTAAGTCTGCCTAGGTCAGAATGCTTTGGGGCCTTGCTGTTTATATGCACCTTCTTACGGGAGTAACTTGAGTAGCGTTTCTTGTAGGAGCAGCTTCATGGTGACGTGAAGCATTGGATATTTCTCATGAGGACGGATGTGGCATTCAAACTGGGGTATTCATCTTCTCCCAAAAATGACAGATGTTGCTTATGAAACAATGTGTCGCTTACAAAACGACGGATGATCTTCTCCAAAACAAAAAACGACGTATTACATCATCTCTAAAAACGACAGATGATCTTCTCCAAAACAAAAAACGACGTATTATATCATCTCCAAAAACGAACAGATGTATATTCTCCAAAAACGACGGGGTGGCTATAGGAATTCAGGTGTATTAGTGTCAGTTCAGTTGTTTATCATTTACATAAGGTAGCCGGTAGCATGTTCCGTTTGAGTACAAAATTTATCTGCATGTTAATGACTAATAAAAATTAATTGATCTTTAATATTGATTTTAGGAACGCTACCACAAGCCACCATAAAACAACACAGGCATTTATAATGAACAAAACAGTTGTTGAAAACAAATTCAGTATGGTAGAATAGCAAGCAATCATATATTAATTAAGGAAACTGACAAAAGCAATTGTAAAATAAGCGAGCATTATATTTTTCTGTTACCTATTTAGACATGCTGCTGTCTTTGATCAATTAATTACGTAATGGCATGTTCTGAGGTTGACTTTTAAGTAAGAAGAGAACGTGTCTTGTGTTTAGAATGTCTTTTAAAGGTTTGTTATCTTGAAATATATTCGAACAATCGAGCTGTCACGTTTGCGGATTCGTTCTCACTTAGTCATAATACAGTAGAGCAACTGACTATGAACTGTGTATGCCACATCAATGACTCTGACGTCACTAGTGAGACTTATTCAGAAACCTTATAGTTTGGAAAAGGGTGGTAACACATGTGACATGTTACAACGTTGCCAGGAGCGAATGGAAAGCTGCAGGAGAAAATGCCTTGTCCAGAACGTAAAGGGGCGAATTTTTATCGATGCAAATTTTTTTGGGGATGTTGGGGTGAAAAAAATTGGAGAAACAAGAGCCAAAACTGTATTTTCGACCTAAAAAGGTGGTCCGATGAGGAGTCTATCTCTGGAGATACGGCACTACAAAACAGGCCATTATCAAAAACGGAATCTTCAGAAAATTTTACATCGAGTAGGCCAGTTTTTATTCTTCTAGAGTCGACGGGATATATTTTTTTTTAAACGTCAAAGTTGAAGAGCTTTATGGATATTGGTTGATTTTGCGTGAACTTAGTCCAACTTGAACAAATCACATCAGTGGAATTTTTGACAGAGGGTTTCAACATTATTTGCTAAAGCGTCAAAATTTGCGAGACTTTGCACACTAATTACGACGTGTACGTTACGTCCGCAGTTAATGTAGTGCCCGATTAACCTCGATTGACTATTAAAGATTACGTTTGTATTCATAGATTGGGTCAATTGATTGAATGCTGCTTGCCAAGATCTTTATCTATTGCCTAGCCCAAGACGCCATTACACAAATTTGGTTAGATTGAAGTTTGTTTATGCATGTTTAAAACGTGAGAAAACAGCCCTTACCTGTGTTATGAAAGGCGATTCAGCCAACGGCTCCTCAAGTAGCATATGTTTAAAATGTGCGATATTTGATTTGAGATTATTAAAACGAGAAAACCAAAAACAGAACACTCATCGGCAGATTAGTAAAATGCATGGAAAAATCCTATGATCGATAGAATGGTAAGAAAGTGGTTAGAGCATTTACACAATTCTCTGCAAACCCGGCTCATCGAACCCTATATCTCATCCGTCATTAGGCTAAAAACAACTTGATTGCCCTCATAGTCCCAGTGATTATCATTTTTTCTTGTACTTGAAGAAACACCTTACTTCTCAGCACCATGACGACGATGGCGCTGTCAAAACGGCCATGGTGAGTAAATCAGATAGAAAGTTTCTATGAGTATGGAATTCAGACTGGTAGTACAATACGATAAGTGCCTTAATATAGGTGAAATTTATGTGGACAAGTAGATTCAGGTTCAGGCTTTCGTTAAAAAATAAAAGTGTTAAAAAAATTTGTCCTTTAAATTAAAATAGTACTTAAAAACACCCCTCGTACTATGCCTAAGGTGCACTGAGTTTGTGAGTTGAGCACATAGCTGTGTTAAGTGCAGCTCAAACTAGGCGATAATAATAGTAATTATAATAATATATGATCTGACATGTGTTTATTCGGAAACTTTTAGTAAGTAATTTTTGCAGTTATTTTACCTTTTGTTTGAATCCCAGCACAACACACCTTGGACATAATAATTAAAAATCGCTTGTAGCCAAAATCCATCTTCAAATCTCATATTTTGAAAGAATGGTTGGTGGTGCCAACTTAATGATACACCTATATAATTAATAGAGTGCATGTCTGCAGTTGTATTAAATTAGTATTTAATTTTTTTCCTTTACAGATATGTTCAAGAAACTATTGGGCTTCACGAACTCGCTCCCCAGTATCGTCAGTTCTATCACATCTTCGAGCAGTTTAAAATTTCAGATCAGAAAGCAGATCTTCCGCCACCAGTTCTTGCAACACCTACATCACTCTCAAGTAAAGCAGTCCTGTCGAACCTCGGTGATCAGTTTAATGAGGATATGGAAGAAGGAGAGGAGGTAAGCTTTACTTTGTAACAAATTTTTTGTACCTTTTGCATCAGTTTACAGTTAGAATTGTTTATGCATTTATTTGTTTTTGGAAAATCCCCACTACATGTAAAATTACAAATACACCAATCAATAAAATTAGAGGAGCTCCTTTTATATATTTTAAAATCTGATACAGAGCAGGTGCGTGTAGAGGACCCAAAAATATATGATGATTTAATGCAACTACACATATACCGAAACGCACCCCTAAGGAGATATGGGGGCTCAAAATTGTTATAGAAAAAAAATTATATCTGAAACCTTTTAATCTGCAAAAACCAAACTAAACACATTATATAGGTTCATCATTGGCCTTAACTAATTGCAATTTTAAATTCATAGGAATTTTACAAGGGGACGATCATGCATGATTCAACCTTTCAATTTAAAAGAACTATTTTGTCCGTCAGCTAATCTAAAAAAGATAAGATAGATCAGCATCTAATTTAAAAAATTTCCGGTTCTTGTGAATTTTCGAAAAAACTCTATGTTTCAAGAAAGACACGATTAACTGTAACAAGGTTAGAATATTTTCTATATGAAAGTAATTGAAAACATCAACAGTTAGCTATGAATCTGTCTTTCACTTTTGCAATTATTTTTTTTTGTTGGAAAATATAGTAAATTGTCTTTGAATAATTCACATAAATGTCAATTGAGAAATGACTGCTAATGACATTTTTATCACTTATAGAAAATAACATTGTACCTTAAATGATACTGGCCTTCCGTAAACCTTCATACCATTCTATTCATACTTCATAGAGCTGCAGGCCAGGGAAAGTGAACGCCGGACAGAATAGGTTGGTCGCAAAGTATATTAGAATATTGATGATAGGTACAGTGTGACTATTTGCCTTGCATAATTTGCTTTAGCCAGCCCATATTCAGTTGACTTTGTGATACTAAGCAGGTTAATTGTGATCTTTCAAAGCACCCCTAAGGTCTTGCGCTCATACACTTATGCTGATTAGCTTGTCAAGTCGTCTCACTGTGGACTCTGTGATACTTGTCAGGTGTTGATTGTACCCATCAATGCCCACCGAAGATCTCGGCACGTTGATGCTGGTGCTGGTAGACAGACCACCACTGCTGGCTAATCTTAGAAGTTATGATGAGAGTTCTTCATGTTACTTCGGAACACCTGATGTATAATAAATAATAAAGAATGAAAGATTGTGTTAATAATTGCATTTAAAAAAATTATTTATTTATTTATTTATTGAATACATGCCCAACAGGATAATCCCATTAATAGGGCACCATACAAAAAGAACAATATGTAATAATATAAACAAAAAATACTTCTAACAAAAACAACTAAACTAAAGTACAAAACTAAAATACTGTGACAAACATCACAAGGCAGAAATTCCACAAAACAGTACATATAATGGTTCTAATAACTGACAAAGTAAGATATAGCCACCCTACGAATAACTGCAGCCTTATCCGAATAGAAGTCGCACAAGTTTGCAATGTTATTAAAGTCAGAGCTCATTGTATAAACAGGTGATTTCATATACAGGTTAGTCCTTGGTATTGGAGGCTTAAACATTCTCACCACTCTAGATGCAGCCCATGGAACTGAGAAAATTAATTGCATCAATAAGTCTGGACAATCAACTTTACCATGAAACAAGTTGTGCAGGAACATCACAGATGCAACTTTTCTACGCGAATACAAACTGGGTATGCCAGCTTGCATCAGCAATTGGCCATGATCACATCCTCTCTGTGGGTAGGTACCAGATGCCCTATATACAAGGTGTTTTAAAAACTTACGCTGAACATCTTCCAGAGCACCAATATGAACACTATAAAAGGGATCAAAAACCAAGCTACAATATTCAAGCCTCAATCGAATGTAGGCAAAATAGAGAATTTTCAAGCTATCCAAATTGGAAAATGATCTGCTATTCCTCACAATGAAACCCATCAACTTCAAACAGGATGCTGTAATTGTTTAAATATGTCCAGTGAAACTTAAATGTTCATCATATACAATGCCAAGATGCCAAGATCCCTGTGCGTTTCAGTCCTAGCCAATGGTATACCACCCACTTTGTATGGAAAAGCTATTCGGCTGGTTTTTCTAGTGTATGTCATCACTTTGCACTTCGAGACATTTAATTCAAGTCTGTTCTCAACACACCACAGCTGCAAGTTGTCAAGGTCCACCTGGAGTCTTGAACAGTCACCAATATCGTGAACACATCAGCAAATAATAGAAGATTACCAGAAATTACAGAGCTTATGTCGTTGATAAATAACAAAAAGAGGAGTGGGCCAAGATTGGAACCCTGTGGAATGCCGGAGCTAGCAGTGAAGGGTTCAGACTTAAATCCATTATAAAAAACATATTGCACAAGTAGGATCCAAAGAATGCTATCAGCCGTGCATCAAGCCCTGCCAAATGCAGCTTGTGCAGAAGCATTGAGTGGTCAACACGATCGAACGCTTTGGAAAAGTCTGTATAAATGACATCCACCTGACCCCGTCCATCCAAAGCTTCACTTACATACTGTGTGAACCGGTATAAATTCGTCAGTGTTGAGCGCCCCTCCATAAACACATGCTGATATTGTGACAAGCGACACTTCACGGCAGGATAAATACGAGCATACACAACTGCCTCAAACATTTTAGCAAAATTACATAATAGGATAGCTATAGGCCTGTAGTTGCTGACCCTCGAACGGTCCCCAGACTTAACAACAGGACAGATCCGAGCAACCTTCCAAACCACAGGGAAGCAATGTGTGTGCAGCGACAAGTTAAATAGTGTTCTAAGGGGTTTGAGAAGAGCATGCGCACAGTCCTTAATCAAGAAGGGCGGCACCAAATCTGGTCCAGCAGTAAACTTGTTCTTGAGCTTGCTGATGGCTTTAAGAATTTCCTTATCACCAATCACTGTCACACTGACTGCCATATGCAATGGTCCAGAGGTATCCACCGGTTCAGTAATGTATTGAGGACGGTACACACTTTTAAAATAGTTTCCAAAAGAGTTAACAATTGTTTGGGGCTTATTATAACTTTATAATATTATTATGACTTTATAATATAGGAATATAAATTTAACTGTTTTCTCAAAATTGATAATGAGAAGAGTGTAGTAAAATTAAATGAACAAAGTTAAACGTATCCTTTCAGATATGATCAGATCTGGAATTTATCAAATTTTTAGTTTTAACTTCACTAATCAGTAAATTATTCAACATGAAAACTTTTTTTTCCTAGAAAAAAGCAGATGACAAGACAAAAATGTCTAAAAGAAAATTAAAGAAGTTAACTCGTTTAAGTGTGGCCGAATTAAAACAGCTAGTTCATAGACCTGATGTTGTAGAGATGCATGATGTTACAGCAAGAGATCCTAAACTTCTTGTGCAATTAAAGGCTCATAGAAATACAGTACAAGTAAGTAAAGCAAATGTTTCTTCATTTGCAATTTATATTTTTGGTGTTTATTTATTCTAATGCAATGTTTTCTATTTAAAGGTACCCAGACATTGGTGTTTTAAAAGAAAATACCTGCAAGGCAAGAGAGGTATCGAGAAGCCACCATTTAATTTACCAGATTTCATTAAAAGAACAGGAATCATGGAAATGAGAGCGTCTCTACAAGACAAAGATGAGAGTAAGACTCTAAAAGCCAAAATGAGAGAACGGGCCAGACCTAAATTGGGAAAAATTGACATAGATTATCAAAAGCTACATGATGCCTTCTTTAAGTAAGATTTCTTCAATTTAATAATAGTTATATTAGATGATTTAACTTTGGGTTAATTCGTAAGGGCGTTGGTCTAACGAATTTAGAGAGGAAGATTCTGCAGGTTCAAACCCCACTGGTGGTAATAAAATATTTTCAGTGGTGCAATTTAAACTAGTAATCTTGTCATTCATCAAATCACCATTTATAATGCCAACAGCTTGTTGTCGATGCTGTCTTATTAGAAATAATAATAATAGTGATGGTTCATTGTATCCATATTACATTAGAGTTTATTTCTTATCCACAACATAACTCAGCTGAGTGTCATAAATTTATAATAATAATAATAAGAGGTCTTTATTAGGGCAAAGTAAATCTTCCACTTAACCCTTAAAAGATAACTTAAAGTGTAGGAATAACAAAATAAATAAATTATAAATGCCTTAGTACACAAAAGGAGGAATTGGTGCGTATCGTCGATTTCGCAAGGGAGCATGGGATACAACTAATTATAGGCTGCGATGCCAATTCACACCACAGATTGTGGGGCAGCACAAATACCAACCCACGCAGTGAGGCTCTATTAGAGTATTTGGCTACAACGAACCTAGAGGTATTAAACAGAGGTACAGCTCCGACGTTTGTCAATCGTATCCGGCAGGAGGTGATCGAGATCACGTTAGCGAGCAGAGGAATAACGGAGGATCTATCTAACACGAGGGTGACGGAACACATATCAATGTCTGATGATCGTATGATCAGCTTTGAATTGGATATGGACCGTGAGAGTCCTCCCCCCAGGAGAAATCCAAGGAAGACCGACTGGGATGCCTATCTAATAGGCCTCAGTGGGTCGCCAAGGAGCCCAGAGGGGAGAAGAGTCTCTATAGAGGCATTAGATAGCGAGGTCGAGGCCCTAGGAGGGAAAATAATGGCAGCCGACGAGGCCGCGTCACCACTTAGGGGGGAACCGTTCATCAAAGTTAGATGGTGGAACAGGGATCTCGCCGTATTATGCGGGCGGACTCGGAGGGCCTTAAACCGAGCCGTCCGAGAATCGGGTGAAGCGGCCTGGGAAGAGTTTAGGACTGCCAGAAGGGAGTTTAAGAAGGAATTACGCCCGAGTAAGCGAGCTGGTTGGCGCACGTACTGCGGGGAAGTCAATTCCCTACCGGACGCAGCCAGGCTGGTAAGAGTACTCAAACAGGAGTTAGGTAGTAATGTAGGATCTTTAAGGAAACCGGACGGGAGCTGAACAAGCACTGGTGAGGAGACCCTGCGTCATCTCGCCGAAGTTCACCTTGAAGGTGGTGGAGCCATCACAGAGGCTGCCGAACCGGGCCGGTGGACAGTCCCGAATGCGGACTGGCAGCTGGCGGAGGAGGTGGTCACAGATGGCTCTATAACCTGGGCGGTGAGCGAGTTCGCTCCACTCAAATCTGCAGGCTGTGATTGGATTTTTCCGGCGCTGCTTCAAAGGGGCCTGGATATACTGCTTCCCAACATAAGGTTTTCCGGGCCAGCCTGGCGTGGGGCTACGTCCCAAAGGCCTGGCGCCGGGTTAGGGGGGTCTTCATTCCCAAACCGGGAAGGGAGGACTACACGCTGGCCAAGGCGTACAGGCTAATCAGTCTAACATCCTTCCTACTCAAGGCATTGGAATAGTTAGTAGATAGGTTTATGTTGGTAGGGATCCTCAAGGATCATCCCTTCCACAAAGGTCAGCACACGTACCAGCGGGGGAAATCGACGGAGATGGCGCTCCACGCTGTGACGCGGAAGGTGGAAAGGGCCCTACACTACAGGGAGAGCACATTAGCTGTGTTCTTCGATGTGGAGGGGGCCTTTGATAAGGCAAGGACGGATACGGTTTGTACAGCCCTACAGGAAAGGGGAACGCCGAGGTCCCTAATAAGCTGGGTGGCGAGCATGCTGGGAGAGTTTCGCTGACCTTGGGGGGCCGGGGGCTGGACGTCGGGGTGACGGGCGGCTGCCTTTCGCCCCATCTATGGTGTCTGGTCATGGACGGCCTCTTGGAGCGGCTCTTTGAGAACGGCTTCTACGCCCAGGCGTACACTGATGATGGGCTGGTCTTAGTCACCGGCAAATTCCTCGGCGTCGTCTGTGAGTGCATGCAAGCTACCTGTAGCATAATCGAAAGGTGCTGTGGTGAGCTGGGACTCTCCGTAAACCAGGCGAAGATGGAGATGATCCTATTTACCAAGAAGAGGATGGTAGAGGGGCTTAAGGCGCCCGTGATGTTTGGAAAACCTTTAGCTTTAGTGCTGGAGGTCAAATATCTGGGGGTGATCCTGGACCCAAAACTAACATGGGGGTCGCAAATAGAACGAGTAGTGAGAAAGGAGTAGCGACCCTCTGGCAGCTGCGTCGTGTGATAGGGAGGATCTGGGGACTTAATCCTCGGATCCTTCATTGAATCTACACTGCGATCGTCAGGCTGAGAATCCTCTATGGGGCGTTGGTCTGGTGGTGTGGTGTGAACCAAACTACCAGCAGGAAGCTGGCCAAACTCCAAAGGCTAGCAATCCTGGATATCACAGGCACTATGAGGACGACACCCTCAGCCGCGCTAGAGGTCCTGTTGATGCTGCCACCGCTTCCCATCTGTATCAGAAGGGAGGCTATGGTGTCACATCTTAGAATGTGGGACTCAGGAAACTGGTGCGGAGAGTGAGCAGTAATAGGGCATGCAAGGGTCGCCAAGGAGGTGGAAAAGGAAATTCCGATTTCTGCCATAAAGGTACGGGATGCCGAGGACGATATTAGGTTGACTAGGCCATACACCCTCAGGATCCCCAGTAGGGATCAGTGGAGGGAAAATGAGGTTGCGTTCCAACCCGCAAGCCTGGTCTGTTTCACCGACGGATCGCGGCTGGAGGACCAACAATCCTCTGGGGTAGGAATATACATCGAGGGCCTGCGGGTGCGTGAGAGCTATGCTCTTGGCGCATATACCACAGCATTCGAAACAGAGGTGTATGCTATCCTGTCTGTGGCCAATAGACAGGATGTGAAGAGGAGTCCTGAGACATGTGTGTACATCTGCTCGGATAGCCAGGCGGTCCTCCGGGCAGTATGCGCGGCCAGAATCATGTCAACACTGGTTCAGGAGTGCGCTGATGCCCTCAGAGGACTAGCCAGGACGAAGGAGGTGCAACTGGTGTGGGTTCCGGGACACTGGCGTAGCGGGAAATGAGGTGGCGAATACTCTCGCAAGACTCGGTTCCCGGCGGCCGTTCTGTGGCCCGGAGCCTGCGATAGGCATAAGTAGGAAGACAGTCTCTGTCGCCTTAGACAGGTGGACCGAGGAAGCAATGGAGAGGCACTGGGGGTCGGTTGGTGGCTGCAGGTAGGCGAGGGACTTGGTGGAGGGGCCGGGCAGAGATAAAGCTGACTGGCTACTTGGAAGGAGTCGACCTACGCTTCGCTGCATCCTTGGGGTGCTGACAGGCCACTGCGCCCTTAGAAGACACCTCACATTGATAGGCGTAGAGAGGGATCCCATTTTCCAGGAATGCGGCGAGGATGAAGAAAGATCCTACCACAACCTGTGTGAATGCGAGGCTTTTCGGAGTCTTCGAGCAGAATTGTTCGGATCGAGGACTCTGCAGAGGAATCACGTAAGTACCGTCCAATTGAAGACCGTCACGGCCTTCATCTCGAGGTCGAGGCGGTTTGGCGACGGAACCGAGGAAGAGTAGAGCATGGTTGCTGGGGTTGGCAAAAAGGGCCCATTGTGGCCTACTTGCTTGGCCTCCCCACCACTGCTACTACTACTACTACTACTAGTACACAAAACAACAACATAACAATGTAACAACCAAAACATTGACAATTGTGCACCTTAAATTTAGCTGAAAGAAAGGAATTCTTGAATCTGAATATGATTTACTATAAGTACACTACGCAAACTGACTATTTTAATAAAAATCTGTAACATATCTCTGAAACCCTGGCAGAGAACATAAAGTATGTTCAAAAGGTATTTTATAATACAGATGTGGTGCAACATAGGAGAAAGAGCTTCGATATTGGCTCGTATAATATTTAGGTATGGCAAACAAGTGATCGAGTCTTGTATTGAGCAAATGTATTTGTCTACGAAAACAGAGCTTCTGATGTAGGTAATCAGACCCCACCCCAAGGACAATCTTGTGGGTTAAGCAAAGAAGATGTACTTTCCAGCGATTTCTCATATTCAGCCAATCTAATTCTTTTAACTTATAAAAAACACGATCTGTTCTTTTTAGATTAAAGATGAACCGTAAACATGACTTCTGAACCTTTTCTATTCTTTGTCGATCCCAAGTGTCAAGGGCAGGTCCATACACAACATCTGCATGGTTAAAGCGTGAGAGAATCATTGAGTTTACCAGGAGAGCTTTTACTTTCACTGGAAGGCAATTTCGGTGGCTATAAAAAGATTTCAATAGGCCAAAGCTAGCTCTACGAAGATTAGTGACGTGATCAGAAAATTTTAAATTATCTATTATGAGACCAAGACTTTTTGCAGATTGTTTTGCTTCCAAGCGACTCCCATCTATTAAAATATCAATATTTTGAGAACAAACCTTATTCCTATTGACCTTCGTGCCAAAATAAAGTACGCATCACTTATTGACATTTACCGCAAGATCATGCTCCTTTGCTGTCGTGACTAACTTATCAAGGTCTGTATTTAAACTTGTTATAGCGTCTAAGGCATTTTCGACAGGAAAGGATTTGTAAAGCTGGGTATCATCGTCATAGAAGTGAAAATCAAACGTATAAATATTGAATAAAATTTGATTACTAATTTGATTCTTTTTGATACACAAGTTATCATAAAGTAAGGGATATATGTTAAATTATTGTTTTACTAATACGATTTTCTTATGTCTAAAACTAGTTATCATAAATGTCGTTGATATTGAGACATCATTTTTCTGACTAAAAGATTTATTTTGCCTTTATATGATTTTATTTTTATTTACATAAAATGTTAGTTTTAAATTTACATGTAGGACCATGGTCTGTTATAAAGTGGTGGAAGGGTGGACGGTTGATCAAGGGCTCAGGGTGAGCCTCGAGAAAGCAACCGTCGTGCCGTTTACGAGGAGGAGGAAGTGCGACAGCCACAGAACTCTCACTCCTTATGGTAGGAACATTACAATGGCCAGGGAGGTAAAATATCTTGGGGTCGTATTGAACTCCAAGCTAACCTGGAATGGTCACATTGGAAAAATACTGCATAAGGCAGTCATGAACTTAGCCGTCAGCAGAACCATTTATAGGACCAGAACCGGCTCTGGGTGTGACAAAGAGCACTGCCAGGGGAGCCATTAAGTCCTGGGTCAGAAACCAACACAAGGTGTACTGGGCGAATTGTCCAGGGCTCAGACATTAGAAGTTAATAATTGACGGACCCAGTTCAAAAAGAGCTGTGGAGCTGCTAAATCTTAGCAGAGGACAGCTCAGAAACACAACAGGTCTCTTGACGGGACACATGGCCGTCAAGAAACACCTGCATAAAATGGGGCGGTTCGAAGGGGACCTCGCATGCAGACTCTGCGGCGAGGGGGAGGAATCAGCCCAGCACATCTTGTGCGAGTGTAAAGCTCTGGACCGCAAAAGACAAATGATCTACGGTCAGTCTAGACCGGAGACAGGGCAATATAAAACTTCACCCTACCAATCGCTAGTTCAAGGCACAGTGATTTTGGAATGGGTGGAGTAAGACTAAGGGTATGTACAATCAACCAAAGGTTGCAGTGCTATCGGGGCGGCAAGGCCGCGGACGAGCCCTGAAGGAAAAAAATGGCCTGTTATATATGTGAAACACGTTAGCATTAAATGTACATGCTAACAACATCTAACAATGGCAGAACAAATGGGGAGTTTTGGGAGGAAATCATACATAAGAGTTGACAGGTCCTGATTGTGATAATTTTCTTTTGACACCTGTGTAAACAGTTGTCATGCCACTACTGTCATTTTCCATAGATGCTCAGTATTAAAGCAATTATTTCCCATTGAGTATATCTCTATCTAATAATAGCATTTGTCAAAAACACTTAATATTTGACTGTAAATAAATAATATTTTGCTACTAATTTATTCACTAGGTGGCAGACAAAACCAAAAATGACAATCCACGGAGACTTGTATTATGAGGGTAAGGAGTTTGAAACCCGTTTAAAGGAAAAGAAACCAGGGGACTTAACAGAGGAGCTGCGAACAGCACTGGGTATGCCTGTGGGACCAAACGCTAACAAAGTGCCTCCGCCATGGTTAATTGCCATGCAGCGTTATGGTCCACCACCAAGTTACCCCAACTTGAAGATTCCCGGACTGAATGCGCCCATTCCAGAAGGGTGTTCCTTCGGTTATCATGCTGGTGGGTGGGGAAAACCTCCAGTTGATGAAAATGGCAAACCATTATATGGTGATGTGTTTGGAACACATGCTAGTATAATTGATGTAAGTAGTTTTATTATTGTTCTATTATACAGTGCCTTCATTGATTCCCGAGTCCCACGTGACCGGATTCTGTCTCTCTCTTAGTGGAATATGATTTTGTGAGTTGGCAATCAAAAAGTAACCAAAAAAAAAACACTAGACTAGGGACCCCAAAGTTACTAAATCAATTGACAATTGACAGTTCAGTCCATTGTCCATGACCAGTTATTTTGTATGTGTATTGTGCATTTTCCAAGTTAGACCAGTGTTTATCTTCTTCAAATAATTTTCTATCTGTTGGACAATAATAATAAACAGTTTTTATAAAAACTTAACATTTTCATTGCGTTTTTACGTAAGTTAAAAGTGTAGGTATGTTAAGATTATGTTTATTTATTTGTTCAATTTTTGTAATGTCATAATGTTTTTTGTAATGCTAGTTTTGTTTGTTTTAATTTGATATCTATACAAAATAAAAGTCATATTTTATAATGTTTTTACGAACTGGTTATTAATGTTAAAATTACTAATGTTACATTTGAATTCCACAACCCTTGAAACCTCAAAAATGACATTACATCATCAGCGGAATGCCGCTAACGCATCGCATAGCGATCTCATCTGAGCAAAACAAATATTTTTTTGCTCTGCGAAAAATATTTTCACTCTAATACGTAAATGTGGAAGTAGAATTGAAGAAAACTAAAAGTTTAAGATATTTACTGTTTCACCTTATTTAGAGGTGTGCGAACCCATGTTTTGTTCGAACCGAACTATGAACGAACCCAAGCAAATATGTTGCCTCGAACTTCGAACCTCTGAAATAGTATGTCACAGTCGAACTTCGAACTTCTTAGAAATTTAAAATCGAACATCGAACTACCCAAAATTCTTCAGTGTTCATATATCATTTCCTTAAACACAAAATTTAGGAATATTGTACCATACAATATTTGATATGTGAAAGATTCCCATCCTTTTAACAAAAAGGTTTGGCAAATTTGCAGGTTGATTGGGTGAAAATGCCTTCTGAGGCTGATCGTTTTGGCTCATGGTGAAATATATCATGTTGAAACCAGTGTTTTTCAAAGTCAATCTGCAATTATCCTCATAAATTCTGAAAATATATGTTACCAATCGCTTTAGAACACCGCCATCATAATGTTGTTACTGAAAAAGGTGTTGGGAGGCTAGGATATATAAGAAAAATAATTCTGTTATTGCTAAATGGCTCCGTTGTGTCTCAATGTGCCCACCAACTGTCAAAAATATGCATGAGTGAAATCTCCTAAAATTATGCTATCCACTCAATGAGACCGATAACGAGTTTACAGCGCCGCTACCGAGTTAACGGGGCCGCAACTTCGCTATCTTTGGCAGCATTCAATGCCTGTAAAGTTAAATTTCGAAGTATTTTTGGGCAACGAACTTCGAACTATTTTGGAGAATTACATATTTCGAACTTCGAACAATTTCAACATCGCTACTGCGAACATATTTTCGAACCGAAGGTTCGGTTCGAGTTCGGGTTCGGTTCGAAATTTCGAAGCTTCGCACACCTCTAACCTCATTATATTTTTTATAAAACCACAAAGGGATTTCATTGATTCAGGTTGTACCAACGTGTATATTTGGTTGCCGAACTTACGCGGTTACGTGGGACTCGGGAATTAATGAAGGCCCTGTATTATAAAGCATAACATACTACTTGTGTTCTTTTGTTTTTCATCATTCAAAAAGAACCTTGTAATAAGGTTAATTTATAATTTGACCTTCTAAAGTATTTGATTATACCTCTTTCTTTCCGTAGTAGTCGCTTTCTTCTACACATTTTTTTGCTGTCAAAAATTTGTTGTTCTTATAGCAAAAATTTCTATAATGTAAATGAATATAAACTCTCCGGTATACATAGTCTCTATTTCTAGGACATTGGTGAAGATCCCTCTATTGACCGTACACTCTGGGGCGAGTTAGAATCTGAGTCTGAAGAAGAAAGTGAAGAGGAGGAGGAAGAAGAAGACAAGGATCAGGATGGTGCTGTTCCAGATGAGACAGGTTTAGTTACTCCAGCGGAAGGACTGGTCACACCTAGTGGCTTAACTAGTATACCTGCTGGAATGGAAACACCCGAAGCCATTGAACTAAGAAAGAAGAAGATTGAAAGTGAAATGGAGGGGTATGTAAAATGATATTTTGTTTTTTCTAGAACCTAAGATTTTTTACAATGAATTACTTGTGGGCTTTCCCCACCAAGTACTTTGTTTTTATTAAAAGAGATATTAAAAAGACCCCTGTTTTCAGCAAGGCAATATCTTAGTCGATTATACAAGTATATTGATATCTAGTTAGTAGCCTGGAAACTTTCCAGTAAGCAAAATTTACTTTAGTTGCTATCGTAATGACTATCATCATCATCATCATCAATCAGCCCTCTGCGTCCACTGCTGGACATAGGCCTCCCCTAGTTGAGTCTATTCTTTTCTATCTTGAGCGCTACGAATCCAGTTTTTTGTAATTTTTGTAATGTCGTCTGTCCAGCGAGTTGGTGGTCTTCGTCTGCTTCTTTTATCGGATCTGGGTCTCCATTCAAGTAGTCGTTTTGTCCACCTGTCATCTTGCATGCGAGCCACATGTCCCGTCCACTTCCACTTGAGTTTTGCCACATGTACGACCACATCAGTCACTCCCGTTCTTCTGCGTAATTCTTCATTTCTAATGTGGTCACGTAACGAAACGCCAAGCATCGACCTCTCCATTTTGCGCTGTGTTACTTTCAGTTTCTTAGCAGAAGCGTTGGTAAGGGTTAGTGTTTCGGCTCCGTAGGTCATAACCGGTAGAACACATTGGTTGAAAGTTTTCTTTTCAAGCATATCGGAAGGTCGCTTCTGAAAACGTCTCTAAGTTTGCCGTAAGCCGCGCAGAAGAGTATAACTCGTCTGTTTATCTCGCATGTTTGGTTGGTTTTGGATAGGCTTATCTCGTGGCCCAAATATGTATATTTGTCTACCCATTCCACCTCAAAGTTTTCAATAATTAAGTTGTTACTAGTGACGAGGTTTGTCATAAATTTTGTTTTTCCGATGTTCATTTTTAGACCTACTGTTGCACAGACCTCCTGAAGTTCCTGTAGCATCACTCTAATATCTTCTTGTCAGCTAGTAAGACAATGTCGTCTGCGAACCGTAAGTTTGACAGACTTTGGCCGTCTATTCTTAGACCTTTTTGGTCCCAATCTAGCTTCTTGAACACATACTCCAGGACGGTGATAAACAGTTTTGGAGACATCGTATCTCCCTGACGTACTCCTCTCCCAATTTTTATAGGATTCGTGTTTTCATGTAGTTTTACCAGAAGAGTAGCATTTTTATATATATTGTAGATTAGTTTGGTGTAGCGATAGTCAATACGGCATGCTTCAAGGGACTGCAACACTGCGTTAAGCTCCACAGTGTCGAAAGCCTTATGGAAGTCCACAAAAGCAAGGACAAGTGGTCTGCCATATTCGATGGTCTTTTCAATCACTGTTTTAACGCTTTGAAGATGATCATTGGTTCCAAACCCACTTCGAAAACCGGCCTGTTCTACTGGCTGGATAAAGTCTAACCTCTTTTCAAGTCGTGTGGTTATTATTCTAGTAAATAATTTGTAGAGGTGGCTAAGTAGACTTATCGGCCTGTAATTTTCTAGGTTCGAGATGTCTCCTTTTATGTGGATCAGTATTACGATGGTGTTGTGCCACTTTTCTGGTATCGTACTATTGAAGAGACAAAGGTTGAAAAGATATTTGATTTTTTGGAGCAAGCAAGGACCACCAATCTTTATCGCATCGAAACCATGCAGTCTTCTCTGGACGATTTTTGATTTTTCATCTTTTTTAGGGCTATAGTTTAATCTCATCTAGTGATATTTCCATCAGTATTTCCGAGCCTTGGTTAACCACGCCTTTTTTACGGGTTAGTATGTCAGATTCTGGATGTAGATTTATATCACTTTGGCTTTTATATAGCATTCCATAAAACTCTTCCACTATATTTAGAATATCTCTCCTGTTCGTCGATGTGTGCCCTTGTGCATTTTTAAGTTTTATTATTTGTCTCTTTCCATTGTCAAGATTTCTACGTAGAACTTTCATACCTTTGTTGTTCTCTATGGTATCTTTGATTTGGTTGTGTCTAAAAGCTCTTACATCGTGTCGGATGCCTTTTGAAATTTGTTTATTTATTTCTCTTAATTCTCCTTCAGATGTAATGACTATGGTGTTTTATAAATGAAGCATTAAAGTTTGAGACTCGAAAAGTTTTATAGTGAAAAAACAGTGAATTTGTGGAAACAGCATTGTTAAGAAATGGCTAGATTTTGACACACAAAAAAGAGTAATAAGTATTTATTTCTAAAAGTGTTATTGTGCAGAGAAATTTTGCTGGTACGGTAGAAACCTTTGGTGATCAAAGTACTTCATATGCAAGTACAGTATTACTTGTTAATAACAGCCACCTAAGAAATCATAATTATTGGCCATTATAGAAATGTTGTCGCAATGGGGTCATAAAACAATTTTTTTTATTGTGTATTTTGAAAGTTCGTATGAATATGTGTCTGACACACCAGTTATTTTCCTTTAAAGTTGTCTAATTTCGCAGACAAAAATTATCAAAAAGCGTCATCAGAGGGATGAATAAACTAAGTTCAAGGTACAGTGACTTTGGAATGGATGGAGTAGAAAAGACAAAGGGCATGCACAATGAGCCAAAGGCTGCAGTGCTATCGGGGCGGCAATGACGCGGACGTGACCTAATGGAGAAAAAAATTACTGTGGGTTGGTCGGTTGGTGGTCGATCGTATGGAGACTGTAAAGGACTTGGGGGTTCACTTTGATATGAAACTGTCATTCGACATTCACATCATTAGCATAGTAGGGGAGTGTAACAGGTTGTTGGGATTTATAGTACAGAACTGTGGGTCGTTTATATGTATTGTTGCTCTCAAATTTTTATATTGCTTTTTTGTTCTTTCAAAGTTACGATATGCATCGCTTGTCTGGGGTCCATATTATGGTGTGCATATGAACTTATTAGAATGTGTTTAGAGAAGGTTCTTAAAATATCTGTGGCTTAAGGAAACTGGGCGTGAGGGGGTTCGATCATTCTGTTTTGCTTGGGCTCTTTGTGTAATCAAGTTTTTAGATAAACTTATACACAATGTCATTGATTGTCCGGAATTATTGGCACAGATAAATTTCCATGTTCCCTGTCCTTTTATAATAATTAGACTAGACTGTTGTTATGTTAAGATCTCCAATATATATAATGTGTAAGGTTCTTGATTCGCCCGTGATTCCTGATGGTCATCATCCCCCCTTAATCATAGAGTTTCCGGTCAGCGGTTCAGTGGTCTCTTCCCTTGTTGGTAACACTAGGCAGAGATCATATAATTTTCGAAAATGTGATTTTGTCAGATTGTATGCGGAGCTTGGCGGCTTGTGCTGGGATGGCATGGATGGGCTTCAGGATGTTGATTCTATGCTAGACTTTTTCTATTCCAGAATTTACGACTTGCTTGATCTGTATGTTCCCATGACTGCTCCTGGAGCATGTAATAGGTATCTCCTGTGGTTTTCTAAAGAAATTAAGGTTAGTATCAAATATAAATATTCATTGTGGTGTAAGTTTAAGAAGTCTGGAAATGTAGAGTTTCTACATGGATTTAGGGAGCTGAGACAAAAACTTAAGAGAGATATTTATTTTTCTCAAGTAAACTACTTCCAGAGGGTTGAAATAGAGGTTAGGTCTAATCCTAAAAAATTCTGGAACTGCACTTCCCGATGCCATCAAAACTTTTCTATTGGGAGTTCATCTAACCAGCAACAGGCAGTTGACAGTTTTGCTTCTTATTTTGCAAGATGTTCTGGTTCCACCCCCACCTCATCACCTACAGCCGGCAGCCTGGCTTCAGATGACGTCTCAGTGTTTTTTGTTGATGACTTTACAGATAATGAAATTATTACAGCTGCTAAGAGAATTAAGGCTAACATGTCCTGTGGAACATTCCCTGCGATTTGGAAGCTGTCACGAGGTTTTCCTGTCTTTAAGGCAGGGGATAGTGGTGATCCATCAAACTATCGACCAATAGCCATTCTGTAAGATTTTCGAGGCCTGCCTTTTTCAGCGAATACTGTTTCACATCAAAAATAGACTCTCTATTTCTCAGTATGGTTTCATTCCAGGGAGATTGACTGTGACGAATTTAGTTGATGTTACACAGTTCATTGCGTCCGCTCTGGACCGCTCTTCACAGGTTGATGTTGTGTATACTGATCTATCTAAGGCCTTCGATTGTCTAAATCATTCTGTTCTAATTGACAGGATGAGGGCTATCGGATTCTCAGAGGGCTTGCTTGGCTTATTCAGATCTTACCTGGATGGAAGGAGGCAATTTGTTGAGGTTGGGGGCTTCAAATCTAACACCTATCACATTACTTCGGGAGTGCCGCAGGGTTCCATACTCGGTCCACTACTGTTTAATATATTTATTGACCCAGTTAAACATGTTTTACATGTTCCTTTTTTAATGTATGCAGATGATATTAAGATTTTTGCAAATATTTCAAGTGTTGATGACTGTTTGCAGCTTCAGAACTGTCTTCAGATGCTTGATGAATGGTGCTATCAGAGTGGTCTTTCTATGAATGTTTCGAAGTGTTGTGTGATGTCCTTTACTCGAAATAAGCACTCAATTACTTTCAGATACAATATAAGGGGGCTTTCGCTTGATCGCCCAAGGACAGTTAGGGACCTTGGAATTGTTTTTGATGGTACTTTATCTTTTAAACCACACTATGAGCAGACTATCATTTCTGCTTACAAAACTCTTGGGTTTCTGATAAGAAACAGCAAAAATTTCTCACTGACTGACACCCTCTCCCTGCTCTTTCGTTGTCTGGTTAGGTCCCGACTTGAATATGGCTCAGTTGTGTGGGCTCCTACTTATGAGATACATGTGGGAAGTCTACAATCTGTACAGAGGAAATTTCTAAAATTTCTTAGCTTTCGTGAGGATGGTCAATATCCTTCTCTTAGTTTTCCTCAAGAAAGTTTATTTCTTCGCTTTAGTCTGCAGAGTCTGTCGATGCGCAGGCAGTACAGTTTTGTTATATTTTTATACAAACTGGTTAATTCTGTGTTTGATTGCCCTGATCTGCTTCAGCAACTTAATTTCAATGTGCCTCGTGTTGCAGCACGTATTCCAGACACATTCTATCTCCCGACTGCTTGTACTCAATTGCTGCGATCGTCTCCAATTTTCCAGATGTGCAATGATTACTCTGTACTGCAAGACCGCCTAGATATCTTCTCATGTAATATATCAGAGATAAAAATGTTTTTCAAAGCGATGTAATTTGTAACTCTCTTTTGTGTAATTTGTTTGATTCTTGTTTGCTATTATATTTTGTGTATCGGCCCATCCTTAATTTGGCTTTTAAGCTGTTGGATGGTGTATGTATAAATAAATAAATAAATAAAACTTTCAGTATCATTTGCTCACGTGATATGTTTAGCGATAGTTTGTGTACATTGTTGCGTGGAGCTATTGAAATGCTGTAGTTTTAGGTTTGTTTTTGGATTAATATTTTGTTATTGCTATTTTATGGTAATATAACTCGCTAATTAGTTTGTAAGTGTCCTGTAATTGGTGCTGGACTTGGCCTGTTGGACACAATAAATTATTGTTCTTATTATTATTATTATAATTTGAAAGATATTAATACATATTATTATTATTATTATAATTCTCATTAAAAATGTTGTTATTGCTTACAGAACTGAAACACCGGTCTTATATCATGTCATACCTGAGAAACGTAACGAGCGTATAGGTAATGCCATGATGGCCAGTAGCCATGTGTATGACATGTCTAATATAGTTGTACCACCACCTCCAACTATAAGTCGAAGGGGTGAACGTGAAGGTATGGTTGAATTGGCCCTTGACCCGTCAGAACTTGATATGGATAGTGATGCTATGGCTGTACGATACGAACAACAGATGAGAGAGAATCAGTCTCAGCTCCAGAAGGAGGATCTTAGTGATATGTTGGCGGAACATGTTGCCAAGCAAAAGGTGAGTATTAGTAGTATTTATTACTACAAGGGTATGCGTTGCTTTGAAATTTCGAACCTAACCCAAAATCGAACCGAACCTTCTGTTTGAAAAATTCTATGAGCTACGTAATGTTAAAGTAGTTCAAAGTTCGAAATACGTAATTCACCAAAATAGTTCGAAGGTCGTTTTGAAATTGGACTTTGCAGGCGTTCAATGCTGCCAAATGTAGCGAAGTTGTAACTCGGTAGCGGCGCTTTGAACTTGGTGTCGGCACAATTGTGTCGGTAGCGTAATTCCAGGGGATTCACTCATGCGTATTTTTGATAGCAGCGGCTGGGATAGATTGAGACCAGACAGAGCCATTTATCAATAACAGAATTTTTTTTATATATCCTATCATTACAGCGCCCTTTTCGGCTACAACATTATGTGGCGGTGCTCGAAAAAGATCGGTAACATAATTTTCCAAAGTTTATGACGATAATTGCGGATTGTCTTCGAGAAACACTCAGTTAAACATGCTTTATTTCACAATGGCCCAAAATAGTTAAAGATTCACAATCAGCAGACAGTTAAAATTTTAAGTGGTTATTATGTATCTATCATGTTCATTTTAACTCGCTCAATCTGACTGCTAAAACTGTCTAGCTAATACCAAACAACAAAATATTTATAATTGAAGTTACCTATATATGTAGAAATCTAAAAAAGTTTTCAATGTACCTTTTTGTATTTTTGATTCAACATTGACTCATCTTCGCAAGCAACATCAGCACCGGGCGGAATTTTCAACTAGAGGTTTTTTTTTTTTTTTTTCTATGGTGGAGGTGAATGCATTTACGCAGGCCAGTGGCAGGTGCATTTCGCGGTACCTATTCCACCTGGCACTATGGGACTCCCTTTCCCTCCAGGTCAGGACTACCCACTAAACACCCCCTTCCTCTTCGTGGCTGTGCAGCGGAATCACCTCTCGGTATTGCTTCACTGCACCCCACTCACGGCTTTGTCTAATTTCTGTCTGCTTCTTCTTTGTGTTTCATTATGTCTGTCACCATCTTTCTCACAACTTCCCATTTTCTTTCGTTCTCCAACATATGTTGAATGATGTTTCCCGTTGTCAAGGTTTCTCCGATTTCTTGTTCTGCCTTGGCTCTAATAGCGTCCCATTGGTTACACACCAACACTGTGTGCTCTGGCGTATCGACTTAATCGCAATATTTGCAGCGGCTTATCTCGGTTATCCGAAACTTGAAGAGGTATGCACCAAAGCGCCCGTGGCCAGTTAAAAATTGAGTTAGGTGGTAACTCAGCACTTCGTGTTTGCGATAGACCCATGGTGTCAGTTCTGGTATCAGATGTTTTGTCCACTGTGCAACATCCGCTTCACAAGCCCATTCTTCCTGCCATCTATTGATTGTTGTATTTCGCCTTCTGTCTTTTTCCGTCTTCTTATTCTTTCCCTTTTCGTATGTGCGTTCTTCTGCCATTAGGTGTATGGGTATGACTCCGGCAATAACCTGTATCGCCTTTGTAGACACTGTTCTATATGCGCTAGCAATTCTCAGAGCTACTTTACTTTGGACACTTTCCAGGACTTTTCTGTGTTTGGAGATTTGTATCCATTCTTTCCACGCAGGCGTCCCATAGAGCATAATGGAATTGATTACCCCACTTAAAATTTTCCTCTTTTCAGACTTTGGTCCTCCCATGTTAGGCATCAGTCTTGTCAGTGCCGCCGCCATTTTCTCAGCTCTCTCTGCCATGCTCTTAATATGCGAACCGATGCTCATGTTGTGTCCCAGTTGGATGCCGAGATATCTTAGATTCAGCTTGGAGGTTATCTTTAGGTCTTCGACTTGTACCGTGAAAGATCTGACAGTTCTTTTGCCAGCCAGGACCAAAGCTTCAGTTTTGTGGGGGGCTAGTTGTAGGCCCTTCTTCTTCATCCAGATGCTAACCCTCTCAACGAGCCATGTTGCTTGCTCTTCTATATCTTCTGTGCTGCTGCCACATATGATCAAGGCCAGGTCATCGGCATATCCAATTATGTCGCAGCTGTCTGGTGTTGGGAGCGTCAGTATCTCATCATAGTAGAGGTTCCACAGGGTGGGTCCGAGGACCGAGCCCTGCGGGACTCCATTAGTTACGCTTGTTTTTGTGCATGTGCCGACTAATATCGTCCTCTCTTCCAGGTATCTGCAGATTATTCTTATGAGATAAGGTGATATTTGCCTTTTTTTAGCTTCGCTAACTATTCCCTTCCAAGGTACGGTGTTAAATGCATTTCGAACATCCAAGGTTATCATGACTGCATATGTGTTCGAGCCTCCGTTGGCGGCATAAGCAATATTTTGGACATTTTGTATGGCATCCACAGTGGACAGACCTCTTCTGAAGCCGTACTGAGTTCGCGCAAGGCCTCCCTTTTGGTTGATTTCATCCGTTAGTTTCTGGTTCACTATTTGTTCAAATAGCTTTGCAGTGACGTCTATGAGGCACAGCGGTCTGTATCCTTTCCCTCCTGGTTTCTCTATCAGTATGAGTCTGGCTGTTTTCCATTCTTTGGGGATATGGCCGTGAATGATGATTTCATTAAAAATCGCCACAAACAGTTCCGGCTTTCACTCCGCGACTATCTTGATTACTTCAGGAGGTATTCCGTCTGGACCCGCCGCTTTGCCGAGTTTTATTCTGCTGCCTGCTTCCAATACTTCTCCTCGGGTAACTAGAGGTATATCTGTCTCTCTCACTTTTATTGTGGGCCATCTGATGTTTAGGAAATAATTTCTCCGCGATACTTGTTTGTTTCTCATCTGTTAGAGTTATTGGTGTTCGAAGTCCTGTCTTGTCGGTAACTATTTTATATGCCATGCCCCACGGGTCAGAGTCGATTTCTTCACAGAGGAGGTTCCATGATTGTTTCTTCGCTTTTTCGATCTCTTTTTTAAGCATCTTCCTGAGTTGTCTGTATTGTTCTTTTCGTATTTTCGTCGGTGTCGTGTCTTTTGTTAGCTCTTGTTACTGCCCTTTTTGCTTTTAGGCAGTTACGTCTGTGTTCCGCTATGAGTTCGCTCCACCAACACCACAACGAGAGGTGTGTGAAGCTTCGAAATTCCGAACTGAACCGAACCCGAACCGAACCATCGGTTCGAAAAATTGTTCCCCTTAGGCAATGTTAAGTAGTTCGAAGTTCGAAATACGTAATTCTCCAAAATAGTTTGAAGTTCGTTGCTCAAAAATACCTCAAAATTGAACTTTACAGGCATTCTATGCTGTCAAAGGTAGCGAAGCGAGATTTCACTCATGCATATTTTTGACAGTTTGTGGGACACTGAGACATAACAGAGTCATTTAACAATCACAGAATATTTTTTTTACATATCCTAGCATCCCAATGCCTTTTTCGGTTAAAACATTATAACGGCAGTGTTCGAAACTGATCAGTAAAGTACATTTTCAGAATTTATGAAGCCAATTGCAGGTTTCTTCCAGAAGCACTAAATTAAACATACTTGGTTTCACAATGAGCCCAAACAGTTTAATATTCACAATCAGGAGACACTTAAATTTTTTAGTTTTATTATATATGTACCTATCATCTTCACTTTTAACCTTCTCAATCTGCTGATCCAGAACTGCCTAGCTAATACCAAGCAACAGCAAAATGTTTATAATTGAGCTTAGATGTTGAAGTCTAAAAAAGTTTTCAATAAGCCCATACATGGACCTGACACAAGACTTCTGCAGTATAAATATGCGATCCACATCCACAGAGTTTTCCCAGAACACTATGCCATACTAAAGTACTGCATATACATACGCATAATACCCCATAAGACATGTGCCCTTATCTACATTTCTCTGTAGCATCTTTAAGGCACACGAACTGGAGATCTTGGAAGCAATGTATTTCCTCCAATTCACATTATTGTCTATGATCGGGCCAAGAAACTTGCAGCTTTGTGACGTCTGCAACTGAGTGCCACCGTAATTTATCGTCATTGGTTTTCCTCCAACAGCAGAAAATTTAATTAGCTGTGTTTTTTCAGCATTCAGCTTTATTTGATTTGCACTAAACCAAGCATCAAGGTCTCTCATGATCTGATGTTCTAGTTCATCTATCTGTTGCAATACGTAGTATGATCGAACTGTCATCCGCAAATAAGGTTGTTTTGTGGTTGAGAAGTGTAGGCAAGTCATTAATATAAATTATAAACAGCAGTGGGCCCAGCACTGACCCCTGTGGTACCCCTCTCTTAACTGACTAATGAAGAATATATGTGTTTACCTATAGTTGTGTGTTTTCTAAGGATACACTGTTTTCTGGTATGATGTCATTAATTCCAGCACCGTTCCCCTTACACCAATCATCTCCAACTCTTCGTAAAGTATCTGACAGCCTATGCTATCAAAGACTTTGGACAGATCTGCGAAAACACCAACAACCTCCTCTCCACGAGTCATAGCCTGAAGAACTTCTGAAGTGAATTGGTAAATTGCTCTTGTCATGCTTCCTTGTCTTATATAAGCATTCTGCAAATGACTAATTATATTGTATCTTTTGAGATGTTCCACAATTCTGGTGACAATAACTCTTTTGTATACCTTTGCTATAACTGCAGTTAACATAATAAGTCTATAATTTGAGGGATCAGAGGTATTACCCTTTTTAGTGAATTTTCTTAAAAAAAATTCACTAATGAGGAGATCCCGACTTTTGAATTTTGAAAAAATTTCTTCAAATGAGCGCTAATTAGGCCCCCCAGAACACATATCCGGGGTCAGTTTCAATTTTTATATGTTTATATATATATATATATATATATATATATATATATATATATATATATATATATATATATATATATATATATATATATATATATATATATATATATATATATATATATATATATATATATATATATATATATATATATATATATATATATATATATATATATATATATATATATATATATATGTATCACACCGATAACTCAAAAAATAATGGGCCGATTTTGATCAAATTTGGTGAATACCTTCCTTTTGCAAATGGCTTGGATAAGTTCGTTAGTCAGGAAAATCGGCTTAGGTTTTCCCGGAAAATTTTGGGTTTTCCTTCAAAAAAAAATTATATCTCCGGAATTAACAAAGTAAGGGCAACCAAATTTGGTACGCTGGTTTATGTCATTATAGGTGAGGTGCGTACCAAAATTTAGCTCTGTAGGTCAAAAGACAAAAAAGTTATGGGCATTTAAAGAAAAATAAATTGGGGGTTTCCTCAAAACGTCAAAGTGACAATTTAAAACGTCGAAATTCGCAACATTTAGGCAAAGAACTTGAATCTAATACGGGCTCTGGAAATCAAATGTCTTAAGAAGAATGTTTTACAAACCCTGAAGTCTTAGTTTCAACCGTCATCGTCCTTTATTTTACTAAAATATTTCCAGAAAACTCATTTGAAATAGACCCTTTCTCCGATGCTTGGCAGTAGCCTTAGCTATAGAATTTATCGTTTAATGGTATATAATGTTTGTAGAATTTTCGTAAAAAATCAATAAAGCTCAGTATCTCCGTTATTATACAAGATATGAAAAAATATTGTATACATTAATTATACGGTGTCTTGAGCTACACCTTAAAAAATTATTGCTACCATCACAGGGTGGCCCATAAGTCGTTGGTGATACAAATAATATTTTTTTTAGTGGAAAACGCCTTATGTTTTTGCATTTTCCATCGAAATATAATGCATGTTTGTAAGTTAAGAAATTCTGGACGCAGCAAGTGCGTTATAGTATCGAATTTTGATTAAATGCTTCATATTTGAAAAGCTCAATTTGCTATTAACCTATAAGGTTGACCAAGAAACGGATTTTTTCGGTTACATTTTAAGTTTACTTTCGGAAATTTCTGTACGTTTTCAAACAATAAAGTTATTTTGATGAAACATGGCACATTGTTTTTACTATATAGGTTATACTGATAACCAAATTTGATGCCTGCTTTCTGAAAAAAAAAACACATATTTGCTATTAAAAACATTTTTATGAAAATTCACTACCATAATGCACTTGCTGCGTCCAGAGTTTTTTTGTTTATTGTTATTTGAATAGACTCGAGGCATGAGTCTGTAGCCGGAGCCACTGCTCGAGCCTCATTGGTTTCGGTTTTATTTACATTTGTCATCTTCATGTTGTTCCCACGAGAATGGGGGAAATACTGTCTGCACCAAGAACCCCCTGTGTGATGCAAGGCGGGTTACTCTGGAGGGTTACCCGGTACTAATGTTAGTGATGAAGACTTTCAATGTGCAAACTGTAATAGAAAAAATGCCAAAACAAATATGAGCATTGACGATTAGGGTCGCCAATATAAACAATTTTTTGTCAAGACAAAAATTTATCTCAGTTATAAAGAGCTCTGGTTACAAGTGAGAGATGAGTGGCTTGATCAAAAATTGTGTTACTTTGGGCATATAATTAGACAGTACTTATAAGAAACTCTAGTAACATCCACATGCCACCCTTTTTTATATAATGCACCTGCTTTTATTTAATGATTTTTTTTAGTCATTTATGTTCTTGTTTTGAAAGATTCTGTTCATTTTTCACCTTAGCAATCACATATCAATGTGATTGCTAAGGAATTGATTGCAGTTATATTTATATTTTATATTTGAATATGATAAATGTTACTCTTTTTTTTTTCAGAATAAAAGAAAACGACAACAGCAGGACACAAAACAAACCAAAAAGTACAAGGAGTTCAAGTTTTAATTTACTTGCACACAGAATTATGTGCATTTTAATGAAAGTATGTGTTTGTGAAGATGGTTGCATTTTGTTTAATTTAATATTGGTTTCTAAAATTAGGTTTAACCAATTGTTTAGGAATAAGTGTATCAAATTATTTAGCATCATATAATATATATCTTTAATTTTGTAAATAAATAATTAATAAAAGATGGATATTGCATTGCTGACTACTTCACTGTTACCTATTCAATTTATTTCAGTAATGTTGAACCAAATCAAGTCCATGTGAAACAACTTTTATTTTTTTGAGTAGTAGCAACGAAAAAACAGTGCTATGATAATCTACTGTCCTCAGAAAGAGTTTTTCATGAAATAAATTTAAGGTCGATGAATTGATTACAAAGAAAATTAATACTTAACTTGTCCATAATTAACCTAGACTTGAATTTCATGACAAAATGTCATATGTTAATTTATATTCATATATCTGTACCAGGGATGTTGCGGATGGAGATTTTTTAACATCCGCGGATGCGGATTTTTGGAGGCTCACATCCGTGGATGCGGATCTGAAGGTCTTTTATAAAAAAGAAAACTACGGGTGCAGAAATAATATAAAAGAAATTTTTTATATTTTTATTAAATGTTTAGTAGGAAAAGTTAAAAATTGGAGCATTATATTTAATAAAAAGTAATATTGCCGCTTTTTCGGGGTCAAGTCTGTTACGCAGAGGTTCGTAAATTAAACCCGCGCTACTGAACAATTGTTTGCTAGGAACACTGGCTGGTGGTGTCGATAAAAATCTGCGTGCTATTGGTGATAATAGGTTCAATTCTTCTTGATGAACGCTCCACCATTTAAGAGGATTTTCATCTACATTGACCTTCTCTTTATTGTGGTAAGAAAGGAATTGCTTTTTTCGTACAGCTTCAGCGCTACCATTTTGTGGCGTTTCTTGGCTCTCATCTTCACTTGACGAATCCAACATCATAGCAAGATCGTTTTTTAAGCATGGCTCAAATCTGACCAAACCGGACGTCCCTGTACCTACTTGTTCCGTATCTTTTTCCGAGGAATCTGTCATTCTCATTCTTTTAGCCCCTTCAGATTTATGAGAACCGAGAACGTCATTCTCAGCATTTCTCATCATCAAAGTCAAAATGTCTTCTTTAATCTTTTCCTCAGTCACTGGTGTAAAAACCTTGTGCTTATAACGAGGGTCTAAGTAGGTGCCGATGACATATAAATTGTTGTCTATTAAGTTGGAAAACTTTGTTGAACGTTCACTTTTCAGAGTCGTGACGGCCTGTCGAATTGAATCAAAATCGGATGATCTTGTTAAATAGTCATTAACTTTTTTTTCAAGCATTTGAATTATTGGGATTGCAGATAAAATAAGGGCATGAGAGCTGCTTAGTTCCCGTGTGGCTTCCTCAAAAGGTTTCAATAATTCAGTACAACTTTCGATGATTTTCCACTCTTCTGGGAAAATAGGGTTAATCTCACTATCATTGATGTAAATACTTAGGGCATCCTTTACCTTTAAAAAACGTTCGAACATGTAAAATGTACTGTTCCATCGCGTTATACAATCTTGGAACACTTTGAGATGAGGTTGATTTAGTCTCTTCTGAATTGATTGCAGTTGCTTCTGAGCGAGAGTAGAATGATTGAAATGAGTCGAAAGTTTCTTACATTTTTGTTTGACTATTTTTGTGTCTTCTTGTGAATCTAAACAACTGCGAATAGCAAGTTGTATATTGTGAATTGTACCGGGTGGCCAATTAAGCGAGGTAAGCGGCTATATCTCGGAAACCGTTTACCATAAAGCTTTGTGGAAAAAATATCTTTAATAAATGTGGCCAAGAAAAATCGTTGGAAATTATTTTCAAGTTCGTCAGATGCCCGCTAGGTGGCGTAACACCAAGAGGAAATGGAAAAAATAGGATATCTCAGTAATATGTCCAAATAGACTGTATTGAAAATACCTGCAAATAAATTTAGTGTGTGTATCACCAACAATTTCTATTTTAACTATTTTTCCCTAACTCTTCAGATAAAGTGGTGGGGGTAAGGCAAACATTGATTAGGAAAAAATGCAATGTCTCGTGATCGCCTCATTGGAAAATCTTGAATTTAGTGTCATTTAAAAGAGTATTTCTTGCTCTATCAACTGCATTGCAAGTTATGTCTTTGTTACTGTTACTGTAATCACTAGATGGCGCTTTTTAAAAATGTAACACATTTTATGATTTTTCTCAAGAAACCTAAATACAATGATATAAATATTACCACATAGATAGAAAGAGGACTAAAGGCCAAAGCAAGTGGTGAAAATCCCAAGTCCCTATCTTTTGTTTAGCTGCAGATATAAAGACTGATAAAACTGGAATTTAAACAAAACACTGAGCATTGACTAATTTAAAGATTGAAAACACAAATTAATTAATTTGCAAATATAGTTTTTTGTTAAAAATAAGACTTATCCTAACGCAATTATAACTTATTCGTTCGGTTTAATAATTATACTCTAAAACTGAAATAGGTAGGCTTTGGAAAAAAGACAAAACTTTAAAGAAACGTCAAATTAGTTACTCTGAGTTCTTTCGTGTATAATTTAAATATAAAAAATGTTGTTTACAAATAATGAAGCCGTTGATATGATTGGTGTTTACTTTGAGTGCTTTCAAAATGCGGCAGTTGCTGAAAGAGTGTATGCAATGCGGTATCCGAATCGCCACCATTACAACAAAAGAGTTTTTCCTCGCTTGGTGAAAAACATACGTGAAACTGGAAGCTTAAGCGGACCGGTGCTGCGGAAACGCCGTTCTGCCAGAACTGAAGAAAATATTATCAATGTTTTGGCATATATAGAATTTAATCCTCATGTTAGCACAAGAACATTGCATCTTAACTTGGGAATATCACGGACCACCATCCAAACTATTTTAAAAGAGTATAGGTAAGCTTATTATATCGTGAAATTCAAAATAGTTATTCTTATTTATCTCACAGGGATCATAATGACGGTTGTGAAAATGATCAGACGACAGTCGTAAAAATTATGATATGATAACATGACATGTTACCATAATGATTGTTTATGATCCGAGTAAGATACAAAACTTTATCTGCTGGCATTCATTAAAACTTAAGACCCTTAAAAGATTTGGATTTTATTTGCAATACAATGAAACTGACATTTTTTTACTAAATATCATTGGTGGGAATGTAACGTTTGTTTGTCTTTATTATTGAATTAGTTAGCCAAAGATTCGTATTTTGTTTCTCGTTGTAGTGCTGTAGTGAATCTCATTATCGCACTATGGGCTGTTCACCTAAGCTAGACAGTTACATCATAAACTACCAAAATCTTCGCATATCAATAACAAGTACGTTTTCTCGAATTTAGTTGATTTTTGGTATATGAGTACTATTTTACTCAAAGTCTATTGACAACGTTGAAATTACTGCAACTGTTCAACTTTCAACGTAGTAAGAGTTAAGCTTTATGAATTGTTGATAACGTAACTGTCTAGTTTAAGTGAACGCCCCTTGTGGTATAATGAACAGCTCTATGTTATTTAAATCCGATAATATAATGCGTCTATTATGTCAGCAGATAAAAATATTTTTATTACAATGTCCTTTTGAATATATAATGATACTTATTTTGATTTTTAGACTACACCCTTATCATATTGTTTTGAATCAAACGTTGAATGAGCAGGATTATGATCGGAGGCTGGATCATTGCCATTGGCTTTTAGACATGATCAATGAAACTCCTAATTTTTTAACGCAAGTTCTTTGGACGGACGAAGCTACTTTTCATAGCGACGGTAATGTGAATTTGCATAATATGCATTATTGGTCTACTGAGAACCCCCACTGGATGCGAGAAGTTCAACATCAAGGACGTTGGAGTCCTAATGTATGGTGTGGCATAATAGGAGGTACAATTATTGGACCCCATTTCTTTGACCAGTCTCTTACTGGCAACCTCTTCTTGGAGTTTCTAAGAAATGATTTGCCAGTTTTATTGGAAGATGTGCGCCTTGAAACCAGGCAAAATGTGTTTCTGCATTTCGATGGTTGTCCAGCACATTTTTCAATTAATGTGAGAGAACATCTCGATGAGACGTATCCAGGCGATGGATAGGAAGAGGAAGCATATTTCCCTGGCCAGCGAAGTCACCTGACTTAACATGCTTAGACTTTTATTTGTGGGGACGAATAAAGGACCTTGTCTTCCACACAAAGCCTACGAGCAAGGAAGATATGAAGAATAGAGTCCGAAATGCAATTCGTAGTCTGTCAACAGCGGAAGTGGAAGCTGCCGTTTTTTCTACCCGAAATAGGCTCGAGCAGTGAGTAGAACGTGACGGCAGACACTTTGAGCATTCAAGGAGACACTAGAGTGCTTATCGTTTAGAATTACATACAGAGAGAATGAAATATTTTGTTTTAGGTTTCAGTATCAGTTTTTTATTAATATCTCCGATTAAACAAAACATAGAGACTTGGGATTTTCACCACTTGCTTTGACCTTTAGTGCTCTTTCTACCTATGTAGTAATATTTAGATCATTGTATTTAGGTTTCTTGAGAAAAATCATAAAATGTGTTAAATTTTTAAAAAGCGCCATCTAGTGATTACAGTAACAATAACAAAGACATGGCTTGCAATGCAGTTGATAGAGAAAGAAATACTCTTTTAAATGACACTCAGTTCAAGATTTTCCAATGAGGTGATCCCAAGATATTGCATTTTTTCCTAATCAATGTTCGCCTTACCCCCACCACTTTATCTGAAGAGTTAGAGAAAAATAGTCAAAACAGAAATTGTTCGTAATAAACACGATATTTATCTGCAGGTATTTTCAACAAAGTTTATCTGGACATATTACTGAGATATCTTATTTTTTCCATTTCCTCTTGGTGTTACGCCCCCTAGGGGACGCCTGACGAACTTTAAAATAATTTCCAACGATTTTTCTTGGCCACATTTACAAAATATTTTTTTTCCAAAAGCTCTATGGTGAACGGTTTCCGAGATACAGCCGCTTACCTCGCTTAATTGGCCACCCTGTACAATCGATGTCATTCAATGCTGCTAATCGCACAGCTCTTTTCATATTAGATCCTTCGTCTCGAATTAGGCAATGGACTTGGTCTTTTTTAATATTCCATTCAAAAAGCATCATGTTAAATTTTTTAGAAATACTGTCAGCAGTGTGACGGCCGTCGAATGTCTCGCATTTCAATATAATCGATGATCTATTAAAGTTTTCTGCAATTCCATGGCAAGTCAGGCTAAGCAACGAGGCATTTGAGCTTGGATCCGACCAAATGTCAGATGTAAACGATATGTAATCAAATTTTTCGATCAATTCTTTAACTTTTTCAGCAACTTTGCCATATAGTTCCTTGCACACATAATCAGTAAAAAAAAGTGCGCCCTCTAAAATTATATCGTGGTGCTAATTCTTGTATCAGTCTGCGAAAACCCAGGCCCTCCACAAAGTAAAACGGTAAATTTTGAAGTGCAATCATTTCTCCAATGAGTTTATCAATTTTTTTCGAATTGATATTGTTAGTGTCCCACTTCTTTTCTTTTAGAAGTACTTCCTCTAATGAGAGCTGTTTCTTCGCTTCTTGTAGAGGAGTGACAATTTTATCTAAAAAAAATACAAACATAAAGTAATATTTGTGAAAACTAACAAAAAAGTTATGAAAAAAAACACACACAAACACACCCTTTATATAAATTTATTTTGCCAGACCAGTGGGTATTGCCGTAAGGTAACAGGCTAGGAGACTCTACCACGTGCAAAGTTTTATTAAAATCATTAGAGCCGTTTTTGAGAAAATGGTATTTTTTAATTTTTTCCGTATAGCAGCTACCCTCAAAATGATAGCAAGAAACCACTCAGAATCTTTCAATGAATTAGGCTTCAACTCTTAAATTCAAAATTTGATGTAAATTGTCGCTAGGCAAAGCGTGACGGACGACATTTTTGGGAAATTTGATTTTTTGGATGTACCAGTGATATAAAACATATTTTTAGTAAAATTAAGAAAACTCTTTTTTACGATGACAATATTTATCTTTCTTGGTCCGGTCGAAAGTAAAAAAAAAAAACATCAAAATCGGATCAAAATGAAACCTAAACATTGCCTCAAGGAGAGCATAAGGGAAGACTAATTAACATTTTTTTTATGATGAAACTTACCTGCGTTAGTTTTTATCTTCTGCAATTGCTTTTCTTTACTTAAGCTTTCAAAGGAACTAAACTCTTCTGGGTGCATCGATTTTAGATGATTTCTCAAAGACGTGGTGGTACGGCCCTTGTGAGAGTAGGTTTTATTGCATATTTTACAATCAGCCTTATCCTGGTTATGTTCATTTGGTTTAAAATAATTCCAAATGTCACTCTGTGTCGGTGGTGGCATTGTAAGTTCACTTGTTAAATCTATCAACTTCAGAAATGTCGCTTAACAAATAATGCTCACTGTAGATTAACAATAACACTAAAAACTGAAATGTTCATACGATAAGCGCAACTAAACACGTTATGAATGTTATGATTGATTTACGTACGAGACAAAAATGATACACAATACACATATAGAAATACCCACACAATAACAAACGCGTCGGATCCTGTCACCGAACGAACTCTCCGCTCCTATTGTTCAATTAGCATAATCGTACGGCACGCACCAGTCGCCGGGCCCTTATAATTTCTTTCTTGTCGCGATCTGTGCTATATCTGCATCCACATTGATTGTGGCGGATGCGGATATGGATGCAGATGTCCAAATCAATACGGATGCTCCGCAATTGCGGATGCGAATATTCGCAACATCCCTGATCTGTACCCATAAACTTCTAAAATTATGGATTACTCAATTTTTAATGGAAAAGTGTCAATTTTCCTCAATCAACCGACTATTTCTTCCTTTTTTTCTGAGGCGATTTTACTCACAAACAATCCAGACTACCCCCTTGTGAACAGCTACCTATATACAATTTGATATTGATGGCTCAATAACAAAACAATTTGTTGTATCACCCCTTACATGATCACCCTTACGTGAATATCATGAGAAGATGTTAGGTGCTTGGAAATATTTGACTTTATGTTCTTAAAAATCTTATAAAACAACATTTTACTCTATTTTCATTGTTAATGTGCAAATTTCAAGCAATCGATCCCCACAAAGCAATGAAATCTGGACACTGTGTACATATAAGGACCTTATTACATAATCAGCCATTTTAGTCTGTTTCTGCCCTTTTTCGAACATAAATATTTTAAGGCTAGATGTATTCTCACTTTAATTAGAACCGCAGACCGATTTTGCTCCAATTAGAGCTTGTCAGTGCGATATACTAATTACAGCGAGAACACACCTATAAAGTAATAATAATAATAATAATAACCTTTATTCACATACCATTCCTGGTGTCGAACACGTCAATATAACAATATAATATACTATTATCCATAACAATGTATAAAAACCAGGTGTAACAATACGGCTATGGTAGCCAGCCTGCTAGAACATTTTGAGATGTACGACTGTCAGCCCTGGCCTATTTCTTTCCTAATATAGGGACAATGTATGTAAGGCTAGATGTATTTTTTATTTATTCAACGGATCAACCATTTACAATAATAATAAGAACATCTAAAACTACATTAACCTATCTCAATATGAGAACATAACAAAAAAGTAAAAACATAACCAGTATGACAATTCAATCAATAACAAACTCTCAAAATGCCTCTAATTGAACGGTCAGAATCATTAAACATATCCAAGAGCTCCGAATACTCATTTGCAGCTCTCGCTACTCTCGACATTGGACTGAAAAAGCCATAATTGGTTCGATGGAAGGGAACCACGAAAACCTCCCTTGCTCTCGTGCGGTCCGGAATCCTTAGAGAGACTAACTCAAGCAAAGAAGGACTATCAATTTTATTCACTAATAATTTATGCAGAAAACAAATATCACTGACAATCCTTCTACCACTGAGTGACTGCAAGTGCAGCCGATTCCGCAAATAAGAAAAGTTAAGATCATTTCTCTGCAAACCCATTCTGTAAGCACAAATTCTCAAGAATCTATTTTGTATGGCCTCAATCTGATTGATATAAATATTGTAATTCGGACTCCGGACTGCAGAAGAGCATTCCAACAAAGAGCGAACCAGACCACAATACAGTCTTCTTAAGCTATTGCATGAAAAATCCAGAGTTGATCTATGAATAAATCGTAACATTTTATATGCTTTAGATACTATGTATTCTATGTGATCCTTAAAAGATAATTCCCTATCCAATACAATGCCCAAGTCTTTAATCATTTCCTTGCTCTGTAAAGCGTTAGACCCTATGAAGTACACAAAGTGAATGGGAAACTGAGCTCTAGTGAATGTAATGCAGAAACACTTATCAACATTCAGAGTCAGAAGATTGTCACCAGACCACCGAGCAAAACGATTTAAGTCTTCCTGTAAAAGTAAAGCGTCCTGTCTGGAATGAACAATCTTGAAAATTTTGATATCATCAGCAAACATCAAAATCTCACTATGCTTAAGTGAATGTATGACATCATTGATAAAAAGATTAAAATTAATACTTAACTTGTCTATCATTAACCTAGACTCGAATTTCATGACAAAATGTCATATGTTTAGTTGTATTCATATATCTGTACCCATAAACTTCTGAAATTATGGATTACTCGATTTTTAATGGAAAAGTGTCAATTTTCCTCAATCAACCCACTATTTCTTCCTTTTTTTCTGAAGCGATTATCCCCTTGTGAACAGCTACCTGTATGCAATTTGATGTTGATGGCTCAATTACAAAACAATTGGTTGTATCACCCCTTACATGATCACCCTTGCTTGAATATCATGAGAAGATGTTAGGTGCTTGGAAATATTTGAATTTATGTTCTCAAAAATCTTATAAAACAACATATTACTCGATTTTTATTGTTAAAGTGCAAATTTCAAGCAATCGACCCCCACAAAGCAATGAAATCTGGACACTGTGTACATATAGGGACGTTATTACATAATCTCCCATTTTAGTCTGTGTCTGCCATTTTTCGAACATACATATTTTAAGGCTAGATGTATTCTCACCCTAATTAGAACTGCAGACCGATTTTGCTCCAATTAGAGCTTGTCAGTGCGATATACTAATTACAGCGAGAACACACCTATAAAGTAATACGCCTATGGTAGCCGGCATGCTAGAACATTTTGAGATGTACGACTGTCAGCCCTGGCCTATTTCTTCCCTAATATAGGGACAATGTATGTAAAGCTAGATGTATTCTCACCATAATTAGAACCGCAGACCAGTTCCACTTAGTGGCGTGCGGTCCATGGAAGCAAGGGAAGCGTTGCTTCCCTTAAAATAACGACCACATACCTACTTAAAAATAATTTGTATTAAACCGCATCATTTAAAATCCATTTTGTATTTTAAATATTAAATTTCAAATTCTAAAACTAATTTTATTATTTTATTACAATTTTTAATTCGCAAGCTCACACATAATTATTTATTATGCATACTGTACTTGTATATTCGCTCTGCGCTCTTAGCAAGGACGTCATCCCAGGAAACACGACCGCCAACCAACAGGATGAACCTGATACTAGGAGTGGATGCAATGACTTCAGTTAAATACACGTAGCCAGCGGCCACATAATGAGAAACCCTTGCTCGATGCTATGTACGTGTATTTCAACATGTAGAACGTGTTGGAAGACGAGATGCACGTACAAGGTGAATGTCGCTGATTATTTCGTATATATAACCAGTTGACTCAGTTAAATACATTGGCATTTTATGATTATTAATATGGCTGCAACTACATCAGTTTTTAACAGCGGCGTCGGTGGGGGTGGGAATTTATGAACAAATGGTAATAATAACTGTGATTGTGTTGTGTGTTTTTTGATAACCAAAGGATTTCCAGCTTTATCGTATGCTGAAAAACTTGCTATTATTAATAAAGGTAGGCTGAAACCTACTCTAAAAAACTTAAATACAAGAATTAAAACATGTATTCGACATTGCAACGCGGAAAAAACTTATAAACAATATGAATGGTTAACAGGAATAAACTGTTTTGTTGGCCTGATAGTCTATTTGTGACTGAAAAATAAAAGTGGGTTTTCCGACTTGAATAATCTACATAAAGTAGTAAAAAGACATGTTATGTCTAAAGTGCATTTACAGACCATTTTAAAATTAAGTGTCTTTGGAAAAAACGCGAAATGAACACGCTGTTGACAAGCAGATATAAATTAGTCATCGCCAACACAATGAACTGGTTAATAAAAACAGAAACATATTAAAAAGACTTATTGATGTTGTGTGTTTTCTTGGTCAGCATGAATTGGGGTTCAGGGGTCATGACGAAACAACTACATCTGCAAATAGATGAAACTTTCAAGACCTAGTTTCTTTAATAGCCAAATACGACATTTGTTTAAAAAATCACTTGGAATAGTCTAACGTTTTTCGCGGGACATCAAATCGCATTCAGAATGACTTAATTGCGGCTGCTGCCACTATTATTTTGAACAGAATTAAATCTGAAATTAAACACTCGTTTCATTGCTATTGTTCTAGATGAAACAACCGACGTAACCAATTTAAGTCAACTATCTGTAGTAATACGCTATGTAAAAATTGATGGGAGCAAGAAAGATTTTTAGGCTTTAAAAATGTGCCAGAAGATCGTACCGCAAACGCTCTATATAAAATTGTGCTTAATATTATGAAAGATATTGAGGAGACTGATAATAAATTAATTGCCCAAAGCTATGATGGGGCTGCTGTTATAGCCGGACATTTAGGAGGTCTTCAAGCTAAAGTGCGGGAAACGTTTTCCAGTGCTCTATTTGTACACTGTTGTGCTCATAAATTAAATTTAATTTTATCTCGTAAATCATATTAAAGAATGTAAGGTGTTTTGTGCTACCCTAAGTGGAATGGCTGCTTTTTTTCCAAATCTATGAAGCGCACACAAGCCTTAGACTCAATTGGTAAAAAACGTTTACCCAAAGTAGCTGCAACCCGATGGAACTACAACGGCAGACTTGTGTGAACTATATTTGAACACTGTGAATCATTAATTGAACTTTTTGAAAATATAATAGAAAATAGCAAAAATTGGGATGCAGAAACAATAAATAGTTCTAGAGGATTTTTGGACGGTTTGAAAAGACTTTAATTTTAATTTTTTACTTAATATATTTTCGGAAATATGTCCGTTTTCAGATAATGTATTTAACATATTGCAATGTAAAACAAATGACATTGGTTTTTGCCTGAAGAAAATTAGTGAATTTAAATCCATTATAATTCAAGAAAGGAATGAATTTGATAAGTTCTGGAAAAAACAATGGAATTAGGAAAAGTGGAGCCACGAAGAAAGCGTCTGTACACTGATAATGTGGGAGACCTTCAAACTTCTTATCGCCACCTTTTCTACAAAATCATAGATCAAATTCAGCAGCAAATTAACTGCACATTTGATCATCTCAGTTACCTGAAATTTCTTGAATTGTGTAATTTTGGAGGATTTGTAGGGATACCTTTCCCAGAAGATTCATTCAAATCATTATTCCACCACTATGGACATTATTTTGACAAAGCCTTATTACGATCAGAACTTACAGTTATTTATGAAACCGATGTTATTGACACAAAAACTAATGCGGGTGAACCTTTAACTTTCTTAAAAGAATCAAAATTGGAAAATGCATATTCTAAAGCGTTCAAATTATGTGAATTAGTATTAACAATTCCTGCTACTGTTGCGTCTGTAGAACGAAATTGTTCTACATTGAAACGTATCAAGAGTTTTGTTAGGAGTTCAACAGAACAGGAAAGACGTTCCCAAATTTCAATTTTGTCAATTGAAAATAACTTCGTCGAAGAAATGTCCCAGAATCCACAGTTGTATGACGACATTATTAACGAATTTGCCAAAAACGACAGAAGAATTGAGTTACACTACAAATAGGTAAGTTTCTGAAAATTGCTTCCCTTATTTAAAATGTCACCGCACGCCCCTGGTTCCACTCCAATTAGAACTCATCAGTGCGATATACTAATTACAGCGAGACCACAGGTGTAAAGTAATATGGCTATGGTAGCCCGCCTCCTAGAACTTTGTGGGCTGACAATTTACAAAACTGTTAGTTGGTTGTATACAGTCTCTATTTTATAACATTTGGTGTTAATTAGAGCTGTCGTGACAACATACTACCTGGTTCCGCACCAATATGGCGACCCTGTCTTACATCTCACAATGTTCTAGGAGGCTGGCTACCATAGTCAGATTACTTTATAGGTGTGTTCTCGCTATAATTAGTGTATCACACCTACGAGCTCTAATTAAAGTGAAACCGGTCTGCTGTTCTAATTATGGTGAGAATACATCTAGCCTTACATACATTGTCCCTATATTAGGGAAGAAATGAGCCAGGGCTGACAATTTACAACATTGTTAGGATGGTGTAGACAGTCTCTATTTTATAACATTTTGTGTTAATTGGAGCTGTCGTGACAACATACTACCTATGGCATCGCACCAAGATGGCGACCCTGTTGTACATCTCACAATGTTATAAATTTTTTAATTATTTTGTTTTCAAACAGATTTGTTCACTATTTTGAGTGCTCTTAAAGCTTGTTGGCAAATTTGTTTCTTCTTCACCTTCATCTATCCTATCTACAGCATGACTGCCATCATCCTCAACTTTTTGAGTATCATCAATATTAGCTGAAGAAGCAATTTATTTGGCTTTTGATTGTCAGAAGGAAATTCTGCGACCACATCATCATCATCAACTGATATAAATTGATTTAAAACAATGTCATCAACTCAGTAATTGAGTTACTTTGGGTCCAAGATGAAAGCACTAGCGTTTTTCTAAAGAAAAAACACAGAAGATAATTTCCACCAGAGAAGACCAGGGGTGCGTTCAATAACATCACTCTAGTGTGAAAAATGCACAACAGGTCGTTCAGAAATTAGTCTGGTCAACGCTCGAGCGTTAGAGTGGGTCTCTCGAGAACTCAAAATCGTTCACCATGTAGTGTCGCTCTATTCACCCTATTCTGCAGTGTGGCGATTATCACTTGACAGTTGGTAATTCAAATAACTGTCAAATTTAAGTTAAATCAGGTGCATTCAAGAAAATTGCCTTTTGTATTTATATTTACAAGCCATTTTATAAACATGGAAGAAGTCATAAATTTAGAGAAAGGTAGGCACATATTAATTCAAAACGGAACTGTAGTACAAGATGCAGAGGGGAACTGGCTTATCGTTCGGAAATTAGTCTGGTCAACGCTCGAGCATTAAGAGTGGGTGTCTCGAGAACTCAAAATCGTTCACCCTCTAGTGTCACTCTATTCACCCTATTCTGCAATGTGGTGATTATCACTTGACAGTTGGTAATTCAAATAACTGTCAATTTTAAGTTAAAGCAGGTGCATTCAAGAAAATTGCCTTTTGTATTTATATTTACAAACCATTTTATAAACATGGAAGAAGTCATAAATTTAGAGAAAGGTAGGCACATATTAATTCAAAACGGAACTGTAGTACAAGATGCAGAAGAAAACTGGCTTCTATGTAGTCCATTGTTCGCACTGTTATCTTAATAACCAGCGTGTCCTTCTTAGAAGGAATATTAGATAACGACGCACAGTATAACAAAGGCACGTATGCAGTTTTAATTACAGGGATTTAAGACTCAACAGTGGGGGTGTGTCTGTATACCATCCTAGAGAACGCTGTTCGCAACTGCTTGGCAACCAGCATATAAATAGTAGTTTTAGTCTTTATTCACTTAGTTTATTCATCCCCTTGATGACGCTAACTTTGTTAGCGAAACGATTGCCGGGTCTAAAAAACTGTATTGTGATGAATTGGGTTCTCCAAATTGTACTTATCAGTGTTCATCACAGGTTCCAATCTTCACTCATTGAAGAGTGTCATGACCACATTTTATACATAAAAACTCTAGCACCTCAAGAAAAACTGTGTAGTTGTTAAATGAAACATTGGGAGGTATATACATGACAAAGATGTTAAAAGAGGCTGCATTGTTGAAAATTTTCTTTCCGACAATGTCAATATGAAGAAGACTACCAAGCAGAGGGCACTACCAGTGAATCTTAAGATTATGTGCATTAAGGTCACCGCGAACTGCAATCAGCACTTCGCCACCTCAGGTCTTACCAACGGGATGAAATTTTCTATCAGCTCTGAAAACATTATAAGTAAACAAACATTTAGGATTTGCTGCACCGTATAATAAGTTTTCTGTTCTCAGCGTCATGCATGTTGGCACAAACGAGCACAGTTAGACGTTCCTTGAATAGTTTTCCTCCAGAACATTTACCTGCTGTAAAATTTTAAGGTGCTATTATTGGGAGACATTTTATAGAAAAGTCCAGTTTCATCACTGTTAAATATATCACGTTCAGTGTATCTTTGCTTTAGATATGGGCAAACTGACTTAATCCATTTGCTGGTAACTTTCGTTGATACACTAGCTTCTTCGCCATGTAACTTTCCACATTTTTATCATATCTACGTCTAAACCAATCAATCTAAGCCTGATAGCATTCTGGTTCTGCAGTTTCTGCTGCTGATATTGAAGTTTCTGGCTCGGATTCTTGTAACAAGTAGCTTTGGGTATTTTCGCAAATTCTATTGCTTTTGTTTGAAAAATAGAACAGGAAATGGGAACATCTTGGCTTCATTTCAAAGAAAACCACTTGAGCAAAGATTTGTCTACATCAGCCTTTGACGATCTGCATAGTTTTTGCCTGGATAGTGAAGTTACATGTTCACCTCTATACTTCTTTCAGTTTGCCTATATTTTTGATTTTGAGAATTTGTATTCCCTATAAATAGCAGCATTTGCAGCACCTCTCTCTAATTTGGATATAATACCGATAAATTATTATTATTATTACTATTATTATTATTATTATTATCTTTATTCACCACTTGAGGCACAGTAATCCGTACATATGGTAAGTCATTTACAAAAGTTTTACACAATACATACAATATAATACCACATACATATAAAAATCAAAACAAACCACACAAAACTGCAAGACATGGATGAGCATATTGCAGCCTATGGAGCACCCAAAGTCTCTGTCAGAACTCCAATACAGCAGCGCAGAGGCAAGCATGCTACACTCTTTCATCTCGAAGCATACACACCTATCTCCACACACATGCACACAGAGATACGACAGCACACATACACACGCTAACACACTAGCAAGCTCAGTAAATTCCCCAATGTTGTATAAACACTTTTTTTTCCCGTGGCCTTGCCGCCCCGATAGCACTGCAACCTTTGGTTGATTGTGCCTACCCTTAGTCTTACTCCACCCATTCCAAAATCACTGTGCCTTGAACTAGTCTGCACAGCGATTGGTAGGGTGAAGTTTTATATTGCTCTGTCTCCGGTCTAGACTGACCGTAGATCAGTTGTCTTTTGCGGTCCAGAGCTTTACACTCGCACAAGATGTGCTGGGCTGATTCCTCCCCCTCGCATCGACCAATACATCTCCTAATCTTCTACCAAATTGTTTATCGTCCCTCTCTGCTTTCAGATCCTCAGGCAAGCTGTTGTAAATTAACTTTCCAGTGTACAATGGCGACTTTTTTACATACTTTTTCATCACTCAAGTGTATTGCTTTTCTTTTATTTTTTCTTCCAGACACTGAATTATCGATCAATAGGTACAATAAAAGGAATGCTAAAGCTAGCATGTGTAAACCTATACCTCTCGTTTATGATCAGTATTCGCACATCACACGACCAACATGCAGCAACAGGATATTAAGCTTCGATTGGTGCAAATCTGAGTTACATCACAGTTGCTGAAGGGAATTTCCTTAATAGTTCGTTATAGCCGATAAATGGAGGCATCTCATATCAAAAAGTCAGGCTGTTATAGCCAAGTGTTCGTTATTAACGATTACAAACGCGTTTATTAAATATAAGAGTGCTGTCAAGACTTTTATTTTTGTTCATTATATATGCAGGCCATTTTATGTAGTTCATATTGCGATGTACTAAAATAAAGATACAATCATCATTACAGTCTAAAGATGAGGTAGTTCTGTTGTGGCAACCATATAGCCAGCAGGTAGTACCAGTGGCAACTCGAGGTTAATTTGATAAGGTCAACTGTATTTACAAAAAGTGGTTTTCTGAAAAAAAAAGTGCCGTAGGCCAAAAATGTTTTTACCGGCCCCCCTCCTGGATATGCCTATGAAATTTGCGACGCAAATTTCCTGGAATTGGAAAAATAAGCAGAAAATGCAAGGAACTTGTTAATATGTGAATATTTTAAAAAAACTAAAAAATTTACCCTAAGGCTTTTTATGCAGGGTTCAAACAAACACTAAACATAAGGAAGACTAAGACTAACAACATTTATATCGTTTTAAAAAATTTTTAGTACTTTCACTTTCATACCGAATTTCATACCTATCTAGAGTTTTTTAAATATTAAGTCAATTTTTCTGTCTTTTGATTTTGCGAAATGATCTGTAACTAGATCGTTAAAATTAGGAATGTTTTTTATAAAAGATTTTTTCATACTTGACATTGCCAGAGCGCATAATCTGTCCTGTGCCATGGTGTTCCTCAACAAACTTTTAACCCTTTTTAAAGTGGAAAAACTTCGCTCACTTTCCACTGTCGTCATTGGTAGAGTGCATAAAATATTCAAAATTTTAACTGCTTCTGAAAAAGTATCGTCTGGAATTCGTTGGTTAAATTCAATATAATTTTTTTATGAAATAGTTGTTCTAGGACAAGATGATCACAGAATTGAACTCGATTTTCAATTTCTACTACAATAATATCACATATTTCTAAAGATATTCTTTTCTTAGATTCTTGTCCTGTTTTTTGTCGTTTATTGGGATTTTCCGTTTAATGCATTTTTTTATCGTTTGAAAGTTTCTCTCGAATTGTTTGAATGCCTGGTTTAAAATTAATTATCAGTCTATATACATCGGTGGCAACTAATTTTCTTTTCTGCAGTCCATTAAATATTTCGGCGTGTGGTAAAATTAAATGAAAAATATCAAGCCAATATAAGAAGTCGCTGTTATTTAAATAGTTTAATAATCCTGTTGCTTGTTGCAAAGTACTGCTATCGTCTTCTAAATCAATGATTTTCTCTAAGCAAAGTTTAATATTTTTAATGTGTTCAAGAACTGTTTCTACACACCTGGTATTGAAGTACCATCGCGTTGGTGCGGCTTTGGGAAGGCATTTATGTACTACTTCATCCAAAACGTCAGTTCTTTTAGGAGACCTTCCAAAAAAACTTGAAAATGCGTACAAATGAGCAAAAAATATCATAATGCATTTTTCTTTACTTGCGGCTTTTTGTAATATTAAATTCAGGTGATGAGTATAACAATGAACAAAATAAGCATTTGGATATTTTTCTTTAATCTTGTTTTGAACCCCTCCAAATTTTCTACTCATTACTGAAGCGCCATGGTAACACTGAGCAATTCGTTTTTCTGGTCCAACCCTTCCAATTCTTGAAAAATTACTTTTGCCAAATCGTCAGCCGTTTTTCCCTCCGGTTTTATGAATTTCCAGAACCTTTCAAAAATTATGCCTTCCAGAACATATCGAATTATTAAAACCATTTGTGTTTTATTGGAACTATCTGTGGATTCGTCCACTTGAATTCCCAAAAATGGGGCATTTTTCACTTCTTTTTTGATACATTCATGTGAGACAAACAATATCGAATCCAGTAAATCATTTTGGATAGTTTGTGAAATTCCTTTAAAAATTCCACGAAAAATCAATGGATTTTCTGAAGTCTGAGTCTCATCGTGACCTCTCAAAGCGAGTTCAAAGGCTCCACAGAATTTAATACAGTTTAATATTTTATTTAAAATGTATCGATTTTGAGTTACAGTTTCGTTAAAAGCTTGCACAGATTTTTTGTAGGCACTATCAAGTTGAAGTCTAATGTCCACTCTGCCAAGGGCTGAAAAACTCACCATGGACTTGATATGTTCTGCAGTTAAAGTATGTTTCTTAATTTTCTCTTTCAAATGTTTTAAATCATTTACACCTGTTTTACTCCAAACATCGGACAAAGGGGAAAACAACAAACACGGAAAGCATAAAAACATGTCCTTGTCCTTGCAGCCAGATATAAAATCACACAAATCATACATCGTTTTTTTGAAATACCTATTTACACTTTTATTTTTGTCCTGAGTCACTTGCTTTAACGTAAGTTCGGGTAAGGGCCGACCAAGCTTAAATTCTAGGCGTTTTTCGAATGATAAACTATTGCTTTCTTTCAAGAACACAATTTCACAAGCAATACAATGATCCGACATTTTAAAAATTTAATGTTTAATAACTAGTTTAATATAGTAATTGTAATTAGTAACTATTAATTTATGAAATCTACGCTCGACACCTTGGATGGTGATGACACTGATAACAAGTAACAGGAAGACTGCAAAAGTAAACAAACATATCTCTAAATTGCTGTGGGAGGTGTTGCAAGTTAACACATTGGGTGGTCTCGGTGCTCGGTCATTGCCTGAGCTCCGACGTTTTCGCTCGTTTTAACACGTTGATTTTATGATGATTCTTTCTCGCTCTCCGGTAGTCTCCAGCCACAGTGGAGAAATATACCCACATTTAAACGGACAGGAATATTTGGCAAATCTCATTTTTTACTGGGACATAACGTGTGCGACTTTTAAGCTGTGTAAGTAATGTAAGGATGAAAATTGAAGGTTCCAGACACTTTTTTAGATATTTTTAGATGGTTTGTTGTTAAAGTACTCTTACTTTTATAGATGTATTTTTTTAATTTTTAAATAAGTTTTATGATTGATTTGATTGGGAGGACAATGACCATTTGACCCTATTGTCAAGCCGCCACTGGGTAGTACTTCATAAAATGGGTTTTCTAGGTATTTTCCACTTGGTTTACTTCATCCCCTTTTTACAAGTAATATGTCCTTGAAATAACTGTCAAAGATATAATTTCTTTCAAAAATGTTGAAGATCACACAGCAATCTTTATGTATTTTGATTGGTTAGTTTTCTGTTAACCTAATAATATAGTTTAAGGGATTTCATATACTGAAACTTAAATAACTAGCTTTAGGCTTCCAAAGTTATCGTCTTACAGAAATCATTTTTTACGCATACAATCACCAATATTTGGTTCTAATGCTTGAATTTGGTGAAGATAAAAATTAATGAAAGCTGTTGCACACACAAAATGATCAAAATTACTGTATCCCAAGCTACTTTAGAAGGACTCCACTTCTACCATTGCAATTCAAAAATGGTATGAAGCTGCAAGACTGCCCTAAACAATCTCTGGTGTCTCTAGTCTGGATACTGGGGGATTGAATAATCAACTTCTTTCAAAGGCTGTATCTTCATGAAAAAAAGCTTGTAGATAATGTTTGCTTGCATTTTTTAAAACAACTAATTGGTTCTAATCACTACTCGTGTTGGTGCAGTCCTTTTGAATCACACTCTACTTGATACCTGCTTGGAGACCATGCGTATATCTGATTATCATAAAAAATTCATTTATGATGTTGGTCAAGTGCTTTTGTAATTTTCATATATTGTAGCTGCACTAATATGGTGAAATCAGTCCATACTAAATACAGACGTGGATGCTCTCCCTATGGCTTCACAATAAACCCATAGGCGAAGCCTCTACAGCTGTATTTTTGTTATTTTGCTTAAACACTTCACCTTAAACCAAGCACTTTATTGATATTACTGAACAAAAAAACACTCTTTAATACAAAATCATTGTTTTATTAACTAAGATAATATAAACTTCTTACTGCTATTAAATACATAAAAAATCTGAAATGAAAATATGCATCTTATTTCCTTTGTAACATTTTTTTCAGAACCAAAGCGGTCATTTGAGCCTAACCAAATATAAAAATAAATTAAAGCATCAGAACCAATGAGGTCATTAGAACCCAAACAAATATAAAAATAAATTAAAGCAAAGTCAATAAATGAATGCAAATATTTACATCCTAAATTAAATATGCCACATTCATAGGCAAATATAAAAATAAATTAAAGCATCAGAACCAATGAGGTCATTACAACCCAAATAAATATAAAAATAAATTAAAGCAAAGTCAATAAATAAATACAAATATTTACAACCTAAATTAAATCTGCCACATTCATAGGCATTTCATCTATCTGTGTTGAATAGTACTGTTCAATATCTCTCAGAATTCTGATGTCATCAGATTTTACAAAATTAATGGCAACACCCTTACGGCCAAATCTACCTGAACGTCCAATACGATGAATGTACAACTCACGATTGTTTGGTAAATCGTAGTTGATAACTAAACTGACTTGTTGCACATCTATTCCTCTAGCCCATACATCTGTTGTTATCAAAACTCTGCTCTGGCCTGATCGGAATTCTTTCATGATACTGTCACGCTCCTTTTGGGGCATATCACCATGCATTGCACTCACTGTAAAGTTGTTTTCTCTCATCTTCTCCGTTAACCAGTCTACCTTCCTTTTGGTGTTACAGAAAATAACAGCTTGTGTTATAGTCAAAGTATCATATAAATCACAAAGTGTATCAAATTTCCATTCTTCACGTTCAACAGCTACGAAGAACTGTTTAATTCCCTCTAGTGTCAATTCATCTCTGGAAAAACAAATAAGTTAGAAATTAAATTTTCCAAATACAAAACGTTTGTCACAATTTCTCAAAAAGTATTACAAGAGCATAAACTTGCCTCTTTACCAAAATACGGATAGGGTCTGTCATAAATTTGGATGTAATTTCCAAAATTTCATGAGGAAGTGTGGCAGAAATTAAAACTACTTGAGTTGAGGGGGGTAAAAATCTGTAAACATCATAAATCTGTTCCTTAAATCCCTTGTTCAACATTTCATCAGCTTCATCAAGGACCAACATTCTCACAGCCCTTGTTCGAAGTGCACGACGTCTAATCATATCTACAAAAAATGAAAGCAAGATAAATATTAACCCAGCCTGGCCATACATTTCACAGAGATGAAGTGCTAATACTTAAAAAATTTAAAACAAAAATTACCATATACTCTTCCAGGTGTACCACTAACAACATGTTGCCCATAATCGAGTTTTCTTATATCTTCTCCAAGATTAGTGCCTCCAATACATGCATGGCACTGTACATTCATAAAATCACCCAACGCCAATATTACCTTCTGTATCTGGACGGCTAATTCTCGAGTAGGTGATAAACAAAGTACTTGTGTTTCACGCATTGTCAAATCTACTGATTGCAAAATTGAAATTGAAAATGTAGCAGTTTTACCAGTACCAGATTGAGCTTGGGCTATAACATCCCTGCCTTTCATTATTGGTTTGATAGCTCTTTGCTGTATTGCTGAAGGCTTTTCAAAACCTAAATACAAAATTAGGTTAATCTATAATAGATGCTTACTTTCACATTGCTACAAAACTTACCATATGCAAAAATTCCTCTGAGGAGTTCTTCCTTCAAATTCATATTTTTAAACTTTTCGATAACTTCCACATCTTCGCTAGTTTCGAATTCAACGTTGGACAAGTCCTCAAAGGGTGCATTTCTGGTACTTCGACTTTCCATTTTGGTTTATTTCAGATGTACTTTGTGGGACGTTTTCCTTATACCAATATTAAAAGAGTAGAATACACTACACTTCGCTAACACAATGTTAAAACAATTTTACATATATTAAATATTAATCGATAAATATAGATAAAGCCGTTGGCCCTTTGTATGCCCTGTACGTGTATTTGTGTATATAAATATTATTCTTACTTTAGTCTTTAACCTCAAACTCAAAACTTCTCGATTCCATCGTCAAAACCGTATACCATAGAGAAACGAGAAACTAACTTTAAGCACAGCATAATAAACTATGGAGTGCTTTAAGCATAGCATATTTATGTTGTGCGCCTATTCGCAGATCCCACTCAGTAGTTCATACACCTGGATTTTGAGGGTGTATGACTGGCTAATTTCCTAGTCGTCGGCGTGTGAATAAATACGATGGGCACATAATTTGTAATTAGATTTCCATGTATTAATTATTAGTTGCTATACTACTACACTATTGTCAATTATAGCAAACAATCTGCCAGAAAATTACACATACAACACTGAAAAAAAATTGAAATGATGTTTTCCGGATTTAGAAAGTTTGTAATGAAATTTCAGCAAGAGTGAGTAGAATCATATTGCTTTGTATAACCCTCAAAATCAAAACACGAAATTAATAAATGATCTCGCACAGGCATGCTTAGAAAAGCTACACTCACATAATGTACCAAAGCTTGATTAAATATTTAACGGCCGGTTGGTTAATCGAGGCTTAATACAACCAATCACAGCTTCAAAATATTTAGTTGTCATGGCAAAAACCAAAATCACAACCTGTGATTGGTCGTCTTAATCCTTGATTAACTAACCGTCCGTTAAATATTTAATCGGGCTTTGTGAAACTGGGCAGAAGAGTTTTAAAAATGTTTCCGGCTTGTGGGACACTAAATATATACAAACTAGAAAAAAATGTTTAATTTTCGCCATTTTTTTTAGTAAATAATACTCAGTTTCTTAATGTGCACAAAGTTTATAACCATGTTAATAGTAGTATAGTAGTATAGTATGTTTATTGATTTAAATTTTACAGTATGTTCCACAAATAAGCTTGTGCTTGCAGTTAACACAATTTTATTTTATGTTCCAAACTAAACAGCCAAAATATTTTTATAAAATGTCACTTAGAAATTTTGTTCAGCGTACGTTTCTTTTTCAGCCTTTCTACCAATAACACTCGTCAGCTGCCACTAGTATTCATCTACCATTATAAGATAACTCATTCCAATTATAACACCACATTGTTTAACTAATATTAAAATTCTCATCACTGTAATTTTGACATTTCTACTTGACATTTACAGAATTTGAGAAATGCTGACTTTTTGTCATTAAAATGAGAAGAATGTGTTCCTTACGGATGTTGATGTTGATGAAAAATCCATTATATTAGTTATAGATTATATGTCGATTATAGTTTCGACTGTTAGCTCAATACAATGTATATCCCAGATTTTTGTTTTGGCTTGTTAAAATCAGTAGAGTTATTAGTTCACAAGGAATAACTTAGTCATTGTTTATATAATAGATATTGTGAAATTATTCAATATTCAATCATAAAATTCTCCATTTTATTGAGTAAGTACTTACCTGATAAAATATTTGAAGTACTTTCAGAATAAAAATTCGAAATGCATTATAACCAAAACCTAGATATGTTTGGGTGTATGTGTCGTCAAATTTATATGGCTGCGACTTTAATCTAAACTTAGATACAAATGTTAGGTAAGGTTACCGATGGCATTCAATTTTTGCGCTGAACTGAGAACCAATCAAGTCCAGTCGACTGATCTTGCCTATACACTACTTAGTGGGATCAGTCAATGTGCATGCTGTGCTTTAAACGTATCTGTAACCCATTGAAATGTAACCATGAGGTGCGTTCGAAAACGTCGCTCTTCGTGTAATATTCACTCTACCTGAAATGAAGTTGGGGCGGGTTGGGGGGGCGGGGGGGTCTTATTGATGAGGTTGCCTTGTTTGTCAGACTCACATAAAGAGCCACAATATTTTATCATTTAGAAAAGTATGGATACAGCAACAGTAAATAAGCGATGAAGAGGGTCTGGGTGCAGCAAGTACGTTGTGGTAGAGAATTTTCGTAAAAAGAATTTAAATCCGTTAACTCAATTGCTCATTATGCTGTAATCTTCAATCTTGAGCCATAGTAAAACCTATTGTAAAACACCTTTTTAGTTGTTTTATTTGCAAAAACTAGTTCGATTGAGTTGACTAAAACAAAACCAGCCAAGCAATTAATAAGCCATATACCTGCCATATTGATAATTAGGCAGGTACATTCCGTTTGTAAATAATTAATTTTTTTCTGGAAAACTTTTGTAACTTTTTCTTCAAGTAATCGCTAACTGGGACTTCTAAAACCGATCTCCAAGAACCATTTAAATTTAATGAATTAATTTTAATAATATACCTCACTAATGGTGTATAATTCTTATGAAAATTCCCTACTATAATGCACTTGCTGCGTCCCGAACTTTTTATATTCTTTGAGAATATATTAATTTGGTGAACCTAAAAACTTTGTTATTTATTGATATGAATGCTTCATGGTTTCACACAGTAAATGTAGACAACATTAATTCCATATAAACATGTTTTTATACAGCTATTGTTCCAGCCAGACAGATAAAATTCTGGTAAGTATAAGATGTAAAATAATTATTTTATCACTCATGTGATAAAGTCCATAATATTAATTATGAAGGTATGTAGATGAAAAATTAAGTAACAACATTATTGATCTCAGTAGTCAGAGAGATCTGTGAATATCTGGGTAATTATGTTATCTGTGGAATAAATGATGACTACCGCCTGCGCCTATCGCAAATCAGATGACAACTCATGCCGCCGTCTTGAATTCTGTTAACAGGCTTTCTCTCTAGGTGGTTTTGGTACAACACTGGTGCGTACAAATGTGGCGACCGTACCGCTCACTTCATACAAGTTAGGTTGCCTTCCATGACATATAAAGATTATACGTCATTGGGTTGCCTCCCTACTCTTGTATCCGCCTAGCTTAGGCCAAATAAAATACACAATAGAATAGAATAGAATAGAATAGGATAGAATAGAGTAGAATAGAAAAACAAATTTTAAGGTTAATCTTTTTCTTTTATCTTGTGCTTGTCTTTCTCTTTCTTGAGTTGAGTGTTACTGTTAGTGTTGTGAGAGTTGAGAGTGCAACAGTGTGCTAGGTGTTATACTTACGCTACGTAAACAAGTTCGAAGTATTTTTGATTGCTTGAATAACATTGTATGTTTGCGGCAGTGTAGTGTGTAGATTGTCAATTTAAAGACTGGTCTAAGGAAAACGTCCCGCAAACTACATCTGAAATAAACCAAAATGGAAGGTAAAAGTACCCGAAATGCAGCCTTTGAGGACTTGTCCAACGTTGAATTCGAAACTAGCGAAGATGTGGAAGTTATCGAAAAGTTTAAAAACATGAATTTGAAGGAAGAACTTCTCAGGGGAATTTTTGCATATGGTAAGTTTTGTAGCAATGTAAGTAAGAATCTATTATAGATTAACCTAATTTTGTATTTAGGTTTTGAAAAGCCTTCAGCAATACAGCAAAGAGCTATCAAACCAATAATGAAAGGCAGGGATGTTATAGCCCAAGCACAATCTGGTACTGGTAAAACTGCTACATTTTCAATTTCAATTCTGCAATCAGTAGATTTGACAATGCGTGAAACACAAGTACTTTGTTTATCACCTACTCGAGAATTAGCAGTCCAGATTCAGAAGGTAATATTGGCTTTGGGTGACTTCATGAATGTACAGTGCCATGCATGTATTGGAGGAACTAATCTTGGAGAGGATATAAGAAAGCTTGATTATGGGCAGCATGTTGTTAGTGGGACACCTGGAAGAGTATATGGTAATCCATTATTTTGAAATTTTTAAGTATTAACTTCTTTTTTTATGTGTTATTTTGAAAACCATCACAAAAAGCGCAAATATCTGCATTATTGTAAAACGTATGACTGGTTTGAGTAATCTTTTATCCTTACCTTTATTAATTTTTTTTACCTTTTTTTAAAGACATGATTAGACGTCGTGCACTTCGAACCAGGGGCGTGAGAATGTTGGTCCTTGATGAAGCCGATGAAATGTTAAACAAGGGATTTAAGGAACAGATTTATGATGTTTACAGATTTTTACCCCCCTCAACTCAAGTAGTTTTAATTTCTGCCACACTTCCTCATGAAATTTTGGAAATCACATCTAAGTTTATGACAGACCCTATCCGTATTTTGGTAAAGAGGTAAGTTTATGCTCTTGTAATAGTTTTTGAGAAATTTTGAAAAATATTTCGTATTTGGAAAATTTAATTTCTAACTTATTTGTTTTTCCAGAGATGAATTGACACTAGAAGGAATTAAACAGTTCTTCGTAGCTGTTGAACGTGAAGAATGGAAATTTGATACACTGTGTGACTTATATGATACTTTGACAATAACACAAGCTGTTATTTTCTGTAACACCAAAAGGAAGGTAGACTGGTTAACGGAGAAGATGAGAGAAAACAACTTTACAGTGAGTGCAATGCATGGTGATATGCCCCAAAAGGAGCGTGACAGTATCATGAAAGAATTTCGATCAGGCCAGAGCAGAGTTTTGATAACAACAGATGTGTGGGCCAGAGGTATAGATGTGCAACAAGTCAGTTTAGTTATCAACTACGATTTACCAAACAATCGTGAGTTGTACATTCATCGTATTGGACGTTCAGGTAGATTTGGTCGTAAGGGTGTTGCCATTAATTTTGTAAAATCTGATGACATTAGGATTCTCAGAGATATCGAACAGTACTATTCAACCCAGATTGATGAAATGCCTATGAATGTGGCAGATTTAATTTAGGTTATAAATATTTGTATTTATATTTATTAATTGACCTTTTTTAGATAGTTTTTATATATAGTGAAACTGTAATGAACTTTTTCATCCTATAAGAAAAATTGGTTATTAAAGAACGACAAAAAATATTTTCATTACTTTTGTAGATTTTAGAAGTTGTACAAATATGTATTATTTCTGTTAATAAAGCAAGGATTTATTTTTAAAATTTGTATTGTTTAGTTGTATCAACCTAAAAAGAATTGATTTGTGAAAACATATTATTATTAGTTTGTTGGAATAAAATTTTACAAAACATCTTACACAAAGTTTTAATCTTGTCACTGCAAATTATACAATTTTGGCCTAAATATATAACGTTAAATTGTAACAGCTTTAAATCTTGTTGACACTGACACATAATGTGAACTCATCAAAAAATGTTTATTGTATTGCACTTTTAAACCAAAGGTGCAAAAACATAAATTGAATATTTTTCTAGTTATATGTGTTTTGTTATATTCACACAACATGAAAAAGTTGGTACCATTGACCATATACAATGGGTGTGCTCAGTGAACCCAACAATTGAGCATAAAGTTTGTGTAAGTGCTTGAGACTAAAAGTTTCTTTTGGTGACTTGCGTTGGATATTTCAAGCATCAAAGACTATTCAGATAGTGGGAAAAAAGGTGGTCTTACAGTACAACTTTTCAAATCTGGACATCGACTAAGTTGGACACTCCAGTAATTTGGACAATTGAATAATTTCGGCAATTTACTATATATTCACCTCTATGTGAAATGTGTATGAAATCTATGAAGGTTATGAAATAGCGTGAATATACTAAACTTTACTTTTTATTAAACGAAATTGTTTACAATATCTATACACATCGGACGAAATTGAGATCAGTTTGTGGCTGACACACCACGATTTTTAAATCAGATAAGTTCGACTCCACAAGTTGTAATGGGCAAATGTGTGTTGTATTATTTAAATTTATGTGAGTTTTATGTTCTTTTTTCTTCCTGTATTATAACTTTGTTATTTCAATACACAATGTGCGTAGAACACACCAACGTTAGCAAGCAAAGCAACCCAACACCAGAGTATCACATTTTTTATATTAAAAAAAACAATTTTAAATGCTTAATACCAAAAACCAAACTACCCAAAATGAAAAACAAAACTGCACCAAAGGCTTTTACTTGTCATTTCACCCTATAAAATTCCTTTTTTTTTATATAATTTTAACAACACCACGAGGGCTCACAGCTTAAATCCTATCGTACCGTGGGTGTTGACAAGGAGGAAAGAGGCAACTTGTTAATTCTGGACTTGAAGGTTCGGAGGAGAAGGAAAAACATGTGCCGGCAAGAAATTCCACAACTTGGAAGTCCTCAGGACAAAAGAGCGGGCATAACAAGATGTTCTATGTCTGGTGACCTGGACAGTAAAAGGGTGCATTCGCTCTGTTCCCCTGGTAGATCTGTTGGGGGCAGCAGGTGGGGGAACTATGGAAGAAAGCTCCTCTGAGCAGTGCCCGTGCAGATATCTATAAAAGAGAGAGAGAGAGGTCACCAACGGGCACGTCTGTGGGCAAGGGATGGCAGCCTTTGGGTGAGGGTAGGGTCACCGATGAGACGTATAGCTCTCTTTTGAATGGAGTCCAGGATAGCGAGTGTAGAAACGGCAGCTGCACCCCAGATGTGGGAGCAGTATTCGAGGTTTGGCCTTATTTGTGAAGTATATAAAGTATAGAGATTTGCTGGTGAAAAGTATTTGCGAGCCCGGAAGAGGAAACCTAATTTCTTAGCAGCCGCTTCTGCAATTGATGTGACATGTTGGTGCCAATTAAGATTTCGATCCACAGAAATGTCAACAAGAGAAAAAGACTCATTACTTTGAATAACTTGGTTATTCATTGTGACTGCACACTATACAACTCCTCCCCCACCAGCATACACCCGATGGCCTTAAAATCGCTCCAGTTCATACCTTTGATCTCATTAGGAACGTGATTATACAATAGCGCTGATTGCTATAGACAGACACTTCTCTGAATTTTTGTCAAGTGGGTCTTTGGAGGACAAAGGAATGGAGTCATATTTTGTGTGACATGCTGTATAATTAAGCAAGATAAATATACTAAAAATAGAAAGCAAGGTAAGATATTATTTCTTATAAAAATTGTGCATGATTTCCTGTGCTTCAAATTAAAAATAACTAATGCACTGCTTTTGGAAAATAAATATTTCATTTGCCTCCACAGAATGTCCCCAGACCATTACATCATACCTAATCCTGAGTGAACAAACACATGAAAGACTAGCAAATATGCAATCAGAAGATGACCTCAATGCATATTCCATGCTCGTAATCCTCAATGCCACAAAGTCAATATGAGTCTGCCAAGTCAGCTCTCGATCCACAATCACGCCCAGAAAAGTCACTTCATTGCTCAATTAAGTGTTCCTCATACCTAAGGTATGTATCACTGATTTATTAAAATTAACTACCTTTGTCTTATTCACATTGAGCCTAAGCCTTCCAACCACTGCTTCTCACCACAATTGATATGCCACCCGCAAACTGCACTGTTAAGTGTTTTGTCAAGCTAGCGGGACGTTATTCACATACAATGTAAATAATAAAGGCCCCAGTATTGATCCCTGTAGGATACCTCTCGGTACTATATTCTAAGCCCTGAAGAGTCTTATTCCTGTAGATCTGTTAACTGCTGAAAGACATTACGTTGTCTGTGTAAGGTAAGATTTGAATAATTATGTGTTATGTTGTTTTGCCAAGTTATGAGATATATATATATATATATATATATATATATATATATATATATATATATATATATATATATATATATATATGTATATATATAGTATGAAATGTATATATATAGTATGAAACAAATAAACAATTTTTATTAAACAATGCCATTAAAAAGGCAAAATCAGGTCAGGTCAGAACATAAATGAATAATAATAAGTGATGAACTTCAGATGTTGGAAAAACAGGGAGCACACGTCTAGTCACAACTATAGAAAATGAAGAGAAATCTTTGGAGGGAACAAGAAATATCATTAAGATATTGAATAATATAGAGAAAACAAAATAACAATAACGTATAGATGCCTTCAGATTAGATTAGATTTTATTGTGAGTGGGCTATTTCAGTCCCTCCACTGCGAACTTAGGTCTATTGTGGCTCACGTCTAATTATTTAGATTTCACCCATTAATTCCAGCTCCCTGAACGATCTTTTCTTGACGGTGAGAGTTTGTTTGGCAGGTGTACTGCCATCAGAGTAAAGTCGCTTGCCCGTTTCGAAGCTCAAAGAGAGATAACCTCTCTCCGAGTTCGTCTGGACCCGACATCTGTCAGTGTTTGCCTCGAGGCAGTATCATGAAGTCCCGCTCTCAAGCAGCATCTAATCTCCAGTTGTAATCCACCCCTAGAGATCTCAGCTCCCCTCAGGCTCTTCCAAACCTGACACCTAACAGTGTTAAGACTCAAGGCAACATTCCATCGAGTCCCGCTCCCGAGCATCACCCCAGCGAGACCGTCCGTCCGTTTCATAGCACACAGTATGGACTCCAAACTCCGGGTGTTTACCACTCATCAGAGATCAGAGCCCCCCGGGACGTCTGGACACACGCCAGGGCTCAATCCAGGGCGGTATCATCTGGAACCCCGCTCCCGAGTAACAACCAGGCGAGGCCAATTGTCAGTCTCTGAGGCCACAGTGGAGGCGCCAAACTCCGGGTGCATATCACTCCCCAGATATGTCTGCCTCACCTGCACCAGACCACAATGTTTCATTGACTCGAGGCGGTATCATGGAGTCCCGCCCTCAAGCAGCATCCAGGCAGGGTCGTTAGCTTGTATCGATACTCACAGAGTAGGCCCAAGTATCCAGGTGTAATCCACCCCTAGAGACCCCAGCCACCTCCGGGTTCGTCCAGGTCCGACACCTGCCATAGATGCCTCTAAGACATACTTAATAAAAGTTGTAAGGTTTTTGATTCCATATTTAACATAAAATAAAAATAAAAAAAGGTGTTTCATTGGAGAAAAGTGATCTTTTGAATTTTAAGTTTCCGAGGTTTAAATACATAATTTAAACATTATGTCGCTTTTATCTCAAATAGTTTTAGGCATACCATAAGCTTAAAGCTAGTCTTTCCTCAACCAAAATATGAAAGTTCTCCTAGCAAAATATGATATTTGTAAATGTGCGAGTTTTGATTTCTCAATTTTATTCAACATGTTAATGATATTTCTTGTCCCTTCCTAGGATTTCTTTTCCTTTCCTATATTTGTGTGTGTACCTTAAATTTAAAATTAAGGGCAATTACTCATATCAGGGATTTAGTATTATCCTATTGTTGGGCGAGTTTTATATTGATAGTCTAAACCTCAGACACATGTTAGCATCTATAACATTTATTTATAAGCTAGTTAACTCAGATTTGTTATGCTGCGATGTGTATTATCACAACATTGTATTTTGTGCTGTAATTGGATGTACCTGTTTGGTAATAAATGTATAAAATAACTAAATATTGTGTATTGTCAAAAAAAGCAATTTTGGTTTAATAAAAAATAAAATGACAACACATATAGTTTCATTTGCTTAGTTGTTGAGTTTCAATTAAAAAATAGATGAACAATAATAATGCAAAGGCGGGTTCACATAATATTTTACCCCCCTTTACATTTAGTGAATTTTCTTTAAAAAAAATCACTAATAAGGAGACTTTTGAATTTTGAAAAAATGTCTTCAAATTAGGCCCCCTAGAACACATATCCGGGGTCAGTTTTGATTTTTATATGTATATATATATATATATATATATATATATATATATATATATATATATATATATATATATATATATATATATATATATATTTGTGTGTGTGTGTGTTTGTGTGTGTATCACACCGATAACTCAAAAAATAATGAGCTGATTTTGACTAAATTTGGTAAATACCTTCCTTTTGCAAGTGGCTTGGATAAGGAAAATCAGCTGAGGTTTTTCTGGAAAATTTTGTATTTTCTTTCGGAAAAAAGTATATCTCCGGAAATAACAAAGTAAGGGCAACCAAATTTGGTACGCGTGTTTGTATTATAAAGAGCGAACCATGTACCAAAATTTAGGTCTCTAAGTTTAAAGATAAAAAAGTTACAGGCGGTTAAAGAAAAAAAAAAGTTTTCCTCAAAACGTTAAACTCGCAATTTTAAACGTCAAAATTGGCAATGTTTAGGCAAAGAACGTGAAACAAATACGGTGCACTGCTTTATATCGCTAGAGGTAAATTACCTACCAAAATTTAGCTCTGTAGTTCAAGAGACAAAAAAGTTACAGGCATTTAAAGAAAAATAAATTGTGATTTTCCTCAAAACGTCAAAGTCGCGATTTAAAAGTCAAAATCGGCAACATTTAGGCAAAGAACTTGAATCTAGTATGGGCTATGGAAAGAAAATGTCTCAAGAAGAATGTTTTACAAACCCTGAAGACTTAACCATCATTGTCTTTCACTTTACTGTAAAATGTTTCCAGAAAATTCATTTCAAATAGACCCTTTCTCTGATGCTTGGCAGTAGTCTTAGCTATAGAGTTTATCGTTTAATAGTATATAATTTGTGTCGAATTTGCGTAAAAAATCAATAAAGCTCAATATATTCGTTATTAAACAATATATGAAAAAAAATTGTATACATTAATTATAGGGTGTCTTGAGCTACATCTTAAAAAAATATTACTACAATCACAGGTGACCCATAAGTCGTTGGTGATACAATTTTTCTTTTCTTTTAGTCGAACACGCCTTATGTTAATGCATTTTTGCATTTTCCATCGAAATATAATGCATGTTTGTAGGAAAAGAAATTCTGGATGCAGCAAGTGCGTTATGGTCGCGAATTTTGATTAAACGCTTCATATTTGAAAAGCTCAATTTGCTATTAACCTATAAGGTTGACCAAGAAACGGTTTTTTTCGGGAACACTTAAAGTTTACTTTCGGAAATTGTTGTATGTTTTCAAACAATAAAGTTATTTTGATGAAACATGGCACATTGTTTTTACTATATAGGTTATACTGGTAACCAGATTTGATGCCTGCTTTCTTAAAAAAACATATTTGCTATTAAAAACATTTTAATGAAAATTCACTACCATAATGCACTTGCTGTGTCCAGAAGTTTTTATTTTTCAATTAAGAAAAGTCTGGTAGATAGGAGTGTAAGAATTTTTTTAAACATAATTCATTGAGACCTGACAGTGCGATTTAACAATCACATTTCATTTTTTTATGTATCCTAGCATACCAACGCCTTTTTTGATAAAACATGACGGCAGTTTTCAAAAGCGATTAGTAATGTAATTTTTTAGAATTTATGATGATATAATTGTAGATTGCCTTCCGAAAATACTAGATTAAACATGTTTTATTTCACAATAAGCCAAAACAGTTAAATATATTCCCAATCACACCTAAATGAATTTGGACCAGGAAGCTTCGCGGAAACGCATCTTGGCAAATCGCACATTGTACCTAGAGGCTAGGAAATACTACCACAGTGATATTATGCTCGTAGGGCTCCCAACCAAGGTCATCTCTAGAGATGGCTTAGTCCCAGCCAATCATCATACAATTTTCGCACTGTCAGCAGCTTTTTCTAAACTGTTCGTTTACAAGTTGTCTTGCTTGTGTCAGTTTTTCTTACAGTTAAAATTTAAAGTGGTTATTATATACCTATCATGGTCAACTTTATTACCCCCCCCCCCCCAAATCTGAAAGACTGTTAAAACTGCCTAGATAAAGTAAGTGCCTGCTTAACGTCTTAGTTAGGGACCTACCAAATGCGACATTAAGTGAAACGACGTAAAATGAATCATTGGGAATGAATATAATGTACATACTAGTGACTGCAAAAGGATTAAGAAAAAACAGTATTTATTATGTACATGCCTACAATCTTCATTATATTATGTACTCCTTTTTTACCTACTATTTTAGACTTTTTTTAGAATAACAACGTTATCAGTTTTAAACCATACATTTGCCTAGAACAAACTGCGACGCTATCATGGAACAACTTAAATGAGACGACGTTATGCGAGTACTTTTTTTTCCCCTCAGGGCTCGTCCGCGGCCTTGCCGCCCCGATAGCACTGCAACCTTTGGTTGATTGTGCATACCCTTAGTCTTACTCCACCCATTCCAAAATCACTGTGCCTTGAACTAGTCTGCACAGCGATTGGTAGGGTGAAGGTTTTATATTGCTCTGTCTCCGGTCTATACTGACTGTAGATCAGTTGTCTTTTGCGGTCCAGAGCTTTACACTCGCACAAGATGTGCTGGGCTGGTTCCTCCCCCTCGATGCAGAGTCTGCATGCAAGGTCCCCTTCGAACCGCCCCATTTTATGCAGGTGTTTCAATAAACATACCTGAGTACAGATACGCCCACAGTGCGTGCCCAGTAGAAACACCTTCCACTAAATCAGCAGTTAATGATCGCAAATTTCTTGAAAAACACAGTCTAATCCACGACAGGCAGTATGGATTCCGTCAGCGCAGATCAACTGCCGACCTCCTTTCCTTGTCACCCATTCCTGGAACAAGTCTATGGAATTACATGGTGAATCCCAGATTGTCGCTCTAGACATATCCAAAGCATTCGACCAGGCCTGGCACGCAGCGCTGCTTAATAAACTTCCGGCCTATGGCCTACCACCAAAACTCTGTACGTGGACAGCAAATTTCCTCTCCAACCGGAGCATTTCTATTGTCGTGGATGGTCATTCCTCTAAACTATAGCCAATTAATGCAGGAGTTCCTTAAGGTTCAGCTTTAGCCCCTACTTTGTTTCTTCTCCACATTAATGACCTCCTCTCTAGCACATCCAACCCAGTTCACAGTTACGCGGACGACAGCACCCTCCACTCAAATATACAATATTCTAAGCCTGTCTCTTTGGCCCAATTAGATGAGGATCGCAGACTCATGGAGGGTTCTGTCTGTGTGGATCTCCAAAAAATATTAGACTGGGGAAGTAGAAATCTTGTACAATTCAACCCCACCAAATCTCAGGCTTGCTTTCTTTCTCATAAGAGATACACCAGCCCTAGACCCATCACAATAAACAACCAAGTTATTCAAAGTAATGGGTCCATTTCACTTGTTGGCATTTCTGTGGATCGAAATCTCAATTGGCACCAACATATCACATCAATTGCAGAAGCGGCTGCTAAGAAATTAGGTTTCCTCTTCCGGGCTTGCAAATGCTTTTCACCAGCTAATCTTTATACCTTATATACTTCACAAATAAAGCCAAACCTCGAATGCTGCTCCCACATCTGGGGTGCTGCTGCCGCTTCTACCTGGACTCCATTCAGAAGAGAGCTATAAGTCTCATCGGTGACCCTACCCTCACCCAAAGGCTGCCATCCCTTGCCCACCAACGTGCCGTTGGTGACCTCTCTCTCTTTTATAGATATCTGCACGGGCATTGCTCAGAGGAGCTTTCTTCCATAGTTCCTCCACTTGCTGCCCCCAACAGATCTACCAGGGGAACAGAGAGAATGCACCCTTTTACTGTCCAGGTCACCAGACATAGAACATCTTGTTATGCCCGTTCTTTTGTCCCGAGGACTTCCAAGTTGTGAAATTCCTTGCCGGCGCATGTTTTACCTTCAAGTCCAGAATTAACAAGTTGCCTCTTTCCTCCTTGTCGACACCCACGGTACGATAGTATTTAGGCTGTAAGCCCTCGTGGTGTGTTGTTGATATTAAAAAAAATCAGCCTTGAACTCCGCCCCTAACCACAAACTGATATACTTATGTTATCATTTCTCCTTGTTAATCGTAAAATATTTTGAATATTTTAATACCTATATTGATTTACTTTAGAGACTATATTCAGTAGAATCTAAAAAATGCAACATTATATAGATGTCCCATATAAAATAATGAAGTTAGGTACTGCCCACAGCAGTTATGTGAAAATAATTTTGTTGTAAAAGTTGATTCCCAAATAATATTTTCACAATAATTTTTGCCATTGCTATTCAATTAACAGTGAAAAATTTTGTTTATTTAAGTTACCCGGGATTTATTATCAACAAATTGTGCTTAAATAACTAACTTTTTGTCAATAATATACGTAGTTTAGTATATACTTACAAATTTCAAATAATTTCGTAAGGACACAGACCCACATCACTAATTTTCAATTGATGCTTTATTAAAACAAGTAGCAATCATTTGTGGCTTTTATTCTATATTTTTAATAATACACTGTAAAAAATAGATACATGTATAATAATAGGTATAAATCAACTGACTGTGACAATCTAATAATAAAAATGTAGCTATTGATGGTAGACGGATGTCACCTTTGATTTAACCTTGAGAAATCTGGAGATTATACAATCCTGGTGTTTCTTAGCATAATTTTATCCAATGGACTGACTCCTGCATATAAGGTTTACAAATTGACACCTTATTTCATAAAGGCACGCTCTTTGCTTGTGGCTACTTTCTTAGATAGCCTGGTTGTTGTCAGTCACCTGCTCTTTTCTTTTTTTTTTGCATAAAAACAACCTATCAACAATCAAAATTCCAATTCACTGTTTTTCCAACTGTCTAACTCTCTTTTTCAACTTTTAAATTTTGTAGTCGCTTCGACAGTGCAGATACCAAGATTTCAGAACAAATTATTATATGAATATTTTCATTGCTCTTATTTGTCAAAAATTATTTGTAAATCTCTTCACATATTAGCTTTAATCAAGAGTGTGGGAAAAGCACATGCCTTTGGTATCAAATTAAACACTTGTTCACATTTCAAAACTGGAGAATGCGCTCCCATTGGACACACTTCAGGCAATAAATAAAACTGGTAGAAACAAAAAGGTTCATTATACTCTCTGGCGCCAGTATAAACCATCTGTTTTTATATCAAAACTGTTTCTTCTGCAATATTCAACACATCATCTGATTCACATTTGAACACACTTTCTTTATAATCATCTAAATCAGAAATCAGATCTTTCGTAGAATGCTTATCTTGTAAAAACTCTATTTTAGCATTTTCCTCATTGCTATGTTGAGCCCTTATGTGTTCTTCCAATTCATAATTCTGTACAGCCTCGTATCCACAAAGCTTACATTTAAAAGGCCGTTCATTGGTATGCTTGCTCATTACATGTTCTCGTAAGTGATAACTATACGCTGTTTTGTAGGAACATAAATTACATTCATATAACTTCTCTCCCTTATGCCTGTTCTTAATATGGTTAATAAGATTTGAATTATGGGTGGTTTTATATGCACAGAATCCACAATTGAAAGGTCTCACATTACTGTGCCTGGACATAATGTGACCTTTTAAATTATACTTTTTTTTAGCAACATAATCACAAAACAGGCATGGGAATTGTTTGGGCTCTTTATAAATTTTATGTTGTGATATATGATTGATTAAAGTTTTTCTCCGCAGACAACTGTAGCTGCATGAATGGCACTGAAAAGGTTTTCCATTAAAGTGCACTGATATTATATGTTTTGAAAGACGAGTATCATCTAAAGCTGCATAATCACAGGTTATACACTTAAAACTACCTACAGATGGATCTGGATGTCTCCTTGTTACATGACGTAATAAGCATTGCTTTGTTGCGGCTTTAAAATTGCAAAAGTCACATTCAAAAGATCGCTCTTTATGTGTCAACATGTGCTGGATTAAAGTTCGTTTTGTAAGAAAGTGGTAATCACAAACAGTGCATCGGAAATGTCTTTCTCCTGTATGTTTTGACCTTATATGATCTAACAAGAATGACCGTCTATATGTACTGTAATCACAAGTATCACATTTAAAAGGTTTGTTTTCTTCATGTCTCGACATAAAGTGGTACTTTATGTTGGTACTACATGTCGCAGTGTAGTCACAAAGTGTGCACTTAAACGGTCTTTTCTTGTTGTGTTTGGACTCCACATGTTTTGCCATATCCCATTCCAATGGAGTTTTGAAGTCACAAAAACTACAACTATAATGATAAGCTATTTGATCATAGTATGGTCGTGCTATACTTTCTTGATGCTGGTCGCAGTTAATATCCAAAGTATACTCCTCTGCTTTCGACTCATTGTGTTCTGGTATGGATTCCTTTATAAATACTGACTTGAAGCAACTATGGGTGTCTTCAACCTTAAACAGTTTCTCATCAGGTTCTACTTTTATTGTTGAATATAAACCTGGTTCTAATTTTACTGACGTCTCTTCTGACACTGTAACTCTATCTGGAGATGAAACAGTTTCCTCCAATGTCTTGGTGGCATGTTTTTCGCCTTTCTCAAGCCGGTTGCTTACTTGGGCTTCAAACATTCCGCTCATTTTATAGCAACAATTTTGAGACACTAGTATAATTATATTAGTGAGATACTTTTGTTTGACATCCAATTCCAGTTAAAAGATTGCCTGATGAATTTTGTAGATCGGTACGTTTACGTTGAGTCGTTGAGAATAGGTAATTTTAATGTATAATTTGATTTAAAATTTAACATATTTGATATTTGGGCAAGGGCAAATTAATAATTTTTATGTGACTATAGAGAATGGAGTGTTCATATTTATGTTCAGTCTTCAAGTTTCTATTTTCCATAGCCACATTGCTCTTGCTACTTGTGCCGCATAATTCTAATTTGCACCCGATTATTACGTCATCAGTATTACCTATTGCTTGCGTTGAGCCGTTTTACGAAATGAAATACATGCCTGAGGTACTGTTTCATCATAATCCTGCCTTCCTGACCTTGCTTAATTAAAAGCTAAAATAAGGAAAAACCAACCCTGCCAAATATAATAATAATAGGTTTTAATTAGGCAAACTGATGTCAGGGCACGGCAGGTATGTCAGATAGGCAGGATTATGAATCAACAGCACGCAGGCCAGGTTTTATTTCGTAAAATGACAAAACAAAATACTGATGACATAAAAATCGGGTGCAGAAATATCCGTTAAGCATGCCAAATAAACGTCAAACCAATGACATTGTTTGCATACATCTACCCGTACCAATTCTACTTTGGCTTTCGGGCTTCCGCATGCGCAGTGAATTACCGGCATAATTAATATGGCTCGCAAATCGCAACTCCTCAATTTTTTGCCGTTTTACACCTCCCTGGGGTGCTGTTTACACACAATCCTCCCAAATGACCTTCCTGACCTGCCCTGATATCAGTTTGCCTAATTAAAAGCTTAAAGGGGGAAGGAAAAATCAACCCTGCCCTATATCAAGGTCATGTGAGCATAATGCGTTTGATGTCAGGGCAGGTCAGGAACGTCAGTTGGAAGGGTTGTGTGTAAACAGCACATCAGGGAGGTCTAAAACGGCAACAAACTCATGAGTTGCGACCCATATTTATTATCCCGGCAACTCACTGTGAATGCGCGAGCCCGAAAGCTAAAGTAGAATTTGTACGGCTGGATGCTAGTTTATTACATATATGCGTCAAACGTACTCCCATAAAGCTTGGTTCATCCCTTAGATTAGGTTTATTACCTAATCTTTATCTTTATCTATATTAGGTTTATTACCTAATCTTTAGGTTCATCCACTCACGAATTGCGGAACTAATTCCGATTGGTCCATTTTAAATAAGCCTTCTTTTAGCGAATTTTCATTATCATTCATCAAACCAAACTGATTTCAATCAAACTTAGCAAAAATCTTGTTTGGGCGAAAGCCGAGGCCGTGTTCGTTAATCAGCCATTATGCTCAAGTTTTTCCGGTGGAAAATCGGGGAAAACTTTTTGAAAACGCTATATTTTTGTAAGTATTAGAGTACCTGGAATGAGACTTTACATGTGGCTAGAAATAGTGCAAATAAACCTATGTTGTGAATTTTAAGTAATTTGGTACACAGTATTTGGAGTTTTTCCAAATTAAAAATAAAATCCCAAGGACATGCATTGAGACGACTTAGTGGTTAAAGTCCAATGCCTGACAGACATAGTAGTTAACTGCAACGCGTAGATTGATTCATACAACAGGTGTGTGTGTGTGTGTTTTGGTTCTTTATCGTCGGGCTATTCCCGCGACTATGGCCAATCATCAAAGCCAGGGAGCAGTTTCACCTCACTACCCTGGAAATTTTGCCGAACCCTGTTTTTCTGTAAGGAGGGTAGGAATATTTAACGTGCCCAACATAGCATGGACACGGGACCGACGGCTTTACGCCCCCTCCGAAGCGCGGAACGTGCAGACATTCAACTTGCTCAAATACAATCCCAGAACCTCGGTTGATGTTAATTTTACAGTTTGTACTGAAAAAGTGAAAGGAGTACCCTGGGATCGAACCCAGTACCCTTCGGTTCAGAGGCACACGTTCTTACCCCTGAACCACCGAGGTTCTTCATACAACAGGTATAAACCATACATCAACGGTAACCAAACTAAATATATACCAGGCCTAAACATACTACCCGAACCAACAATCGGAAATCTCGGCCGCAATTATGGGAAATGACAGACGACATGAAATTAAAAATTTGGCAAGTGATTGTTGTTATTTTAAGTTAATGAGAGAATCGCTTGTTTTTCGATTAATAATTTTAGTTTATATGAAAAGTTTGTGAACTAAATCATTGCCGAAAACAACAAAGTTGTTTGATCATATTAGTTGTCCAAGACCCTAACGGATAAAATAAGTTATGTTATTAAATTAATTATTTCACCAAGGAATAGTACCTATGCAATCAGGACTGTTAAAAATTGTGTAAATATTGCAAAAGTTGAAAATAATTTATATTTAAAATCGAAACTTAAAAATGAATATACAAACCTTGGATAAATAAACAAGTCAAGCGAACGGCGATACCACGTTGAAAAAACCGATTGTCGTGCGATCACCGAAGTTAAGCAACCTCTGGCATCGTCAGTGCTTGGATAGATGACCGCCTGGGAGCATCGTGTACTGTTACCTCTTTTTTTTAAGTAGTGACATTTATGTTTTGTTCTTATTAGCGAATTTTAAAAAAAATTAAACGTATTTTATTTTAAAAAAAATTTGCTAATAGAGAAGTATCGATGGTGTGACTTTCTATAATTTTAGATACCATGCTGTAAAATTGTACATTTAATACAGCTACATGCCTAAGCTTATTTGTATTGTACCTTGTAAAATGTATGTCAGAAATAATTTTATATATATATATATATATATATATATATATATATATATATATATATATATATATATATATATATATATATATATATATATATGTGTGTGTGTGTGTGTGTGTGTGTGTGTGTGTGTGTACACGATAACTCAAAAAGTTATTAACTGATTTTGATGAAACTCGGCAAGAATATTTATTGCATTAATAGCTTGGATGAGTTAGTTTTTCAAATCGGGCAGCTCGTATGTTATTTCAAATTTAATTACAGATTATGTAATTTAAGTTTTATGTATTTCATCAGCAAATTTTCGTGTAAAATATATCAGTCTGTTTTCGCAGAAATTATTTTTGTCAAATTATTGTGAAATGTTAGTGATTAATAAAGAGTAATAAAATAATAAAATTAAAGTACTGGTTAATAGATTATTGTAAAAAAAGGTGTTTGCAAATTCACATGGAAAATCTGTTGCCGAATTTTCTTGAAAAGTAATTTGTTTAGCAAATTGTATAAAATATTTTTACCTAGCTAATTTTCGTAAAAAGAATTTTATATCAATTTTCTTTAAGTCGATTTTCTTAAGAAAATGTAATTTTCGTGAAAGGGTTTGTTTGAAAATCTCTTGGCTAGTGTAGTTTTTGTGTAAATCGCTTGAACTGGTTCGTTGTCTAGAAAATCGGATCAGTTGTTTGGATGTTTGGGGACAATTATATTTATTTTCGGAAATCATTTATATTTTTGAATAATACTGTGTAACACGACCCTACCTTGTTTACATGGATACCTTGGCCTGATTGTTATATTTCATCCCCATAGAAGCATGCAGGGTACGCCAGCCCTATCGGACCAGTTTATCAAAGAAAAAAATCCGAAAAAAACGGTATCTCAAAAAAATAACCAAGTTATTTTGACAAATTTGGTTGGTATGTTGCCCTCGTAAATACCTTAGTCCACGAAAACTCAACTTTATAGGTTTGTAGAAAATTATGTTATTCAAATTTGAAGCATTTAATGAAAATTCGCTACCATAACGCAATTGCTGCGTCCCGAGATATTTTTCACATATGATCTGGGCTGCGTTCGAGAATATCACTCTAGTGTGAAAATCGCACAATAGGTCGTTGGGAAATTGGTCGGGTTAACTCTCGAGTGCTAGAGTGGGTTGTTCGAAAACCCAAAATCATTTGCTGAGAGTATCGCTCTACTCACCCTATATCGGAGTGCGGCGATTATCACTCGAAATTTGTTAACTGTCAAATTTAAATTGAAGCGGTTAAGTATGAAGGACAATTGCTTCTTGTATTCATGTTTACAAGCCTTTCTTTATAACATGGACGTCATAAATTTAGAGAAAGGTAGGCACATATTAATTGAAAACTAGTACTTGTACAAGGTGCAAAAGGAAACTGGCTTTATATGAACACTATCAGCAATTAAAAAATATAGGTAAGATAATAGTTTGCTCATAATAGCTTAAACAACGTTGATTCTCTTTCTCTGAGAGAAATTCATACCCATCAAAAACGGTAATGAAGTCTCTGATTTGAATATAAGGTACAGAGAATAGTGACAGTTACGAAATGCAAATTTCAGCCGTTAAATTGCTTGCATGGTTGCCAAATTTACTTACTAGAATTTATTTTTGTTTTTTGCCCATCGCACTTGTTTCTCTCGCTAATAAAAACGTTGGAAATATCAGTAAGTAATAATAATAATAGTAATAATCATCAGATTTGGTTACCAGTATAACCTATATAGTAAAAACAATGTGCCATGTTTCATCAAAATAACTTTATTGTTTGAAAACGTACAAAAATTTCCGAAAGTAAACTTAAAGTGTAACCGAAAAAATCCGTTTCTTGGTCAACTTTATAGGTTATTAGCAAATTGAGCTATTCAAATATGAAGCATTTAATCAAAATTCGCTACCATAACGCACTTGCTGCGTCCAGACTTTCTTTACTTACAAACATGTATTATATTTCGATGGAAAATGCAAAAACATAAGGCGTTTTCGACTAAAAAAAATTATTTGTATCACCAACGACTTATGGGCCACCTTATGATTGTAGCAATAATTTTTTAAGATGTAGCTCAAGACACCGTATAATTAATGTATACAATATTTTTTCATCTCTTGTATAATAACGGATATATTGAGCTTTATTGCCTTTTTTTTTCGAAAAATTATATACCATTAAACGATAAACTCTATAGTTAAGACTACTGCTAAGCATCAGAGAAAGGGTCTATTTGAAATGAATTTTCTGGAAATATTTTAGTAAAATGAAGGACAATGACGGTTGAAACTAAGACTTCAGGGTTTGTAAAACATTCTTCTTGAGACATTTTCTTTCCATAGCCCGTATTAGATTCAAGTTCTTTGCCTAAATGTTGCGAACTTTGACGTTTTAAATTGTCACTTTGACGTTTTGAAGAAAACCCCAATTTATTTTTCTTGTCTTTTGACCTACAGCGCTAAATTTTGGTAGGTAATTTACCTATAGCGATAAAAAACGATGTACAAAATTTGGTTGCCCTTACTTTGTTATTTCCGGAGATATTAATTTTTTTCTAAAGAAAACACAAAATTTTCCGGGAAAACCTCGGCCGATTTTCCTGGATAACGAACTTATCCAAGCCACTTACAAAAGGAAGGTATTCACCAAATTTTGTTAAAATCGGTCCATTATTTTTTGAGTTATCGGTGTGACACTATATATATATATATATATATATATATATATATATATATATATATATATATATATATATATATATATATATATATATATATATATATATATATATATATATATATATATATATATATAAACATATAAAAATCGAAACTGACCCCGGATATGTGTTCTAGGGGGCCTAATTAGCGCTCATTTGAAGAAATTTTTTCAAAATTCAAATGTCGGGATCTCGTCATTAGTGAATTTTTTTTAAGAAAATTTACTAACAATCAAAAACTAGAGTGGGTATTAATAAGTATAGTTGGTATTTGAATCTTTGAATTCTGATTCCTGTGGATTGTACAGAGCCGGCATGGGTTAGCCTGTGGAAAGTCGTCGCATCTGTCGTAGAAAGTTAGTTGGACCGTTTATTCAATGATTAGTTGTAAAGTTATTACAGGTTACAGGTCTCTAACTTTAACATAGTGGAAAGTTATTTCATTCATTGACTACGCATCAGTTTGCAGAGGTATCCGTAAACACAGCTAGGCAAATATCCGTAGCATTGACATTGTCTACTTTAATGGGTCAATGGTTCGAGTGATAAAGGATAAATGTGTAGTTTGGATGCCAAGTTAGCGCGGGCTTCTTGAAATATTGCTAACAATTTTAACGTTTAATTTGTTGTTAATTGATAATAATTGTTACAAATCTGACAAAACATTTGACAAACACTATTATTTCGCAAATATGTTCCACCGGAGTGTCGAATTGATCAATTTAATTAAATAATAATAAATTCTCGGTTCAGTTATTCAAGTGAATGAACTTTTTATGAAACCGACTGAGCCGTCGACTACATCATCAAATTTTTGACTTGACCACGGGACGGGAACGGCGACTTTGAGCCCTGGTGTAGTTTATTTCGTCAAAAGTCGGTTAAATAACTAATGTTAATGCGTTTGGGAATAATGTTGGAAATGTGTGGAAGACATATTTAATAAGATGTGATTTGAAGCGTTCAAAGTGTGGTGTTGTGGATGTGAAATTACCGCGACGGTTTACAGTAGTGTCAGCAGGTGGAATGGTATGAAATATCATCACAGTATTCGGCGATTTAAACACTGTAACGATGGTAGATCAGATGAAATGGGCCTTTGGCCTCATGATTTCGGTATGAGATGCATATTTCCGATACTCACCAGTCTTCTAACACCATCTTGACACAATGTTCAAAAATGACAGAAGAAGGGCACAGCAGAAGACATGCCATGAATGGGAATGCTGATGGGGCCCAGAAAGAAGACGGTCCCAAGAACAACTGTGTACAGGGTGGCAGACTTAAGTTTTTCAAAGGTAATGTTATTGTGCAGATGGTGATTTTTAGGTGTGGTGTTTAATTATGATGTTGTTTTGGCAGATGGCAAATTTATTTTGGAATTGGAGAGGGCACGAGAAGGTGAGAGGGTTTCCTGGGTGTCTGTGCCCAGAAAGACGTTCTGGTCGCCTCAAGGTACAGCAGGCTCAACGCCCACATATCGACAAGAGAGCAGTACCTCTCTTAGTGGTAAGTCAGTTTAAATTTTCCAAAACCTGGGTCTTAATTCAAATATTTCTCGAAAAACTGTGTTTTTAAGTTGTTCCAATGTGTTATACATTATCAGCATGAACAATCTTGACATATTATTGTTATCAGCCCTCAAACATAATAGTCTCATTACTTGTTTTTCTTATTACTGTTTTTTCATTTTTTATTATGAAGATACTGCTATCCCTTACTATAAGGGTACCACGTTTTAATATATTGTTGTCCCCACATTCCTTTCAAAGTATCTTTTTAATTTTTTTATTGTACTTTCTATCAGATATTTTGTATTATAGTAAATGATGCATTTCTATTTTTTGACCTATTATAATCAGTAAATAGTTTCTGTAAACTGTTCTGGTTGTAGAAGTCTTGAGCATTATGCTGAGTTGTTAAATAAAGCAATAAAGGAACTTTGTAAAAGTTAGAATAATGCACAATACGCCAAGGGCAGCAGTGCTATCGGGGCGGTAAAGCCGCGGACGAGCCCTGAGGAAGGAAAAAAAATGTTAGACTATAACACCATTTCATGGTGTTACACACTTTTTCTTTTGTAATTTTTACCCAGCATTTTTGTTACTCAGTTAAAAAGATGCTGTTTTATTTCATTCTCGAGAATTAAATGTTTTCATACTTGCAACATTAGATAATGTCAAGTGATTTGATTGTATAATATGAAATTGGAGATTGGTCGCTTTCTAGGTCTTGCGTCTAGAACAATCAGAAAAATTCACATACTGTAACATTTTAAGGTAGATTTTATAAGTTAAAAGTTAAGGTCAGATGTGAAATCTTATATTGTTAGTTTTACTACATTCAGGTCAGCAGCCATTTGAATTTTAGGTAAATCTTTCAATTGAACCTATGTACACAAACTAATTTCGTGTTCCAACAAAAAACAGACCTGTATGCTGTTTCCAGACTTATAATTTTAATAAACATATCCAACATTTATGTGTATATTGCCCCTTCCCTACGTACTTATTATTACTCTACTATAATTGTCTGTACTATTTTATATCTTTTTTTTTTTTTGGTGACCAATATTTTATAAACCTTGTAAATCAAAAATGGGTAATCTTCAAGATTGATTTGGGCGTGTTCTGAAGCACCATTCTACTGTTTGAATTTCACGCAGCATTGCCACTTTCTACCCCGGAATGAATAATTTAATTAAATGAGTGAAGATTACTAAATCAAATAAATATTTTTCTTTTGTCTAGTAAGTGAAATACTACTGTACTTTAAAGCATAACCAGTTGTTCAGTTATGTAATGTTAAAATAAATGAATCACATATTTCAGAAACCCGCAAGTGTGCCAACCCTTAGTTTTCAGGAAACACAAAACAATTTTGCAACAAATATGTCTTTCAAATTTTTTAAATGCTCACTTTTAGACACCAGATGCTTACTACATATTTGTTGCTAGCATGCACATAATATTTTTGTTAATACAAACGAACTTTGTTGCTGTATTAACGACGTTTCTGAAATACATGCAAGTTTCATTACGCCACAAGATAAAAGGTTAGGTTAGGTTTGTTTGTGACTGGGCCATACCGGTCCCTCCACCGCGACCATAAGGTCTATTGTGGCTCACGCCTAATAGTCTATATTTCGTCCAACAAAGCCAGCAGCCTCCTGCAGAGGTCGATAATCTTCGTGGACGAAAGTTGATCCAGATCCTCCGGAGCAAGCTTTATCTTGTCAAAGAGCAGGTATCTAGTCCTGTCCGCTGCCGGACAGGAACACAGTACGTGCTCTGCTGTCTCGGCACTCGGCCTCCCGACCGACCCCAATACGGTGCATGTGGTGACGCAAGCGGCAGTGTCCTGTGTACAGGCCGACTAGAGTACTCAGTTGTTGTCTGTTTAACTCTAGAAGTTTTTTAGCCCTTGACTCAGACAGGCCATTTATGAAGGCCTTAGAGTGAGCTAATCCTGGAAGATTTTGCCAATACTGGATTGTCATTCTTTCTGTCCAGGTCTTTAAGGTGCGTTTTGCTGTGCATGGTGTTATCCCCAGCACCGGTTCTGGTCCGACAAAGTCTCTTTGGGCACCACACCTGGCAAGCGCGTTGACCGCAACATTGCCATCATGGTCCGAGTGACCCGGTATCCAGACCAGCGACACCTTATTACAGCTGCCCAGTTCGTTAAGGGCAGATTTACAACTCCATACCGTTTTTGAATTACACCAGTAGGAACCAAGAGCCTTTATTGCAGCTTGGCTATCTGCATATATCTTTATCGATTTGTGTGTGCACTGGTTTTTTATACTTTCCCTTGCACACATCTCGATGGCATACACTTCTGCCTGGTGTATGGTTGGGTACTTGCCGAGGCTAGCTGATTGTCTAGCATCGGTGCTGCCCCCCATCTGCGCCGGCTCCTACTCCCATATTGGTTTTGGAGCCGTCAGAGTACCAACAGAGATCAGCTCTCAATAGGGTCGTTTGATTTCGTTCCCAGTCCTCCCTTTCCGACAGGACGGTGTTGAAAGACAGATATCTACTGATCTTTGTAGGCATCAAGTCTGAGACCATTCCCAGAATCCCGTGACCCTCAATGTCATCGAGGAGTCCGGCCGTTTGTTTTAGTCTGTACGTTGTCCTCCTCGCCACCCTCTCCAACCATATGTGAAGAGGTGGAATATTAAGGAGGACCTCCAGAGCGGCTGATGGTGCGGTGCTTATCGCTCCCATTATCATCAGACAAGCTTGTCTCTGTAGATGAGCCAGTTTGGCCCTCGCGATACCACGAAGTGCCTTAGGCCACAAGATAAAAAAGCCACAAGATAAAAAAGCCATATCATAACCAGAAACAACGTTTAATGAAAAAAAAGCATGTTTCAATATGTAACTAAGTATACTTAAATATAAAAAAAGAAATATTAATCTAGAACATCTTCTGGATCATCCTTATCCACCACTGGCCATTCAAAGAGTTTCCTGTAGAAACACTGAATGTTGTCATCATTGGCTAGATATGCTTTATGTTTTTCAAGATCCCCCATTTTCTTCACATTAAGGGTTGTACGTCCTTCTCCATAGACTTTTGCAACAGGTAGTATGGGTGGTAAATTTGTAGTGCTGAGATGGTATTCATAACTTACTGAGTCAATGAAATTTGTGCTTTTACATAACCTGGCTTATTGGCCTTGTGATTAAAATGCATAAAAGAAGAGATTGTAAAGCCCCTTTTCATATCTAGGAACTGTGCGGCCATATGAGTACAAACAGTTTATTTTATAATACTGTGTTTCCAGATACTCCCTGTCCACATTTATCGATTGAAGATTTTCCAGCAACCAATAAGGTACACAGACGTCTTGCCCTATCATCGCCAATAGTAAATATTGATAAAAAGCCTCCTTGCAAACTATGGTAAGTCCAGAACTACACGACACAACATACTGTTTTTTTTCCCTCAGGGCTCGTCCGCGGCCTTGCCGCCCCGATAGCACTGCAACCTTTGGTTGATTGTGCATACCCTTAGTCTTACTCCACCCATTCCAAAATCACTGTGCCTTGAACTAGTCTGTACAGCGATTGGTAGGGTGAAGTTTTATATTGCTCTGTCTCCGGTCTAGACTGACCGTAGATCAGTTGTCTTTTGCGGTCCAGAGCTTTACACTCGCACAAGATGTGCTGAGCTGATTCCTCCCCCTCGCCGCAGAGTCTGCATGCGGGGTCCCCTTCGAACCGCCCCATTTTATGCAGGTGTTTCTTGACGGCCATGTGTCCCGTCAAGAGACCTGTTGTGTTTCTGAGCTGTCCTCTGCTAATATTTAGCAGCTCCACAGCTCTCTTTGAACTGGGTCCGTCAATTATTGACTTCCCATGTCTGATCCCTGGACAATCCGCCCAGTACACCTTGTGTTGGTTTCTGACCCAGGACTTAATGGCTCCCCTGGCAGTGCTCTTTGTCACGCCCAGAGTCGGTTCTGGTCCCATAAATGGTTCTGCTGACCCTCTCTTCGCGAGACTGTCAGCTTCTTCGTTGCCTTTGACCCCCGAGTGACCCGGCACCCAGATGAGGGTCACCTTATTCTGCCCAGCCAGGTCGCTCGTCTCGTCTAGGCACTCACTCACCAGCCAGAAATTTACCCGCGGGCTACTTAGTGCCTTAAGGGCTGCCTGGCTGTCTGTGGCTATGAGGATCCGCTTGTTGGTGTAGCCCCTTTTGTTCTCCCGCACACAGTGCAGGATGGCGTACATTTGGGCCTGAAACACCGTTGCATGGGCTCCGAAGGAAATACTATGACTTACCCTCGGTCCTTCCGAGTAAACACCTGCCCCCGTCCCACGCTCCCCGCCGGATCCGTCCGTGAACAAGACGAGCGCGTCCCGTGGTATGCCCGGCGTCTCCTCCCGCCATGCCTCGCGGTCGGGGATTTCCATTGTAAAGTTGACAACGTACTGTTAAGAATTTACACAATGCAAACCCACAGGATTCTTCTTTTTTCGTTTTATGGGTACAACCCAAATCAGGCTTTGAAGGAAAGCATCTTGTTTGTTATTTGTTTCAAATTGACAGAATTTGCTTAAAAGTTCATCTTGATCTCCTATGCCTACTTTATCGAAACATTTCGATTTGCAACCGTAAAATTAAAAAACCTATTTACAACAGAAAAAAGAAAGGCAAAATAGGAAGTTTTACCTGCGAGGAGATCCCCTTTCCTTCTGGGAACCATTTTTCCTTTATAGGATTTGTATGCTGTTCCTTTGACTCTTGCCTTTTTAATGATCTCTCTTTGATATTCCACGTGTAAAACTTGTTTTATTATTTTTTTGCGCTCCATCAAATTATGCTCATTTTCACTGCGGCTAGCCATTTTTTACTTAACCTTTATTAACAGGAACCCCGTAAGTACTACACTTCTGGGGTTACTGCACTACGTGTGAATCTGACATACCTCGAAAATACAATACAATAGCGGGGTTTCTGCACGGAGTCGACGAAAAATTATTTAAAATACACATTTGTCAAAATGTCAATTTACCCAAAAATATCACTTGCGGGGTCTGAAATATGTGATTCGAATAATAAAAAAAGTCTGGACGCAGCAAGTGCGTTATGGTAGTGAATTTTCATAAAAATGTTTTTAATAGCAAATATGGGTGTTTTTTTAAGAAAGCAGGCGTCAAATTTGATTACCAGTATAACCTACATAGTAAAAACAATGTGCTATGTTTCATCAAAATAACTTTATTGTTTGAAAACGTACAAAAATTTCCGAAAGTAAACTTAAAGTGTTCCCGAAAAAAAATGTTTCTTGGTCAACCTTATAGGTTAATAGCAAATTGAGCTTTTCTGAAGCATTTAATCAAAATTCGCTACCATAACGCACTTGCTGCGTCCAGAATTTCTTTTCTTACAAACATACATTATATTTCGATGGAAAATACAAAAATGCAATATTATAAGGCGTGTTCGACTAAAAAAAAATATTTATCACCAACGAATTATGGGCCACCTATGATTTAAAAATAATTTTTAAGATGCAGCTCAAGACACCCTATAATTAATGCATACAATTTTTTGTCATACTTTGTATAATATCGGATATATTCAGCTTTATTGATTTTTTACGAAAATTCGACAAAAATTATATACCATTAAACGATAAACTCTATAGCTAAGACTACTGCCAAGCATCAGAGAAAGGGTCTATTTGAAATGAATTTTCTGGAAACATTTTAGTAAAATGAAGGAAATTGACGGTTGAAACTAAGACTTCAGGGTTTGTAAAAGATTCTTCTTGAGAAATTTTCTTTCTATGACCCGTATTAGATTCAAGTTCTTTGCCTAAATGTTGCCAATTTTGACGTTTTAAATCGCGACTTTGGCGTTTTGAGGAAAACCCCAATTTATTTTTCTTTAAATGACTGTAAATTTTTTGTCTTTCGACCTACAGAGCTAAGTTTTGGTAAGTAATTTAACTATGGCGATATAAACCCGTGTACCAAATTTGGTTGCCCTTACTTTGTTATTTTTTTTTTTTTTTTTTAAAGAAAACACAAAATTTTCCGGGATAACCTCGGCCGATTTTCCTGGCTAACGAAGTTATCCAAGCCACTTATATATATATATATATATATATATATATATATATATATATATATATATATATATATATATATATATATATATATATATATATATATATATAATCGAAACTGACCTCGGATATGTGTTCTAGGGGGCCTAATTAGCGCTCATTTGAAGAAATTTTTTCAAAATTCAAAACTCTGGATCTCCTCATTAGTAAATTTTTTAAAGAAAATTCACTAAGAGTAAAAATAATTAACACAAATAAACATTTATCTTTCATCCAGTACATGAAATACTACTGTACTTTGAAACATTATCTAAATTTTTAGCAAATTGGTCAGTTATTGCATATATAATAAAAAACTCTGGACGCAGAAAGTGCGTTATGGTAGTGAATTTTCATTAAAATGTTTTATATATATATATATATATATATATATATATATATATATATATATATATATATATATATATATATATATATATATATATATATATATAGTAATATAGTAAAAACAATGTGCCATGTTTCATAAAAATAACTGTATTGTGTGAAAATGTACAAAAATTTCCAAAAGTAAACTTAAAATGTTTCCGGAAAAACTCGTTTCTTGGTCAACCTTATAGGTTAATAGCAAGTTGGGCTATTCAAATATGAAGCATTTGATCAAAATTCGCTACCATAACGCACTTCTGCATTCAGAATTTCTTTTCTTACAAACATGCATTATATTTCGATGGAAAATGCAAAAATGCAATAACATAAGGCGTCTTTGATTAAAAAAAAAAGAAAATTTGTATCACCAACGACTTATGGGCCAGCCTGTGATTGTAGAAATATTTTTTAAGATGTAGCTCAAGACACCCTATAATTAATATATATATATATATATATATATATATATATATATATATATATATATATATATATATATATATATATATATATATATATATATATATATATATATATATATATATATATAAATTTCATATCTTGTATAATAACGGATATATTCAGCTTTATTGATTTACGAAAATACGACAAAAATTATATACCATTAAACGATAAACTCTAAAGCTAAGGCTACTGCCAAGCATCAGAGAAAGGGTCTATTTGAAATGAATTTTCTGGAAACATTTTAGTAAAATGAAGGACAATGACGGTTGAAACTAAGACTTCAAGGTTTGTAAAACATCCTTCTTGAGACATTTGCTTTCCATAGCTAATATTAGATTCAAGTTATTTGCCTAAATGTTGCCGATTTTGACGTTTTAAATCACAACTTTGACGTTTTGAGGAAAACACCAATTTATTTTTCTTTAAATGCCTATAACTTTTTTGTCTTTCGACCTACATAGCTAAAAAGAAAACACAAAATTTGCCGGGAAAACCTGGGTAGATTTTCCTGGCTAACGAACTTATCCAAGCAATTTGCAAAAGGAATTTATTCACCAAATTTAATCAAAATCAGCCCATTATTTTTTGAGTTATCGGTGTGATATATATATATATATATATATATATATATATATATATATATATATATATATATATATATATATATATATAAATTGAAACTAACCCCGGATATGTGTTCTGGGGGGCCTAATTAGCGCTCATTTGAAGAAATTTTTTCAAAATTCAAAAGTCGAGATCTCCTCATTAGTGAATTTTTTTTAAAGAAAATTCACTAAAATATGCATACGGTACATACATATAAATGGTTAAAGGAAATTAAAGGCTTTTACTACCAGACAAACTGCAGTTTAAAAGCCTTGTCAAACCCAGACGTTATGACGACGTTTAGAAATAATAACATACATATAAAAGCCTGGATGCAGCAAGTGCGTTATGGTAGTGAATTTTCATAAAAATAATCTGGCACAAAATATTTTATTATAACTTTTTATATCATAAACCTACTTACCAAATTTGGTTATCATACCTTTTAGTGAATTTTCTTAGAAAAAATTCACTAATGAGGAGATCTCGACTTTTAAATTTTGAAAAAATTTCTTCAAATGAGCGCGATCTAGGACCCCTAGAACCCATATCCGGGGTCAGTTCATTCAATTTTTATATGTATATATATATATATATATATATATATATATATATATATATTATATATATATATATATATATATATATATATATGTATGTATGTATCACACCGATAACTCAAAAAATCATAGACCGATTTTGATAAAATTCAGCATGTGCCTTCCTTTTGTAAGTGTCTTGGATAAGTTCGTTAGCCAGGAAAATCGGACGAGGTTTTCCAGGAAAATTTTGGGTTTTCTTTCGAAAAAAAATTATCTCAAAAAATAGGGAAACTATGGTAACCAAATTTGGTACGTAAGTTTACGACACTAAAAGGAAACTATATACCAAAATCTATATTTCTATGTTAAAAGAAAAAAAAAAGTTATTAAAAAATATTTCGTGCCAGATCATTTCTATGAAAATTCACTACCATAACGCACTTGCTGCGTCCAGACTTTTTTATTTTTTGAGATAAATTTTTTTTTCGAATGAAAACTCAAAATTTTCCCGGAAAACCTCGTCCGATTTTCCTGACTAACGAACTTATCCAAGCCATTTAGAAAAGGAAGGTACATACCAAATTTTATCAAAATCGTCCCATTATTTTTTGAGTTATCGGTGTGATACATATATATATATATATATATATATATATATATATATATATATATATATATATATATATATATATATATATATATATATATATATATATATATATATATATATATATATATATATATATATATATATATAAACATATAAACATATAAAAATTGAAACTGACCCCGGATATGTGTTCTGGGGGGCCTAATTAGCGCTCATTTGAAATTTTTTTCAAAATTCAAAAGTCGGGATCTCCTCATTAGTGAATTTTTTTAAAGAAAATTCACTAAAAACATCATTGGCTTAACCGTTTTTTTCTTGAGGGATAACCAATGACATGTGGGTACGCGCGCCACTGCTGGATTAGCCGATTCAATTGTTATGGTAGATCACGCGCCTTACATAGCAGCCTACACATGCGAAGTTTCAGCAAAATGTATGTGCTACTTTTTAAAAAATTGGGAAATTTTATTTTTTGAAATTCAACTTCAACACCCTGTATCTTTTTAATGAAGCATTATAGGAAAAATTTTTATAAGACATACCCTCTCTAAAATTGTTCGAAGAACATGGGGTTTCATTTTTGGTCACCACATATGAATCACCCTGTGATATATATATATATATATATATATATATATATATATATATATATATATATATATATATAAAGATATATATATATATATATATATATATATATATATATATATATAAAGATATATATATATATATATATATATATATATATATATATATATATATATATATATATATATATATATATATATATATATGTATATATATATATATCCGAGCGATAACTCAAAAAATACTAAACTGATTTCGATCAAACTTGGCAAAAATCTTACTTGGGCAAAAACCGAGGTCGAGTTCGTTAATCAGCCTTTATCTTCACGTTTTTCCGGTGGAAAATCGGAGAAAACTGTTTGAAAATGCTATATTTTTGTAAGTATCATAGTAACCGGAATAAGACTTTACATGTGGCTAGAAATAGTGCAAATAAACATAAAACAACGAAAAATTTATATAATTAATGAATTAGAAGTAAGTATATATGTTTATTAAAAACTAAAACAACCACTCTTTTTCTTTCTAAATCAAAATCAATAAAGCTGAGCGTTGAGACATTTTATCAAAAACACTAGCTTAGCTGATTTTTCTGTCCCCAATTTGTTTCGCACTTTACTGTGAACAAAATTAAATGAAGAAAAAATTCGTTCTACTCCTGCAGATGATGCTGTAGCTGTGTGCAGTTGTCTGCAGACCACCAATCAAATACAGCTGTTTTTTTGTAACAACTCTTTAGAAACAAGTACTCCATTTAACGGTGCTGTTCTAACATGCAATTTTACCAATCTTTCTATTAAATTAGTATTTTTATAATGACTGTTAATAAATTGTAAGGCAGAATCCGTTTCTTCTGGTAAAAGCTTATCTTGGGGCATTTTTGGGTTTAGCATGTTTGTTAAAAATGTGCTGGTGTCATAGCGTGTTGGTATCTTTTTACAGCTGTTTTAAATTAAGCTAAACTAAAACTATTGCACTCCTGAAGTTCTTGTAGGAGTTCTTTCCATATCAAGAAACAGTCACACAAAAACACTTATCGCATTTAATCTTGTTGAGAGCATAAGCTATAGACTTCAGTTTGGATAATAATCCTTCAGCCATTTTTTTAATGCCAATATTTTGTACTTTTACCCGTATGTTACTATCAATTTCGTCGTGTTTGTCTACTATTTCCATTGTTTTTGTCCAGTTAGTTAAATAACTTTCAATTGGATTGGCACATTGTGTTCCATCTCACTTCTATTGTGTGCCAGTTAAAAAAAACAGTTGACCACTTCAAAAAAATTGTAAGCTTTTTGATCCTACCTAGATTATCCAAAAGACAACGACAGCAACATTAATTAATCTAAGTTTCAAATTTAAATTATTTATTAATGACTACCCGACAGAGATGAGACAGTTTTTTTTTAATAAATGCTCAGCAAGAACAAAGTTAATCTTAATAGTTAAACAAAGACAAAGAACCTCGGTGGTTCAGGGGTAAGAACGTGTGCCTCTGAACCGAAGGGTACTGGGTTCGATCCCAGGGTACTCCTTTCACTTTTTCAGTGCAAACTAAAATTAACATCAACCGAGGTTCTGGCATTGTATTTGAGCAAATTGAATGTCTGCACGTTCCGCCCTTCGGAGGGGGCGTAAAGCCGTCGGTCCCGGGTCCATTCGATGTTGGGCACGTTCCTACCCTCCTTACAGAAAGGCAGGGGTTCGGCAAAATTTCCAGGATAGTGAGGTGAAACTGCTCCCTGGCGTCGGTGATTGGCCATAGTCGCGGAAATAAAAGTTATTGCGTCAGTTTATAAATATAATCAAATTAATACTTACTATTTGGTGAATCTTGACCAATATCTCATATTTGTAATACTTTCATTTCAAGACTCTGACACTCGATAGATGTTGCTTAACAAATATATCTAAATAACGTCAAGTTTTACAAAGCAGTTGAACCCGCTGGGAACTTATTAAGGGAATTTGATGTTAAATTAAAAAGCAGAAGTAAAACACAATTACAAGTTATTTATTAAATAATAATAAGGTTTGGTATGGTATGCAGTGCTATGTAAAATATAAATCACCAAATCATTGGCAAATATAAATATAAACGTGGCAGGTATTTTTCCTTGTTAATCGCCTGGATGATTTAGTTTTAGTCAACCTAATCGAGCCGGTTTTTCCAACAAAAAAGTTTTTTTTTTAATTCTGTTAGTGAATTAATAAAAACTCTGGACGCAGCAAGTGCGTTATGGTAGTGAATTTTCATAAAACTGTTTTTATTGAAAATATGTGTTTTCTTTTTAAGAAAGCAGGCATCCATTTTGGTTACCAGTATAACCTACATAGTAAAAACAATGTGCCATGTTTCATAAAAATAACTTTATTGTGTGAAAATGTACAAAAATTTCCAAAAGTAAACTTAAAGTGTTCCAGGAAAAACTCGTTTCTTGGTCCACCTTATAGGTTAATAGCAAATTGGGCTATTCAAATATGAAGCATTTGATCAAAATTCGCTACCATAACGCACTTGCTGCTTCCAGAATTTCTTTTCTTATAAACATGCTTTACATTTCGATTGAAAATGCAAAAATGCAATAACATAAAGCGTGTTTAATTTTAAAAAAAAAGAGAAAATTTGTATCACTAACGACTTATGCGCCACACTGTGATTGTAGAAATATTTTTTAATATGTAGCTCAAGACACCTTATAATTAATATATACAAATTTTTTTTCATATCTTGTATAATAACGGATATATTGAGCTTTATTGATTTTTTACGAAAATTTGACAAAAATTATATACCATTAAACGATAAACTCTATAGCTAAGACTACTGCCAAGCATCAGAGAAAGGGTCTATTTGAAATGAATTTTCTGGAAACATTTTAGTAAAATGAAGGACAAAGACGGTTGAAACTAAGACTTCAGGGTTTGTAAAACATCCTTCTTGAGACATTTGATTTCCATAGCCCGTATTAGATTCAAGTTATTTGCCTAAATGTTGCCGATTTTGACGTTTCAAATCGCAACTTTGACGGTTTGAGGAAAACCCCAATTTATTTTTCTTTAAATGCCTATAACTTTTTTGTCTTCCGACCTAAGTTGCTAAATTTTGGTAGGTAACTTACCTATAAGGATATAAACGGGCGTGCCAAATTTGGTTGCCCTTACTTTGTTAATTCCGGAGATATAAATTTTTTTTGAAAGAAAATACAAAATTTTCCGGGAAAACCTGGGCAGATTTTCCTGGATAACGAACTTGTCCAAGCTATTTGCAAAAGGAATTTATTCACCAAATTTAATCAAAATCGGCCTATTATTTTTTGAGTTATCGGTGTGATACATATATATATATATATATATATATATATATATATATATATATATATATATATATATATATATATATATATATATATATATATATATATATATATATATATATATATATATATATATAAACATATATAAACATATAAAAATTGAAACTGACCCCGGATATGTGTTCTGGGGGGCCTAATTAGCGCTCATTTGAAGAAATTTTTTCAAAATTCAAAAGTCGGGATCTCCTCATTAGTGAATTTTTTCAAGAAAATTCACTAAAAATTTACTAATATTAACAATAAAAAAATGTCTGCTGACATGGTTACTTTATCTAACTTGTGTTATTTTCTGTGAGTTTCATTTTATATAAGAATCCATTATGGTGAACTAAACCCTGATAGCTTCTGCGATCATTTTAATAGTTTTTTAACACAGCAAGTGAAAACAAACAAAATGTTCCTACTTCTGAATTCATTAAAGTCAAGAAGTCAATTCATTATTCAAGTAACTCACCTACTTGAAAAATTAATCAACCAATATTAACGTTAATATTCTTATTCTTTGATTCCCAATGTAAGAAACATATGCAATCATTTACTATTTAACCTCAAAAACAGAACTGTCAAATCATAATAAATGAACAAAACACGTTATTATTCTTTAGTTTCCAATTTTAAAATCATATACAATCATTTACTTAACCTCAAAACAGAACTGTCAAACCATAATAAAAATTTCGGGACGCAGCAAGTGCGTTATAGTGGCGAATTTTCATAAGAATTGTACGCTATAATTATAGGGCATATTAGTAAAGTAAATACTTTAAACTTACACAGTCTTTGAAGATCGATTTTAGAGGTCCTAGTACGTACACATTTGAAGAATTCTTGCGAAAGCGTTACCATCGATATCTTTCTATTATTAAAAAAAAATCGTGTGCTCTAACTCCTTTTGAGAAAAATGCCGATAACTCAATTTTCTATGAAGCTAATAAATTAAATTTTGCTATATCTGTAGATAGTGTAAGTCTCTTTAAAAGAAACTTGTATTCCAAATTTCATTAGTTATACAAAACATTTCCAGAAGGAAACTTAATTCATATTTAGAAAAGTAAAGTATCTGCTAAATTATAAGCGTAGCAGTTATTTTTCCTTATTAACCGCCAGTATGATTTTGGTTTAGTCAACCTAATTAAACCGGTTTTTAGTGAATTTTCATTAAGACAATTCACTAATAGAGAAGTATCGATGGTAACACAAAAATTTTTGTTATCAATCTTGAATTGGTTATGTAATTTTGTATCTTAGCAAGTTATTTTATTATCAATTTGGCTTTTAATATGGATGTGTGAAATATTCCTAATTTTAAAAAGGTGATTGCATTTTCTGTTGTTACAATGATTTCATGCACGTTGTTTAACAAATACCCTATCTGCGTGACTAATTCCAAGTGTTTTATTCTGTGGGAATGTGTTAACTGTTCGCTCCTGAGACTATCAATGGTGGTGGTCGCTCAGACCACGGCATGGTCACTGCTTCCTGCGCAATGCAACCCGAGGTCACACAGTCATCACACCCACGTATCGTTTGGCACTACAACTCCGCAAACTGGGACGAAATGCGGGATTACTTTTCCTCATTTCCATGGGCGTCTGTCTGCTTCTCTCATCCTGACCCCTCTGATATCTCACAAAACGTCACCGAAATTATCCAAGCTGGCATGGAATTATTTATTCCACGTACACAGAAAACCACTTCAGCCACTCAAAAGCCCTGGTTCTCTAAATCCTGTGACAAGGCCAGACTTGAAAAGATCAAAGCTCACAAAACGCTTCTACACAATCCCAGTCAAGAAAATCGTCAAGCATTTAACGACGCAAGAAACCGCTATGTCCGCATTCTTTCTGATGCCAAAAACTCGTTTAATAACCACATCAAAAACAAAGTCCTCTCAAGCTCCAACGACAGCAAACCCTTCTGGACTTGCTAAATCTATTGGGAATAATTTCTGCAAAAGCACGTTCCCACCTCTTGTCTCAGGGGATGAAATTGTTTCTACCGCCCTGGGTAAGGCTGAAGTTTTTGCTTCGCTGTTCGCTGGCAATTCTACTCTCAACCCACCTCCAAATGTTCAACCACCAACAGTCCCCAATGTCGCACCTAAAATGACGGATATCATTTTCAAAACTAAAAAGGTACGAAAGAGGCTCTCTTCTCTTAATACCAGGAAAGCCTCTGGCCTTGACGAGATCCCAGCAATTGTTCTCAAAAAATGCGCACCAGAGCTTGCTCCTGTCCTGACTCGTCTGTTTCAGATATCTTATAATAAAGGCATATTCCCTAGTAACTGGTAAACTGCTCGAGTACAACCCATCCCCAAGAAAGGATCTAAAGCGCTTCCTAGCAACTACAGGCCTATTTCTCTCCTTTCAGTCGTCTCTAAAGTGATGGAAAAGTTATATAAACACCGAACTACTAATATTTCTTGAAAAACACAGTCTAATCCACGACAGGCAGTATGGATTCCGTCAGCGCAGATCGACAGCCGACCTCCTTTCCTTTGTCACCCATTCTTGGAACAATTTTATGGAACTACACGGTGAATCTCAGATTGTTGCTCTAGACATATCCAAAGCATTCGACCAGGTCTGGCACTCAGCGCTGCTTAATAAACTTCCGGCCTATGGCCTACCACCAAAACTTTGTACCTGGACAGCAAATTTCCTCTCCAACAGGAGCATTTCTGTTGTTGTGGATGGCCATTCCTCTAAACTGTATCCAATTAATGTTTTGTTTCTTCTCCACATTAATGACCTCCTCTCTAGCACATCCAACCCAGTTCACAGTTACGCGGACGACAGCACCCTTCACTCAAATATACAATATTCTAAGCCTGTCTCTTTAGCACAATTAGATGAGGATCGCAGACTCATGGAGGGTTCTGTCTCCGTGGATCTCCAAAAAATATTAGACTGGGGAAGTAGAAATCTTGTACAATTCAACCCCACCAAATCTCAGTCTTGCTTTCTTTCTCATAAGAGATACACCAACCCTAGACCCATCACAATGAACAACCAAGTTATTCAAAGTAATGAGTCCTTTTCTCTTGTTGGCATTTCTGTGGATCGAAATCTTAATTGGCACCAACATGTCACATCAATTGCAGAAGCGGCTGCTAAGAAATTAGGTTTCCTCTTCCGGGCTCGCAAATACTTTTCACCAGCTAATCTCTATACCTTATATACTTCACAAATAAGGCCAAACCTCGAATACTGCTCCCACATCTGGGGTGCTGCTGCCGCTTCTACACTCGCTATCCTGGACTCCATTCAGAAGAGAGCTATACGTCTCATCGGTGACCCTACCCTCACCCAAAGGCTGCCATCCCTTGCCCACCGACGTGCCGTTGGTGACCTCTCTCTCTTTTATAGATATCTGCACGGGCACTGCTCAGAGGAGCTTTCCTCCATAGTTCCTCCACCTGCTGTCCCCAACAGATCTACCAGGGGAACAGAGCGAATGCACCCCTTCAGTGTCCAGGTCACCAGACATAGAACATCTTGTTATGCCCGCTCTTTTGTCCCGAGGACTTCCAAGTTGTGGAATTCCTTGCCGGCGTATGTTTTTCCTTCTCCTCCGAACCTGCAAACCTTCAAGTCCAGAATTAACAAGTTGCCTCTTTCCTCCTTGTCAACACCCACGGTACGATAGTATTTAGGCTGTAAGCCCTCGTGGTGTGTTGTTAAAATTAAGAAAAATAATTAAATTAACTGTTCGCTCCTGAGACTATCAATGGTGTATTCTAGTTCGTTTATTCTTTTTGATATTGTGTCCTGATTATGACAACTTTGTTATGGTTTGAATTCTGAAATTGCTTCCAACATTATAGAAGTGTGTGAGCTCATTAATTTGTCGATTTTATTGTGATCTTTTGTCAATAATTCCAGCGCCTGATATATGTGTTCACCGTCTTGTGTCGAGATTACCTGTGATTGATGTAAAAATCGATCCTAATCCTAATCCTAATCATACCACGCCTCTTTCTGTTATTGTTGATATTTATATTACTACTAGAACCTCGGTGGTTCAGGGGTTAGAACGTGTGCCTCTGAACCGAAGGGTACTGGGTTCGATCCCAGCGTACTCCTTTCCCTTTTTAGTACAATCTGTAACATTAACATCAACCGAGTTTCTGGCATTGTATTTGAGCAAGTTGAATGTCTGCACGTTCCGCCCTTCGGAGGGGGCGTAAAGCCGTCGGTCCCGTGTCCATGCGATGTTGGGCACGTTAAATATCCCTACCATCCTTACAGAAAGGCTGGGGTTGGGCAAAATTTCCAGGATAGTGAGGTGAAACTGCTCCTTGGCGTCGGTGATTGGCCATAGTCGCGGAAATAGGCCGACGTTAAAGAAACAAACACACACACACACATATTACTACTAGCTATATATGGAAAGATCCTGTAAAATGTACCATCTATGCAACTTATCGTAAAATTAAGAGTTAATATAAAATTGTGATATTCTAATTGGTAGTCTCTCGTCCTTAATTTTACTGCCTCTGTATAATACTGTTCTATTTTGTCATAATCGTCATGTAATTGTATTAACTCATGTACGTGCAGTAGTTAACATATGTTGTTTTCTGAGTAAGCTTTCCCTATTTTTCTGGGTAGTATGCCTGGATTGTCCGTCAAGTCTTGTATCTGGGAATTTATTCCTGCGGTGACGAACCCGAAAGGCGTAAATTACGTAAATGTGATATAGTCTGTTCGTCATTTTTGTGGTTTATTAAAATAGCTTTATGTTCTAAAAGTGAAAATATCGAGTAAGGTCCTGAAAATTGATTTTTATGTTTTTTTTTGTGAAATCCGGGAGGAACCTTTTTGTACACGACGTCGCCCTCTTTAAATGGTTGACTGGTATTTTTGTTAGTTCTCTGCAGCGTTTTAATTTTTTTAATTTTCAATCAGACTTCGTACTATGTCGTAAATAATTTGCACGAATTATTTGTGTCTGACGTTATATTCTTGGGTCATTATTACTTCCGGGTCATAGTTGAACATTCGGCTATACAGCCAAATATTAAGTCAAAAGGTGGTTCCAATGTTTGTGAGTGGCGGCAAAGACGCGGACGAGCCCTAAGGGAAAAAAGTTTGATATAATAGTATAATACACATGTTGCAGAGTAACACGAAGAAACAGGAATGAACAGCTCGCTGAAGGCGGGCTGTCTATTTATAACAAACCGCTCGGGAGTGGTTCCATTGTTTCGTAGAGGTGACCTGAAGTCTTGCTGACTCGGTTTAGTGCGTTGTTCTCAAGGTTTCCTCTATTATGCTGATTTCAAGGTGCCTTCTTATGATTGTGTTGATTATGATGTCAGCGTTCTTGAATGGTTACAATGTTTATTGTTGGTGGTTCATTGATCTCGCGTCTGTTTCGTTTTCAAGTTTCCACCCTGTATAAGATTTTACATAATATAATTGACTGTTCAGAAGTGCTATCTTTTTTTGTACTTTAACGTTGGTCTATTTCCGCGAGTATGGACAATTACATACGCCATGAAGCTGTTTCACCTCCCTATCCTAGAAATTGGGAGTGTAGGGATATTTAACGTGCCCAACATTCCAAGGACACGGAACCGCCGGCGCTACGCCCCCTCCAAACAGCGGAACGTGCAGACATTCAACTTGCTCAAATACAATGCCACAACCTCGGTTGATGTTAATATTACAGTATGTACTGAAGAAATTAAAGGGAAACGCTGGGAATCGAACCCAGTACCCTTCGGTTCAGAGGCACACGTTCTTAGAAGTGCTATAACAGATCAATATTTATCTATCTAGAATAAATGGAGCAGAACCATGTTATTTTATGATCAGGCCCGGACAAACCTTATGTTTAAGTTACCTATTTATACAATGTGTAGCTGTTGTAACACGATATCTTCTGATTGTGATATGTCCCATGATAATTTAAAAACACTTTTATGCACAGCTAGTGAATTATTATACTTGTTTTATCTTCACTAAGTGAAGAATAAGAATTATTCGGCCAATGGGATTATCTCACTATCATGAGGATTTCACTGGGATACAATACGAGGGATATGTCAAGACAAGTGTATACAGAATATATAATGCGAAATGAGGTAATCATTAACAAGGATTCTAACACTTTCTGGTGTTTTGCCAATTCCAATATACGAACAGATCCAGGATTTACATGTTTTTGAACGAACGAGTGTTAGATACACCGCAAACAATTATTGACAGCTTTCAATATTTCTTTGTTGGTATATATAGCGTCTCAAGTGACTTTGAACCCCATGTCCTTCAGGAACGAGTGCAGGAGTGTGATTTGGCGGTACATCACATTTCTATGTTGGTTGTTCAGAAAGCCCTGAGGAAACTGAAGTATAAATTTACTAGTGATGTTGGTGGTGTTCCAAGTGTTCTTGTGCGTGGTTGTTCCTTGGATTTTGAATATTCTTTATATATTATTTTCAAGGAGTGTCCCATAATTAGGGGTGGTCAGCTGGCAAGTGTTATAGACTATTGTCGTGTGTCTGTTTTGTCTAATTTTGCAAAGGTTTTTTTGCTCTTCTTGAATTTGTTTATCCATGTATAATATTCAATGAGTTCTAGACAGCACGAGTTTATAAGGAATATGTCAACAGCCACAAATATTCTATCATTTACAGAGTGTGTTTAAGGCTATTGGTGATCATGAGTAGATTGATGTAATTTATACAGACTTCTGAAAGTCATTTGAAACGGTGGATCACAGATTGCTGCCGAATAAGCTTTTGGAGCGGGGTTTCCATACAAATTTAGTTGCAATGTCATTATACTTTCATGAAAGGGTAGAAGTGGTGGTATTCAATGGTCATAGATCTCACACTATCATTGAATCGTTTGGTATACCCCAAAGTTCAGTATTTGGGCCGATTTTATTGAACATCTTTATTAATGATCTTCTAGCTCACATTTCGAACAGGCCACTTTCATATGCCAGAAGGGCGGGTCAATAAGTCCGTGACTTTTTGAATGAAACACAGGTTTTTTGACAAAAAATCATTTTATTTCTCAACATAGTCCCCTTTGAGCTCTATACACTTCGTCCAACGTTTCTCCAATTTTTTTATCCCTTCCAAAAAATAAGATTTGTCGAGGTCTTCAAAATAGGTATTTGTTTGTGAGATGATTTAATCATTGGAGTCAAATCTCTTTCCGCCGAGCCATTTCTTTAAGTTTTGAAACAAGAAATAATCACTCGGACCTAAATCCGGGCGGATGAGGAAGCAATTCATAGCCCAATTTATGTAATTTTGCCATGGAGACTACACATGTGTGCACCCTTGCATTGTCTTGGTGGAAAAGAATTTTTTCTTGGCCAAATGCGGTCGTTTTTTCTTCAAATCGTCATTGAATCGGCCGAATAAGTTGGTATAATATTCGTCATTGATTGTTCTTCCCTTTTGAAGGTAATCAATGTGGATTATAACGCGTGCGTCCCAAAAAAAAAACGGTCGCCATGACTTTATTGGCTGACAAACCCACCTTGGCCTTCTTCGGCGCCGATTAACACGGAGAAACCCACCGTTTTGAGTGCTGCTTGGTCTCTGGTGTGTTGTGGTGAATCTATGTTTCGTCCACGGTTACGAAACGGCGCAAAAACTCGTCCCTATTGCGGTTGAACAACGCCAAACACTCCTTCGAAGTTGTCACACGATTGCGTTTGTGGTCGATTGTGAGCAAACGCGGCACCCATCTTGCGGATAGCTTTCTCATACCCAAATGATCATGCAAAATCGAAACCACCCTGCCATGTGATATGCCTATGGCTTCCACACTCTCCCTCACTTTCAATCTTGGATCGGCCAACAACATATCGTGATTTTTTTCAATTGTTTCGGGTGTGGCGACCTCAATGGACGTCCAGAACGTTCGGCGTCATTTGTGCTTGTACGGACGTAACGAAATTCAGTAAACCACTTTCTTACCATCTAAATTTATGGTGCAGAATCCCCATACTATTTATCAAGTTTAGCCTTGGTTTGAGTGATGCTTTTTTCCGCAAAAAATAATGTTTGATGAGCACACTTTTTTCCAATTTCGTTATTACTCAAGAGGTTGTCTGCTTTCAATGGCTATCTAACACAAACTAAACGATGCAGCTTGTTCAAAATTTGAGAGGAGTCAACTGACAGATGCTTGTTGACAGGAGCAGTGTTGCCCTTCCTGTGAAGAGGCGGGAAATTCAAAAAGTCACGGACTTATTGGACCCGCCCTCGTATGAAGATCTTTCTCGCCGGTACTAGCGACTGTTCTTCCCTACACGCTGGTTTTGACCGGCTTCATCATTGGTGTGTGTTGATAGCAGTCACAATTTAACTCACATACGAATATATGTGATGCTCTAACGTCTTCCTCAAAAAACACGCAGTTTATTATGAGATGTTAGATAGTTTTCTTTCGAAAAAATTCATAATATTTCATTGCAACTATTAGATTTTTTGATAACTTGAATATCATTTTTATCAATGTTATGAAGTTGCATATGATAAACATGCGGATCCCAGTTTTCAATTCTAGATGCAACTGACTTTTAACCTTTCTTTACCATCAACAAATGTAGCTCTGAGGTCGCCAATAGATGTGATGCGTAGGATAGTAAATGACATTAGTGAAGGCATTGACATCTTTGATAATATGCTGCATATTTCTGGAAAGTCTCCAAAGATTGTTGATATTTTTAACATGTAATTGTTTTGATTTTCTGCTGTAAGATTAAGTTTATTGATATTCTATTTGTTATATTTTTATAGTTCGTCTTGGTCTTGTATGGGAATTTTCCTGTTAGACATAGATAAGTAAATAAATGCATATAAAGTTTTTTTTGTTTGTTTTTGTTTTGTATTTTGCATTGTATACCTTATGTAAGTTTTTTTACAATGTTGCAAGTGTCCTGTAATTGGGTCTCTTTTTTGGCCTGTTAGACAATAAATCATTATTATTATCAAATCTATATATATATATATATATATATATATATATATATATATATATATATATATATATATATATATATATATATATATATATATATACAGGGTGGCTCATTAGTGCGAGGAAGTACGATATATCCTTTAATATTCAGAATTTTGAAAAATGTTTTATACAAAAGTTGTTGGGAATGACGAGGGGCATATTTTAAAAATATTTGTAACTATACAGGGTGTTACCTAAAAGTAGGGCAATATGTAATTTTTTTATTTTAAATGACACCATATGTTTTTTTGTTTTTTATCGGATTTGCCATAAAATTCTCTATATGGTACAGTTATTTGTTTTCCAAAAATTTGCGGTGTTGTCAAGTAAATAATTATTTATTGAAAATTTTAACAAAAACATAGTAGAAATGCGGCTGCCACTCCTCTAATATTGAAAAGAATTAAAAGGTTTTCGCCATCGTCAAAGCTGAACCTTTAATAAAGTTACCGAACTTAACAAAACTCATTTAATTTGTACAGGGTGTGTTTAAAAAAAATCGAAATTTCTAAATTTTACTATGAAAAAACTTGATTTTTTTAAATGGAACACCCTGTATTTTATTAGCCTATCTTGTAGCCTACTTCCTTACCTTCAAATTTTGTTATGAGGATGATTCTCAAAAAATGCATAGTTTTTGAGATAAATCCATTTTTATGAAAAATGGCTTAACCCCGTCTTGCCTATAGAGGAACAAGAATAATTGGTAGGTAGGCTAGAACATAATAACTCAATCACTCAAATGCAACTACTACTACCTACTTTGTAAATGAAATTAACGTTTTTAAATGGATTGATTTTTAACAGCAAGAGGTTTCCGAGGATGATTCTATTTTTAAAAAATTTTTAATACTCACTTCTATTTTTTATTCAAAGCATTTATAAACTAATAATAATCATTATCAACAATAAATAAAACATTAGGTATACTACAGTAAATGCTCAATATGGCCACCATTATTATTTACACAAATTTCAATTCGTCTTTCAAAAGATTGACTCACGTTAGTTGGGACATTGTAATCAATATTTCTGAAAACTTCTCTAATTCGCTGTTTCATGTCATCTTTTGTAGTGGGCGGAATTTGGTAAACCTGATTTTTGACGTATCCCCACAAAAATAAAACTATTTTGGTGATATCGGGTGAACGAGGGGGCCATCTCACTGGGCACCTCTTCCTATCCATCTACCAGGAAAAGCGTTTTGAAGGTGTTCATGGATTGCTGCCGCATGATGCACTGGAGCACCATCGTGTAAATACGACATTCTCTTTCTAATATAGTCTGGTAACTGATGAAGCAATCTTGGCAATTCATTTTGGAGAAACTCGAAGTAAACTTGCCCTGTTAAACGCTCTTCGAAAAAGTAAGGCCCAATAACATAATGTCCTATTATACCACCCCCCATACATTCAATGACCACCTTGTCTGGCTATGTGTTCTTATAAACTGGGGATTAGAAGTCGCATAGTAGTGAAAATTGTGGGGATTTACATTTCCATTTCTGTGGAAAGTGGCTTCATCAACAAATAAAACATAATCAAAAAAGCGTCCGTCTTGCTGAATCTTCTGCTGCGTCCACTGACAAAAAATCATTCTGGCTTCATAATTTTGGTTATTTAACTCTTGCAAGAGTTGTATGTGATATGGGTGTAGTTTATTACTACGAAGAACCCTTTGAACAGTGCGTCTAGATAAATCAGTTTCATTTTCAATGGCTCTTTGTGAAATATGCGGATTTTCAGTTATTTTCAGTAGAACAGATAACTGATTTTCTTCTGAATTGGCGGGCTTGGTTCGCTCACCTTTTTCGTAATTCACTCTTCCAGTACGAGAAAAGCGGTCTAATAATTTCTCAAATGCTTCCTTTCTTGGCGGTGGTCTTTGCGGAAAAGTCTGATGATATAATCTAACGGCTAATAAACAATTTTTATCACTAGCCCCTAATGTGAATATCATATCGACAAGTTCTTCTTTGGAAAACTTTTTTTTTTTAACTTTACAATTTCTTCATCAACTATGCAAATTTACTTCGGAAATTACTTGACAGTTTGCTTAAAATAAATTAGTATGACAGTTGTTTGAAATTGAAAGTCTGAATAGTCTACTAATAATTATTATTGTTCCGTATAGGGGAGACCATTTTTCATAAAAATGGATTTATCTCAAAAACTATGCATTTTTGAGAATCATCCTCATAACAAAATTTGAAGGTATGGAAGTAGGCTACAGGATAGGCTAATAAAATACAGGGTGTTCCATTTAAAAAAATCAAGTTTTTTCATAGTAAAAATTTAGAAATTTCGATTTTTTTTAAACACACCCTGTACAAATTAAATGAGTTTTGTTAAGTTCGGTGACTTTATTAAAGGTTCAGCTTTGACAATGGCGAAAACCTTTTAATTCTTTTCAATATTAGAGGATTGGCAGCCGCATTTCTACTATGATGTTTTTGTTAAAATTTTCAATAAATAATTATTTACTTGGTAACCGCAAATTTTTGGAAAACAAATAACTGTACCATATAGAGAATTTTATGGCAAATCCGATAAAAAACAAAAAAAAACATATGGTAAATTTAAAAAAAACTTACATGTTGCCCTACTTTTAGGTAACACCCTTTATAGTTACAAATATTTTTAAAATATGCCCCTCGTCATTCCCAACAACTTTTGTATAAAACATTTTTCAAAATTCTGAATATTAAAGGAGATATCATACTTCCTCGCACTAATGAGCCACCCTGTATATACAGGATAACTATATTCCTCAAGTCAAAATTGATATGATTTAACAAATTTCCTTCTCTACATGCTTTTCTCAATTAAATTTAATTATCTCTTGAAATCTTCTAGTGTCAGATGATAACAGTTCTGTCCAGTCGTCTCCATGGCAGCGCGACCATTCGTGGAAGCAACCTACTCCTCGTCGCAACCTGTCCAAGGAACTAGCTTTCGTCTTCTATAGGCCACCACAATTCAGACAGTCGTGTAAGAAAAGTCGAAAACGTAGACAGCCTTACTCTACAGTTCCGGAACCGGATGATTCCAAAGTGCAGTGCAATGACCGAACAGCCCTCGCTACTAAGGACAGTGTGTGCAATAATAAAGTGAGACGGTCCCGATGTGCCCCCAAGAGACCATCCATTCACGCAATAACCGAGAGTCTGCTCAGTAAATGTACTAATGCAGTCTCCGCCAACAATACACCCCCACGTAATGAACTGGTGTCGCCGAGAAAACGTTTCCTGCGTGAAATGGAGAAGGACAAGGTGGTACTGGAGGATAACGGACAGAAGAGGAGCCGCAACAAGACGCCGCTAGCCCAGCCTTCCCATACAAATGTTGTCACATCAACTGCCACAGTCATGGTGAAGAGTAACAGCACAGGAAGTCCCGTCCGGGTGAATGGGACAGCTGAGGAGCCAAAACCCACCAAGAACTGTAGTTACAGCATCACTTCTTTACTGGCAGATGACAGGAATACCCGTCGTTCTCCTAGTAACTCGCCTAGTCACTACGTCGCTATGACACAGCCCCAGCAGTACTGCTCCCCTTCCCCGGACGAAAGGTGGTACTCAGATAGTGTGGACAAGATGCGTTCTATGGATTTGTCAGTAAGTGTTTTTTGACCCTTTTTTTATAATTGTAAATTTCAATTTTTGGTAATATGATAGAATGCATGCTAGCAGCGTGTATGTGAATGGACTGCATGTGTGTAAGGTTTATTCAAAGCGGGAATTTCAAACTGGGTTCATAACACAAGAAACTCTAAATCACATACCATCCATTACTTCTGTGTGAACGATATGGGTAGTTCTCAATCGTCTGTTACAATATTTAAATGGAATTTCTTAACTATGAGTTCATCAATACGATGGGAATTTTATTATCATTTGAGATGAACCAGCCTCTTAAATGAGAATATAAAGAAATAATGGAACTCTGCATTTTAGAAAAATCATAAGTCTTAGCTTAGTTCGTACCTTTGCACTAGCACATCTATCCACTGTTGATTTGACATGCGAGCTCTTGAAGGTTGTTGCTTTGAAAGGTGTGCATTATACTATTTATGATGCGAGGCAAAAATTCTAGTTTCCAAATGTGCAAATTGCTTCTGAAAAGGTTGTCATCTTAGACTCTTCGACAGTTTTTTGCCATGCAATGTTTGGAGGTTAACTGACATTCATGATCTTGGAATGTCAACTCGTAACCATCGACGTACGTTGCCCTGTCTTGCATTATCAATTTCAATTTTTGATATTTCATTATAAAATACGTTATTTTAAATTGTAAAATTGGAAATTGATAGTTGAAACATCAAAGTTTTCATTGTGACCCAGTTTTTCAAATGTAAGAATTGCTTAATTCAAACTCTACAGGTGATGAAACTGTACCTCCTATACAATATCAATGGTAATAAATTTAAATTATAAACTGACGAGAGACAAATTTCCTAACCTTACTAATGTGGTCTAATACCCTGTTGAGAGAGTCCGAGTTTTAAAGGTTCCTTACAATCAGCAGTGGGGATTAAAAATATTCTACTTTTTAGCGAATAAAAAAAAGAAAATATATTCGCTAATGAGGAGATCTGTGTTTATATATATATATATATATATATATATATATATATATATATATATATATATATATATATATATATATATATATATATATATATATATATATATATATATATATATCCGACCGATAACTCAAAAAATAATGAACCAATCTTGATCAAATTTGGTGAGTACCTTCCTTTTGCAACTGGCTTGGATAAGTTCGTTAGCCAGAAAAATCGGACCAGGTTTTCCCGGAAAATGTTGTGTTTTCCTTCTAAAAAATTCATATATCCGGAAATAACAAAGTAAGGCAACCAAATTTGATACGCGTGTTTGTATTATAAAGAGTCTACTCTGTACCAAAATTTAGCTCTCTAGCTTTAAAGACAAAGAAGTTATGGGCAGTTAAAGCAACAAATTTTGGAGTTTTCCTCAAAACGTCAAACTCGCAATTTTAAACGTCAAAATTGGCAATGTTTAGGCAAAGAACGTGAAACAAATACCGATTGTGAAAAGAAAATGTTGCAAGCAGAGTGTTCTGCAAACCCTTAAGTTTTAGGTTCAACCGTCATTGTCCTTCATTTTACTAAAATATTTACAAAATATTCATTTCAAATAGACCCTTTCTTTGATGCTTTGGCTGTCAGTTTAGTTAAGTTGATGCTTTTTTCGGTATTTATTTGTAGGTTTAGTGAAGTTTATGGTTTAACGGTCTATAATTGTTTTTAAGCTAATTTTCGTAGAACAAATTCGTAAATGCATTTTTGCATTTTTTTTATCGAAATATGATGCATTTGTAAGAAAAAAAAATCTGAACGCAGTAAGTCCGTTTTGGTAATGAATTTTCGGTCAATTTGCAGTTTAGCTCCCGAACACTTTTCAAAAAACTGTTTTCAGAAACCTTCCTTGCCCCCCCCCCCCTGGATCCACAAACCCCAACAAAAATTTTTTGTTCACACCCCCAAGGAAGGTACGGGACCAGGAGTGAGTAGGGGTGTATAGTTTTTTTTAGCTAATTTTCGTGGAACAAATTCGTTAATGCATTTTTGCATTTTTTATCGAAATATGATGAGTTTGTAAGAAAAAAATCTGGGCGCAGTAAGTGCGTTTTGGTAGCGAATTTTCGGTAAATTTGGAGTTTAGCTCACGAACGCTTTTCAAAAAACTGTTTTCAGAAACCTGTCTAGCAAGATCCCAAGAAAAATTTACGGAACCAGGAGTGGGTAGGGGTGCTGGGCGGGGTTGGTACTAAAAAGGAAATATGAGCAGAAAATTCGAATAAAACGGGCTTGAAAGCTGTCTTTTTCACATCTTGATACCATATCCCCCTTAAACCCTGCCTACCTCGCACTGCACCCCTATCCCCCCAGGTGCAGTAAATTCCTTGGCGGGTAGGAACAAGACATTTTTCTTGTGGTTTATGCAGCGAGGGTGGTTCTATGCACGCGAGGGGGAAGGAAAATCCCCACGAGGAAGCACCCACCCACCACCCCTGCCGCAGGTCGAACCGGCGGGTGGGGGTATGCTTCGTTGTAGGCATCCCCCCACCCTCGTGTGCATACAACAACCCTCGTTGCATAAACCACAAGAAAAACGTCTTGTTCATACCCCCCCCCCCAAGGAAGTTAGGTGGCCTGGGGCAAATAGGGGTGCTGTGCGGGGTTGGCAGGGTTTAATGGGGATATGGCTTCAAATAGGCAGCTTTCAAGCAGTTTTTGGATATTTTCAAACCATAAGTAATTTTGATAAAATATAGTACATTGTTTCTACTACATGGCTATACCGACAATCAGATTGATGCCTGCTCGCATTTGCTATTAAAAACATTTTTATGGAAATTCACTTCCATAACACATTTTCTGCATCCAGACTTTTGAAAAATGTTTATATATTTTCAAACAATAAATTTATTTCGATGAAATATAGTACATTGTTTGTACTATATAGGCAACCAAGTTTGATGCCTGCTTTCATCAAGGAAACACATTTGCTATTAAAAATATTTTAATGAAAATTCGCTACCATAACGCACTTACTGCGTCCAGAGATTTTTTTTATTATAGAAAACTTTAAAGCCTAGAAACATAAAGCATCATTTTAATAGCAAAATTGAAAGTCAGTTCGATATTATTATTATTTTAATCAATATTTATTACCTGTTTAAATTTTGTATTGTGAAATACAAAAAGCTAATGCTTGTGGATTTTGGTTGTATTAAAACAGAATTTTGATTAAGTTTCTTCTTTAAACGTCCAACTCCCAAAATATTTGATCTGCTGTCACTCAAAAATTGTATAGCCAAATTGTAACTTCTTACTAGTTCCGTTTGCCTCCAACGGTTCCACAAGAGCTTTGAGTGCTAAGTTCTGCCATATTATAGAAATTATGTATTTTAACAATCTAATATTTCTTAAGAGCTTTAATCATTCAGCACAAAAATGTTTACGTTTACTTTTAAGCTGAATTTAGATTCAAACGTCATGCCAAGAGTTTCGGTAAAATATAAATAAAGATAAAAATTTGACAGTAGTGTGTTTTCTTTATACTAACTAAAACGATGATTGATATAATAATAAAGATATATATGTCATAATTATTATTCTGGCCCATTGGCAGATATTGCAAATAAGTGCAGAAAATAGGGTTAAATTTCCTTTTGTGGTATACAAATAATTTAGTGTAAATATCATTTTTTTCTAATAAGACCGTATTTTACCCACAGAAGTGAAATTATCTTTGTCAATAAATTTTTGAGCAACCTGCAGATTCTTTCTGCCATTTCACAAGGCTCAGTTTTGGGTCCCCTTTTCTTTGTTATATATACACTAGACTGTCTCTCGTCAATACAACACTGTAAATCACAGAACTATGATGATGATACTCAGAGCTATTATAGTTTAAACAAGAAATAGATAAATAAATAATCTTTATTAGCTCATTAAAATAATTCAACGCCCTGTAGGGCGTAAAGCCAGGCAAACGGAGTAAAATACCATATAGTAATGCCAAATGGCATGATGTGTGTGTGTGTGTGTTTTGTTTCTTTAACGTCAGTCTATTTCCGCGATTATGGCCAATCACCGACACACGGAAGCAGTTTCAACTCACTATCCTGCCCAACATCGCGTGGACACAGGTCTGGCGGCTTTACGTCCGCTCCGAAAGACAGAACGTGCAGAGATTCAACTTCCTCAAATACAATGCCACAACCTCGGTTGATGTTAATGTTACAGTATGTACTGAAAAAGTTAAAGGAGAACCCTAGGGTCGAACCTAGTATCCTTCGGTTCAGAGGCACATGTTCTTACCACTGAACCACCGAGCCTCTTATGGCATGCTAATGGGCCACATTTTCACTCTTAAGACTAGATAAAAATTGAATACATACATCCATCCATACATAAAAATACTATATATATATATATATATATATATATATATATATATATATATATATATATATATATATATATATATATATATATATATATATGAGACATACTTGGTTCTCGGGTTAAACCGCGTCCAGAATTTATGAAAACTCGACGTTTCGGCCCCTTTTTTGGAGCCATTTTCAAGAGGTAAAGGAAATATGTAAGGACACTCTAAGGCCTCAATCTGCCTACTCCTTAGAGTGGTGGACAAAGGTGGGTAAAGGAAATATGTAAGGACACTCTAAGGCCTCAATCTGCCTACTCCTTAGAGTGGTGGACAAATGTGGGTAAAGGAAATATGTAAGGACACTCTAAGGCCTCAAACTGCCTACTCCTTAGAGCGGTGGACAAAGGTGGGTTGGGTTGTTGTAGCTCGATTACGGGGCCTCAATCTGCCTACTCCCCAAACCTCGCCGGAGATCGTCTGTGAGGTCTCAGTGTGTTCAACCCTAGGCCTCAGAGAGATCTGGCAGTTCGTTGCAAGTCTTGTACTAATAAATATACTAATAAATATACTATACTATACTATAAATATATGTCGTCCCGTCTTCCTGCTTCGTTATCAGTGAAAGTAGTGGGGTCACCGTCAATTGAGTGGGGGGCTCTGGTCACGGTAGGATGAGGAGGATTAAGAGGGTCACCGGCATTTGTTGAGGCAGATAATGGGGAAATAAAATTATGACAATTTTTTTAGCAAGTCTGTTCATGTATGCTTTACTGTTATTGATTGTTAAAAAAATAAATTAAAAACATTATAAAATATTACTTTTATTTTGTATAGATATCAAAATAAAACCAACAAAACTAGCATTACAAAAAACATTTTACCTAGTGTTCAGTAAATACAATAAGTCTTTAAATTTTTTTGCATTTTTTATAAAAAGGGTTTAAAATGACCACCCTCGTTTTGTAAACATAAATTTACCCTGCGTTTCATGCACTCAAAAACATTTTCCAATTTATTTGGAAACTTTATAGGGATGCATATGCAAGACCTTGGTTAGTGCTTTGTGACAAGAGCCAATCGACAGACCTATAACAAAAATTACAATAATTAGAAAAACAATTATAGCATAAAATAACTTAATAACACCCGTAATTGATGGAATAGTTTTGTGAAACGTAGTTAAGTACAGAAGCTAAAACGAATTAGATTATAAAATTTTACATACATTTTTATTAAACTTGTAATTTTGTATTGTACGTAAACAAATTGAGGCCCAATTATTTAAACTTCTAATTTACGGTTTTAGGAATGTGTATTGTGTAACATGTAACAAATATGTACCTGTTTGGGCAGATAACCGACGAACAGATTTGGTAGGGCTTCATTCCATGCGATGTCGAATATCGTCAACAACATTCTCTGAATAGTTGGCCTGCCTGTAGATTTGCCTTTGCAAATACAGTGCTTTTCCTCATATCGTTTAATAAGGACCAATCTGTGGTTTTTAAAAATATGGTATGGAATGTTATCCTCGGGAAAAGCTTCAGAATATTGCTCGATGCATGATTGTATCGAATAAGACCAACTTCCATTTGGATTTCGTGTACCACTGCAAAAATGGGCCATTAAAATAAAGGCATCGTGCTCCGGTGTGAAAGGCATCTTTACAATAAAGTCTTAAAAAAATGGATCAAATAAATGAACATAACCTTAACATACCTACACTTTTAACTTACGTAAAAACGCAATGAAAATGCTAAGTTTTTATAAAAACTGTTTATTTTTATTGTCCAACAGGTAGAAAATTATTTGAAGAAGGTAAACACTGGTCGAACTTGGAAAATGCACAATATACATACAAAATAACCGGTCAAAAGGGAAATGAGTGCCAATGCATTGAACTGTCAATTGTCAATTGATTTAGTAACTTTAGGATCCCTAGTCTAGTGGTTTTTTTGGTTACTTTTGACTGACAACTCATAAAATCATATTCCACTAAGAGAGACAGAATCCGGTCACGTGGGACTCGGGAATTAATGAAAGCCCTGTACTTAGGTTGTTTTCCTGAAACCATTCTCTGATTCCAGGTACGACCACTTGGATATTTTGCTCTAATTGGTTTTTATTATAATGTGTAAAATTACAGTGGTGTCATCAGCATATATGAACAGTTTTTCTTTTATAAAATTGGGTAGGTCATTGGCATATATTACAGGGGTTTCAGATCTATTTAGATGCTACATATCACAGCCCTCGTACATGCTGGAAGAAAAAGTTTTAGACAAAATTTGTTGGTTAAAAAGCTGCTTTCGATAAGACTTAACTAATATATACAGGGTGGATCCAAAGTGTTCTTTTTGACATAAACTTTTTTTTTCAATGGAACACCTTGTATTTTATTCAAGATTTGGATTCTTTGTTTCATTCTTAATCATTAATGTGTCAAACATTTTTTCTCATTCAATAGTTTTCGAGAAAATTCAAAAAAAAATGCATCTCAAAAGTAATCACAAAAATATAATCAACAGTGCTAACGATGACAAAGTAAGTTATAAAAGTGCTTAAACTGGTGACGATTTTCTGTTTGGCAGTCATATCTTCGAATAAACTCCACAGGAGTTGCAAGAACGTATTTCATTCATTGTGAAATGCACTAATTAGTCAATTTTTCGTTAAAAAAAAATTAAAAAACAAAACCAAACGTTCAAAAATGTTTATTCAGTTAAGTAAGTGTTCAAATTGTTGACCACCAGCTTCCATACAAAAGTACAAATTTTGTTCAAAACGAGCTCTGACATTCTGGAGCATTTGTGGAGTTATTAGACGACATTTTTCAACAATGCGTCATCGTAATTCTTCCAGAGACTCCGGTTCTGTTGCGTAAATGCTACTCTTTAAATGGCTCCATAGAAAGAAGTCTAAAGGAGTTAAATCCGGTGTTCTAGGGGGCCACTCAATAGCACCTCTACGCCCAATCCATTGTCCTGGAAACTCTCTGTTTAAAAACTCCATAACACGTTGTGAAAAATGCGGAGGAGCTCCATCTTGTTGAAACACTAATAGATTTTCTTCAATAGTTTTCGAGAAAATTCCAAAAAAAATGCATGTTCAAAAGTAATCACAAAAATATAATCAACAGTTAATCAACATTGCTAACGATGACAAAGTAAGTTATAAAAGTGATCAAACTGTTGACGATTTTCTGTTTGGCAGTCATATCTTCGAATAAACTCCACAGTGCATGCATTTCTAATAATTTAAGGTCAAATCTCCCTGCAGGCACGAGTAATTTTGTTTCTCAAATTTTCTGAACAAAATAGACCACATCTTTTACATAAACCCATAAAAATAATCTTGTTTAAAAAATTTGACACATACATTAGAAAGAACAGTTAAGACATTAACATTATAGTTGTGATGCTGTCATTGCTGACAAATAATCTTTTTTGAAACGAACATGCAAATCTTTTTTTTTTTGTAGGATTTTCTTGAAAACTGTTGGAACGAGAAAATAATCTTGAATAAAATATTGAAAAAAATGAAGTTATATATATATATAGGGTGGCCCATTGAAAACGAAACAGACCGATTTGCGTCCAGAGAAATTTTTTTTTTAAGAAACGCTGAAATACGTCAATTTTAATATTGAGGGGGACATGTTTTGACATAAAACTCAACTTTGTCACATCAACCCCTAGTGGTGGTGATAACAACCCTTATATTTGTCACATCAACCCCTTAAGGGTGGTGATAACAACCCTTATATTTAAAATAGGGAACATGGGTCGAGTGTTACATCATTTTCAAATGATTTACATCATTTGAAAGCTCTTTCTTTTCTGAATTCAGCACACAAATTTTTTTGGAAGTTTTATCAACTCGTTTAAAAATTATTCACAGTTGGAGTCGCAAGAACGTATTTCATTCATTGTGATAAGAAATGCACTAATTAGTCAATTTTTCTTTAAAAAAAAACTAAAAAACAAAACCAAACGTTCAAAAATGTTTATTCAGTTAAGCAAGTGTTCAAATTGTTGACCACCAGCTTTCATACAAAAGTACAAATTTTGTTCAAAACGAGCTCTGACATTCTGGAGCATTTGTGGAGTTATTAGACAGCATTCTTCAACAATGCGTCGTCGTAATTCTTCCAGAGACTCCGGTTCTGTTGCGAAAATTCTACTCTTTAAATGGCCCCATAGAAAGAAGTCTAAAGGAGTTAAATCCGGTGATCTAGGGGGCCACTCAATAGCACCTCTACGCCCAATCCATTGTCCTGGAAACTCTCTGTTCAAAAACTCCCTAACACGTTGTGAAAAATGTGGAGGAGCTCCATCTTGTTGAAACACTAATTGATTTTCTTGTTAACGATCATCATTTTCAACAATGTCAATTAGTAGAGGTAAACGATATCTTCTAGTAACTCCAAATACCTTTCGCCACTCAAATTGCCATCAAGAAAACTTGATCCGATTAATCGGTCTCCAAAAATGCCAGTCCAGACATTCAATTTCTGTGGAGTTGGAGTGTGGGCTTCATGAAAATTTCTTGGATTATTATATGCCCAATAACAACAATTATGACGATTGACTGTAGAGTTTAATAAAAACATACACTCGTCTGAAAAACAGATATTGAACAGAAAGTTCCCGTTATCAGCTATTCGTGCAGTCATAACTTCACAAAACTCCAGCCGCCGATCAAAATCATCTTCATTCAGTTGTTGTACAAGATGAATTTTATATGGGTGAAATTTATGATGCTTCAATATTCGCTGAATAGTTCTTCTTTTGATGTTTGAAACAGTGGCCAATTTTCTCGTGTTCAAAGTTGGGTCTGCAGCAATTTGTCCTAAAACTTCAATCTCAGTAGTCTCATTTCTAACCGGAAATTCACATTCAGGATACCGTTTTTTGTTGGTTACTGAACCACTTGCCGAAACTTTGCAACTAACTCCAAAATGTATTTTCTGTTAACATGTCATGGTTGGCACAGTCATCGTTTTTGAAAAAAGAGTAATTATTTCAACTCTTTCTTCTACAAAATACACCATTGTGAAATTAATTTTCGGTAGTACTATCAAGTATTAAACCGACCGATAAACTGAAATAATAAACAGCATTTCTCTCATTCCGATAAGAAATGTTCTGATAGTCAATTTTTTGTTTACAAACCAACAGAACATTGACTATCAGCACATTTCTTATCGGAATGAGTGAGATGCGTTTTTGCATCTTCAACTGTGAATACGTTTTAAACGAGTTGATAAAACTTCCAAAAAAATTAGTGTGCTGAATTCAGAAAAGAAATATACTAAACACTGCCTGGTACATTTAGAGCATGGAGTATTTGTCTTCTGGACAGTGAATGGTATCCCTTTTTCTCTTTCGATTACTGTTGTTTTTTTTTCCAAGTTATTGTGTGTTAGTTTGTAATAAGGCAGTGTACTTCTTGTTTGGTGCCTTGTAGTACACGTCTGCGGTTTTTTTTAATGTTAGAATGCATTTACCTTTAGTTAATGATTTTTATAGCTATCTGTATTTCTGCTTTATTGGTCGAGTAGAGTAGCAATTTGCTAGATTTCGCCAACATATGAAATCTTTCATTTTGCAATCATGTATGTATGATATGGTTTGTTAATAAAGTCATGTTATTATCATTATTATTATTATTTTACAAACCAGATTTTAATTTGTATAAGGAAAGTATAGTTAAGGTCGTAATTAATATTTTAAATTTACGTCATTTACTTGTCTTATATTAAAGCTCTGTTAGAAACTTGTAAGATTCAAACTGATTTACATAAGTTCATCTAACTTTGGCGTGTTAATTTTTATTAGAATTTCCTGAAGCAACTGAATCACTTGTATGTTTTTTTAAAGAAAGTTTTTCATGTTGTACCTATTGTTAACTTCATGGTGTTTGCACATGTTATGGTCTAATTCTTTACTGATTCTTCTTGCTCAAAATACCCAAACTGTTGGGTCATTCTTACAGTGTTTCACCTAATAAATTAATTTCAGGATGTTCTGCCAATTTAAATTTCATAATTAGTGGCATTGGATTTTTACTCCTGTAATTGTTGGGTGCATTTTTAAGTGATTTATTGAAGTGGTACCGATTAGATCTAATTCTTTTTTTTTTTAATTTTTTACTTAACGCGGTTCTATTTCTGCGACTATGGCTAATCACCGACGCCAGGGAGCAGTTACATGAGATGGAATTCAAACTTAGTTGCTGGACAGATACAGCCAAATGTAAATTTAACAAATCAAATAATTTTTTTGATTGACACATAAAAATTAATACTGGAAAACTATAAGGGGTTCTAGAAAAGTATAAACTGAACTTTTTATTCTATAATAGTAGGGAAGAGTAACTCCAGGTACCATACACTGATTAAAATGAACACAGGATGGTTAAGTTACTGTGTAGTAAAAGTGTACAATAAGCTTTTTTTTTTTATTTTTTTTTATTTCAACATCACACCACGAGGGCTTACAGCCTAAATACTATCGTACCGTGGGTGTCGACAAGGAGGAAAGAGGCAACTTGTTAATTCTGGACTTGAAGGTTTGGAGGTTCGGGGGAAAAGGAAAAACATGTGCCGGCAAGGAATTCCACAACTTGGAAGTCCTCGGGACAAAAGAGCGGGCATAACAAGATGTTCTATGTCTGGTGACCTGGACAGTAAAAGGGTGCATTCGCTCTGTTCCCCTGGTAGATCTGTTGGGGGCAGCAGGTGGAGGAACTATGGAAGAAAGCTCCTCTGAGCAGTGCCCGTGCAGATATCTATAAAAGAGAGAGAGGTCACCAACGGCACGTCGGTGGGTAAGGGATGGCAGCCTTTGGGTGAGGGTAGGGTCATCGATGAGACGTATATCTCTCTTCTGAATGGAGTCCAGGATAGCGAGTGTAGAAGCGGCGCAGCACCCCAGATGTGGGAGCAGTATTCGAGGTTTGGTCTTATTTGTCAAGTATATAAAGTATAGAGATTAGCTGGTGAAAAGTATTTGCAAGCCCGGAAGAGGAAACCTAATTTCTTAGCAGCCACTTCTGCAATTGATGTGACATGTTGGTGCCAATTGAGATTTCGATCCACAGAGATGCCAACAAGTGAAAATGACTCAAGCTTCTAGAATACATAAAATCAATTGATATGCATGATAGATTCAAAAGAAAGGTCAAGTCATTTTGATGCAGAGATATAATATATAGTGTTATTTGATTCATGAGTTTTAGACGCCAATATTTTTGAATAATATGACTGTAGTTCTTGTTTTCACGTTAACAGAGACGTTAATTCTATCTCATTTTAAGTTATATTCATGGATACAGAATTAGACAGGTAAGCCAACAAGTGTCTAGAATGTGGTCATTTATATTGTCTAGACAAGGACGGGAAATGCTAAGACATTTGACATTTGAGTGAATAAACAACATTAGATATTTTTATCTGTGAAGTTTGTGTCAACTGGGACAACCAGTTGACAGTTGCCTGTTTCTGTCTCACCAACCTATTTACATCATTATATTACTACCATCTTTTCTCATATGCAGGCTTCACTCACATACATTGTGCTATAAATTACAAGTAGTGACTGTCGGTTTAAATATTATTGTTATCTTACTATCATACAATTATTTTATAAGGAAATTTTTTAGTTAGAACTAACTTCTATTTCCAAATCAAACAAATAATATATCCTTGTATTTGTCTTTCTCTCTCACATACATATCTGTCATATGTCAGTCTAGCAACCCACCAATTGAGTTCAACATCCTGGAAGCCATTCGGATGACTTATTTATTCTTTGGGCAAAGTTTGGCTTTCACGAAATAATTTTGACGGTATATGGCTTGACCCCACACCAAACGTGGCTTGTATTACATTATAGTGTGTTTTCTGTACATTAAATTTTAGTCATTTATTTGTAGAAAACTCTAAATAACTATGCTCTTCTTGTTTACAGCAGGCTGAAAAGCGGACCGGCTACTCCTCTGGGGGAAGCTTCCCTTACCCCTCTTATAACTATCCTCCGGCTTACCTTCATCAGTACCCGCTGGCTCCATATTACGGCCCTAGCCTGTATGGAAGAGGTTATGTGATGCCACCAGTGTACCATGCACCACCCCATGTACAGCTACCAATCAGACATGATGTCCCGATGTGCTCGTGGACGACAGCTCCTGACACACGTTCGAACAGGAATACTAACACAACAGATCGTAGGGATGACAATATCACAGGTCAGTGTCCCCAAACATTTATTTATCTAATTAATAAGTCATGTAAACAAATAACTGCCTTAGTTACATGGATAAAGAAACGTTCAAATAGTGTTATACAAATATAAAACTAAAATCTAAAACATACAACCAACTTTCCCTAAATACATGATTCACTGTTTATGACTGAATGACTTTGTAGTAAAGAGTCCGATAAGAAACATATGTTTTGTTTAGGCTTGAGTGTTGTTAAACTTCTTTTTGCTAACAGGTGGAGTACCTGTACTGGATTTTGTTGCTTTTGTGCTTTAGGGTTGAGGGGGACAGGTTTTGGTCAAATCTATCTTCTAACAAAGGTTTAAAAATATGCCATCTAAATATATTTAGATTGATTCTTTGACTTGTGACGCATTTTTTTCCACAGAGTGGAAATATCTTCTACAGTTTTTCTAAAAATGAAAATTTATAAAACAATTTATTTGTCCGGATTTACCCCACCATGGGGTGGTTTTGGATATCTATTGGGTACGTTCGGACATGCTTGGATAGGTATCGATATATCAATGAAAATTGAATAAAGTTCATACAAAGTATATTTAAATTTTCATGAATCTATTATTTAATATTTAGAGAATCAAAACTGACATCAAACTTCAGAAAACTAGCCAACCGTGAAGTTGTGGTAGTTTGAAAAGCTGTGTTTTGTTAGTCAACAGATACAGAACTCAGTAGAACGTAACAACATGTTATATCTGCAAACTGTAGACACATCGTTAACCTTAGGAAAGTGGAAATGATTTGTCGAATGCCTCAAATCTTTTATTTCAAATTCTTGTTCTTATTCAGAAACTTGGCCAAAAATATGCATATGAGGTAATTCCAATTCGAAAGTGCCCCACTATCCACTGGCCGGATCTGCCCCACCATAACAAAAAGTATTCTACATTACATAATTTCCGATTCAAAACGGTTACAGCCATTTAATTCTAGGTTGTGTAGCTCACAAAAATCGAATCTTTAGGATCCCACAGTTAAGCATGAAAGACTTATATGGTGAAAAATAATATAATCTTAGGAATTGATGTATGTAATATCTCATACTTACTTTTAAAGTCACTTTGAAATTATTTTAAAAACTTGAGATTATAATGCGTGATTTTGTGACACAGCATTAGATCACCATGGTTACAGACTGCTGGGAATATACCTCTCAGAACCACTGACAAAGCGGCAAATTCAAAATGTTCTGAGGTGCCCCATGTCCGAACCTGCCCCACTCTACCCTAAGTATGGGTAGAGATAGAAGGTTACGGTTTTCACAATAATATTCTACTTTTTTGTGAAATTAACAATGCCGAAATCAAAACTGACCAGGTACTCTTTTTTTTTTTGAGCTACAGGGTGAATTTGAAAATTGTCATTTTTTGGTACCCTTGTATCTCCTTTATGGTATTAGATAATAAAACTGTGGAACATAATTCTAATTGATTTTTTTACATACAGTTCAATAATGCAAAAGTTTTTTTCTGTTAACAAATATCAAAATACTGCTTGAAGCCAACATTCCAGGAAACTGTTCGAAGCTGTCACTAGTTTTTCCTGTTTTCAAGGCGGGTGATAACAGTGATATAAAATTATCGACCAATAGCTCCGTGAATGGGTAAGATTTTCAAGTGCTCCCTTTTTCAGCGAATATTGTTTCACATCAAGAACATACTCCATTTCTCAGTATGGTTTCATAATGGGGAGATCGAATGTGACGAGTTTAGTTGACATTGCATCTACTCCACACTGCTCTTCGCATGTTTGTGAATATGGATCTATCTAAGTCCTTCGCTTGTCTAATTGACAGGATGAGGGCTATCGGATTCTCTAGCGGCTTACTTGGTGTGTTCAGATCTTACTGAATGGAGGAAGAAATTTGTTGAGGTCAGAGGCTTTAAATGTAATATCTATAACATAACTTTGGGAGTGCTGCATGGTTCCATACCCGGCCCACTACTGTTTAATATATTTATCGACCTTGTTAAACATGTTTTACATGTTCCTTTTTTTTTAATGTCTGCAGATGACAAGATTTTTGCAAGTTTTTCGAGTGTGAATTAATGTGTCCTTGAGGTCCTTGATGAATCCTGATGTCAGAGTAATCTTATATGAATGTTAAGTATTGTGTGATGTCCTTTACTCGAAATAAGCAGCATTGTTTATGATAGAACTCTATATTTCAAACCACACAACAGACTGTTGTAGATTGGTTGATGAGTCGCATAGGCCTTTGGCCTCTCAGCGCTGTGACCCTAATGGGTCTTTTATGCAATATGTTCTAATAGTTGTCCAAAATGTTAATCATTTTCATAAAGTCTACTATCTTTTTGGGGGCATTTTACCTATTTCCTTGGAGTTAAAGTCACTACAAGGTATTTGAGGTTTTTGCAGAACTGAGCTGTGCAGTTACATAGTAAGTGTTCTGTTGTTTCTGCTGCCTTAGTGCAGTATCTGCAGTTTTCACTGACCGCCAAACCCATCTTCATAAAGTAATACCTTACTGGGGAGTGTCCTGTGATTATTCTCAAGTCGTCCCTGTTCAATTCAAGAAACAGTTCAGACTTCTCTGTTGATATGGTGATGAATCGTTTTGCCTGCCTTAAGCCTGGCGTTTTCCTCCAGTATGACAGCATTTAGTTCCTCTTCCAAACATCAAGTTCTTTTCTTACATGACTTTTTGTTAGTCCACAATAGGGCTCTGGACCATAGAGTGTTGTTGTTGGTGCCCTTTCTGCAAGGCCATCTGCTTCATTATTTCCTTCAATGCCTTGATGCCCTAGTACCCACATCAAAGTTACTTTGTTGTTCGTAGCCAGCTGCTTCAAGGATTTTTTGCAGTCACAGGTCAGTTTAGACGCTGTTTTGGAAGATCTCAGAGTCTTTAGTACTCCCTGACTGTCTTAAGAGGATGTAGATCTCTTTTTCTGAGCCTTCTTTGTATGCACTCCTGTGCACACCGATTTATAGCAAGCATTTCTGCTTGGAAGATGGTGGAAGTTTTTTCCTAGGGACTTAGCGAGTTTAAAGTTAGATCCTCTAATTTCCAGTACTGCTCTCTCCCTTTGTTTAGACCCGTCTGTATACCATATAGATAAGTTGTTTGTCGGCCTTTTCAGTTTCCTATCCTATGCTTGGCGCTCATTTATGACCACATCAAATGGAATTATAAAGTCCAGTTTAGCTGCCATTTGATTTGTTGGTTTGGAGAGGGACTCCAATGGAATAATTTCCAGGACCTTTGAGTGGCCAACCAAGTCTTCTGGTTTGAATTTGTCTACCTGAAATAGTCTTGAGGCACTTAGTGCTGCTTCTCTCTTCACGTATTTCTGCAGTGGAACAATATTATGCATTGCCTCCATTGCAGCTGCAGGGCATTATGCCATAGCTCTCGTTATTCCAAGACAGATCAGCCTCTGTAAATTTTACAATTTGCTTGAACAGACTGTTAGTTCTGCTTCCAAAGCTCTTGGGTGTGTAATAAGAAACAGCAAAAAGTTATCTCTGACTGACACCCTTTCTCTCTTTTGTTATCTGGTTAGCTAGGTATAGATATAGGAGGCGGAGGTGTTAATACACTAACCTGTGCTGTAACGATAACAAAACAAAGATGGCAGCTGCAGGAGGAAGCATTAGCCGTCTAACCCGAGGTGACAATTCAAGATGGCTGCCAAGATGACCAACCCAAAGTTAAGAATAGGAAAAAGAAGTTAGGGAAAAGACATCTGTCCTGCAGGTGGTCACCTCAGGTTAGACCTCTAATGCCTCCTGCAACTGTCATCTTTGTTTTGTCATTGTGACGTCACAGGTTAGTGTATCGACACCTCCTGCTCCGGATGAGGGAGGAGGTTCCAGAATGAACGATCTATACCTACTCAGTATATGTTAAATAAAAAAAGTAATCTCTTAAATACTTAACACATTGAAATAAAATAAACACCATTGTGTTTGTGGCAATTATTTATAATATAAAAAAGGTATATATTAATTTTATTTTTACTTTTTATAACCTCATTGATATATTTCTAGCATATTGTATTGTGATTCGAGTTTTAGAAAAATACTTTGTAGTTGATACATTTATTTCTCTTGCAGATATGCCATTGAACCTGTCTAAACATGCCGGTTGAAAAGATTTTGTGCCTTCCATTTTACAGCTCTATCAGATCGATATTTTTATATAATATAATAGTTCTACAAATATTTTTCAAGACTATGTCGTTTTAGAATAATAACGCTGTACTAGATTTCTGCATTTTTCAAATTTCCATACATAAATATGTGATAAAAATTATAGTTATTTAATAACAGGATGTATTGATGAATACTTTGTGGTTTCTGATGAAAAAGTGAAAATTATGATGTTAGTAACACTGTCTAGCTTTAAATAGCATAACAGGATTCGTGCAATCGACAGCTAAGCAAAGCAACAAAAAAGAAACTATCTATAGTAATGTATTGTATATAAAATCAGTCTTTTTGTACATACTTTGTTTTGTTTTATTTCTTCATTATTTGCTGTAATCATTTTGTATCAGTTTCCTTTATACTGACTTTTATTCATTATATAAATATAGTAGAAAAGTGTGGAAAGATAATTGCACTAAAATTATGTGGTAAATATCAAATATGTAGCCTTTATTTTACGTTTTAAAATATGACAAGAACTTATATCAGGTTTTCTATATTTTATAATGTAGGTGATGTCCCTTATTCGGAAAATAAGGTAACGCTAAAATATCAGTTATGAATCATCAAAGCATTTTACATCAGTATTTTTCAATCGCCCCAAATGATCTATCATTTTAAAAATATCACTAGTTTTTCTGAAATTTCACCTGTAACTTTTTCTTTTTCTCTATGTTTAGTTTTGTAATTATCAAAGTCTAAAATTGAGAAAGAAGTATGATTATTTTCAGAGTTAAAGTCATTTTTAATGTATTTTTTGTGAAAAGTAATGAAATCTTTTAAGATTCCTTTTAACTTAAAAAAAATTGGGGGTATAATACCGAAATACTATATAATTAAGAAGCGAATCAACAATAATATTACATTTTATTGTCATCAATGTTTCCATGGCAGGTCAATGTAAATGTAAGTAGGTACTGAAACTCTAATAGATAACAACACAACAAATACAAATAAAAGCCGGAATTAAATAAAATTAAAACACAAATAAAAATGTAAAATCACCCTTAGATGTACGACTCACAGATCAAACTAGAAAACACAGATTCTTATATTTTCCATTAAGTGCATAGGATTAAAAATTAAAACTAACATCCAAAGTCACACATGTATCATAGTTCAAAAAAATACGAGTTTAATATTAAATTTACTAATTAAACAAGATTAATAAGTAACTAAATCCTTAAATACAGAGCATGGGGCTGAAAACAAATAGGGCGTGAGTTTTCGCTCTTAGTGTGTATATGTGTAATGGCACTGGCGACAAGAAAAGAGAAAGGTTCGGTTTACATTCTTTATTTATAGAATAAAATACAGAATGTTAACAATATTTTTTAATTTAAAAATAAAATGATATGTGACAAATTTCGAGAGTGTAGAACTACGATTTTAGAAATTGAAACATAACTTGAAAAATAAATTGAAGTAAAAATTGAAAAAATCCATCAAATTAAGCCAATTTTACTCAACGCTTGTTTCTGTTATGGAGATGATGCAGCAGACTTCATTTTCAGGGTGAAACCACCACTTAGAGCTGGTAAAACTTCTACTATGATGCTCGTATCTCAAATATTGACCATTTAGAGCTGGTGTGACTTCTTACAACACAGGGTAGCTACCATCAGACCTGGCCTGCTAGTTGAAAGGCGTTCTACTAGGCCCCCTAGATGCACATGTTGTTAATTAATATGGAGTTGATGCAGCAGACTTCATTTTCAGGGTGAAACCACCACTTAGAGCTGGTAAAACTTCTACTATGATGCTCTTATCTCAAATATTGACCATTTAGAGCTGGTGTGACTTCTTACAACACAGGGTAGCTACCATCAGACCTGGCCTGCTAGTTGAAAGGCGTTCTACTAGGCCCCCTAGATGCACATGTTGTTAATTAATATGGAGTTGATGCAGCAGACTTCATTTTCAGGGTGAAACCACCACTTAGAGCTGGTAAAACTTCTACTATGATGCTCGTATCTCAAATATTGACTATTTAGAGCTGGTGTGACTTCTTACAACACAGGGTAGCTGCCATCAGACCTGGCCTTCTAGTTGAAAGGTGTTCTACTAGGCCCCCTGGACGTTGTTTCCTCTTGAACGTTTAGTTCCCTCTTGAATGTGATAGCTCCATTTTGAATGGGACTGCTGGATAAAACTAATATATCTGGCCTACATCATCATCTTATTCGATGTGAACATTAGATGTTTAAACGAATTAAGAGAGGAACTTTTAGCATATCATTTCGTATTTATAGCCTTCTAAGACGAGACATTTCTTATCCACAGATTACACGTTGACTTTCAGTTGTCATAGTTTTCTGTACCGACCCAGAGAGTAAGCAGTTACTCGATGGCCAGAGGCAGTGACGTCATAGGCGACAATTATGTCTATGTTTGGTATAAAATAATAGAAAGGAGAATAAAAACATGTAAACTGTTACAAAATCTTTTTAAAATATTCAGATAATATAAATTGTGTCGCTTAAAAAGAGGTGATGAAAGTTCTTTCTTGGCTAACTGAACACAGCACTAACCAGCTTCCTACATGAAGCTTCAATGTGAGACGTCCACTTCAGGAGACTAGTCTATCCATATTCCTAGGAATTTCACACTTCTGGTTCACGTCTCCGTCTCATCTTTGTTAAGCTTCGGTTTATTCGATCCAAACCACTTCTCTGCCTCTTCCATCGTTCTGATTGCTTTGGCATGGATTTCCTCGAATGTTTTTCTCCTGTTTACAAAACTTGTGTTGTCAGCAAAGAGGCAAGTACTGGAAGAGCCAACACACGCAGTAAGATCATTAACATAGAACAGAAATAAAAGCAGTCCCAAGATCGAACCTTGAGATACTCCACATGAAACAGGCACCGCTGAAAAATAACGTCCATTCCACCAGATCCTCTGGTACTTGTTTGAAAGATAGGATCTTAACAGATCATGAAATTACCCATGCAACCATAATGCTAAAGTTTATGCCTTGCTGGAATCACAAAATGTGATCGCAGAGGTTTCTCCACTTTCATATGCATCAAACAAATTTTTTATTTATGTGAACCATAGTTGTTATTGTTGATTTTCCTGTTCGATAACCATGCTGATTTCCATGAAGTATCTTGTTCTCTTTAAGAAATTTGATTAACTTTTTTTATCATTGAAAACACTGGCAAAATCAAAATTGGTCTGTAGTACATCTGCATCACCTTATTGAATAGGGGCATAAACCAAGCAAGCTTTAACATGTCTGGAAATACATCCTCTGCGAAACATCTATTAATTATTATTGTTAAAGGACTTGCGTTGGTTATTATAATATGTTTTAAGAATGCTGCAGAAAATCCATAATTATCTTCAGTTTTCTTATTCTCGAGTGAGCTTGCAATTTTCAGTACTTCATCTTCAGCGACTGGTTCCATGTAAAATGATGAGCACTGGTAAGTACACTTGGAGAACGCAAATCACCACAACACATCATTTTAAAGACCTGACGATCTCTTCACTAACAAAGTTAGCGTGATCAGAGGATGAAAAATTGTTGATCCTCTGATGACGCTAACTTTGTTAGTGAAACGATCGTAAGGTCAGGTCACAACAGGTTTAAAAAGATGTGTTGTGGTGATTTGGGTTCTCCATTTGTATTTATCAGTTCTCTATCACAGGTTCCAATCTTCACTTAGTGATGATACTGGTCTAGCTTCCTCTTAAACACAAGGGATATCTTATCTGTAATTTTGTAAACATTTTAGTTTATTGTAGCAGCCCCAAAATGTCAACAACCACAATAAAACGTGACAAAAACATGTACAGATCAAATAAGGAACACTTTGTAATGGTGACATGCAGTTTTTATAGACTTGAGGAGGCCATAGTAAGCCTTATCGTAAACGAGTTTTGGTAAAGTGTTGATTGATTTATGGTCACTGAATGGCATTAGTGATTATATGAATTACTATATTAAACAATCAACAAACCATGATATAAATTAGACAAGAGAAACAAACGTACAATGAAATTAATCTTTGTAAAGTCAGAAATTTTGTATATAAAAGGGCGTTCGGTGTAAACAAAAATTTTATTCCCAAATCTGTACACAGAACGAAACGAAATGCGATATTAATTTTCAAACCGAATTTCATAAAACCTGATATTTGTAAAACCCAGATTACACTCTATTTACGAAAACTAATATGTTTAGTTTGTAATTATTACGTCTCTACTTTTTTAAATGTATAGTATAGTGAAAAAAGTCAGTGTATATAACCAGAATGTATATATAAACAGTCAGGAATTATTTTATGTGTACATATATTGCAAAGCATATCATTTAAGTATACTTATGACCTATTTTTAAAGAGATCTCTCAGATGTTGTTTTATAAGTTTTTTTGTTATTTTTAATACTTTCATAAAATTTTAAAAGAAAAATACTTTTTATGTACACCTATATATATTATATATTATAAAAATTACATTTTAACTTTATTTATTATAAATTTATTTATTAATTATTACGCAACTTCAAAGCAACATTTGACAATAGCTTGGCAGTTTACAATTCATTTTGTTTTTGTTAACGTTAAACAGAATGTTCTAAATATTAATTCCTTGTATTAAAATTCACTCAGGACTTCTTATTTTGAAAGGTTTCATTATTACCAGCTTGTTATTCTTTGTTTATGAGTCAGTATTTTTAGACCAGTAGTTTTATAAGATTTTAAATTGATGTTTAACCATAATTAAACTATTAACAGGTCTTGCGGTAATACAAATAGAACACCTTAAATTTTAGGCTTTTTTTATAAATTAAAAATGCCACTATATAAGGTGGTAAACAAAATCAGTAATTACCTACATAAATATTTCAGAATGGATCTTCTTTTATTAGGTTAGCTGTTTTAAACTAAATTTAATCTAAAAACAAGAGTACTAAAAAAGGAGTTGTTTTATTAGTTTATTAATGATTTTGTTAAGAAAAAATTCTTTCCTAATTAGTTTGTTATTGAATTATTTCTTCGTGGCACCAGTGTTAATATCACCAATAGTAATCTCCATTGTTTTCCAGTTTGATAACTTATTAACTAATTAATAAGCTGAAGCTAAATAGATCTCAAAGCTGCACAACTTGTGTGATAGATAGTTTATGGAGAAATTAGGAAAAATTGTACTAAATCTCTCAAAGATGTACTAAATGTGCATAAACAATGAAATTGTACTAAATTTAGTACAATTGTGCCACTTGTAGCAACACTGTGCACAAGCCACAACAATAACCTCTATAATTTTCTATAACAATAATATCCACAGACAGTTAACCCTTTCCACAGATGTGAATTCGTGCAACACAACCACAGATGGGAGTCAGATTGACTCCACTGCATATTAATGGATATTATTAGAATTTAGGGCAGAATTTTACACATACAATAACTCGCAATTGTTAGATTAGATTTTATTGTGAGTGGGCTATTCCAGTCCCTCCACCGCGACCTTTGGTTTATTGTGGCTCACGTCTAATTATTTATTTATTGTACCCATCAATTCCAGCTCCCTGAGGGAGTCGGTCTTTTCTTGAGGGTGAAAGTTTGTTTGGCAGGTGTACTGCCATCTGAGTGAAGTCGCTTGCCCGTTTCGAAGCTCAAAGATAAGCTCTCTACGAGTTCGTCTGGACCCGACATTCGTCAGTGTTTGCCTCGAGGCGGTATCATGAAGTCCCGCTCTCGAGCAGCATCTAATCTCCAGTTGTAATCCACCCCTAGAGATCTCAGCTCCCCTCAGGCTCATCTAAACCTGACACCTAACAGTGTTAGTCTCAAGGCAACATCCCATCGAGTCCCGCTCCCAAGCATCACCCCAGCGAGGCCATCCGTTTTGTAGCACACAGTATGGGCTCCAAACTCCGGGTGTTTACCACTCATCAGAGATCAGAGCCTCCCGGGACGTCTGGACACACGACACACGCCAGGGCTCAATCCAGGGCGGTATCATCTGGAACCCCGCTCCCGAGTAACAACCAAGCGAGGCCAATTGTCAGTCTCTGAGGCCACAGTGGAGGCGTCAAACTCCGGGTGCATATCACTCCCCAACAAATCGAGCTTCTGACAGGACACGACACCTGTGAGGTGAAACTTTGTTTGACAGATCTACTGCCATCCAAGCGAAGTCGCTTGCCCATCTCAAAGCTTAAACCTAACCTCTCTCTGAGTTCGTCTGGACCAGATATCCGTCAGTGTTTGACTCGGCGCAGTATCATGAAGTCCCGCATCCGAGCAGCATCCAAGTGAGGTCGTTTGTCCGTTTCGAAGCTCACAGAAGAGGCCTCTCCATCCGCAATTGTTAAGAATAAGTAATTTTACTTGAACGATTCACCAAATTAAAAGCGTATTTTTCTGAATTGTACAGAAACATAACAAAATATGTGAAGATATAAAAAATTGACGTGCGGAAAAGAGACCTGCTTATCAGATTTACTTATTGTAACACACAGCTGATGAACATTGTAAACATACTGGACACTTACATGTTGAACACAACATAGATGTCTTTATTTTCAGTGAATTGAACAGTATTTATCAACAATTAATTTTTGTCATTGTTCTACCACTTGTTCCATGTCTTTGCCCAATAATTTTTTATAGATACTTTGATTTATTGTGCTACATGGGGATTACATTGTCTTCTCTCTAATTCTTCAGTGATGAGTTGTTTTGATAGGTTTTTCATAAAATACAGTCTGTTGTGTTCTGGGTTGCCTTTCTGACTATAAAAAATAATATATGCATTTGCTGCACATATATCTAATATGCTTAAAAAAATTGCCATGGTCATCTTTGGGTTCTACGAGTGCTGTATGTGGCACATTTTTTATCCTGGCTATCAATGCCGGACTTGGAATTGTTATAAAAACTATGCATTTTAGTGAATTTTCGTTAAAAAAAAATTCACTAATGGGGAGATCCCGACTTTTGAATTTTGAAAAAAAATAAATTTGCAGCTGAGCGTGAACTAGGACCCCTAGAACCCATATCCGAGGTCAGTTTCAATTTTTATGTTTATATACTTGTGTATCACACCAATAACTCAAAAAATAATGGGCTAATTCTGATAAAATTTGGCATGTACCTTCCTTTTGTAAATGGCTTGGATAAGTTCGTTAGTCAGGAAAATCGGACGAGGTTTTCCGGGAAAATTTTGAGTTTTCATTCGAAAAAAAATTTTATCTCAAAAAAAAAGCTATGATAACCAAATTTGCTAGGTAGGTTTATGCAAATAAAAAGGAAACTATATACCAAAATTTAGATTTCTATGTTACCAGAAAAAAAAGTTATAATAAAATATTTTGTGCCATTTCTATGAAAATTCACTACCATAACGCACTTGCTGCGTCCAGGCTTCTATTTGGTTTGTTATCTGGATCTTGAGCTGGCGAAGAATGCATTAATGCCAGGAGAAACAGAGCCTTATTTCTTCTAGGTGCTTAAGACACTAAGGTGAGATTGTTTGAAAACCCATAAATTGAACTTTTCTCTTTCGGTTGTGCAAGAATTCTGACCATATTTCTGGTTTATTCCTTTTTAATGTACCAATATGTTAGTTTCTTTGTCTTCAAAACTGTAGCCAGCTCAACAGATGTAAACTAGTGATTCACTGTTATATTCTTATTGCTGCGTTGGATAGGTGAAGACAGTACAGCCTGAATAGGTTTCTTTAGCATTTCCTCCTATGAAGAAAGGTTGGTGCCATCAGTATCCTCTCTGTGTTGGATAGGTAAAGACAGTACAGCATGAATAGGTTTCTTTAGCATCTCCTCTTATGAAGAAAGGTTGGTGCCATAAGTATCCTCTCCGTTATATATGTACCCATTAAGAAAATAGTTCTTTCATGCATTGGTGAATCCCATAAATTTAAGTCCATATGTCAGGGCTTATTAGGCATTATTATTGGTAACGACATCAACAAACTGAATAATATTATCACAACCACAATAACTGAAGCCCAAAGTCGACACTGCTCAACAAATCAAAGGGAGGAAAAACTAAGCAAGGGGACCAAACTGCTCATAGAAAAAAGAAAGGATATGAGGTCCAAAAGCTATGCATCTGAAGGAGAATTGAGAGAAATAAATAGACAAATTTCAAAAGGCATCCCGCGCGACGTAAGAGCTTCTAGACACAACCAAGTCAAAGATAACATAGAGAACAACAAGGGTATGAAAGTTCTACGTACGTCTGGATACCGGGTCACTCGGACCATGATGGCAACGTTGCGGCCGACGCGCTTGCCAGGAGTGGTGCCCAGAGTGACTTTGTCGGACCAGAACCGGTGCTGGGAATAACATCTAGCACAGCAAAACGCACCTTAAAGACCTGGACAGAAAGAATGACAATCCAATATTGGCAAAATCTTCCAGGCCTTCTAAGGCCTTCATAAATGGCCTGTCTGAGTCAAGGGCTAAGAAACTTCTAGAGATGAACAGACAACAACTGAGTACTCTAGTCGGCCTGTATACAAAACACTGCCGCTTGCGGCATAACATGCACCGTATTGGGGTCGGTCAGGAGACAGAGTGCCGGCTGTGTATGGAGAATGACGAGACAGCAGAGCACGTGCTGTGTTCCTGTCCGGCAGCGGACAGGACTAGACACCTGCTCTTTGGCAAGGTAAAGCTTGCTCCAGAGGATCTGGATCAACTTTCGCCCACAAAGGTTATCGACCTCTGTAGGAGGCTGGATTTGTTGGGTGAAATATAGACATTAGGCGTGAGCCACAATACACCTTATGGTCGCGGTGGAGGGACCGATATGGACCACTCACATGCAAACCTAACCTACGTAGAAAGCTTGACAATGGAAAGAGACAAATAATAAAACTTAAAAATGCACAAGGGCACACATCAACGAACAGGAAACATATTCTAAATATAGTGAAAGAGTTTTATGGAATGCTATATAAAAGCCAAAGTGATATAAATCTACATCCAGAATCTGACATACTAACCCGTAAAAAAGGTGTGGTTAACCAAGGCTTGGAAATACTGATGGAAATATCACTAGATGAGATTAAACTAGCGCTGAAAAAGATGAAAAATCAAAAATCGCCCGGAGAAGACTGCGTGGTTTTCGATGCGATAAAGATTGGTGGTCCTTGCTTGCTCCAAAAAATCAAATCTCTTTTAAACCTTTGTCTCTTCAATAGTATGATACCAGAAAAGTGTCACAACACCATCGTAATACTGGTCCACAAGAAAGGAGACATCTCGAACCTAGAAAATTACAGGCCGATAAGTCAACTTAGCCACCTCTACAAATTATTTACTAGAATAATTACCACACGACTTGAAAAGAAGTTGGACTTTGTCCAGTCAGTGGAACAAGCCGGTTTTCGAAATGGGTTTGGAACCAATGATCATCTCCAAAGCGTCAAAACAGTGATTGAAAAGACCATCGAATATGGCAGACCTCTTGTCCTTGCTTTTGTGGACTTCCATAAGGCTTTCGACACTGTGGAGCTGGACGCAGTGTTGCAGTCCCTAGAAGCATGCCGTATTGACTATCGCTACACCAAACTGATTTACAATATACATAAAAATGCTACTCTTGTGGTAAAACTACATGAAAACACGAATCCTATAAAAATTGGGAGAGGAGTACGCCAGAGAGATAGATGTCTCCAAAACTGTTTATCACCGTCCTGGAATATGTGTTCAAGAAGCTAGATTGGGACCAAAAAGGTCTAAGAATAGACGGCCAGAGTCTGTCAAACTTACGGTTTGCAGACGACATTGTCTTACTGGCTGACAACTTGGAAGATATTAGAGTGATGCTACAGGAACTTCAGGAGGCCTATGCAACAGTAGGTCTAAAAGTGAACATCGGAAAAACAAAATTTATGACAAACCTTGTCCCCAGTAGCTACCTAATTATTGAAAACTCTGAGGTGGAATGGGTAGATAAATACACATATTTGGGCCACGAGAGAAGCATATCCAAAGCCAACCAAACATGCGAGATAAACAGAAGAGTTATACTCTCCAGGGCGGCTTACGGCAAACTTGGAGACATTGTCAGGGGTGACCTTCCAATATGCTTGAAAAGAAAAGTTTTCAACCAATGTACCGGTTATGACCTACGGCGCCAAAACACTAACCCTTACCAACGCTTCTGCTAAGAAACTAAAAGTAACACAGCGCAAAATGGAGAGGTCGATGCTTGGCTTTCGTTACGCGACCACATTAGAAATGAAGAATTACGCAGAAGAACAGGCGTGACTGATGTGGTCGTACATGTGGCAAAACTCAAATGAAAGTGGACGGGACATGTGGCTCGCATGCAAGGTGACAGGTGGACAAAACGATTACTTGAATGGAGACCCAGATCCGATAAAAGAGACAGAGGAAGACCACCAACTCGCTGGACAGACGACGTTACAAAAATTACAAAAAACTGGATTCGTAGCGCTCAAGACAGAAAAGAATGTACTCAACTAGGGGAGGCCTATGTCCAGCAGTGGACGCAGAGGGCTGATTGATGATGATGATTAGGCATTATACATCTTGAATTTACATCTACCTCTAAAACTTATGAGCATCTCATCAATACATGTCAGAGAACCGATACTGTATGCAGACTGACAGCAACAAATATTTGAAAATTTCTGATATAGAGGCTGTGGGGTCTTGTCTTTTTCAATCTTCTCTTGTCTCTGCATTGTCAAATCTCAAGCATTGGAGAAGAACTGCGAAGCGATTTATATTCATAACACATTGAAAAATAAGTCTGCCTGCGCCATCTGTTGCAAACAGTGACCTTATATTTTCATGGTTATACCGGAAAGCAGTGGTATAAATCAGTAATCCCAAAAAACCATTGAGCTCCACTATATTCAAATCACGCAAATCTGACTTTGTAGAGTCCTTGTAGGTCTGCCTCACCTGCTAGTTTTTGCTTTGAATATCTTACAATTGCTTGTAAAATATACATGGATAGAAGACTAGTCCAAACTTCTTTTTCATTAATTAATTATGATTGTGCAAAGGCGGCTTGAGTCCATGTTTGATTCTACAAAGGTGGCTTGAGTACAGGAAGTTGCATAATATTATTGTGGTTTGGTGTCCTGGAATGATTACCGACTAGCAGTTGTTTAGACCAGCGAAGATTGTTTTTTCTCTGATAAAAATCATCACTTGTGCTGTCTGTCTCTCTTTCAGAATCTTCTATTTCTTCAATTCTTGCTCTCTATTGCTATTGTGATTATTCAAAATTGGCTCTGCATCACTACATCGTCACCTATTTCCTCTGACCACTTCATAACAGTTTCTTGAAAATTTGGGTCATTTGGTCGAATCCTTTTCGTTCTGGATGGCCCTTCCTCAGATTCCATTTTATCTATAATTAACGCGCAAAAATGATACAGAGTTATTTATTTATGAACATTTTTCATATTTCACAAGTAGTGGTTTTACCTACTTCATACTTTTGTCATGTAATCACAGATGTGGAGTTAATTTGACTAAGCAAGCCCTGAACACTTTGTAAACTAATAATTTGCCTAAACACTAATGTTTGTCTCTACAACATTCTCAGACTACTAAGGATTGTTAAATTAGCAGGTAACAGGCACCAACGAGTATATTATTGGGGGAAGTAGTTGCAAGTTACACGATGGAGTCTGTTTGACTCCCGGCTGTAGTTAACGGTTAAAATCTTGGATATGTAGGTTGATTCTTTTTCTCTTATTTAGTTGATGAGCTCCGACGCTAATCCATTAAGCTAATGTTGAGTATAAACTGGCCAGTAACATATTATAATATTATTGCCGGTAACAGAATAGTGCAAAGCCACAGATGGTGTATTATACTGATATGTTTGATTTTGAAATATTATGGGTATTCCTTGTCTTAAAAGTACAGTACAGTCTTGATATTTTGAGCTCCGGTGTTTCGAGCCTTTGTACAATCTGAGCCGCCCGAGTGTGGGATGGTTTTCGTTTTTTCGACTAACAAAATATACTGCTGCAATAAAATTGGACGGTCAGTTCGGCAAACAGTTCTCTGTTGCCAGGACTTAGGTCGATTAAGTAAAATGCACACATGCAAAACATCTGTAGACCAGGCAGCTCTCTTAGACTTCGCAAGCTTAACCAAAACAGTTTTAAAAATGGAAAAATTATGAGTACAACGATCTCCTTCTGCTCAAGTGCCGGGGGCACAGCAAAAAGACGATGACGATCGCACAAAGGACGATTGATGATTTTTTCAGCAGACAAAAGTGACGTAGTTTAGTACATATGTAGATTATGCACCATATTTTTGTGATTTGTAGACAAAGAAGTAATTAAATATGACCATATGTACACTGATCTTTGTTTTTTTTTTTTTCATTTTGGGTGTATTTTGTGGGATTTTAGAAGCCCTATCTATTATAGATATATACAAACAATGCAAACCTCCTACCTAATAAATAAACAAGATTATTTGCATTTGCGCACATGGTTAACTTGTTCTCTTCCGTATAATTCGAGATTTCGGTAAATCGAGGTGGTGTTAGTCCCATCCAGCTAGAATTATCGTGACTCTACTGTACTTGAACAAGTCTTATTTTGATCGATACAGCGGAATTTATTCTTCAAGATTGATGTGTCTGCTTTTGACTGAACTGTCGGTATTCAGACATTTTTTACTGTGGGATGTGTTTGGTTTTGAGCAATTTGATTGCGGCAATCGAGGAAAACGATCAATTGTATCCTGAATCTCTAGTAAAGTGGGTTCAATTTATAAACACTCCTCAATTATTACGTATAAGTAATTGATCATTCAATATGTCACAGTTACTAGATAATTGAAACTTGTCAACACTCTATTTTGCCAGTTACAGAAATTAGAGTTATCTGATTTAAGTTTGGGTGTGCGTAATCGGCAATTTTTTAACTGTAAATTATCTAATAATTTAATTTCTAAACTGTACATTAGGTGGTCTTATTTTGTTAACTACAACTGGCAATTTAAACTGCCAATAAGCCCCAATCCTTACGTTAAGCTTTGAATTCTGCCCATATCAGTTTTTTACCTAATGCGAGGCCTTTTTAGTTTAGGTGATCTATATGTTAACGGCAGCCACTTTGAGATCTTCTACTGCAAAAAGGTTATATGCTGATTTATGTATCTCAAATATTTTTTTTAGTATTGAGTATATTCTACAATATAACGAAATGTTTCAAAATATTTCCTGTCTTACCTTTTATAAAATACTTTTCAAACATTTCAGAACTGAACGACCCCATATTTCACATACAGGGTGTTTGAGCCGCTGTGGAGCTTGAGCAAATCTTAATTGAAAGCAAGTTAGTTATTTTTGTTCAGGATTTGATCAAATGAGAGTTTTGTTACATTCTAAGTTCTTATAAAATATTTTTGAAACATGTTAGAAAATTAGTGCATAACCATTTTTCACCTACATTGTGCTTGAGGCCACTGTATAACTTGAGTTCATCTTGATGTTATATTTTTGCAGCATTTGGCCATAACATGACAGCTTCATTACCTTCCAATCTATGTATCATATTAAAGTTTTATTTGAAATTTTTATAAGTATTTCAGGTATTTCATAAAAATTGAAAAAACAAACGACTGGTCCTCTATATTTCTCAACTGATGGTTAACAAGTTTTGCGCAGAGACTGCTGCTTTTAATTTTTATTTTTTATAGTTTTCAAGAGCTAGACGTGCCATCGCTATGACAAGCAAATTATCAAAATTAAAACAATGTTAACACCTGGTTAGCTTAGCCAGGAAGACAGGTAGCAACTGATCAAAAAAATATTGCTTTTCTTTTATTCATTACATACTGTTTGTCCTAAAATTTTCGATGATTTTCGATCGACAATTGATGGAGCACATTTATTTACATTTACACAGTCAACTGTCCATACTTAGGACAGTTTTTAACTTCCAAGCTGTAAATCAAACAGTAAAAAAAACTTTGAAAAATCATGTATAAGTAGAAATACTTGTTTCAATCTTAACTTTTGGCACACCAATTAGGAGTTTCATTTCTGCATGAGATTTTTTTATTTGCTTTAGTGTTCTGTGCCCCAAGTAGGGTACCTAGTATACAACTTGGGACACGATGTGTTTCCAGCGTTTGTACCAGATTAGAATCGTGGTTCCTTACTGGGGACACCAAAAAAGCAATCTATGGCTATTATATTATACATGACAGTAAAAATTCTTTTATTCAAATTCAGAAAAGGGTTTTATTTATTATTTATTACATTTTGAAGTTCAAAACATATGAAAATAACAAAAAGATTTTACAAATCAAAAGTATATCTTCCCCTGGACTCGCAAGTAGGTTTGATAAGTCTTTTAATGTGATATGACGAAACTTATCAATACCCTCCATATTGGGGTAAATGAAGACCTTGGTCAACCCCATGTAGTTTCTCATAAAACTGACTGTATGAAGAGTTTACACTGTCCTTGCTAACGATCTTTCCTATAAATTCTTTCTTCAACATATTTTTTGCCGAGGTCATAAATGAATTCTACAACAACAAAATCATTTTCTTCACAGGTCAATGATGTTGACTGAACGTCGCTGTTATTCCTGACCTAACAGAGGTCGATCACTGAATGTCACTGCTGACAAATTAAAATCTGCTGCAGTTGCTGTTGTTCCAATTCATCTGGAACGTCACTGTGGAGTAAGATTGACCAATCTTCATTGCCAAGTGATGATTCACTGTCATGGAGTGACATGACATCATTTTCGTCTACTATCATACTCATTCTGACTTCGTATTTTTTTCTACTAAACTGTTTAGGAATTGGTTCACTATGTTTTCCAGGAATTGGTTTACGACACTTTTCATGAATTGGTTTACTACGCTTTTCAGGAATTAGTTTAGGATCGTTCTTAACCTTTTTAGTCCCACCAGTTTCATCTGTCAGTTTCTGTAGTTTTTTTGCTTCCTTCCTCACTTTTGTTAGTTTCAGCCTCATTATTCCTTAATTGTTCAATGAAATTTTCCCTAGGTATACTCTTTCCAGGTGTAACTGTTACCTTCTTCATCCTTGGATTGACTTTAGTTTCATTTTCACTGGTGACCTTGAGAATTCCTTCAAATGATGATGTCCAATTTGCTGCTGAAACGGAACAATTCTCTTGCAAAGAGACTTTTGTGAGACACTAAAGTACTTTGTTTTTATTGCTTGGTGCAATTCCACTTTTCTTGAACCCTGCTTTCAAGTTTTCAGCTGCACGCTGCACTCTGTGGTCTTCTTCAACCGCCTTGGAAATTGATCTTTCGTCAAGAAACCCTTATATTTCATCTTCCGTACTGTTAGTTCCCTTCTCCACAAACGTTCCTATTTCTTGGGTTATCCTGCCTGCTTATCTCATAATTAATGAGAGCTTCGATCGAGACATCCTTCAGGGATTCCGAAAGTTCTTGTAAGTATGCTTCAATCATATCTGGTGACACAGCAGCCCAGCTCTCTTGATGTTATGACATGCGAGTTTGTAAATCAAAAGATTGTCTTTTGAAAAATCCGTTCATCCACTTCTTCCCTGACATGTTATTTTTCAAACGCGGCTTCACTACACCCTTCTTGTCTATGGGTTGTTTCACAATACATGTCACATCAAATGAGGGGAGTGGAAACCCCCACTCTGCTGCTAACGCTAAACATTCAGAGAGTTGTTCCTCTTCCTGTTTATTAAAAACTGCTGGCCTGTTGAATGAATTTTGTTGAACATTTCTTACTTTTCTCTAGATTGATGACTTTGGAACTCCAAACTTTTTTCGGCTTTTCAGTACGACATCTTATCCTTTACAGCTTCAGCCACGCGACCAAGCAATTTATCGTCACAACAGTGGTAGCTTTTCTTGGGACAACTCATTTTTTAAAATTCTTTTACCTTAACTTGGAAAAAAATTGCATGACTCAATTGATCATTCCTTTTGCAATGAGCCACGTTTTGAACGTTATCCTAACTTGGGACAGTGTCCTAAGTAAGGGACTGTTGAACTAGATTGTTTTGTTACCCGATTAAAAAAAAATCATTGTTTAAGGAAAATAGTGCTTACAATCTTTAGAAAACATAATACGGTTAACATATTACGAATCTGCAAACTCCTAAAGTTTGTCAGAGAGTATGGGTAAATGAAGTTATACTGATAATGATATTTACCTTTTTTTAAATTATTAAATCAAACTGTCAAATACAACCAAAGAACACTTATTTTACTTTGCACTTTACTCGATAACAAACCATACACTTGCTTTGTTGATATAACCTTCACAGAACCACGTTACAAATGACACTTCAGGATAGCCAACCTCATCAAATTGAAATGTCAAAATGTCCCAAGTAAGGCTACTGTACCAAATATGGACACTTGACTGTACCGTTTTCCTCCACGAAAATTAGTCATCCTCACCATGAATCACCTCCTGCATTTGGCAGAAACTTTACGGCATATTTATGACTCGCTTTAGATACAATACACGAATATCAATTTTTGTTTAAGTGAGAATTAATATTAACACCACAAAAGTGCCTAAAAGCAAGCCTGTTGAGTATTTTCATTAACTTCTCCAGTGGAGCCTTGTGATTCCATTTGTTTAATTAAAAACCAAAAAGACATTGTGATGCATTTATTTCCTTGTGAAATAACAAGCTGGTAATAATCATTAGAAGATGGATGTCAGTTTACAGGAAAAATAATGTGAAATTGTCCGTGTAAATAATTGTGTGTGAGACTTTTACCAGTGTAATAAATCGACAAAGAAAATTCTGTATTAGAAGTATCACATTGGTTTTTATTGAAATCCTTTTTTATTGATATTCTTTTAAAAATGAACAATGTTTACTTGCTTACAAAAATACAATGGAAATATTAATACCTTTGTTGTATATAGAATTTGATTTTTATACATATGCAGGACGTTTTCCGAGTGTGTGTAGAACATTCAGGGGAATACTCTCATGAGAAAAAAGTTTTTATAATCATATCTCCATAAACTCTTCATTTCTGAGATACCGGGCGTAAAGTTGGTAGAAGAATACTGTATATTTTGCATAACTAGAAAATGAGCATAAGATAATAGTTTAAAAATTGGTGTGCTTATATGGGACACATTGTATTTCTGTATAGCAGAAAGAATTCATCCTCCACCATCCAACAGTGGTGTGAGCATCACATTATGAAACCCAGGCTTCAGGGGCCACTGCAAAATTCAGGAGATCGTGAAGGAACCCATGCTTGAAATGAGGTCAGACTTCGCGAGCCCGCGAATGTGCAGGGAAAACAACTTCACAGTGGAAATCCCTGATCGCGGGGCATGGCGGGAGGAGACACCGGGCATACCACGGGACGCGCTCGTCTGGTTCACGGACGGATCTGGCGGGGAGCGTGGGACGGGGGCAGGTGTTTACTCGGAAGGACCGAGGGTAAGTCACAGTATTTCCCTCGGAGCCCATGCAACGGTGTTTCAGGCCGAGATGTACGCCATCCTGCACTGTGTGCGGGAGAACAAGAGGAGGGGCTACACCAACAAGCGGATCCTCATAGCCACAGACAGCCAGGCAGCCCTTAAGGCACTAAGTAGCCCACGGGTAAATTCCTGGCTGGTGAGTGAGTGCCGAGACGAGACGAGCGACCTGGCTGGGCAGAATGAGGTGACCCTCATCTGGGTGCCGGGTCACTCGGGGGTCAAAGGCAATGAAGAAGCTGACAGTCTCGCAAAGAGGGGGTCAGCAGAACCATTTATGGGACCAGAACCGGCTCTGGGCGTGTCAAAGAGCACTGCCAGGGGAGCCATTAAGTCCTGGGTCAGAAACCAACACAAGGTGTACTGGGCGGACTGTCCAGGGCTCAGACATGGGAAGTCAATAATTGACGGACCCAGTTCAAAGAGAGCTGTGGAGCTGCTAAACCTTAGCAGAGGACAGCTCAGAAACACAACAGGTCTCTTGACGGGACACATGGCCGTCAAGAAACACCTACATAAAATGGGGCGGTTCGAAGGGGACCTCGCATGCAGACTCTGCGGCGAGGGGGAGGAATCAGCCCAGCACATCTTGTGCGAGTGTATAGCTCTGGACCGGAAAAGACAACTGATCTACGGTCACTCTAGACCGGAGACAGAGCAATATAAAACTTCACCCTACCAATCGCTGTGCAGACTAGTTCAAGGCACAGTGATTTTGGAATGGGTGGAGTAAGACTAGGGGTATGCACAATCAACCAAGGGTTGCGGTGCTATCGGGGCGGCAAGGCCGCGGACGAGCCCTGAGGGAACAAAAAAAAAAAAAAAAAAAATCACATTATGAATCTTAGTGTTATATATACTATGTTTAACGGTTTAAGGAACACACTTCTAATTAATAACCGTTTATTAGAACCTTACATATATAAGTTATTATTACAAAATTGTGACTTGATCACCTAACCTTGCCGTTGCATATCTATGTCTTATTCTATTAACTTAAACTGTCCTTCTAACCATAAACTAAAGTCTTCTTCTTTTATATACTAGCCTAACATGAACAGAACTTAAACTCTATAACACATGCATACAACATCTTCCCCGTTTACACAGAAATAATGTAGTCTTTAAATTTTGAAGGTAACTTTTTGCTTCTTTTACCCCTACCTAGTGAATTCTCATTGTCTATTGTCTCACCACTATCACTTACACTCCGACAGGTCCCATCTTTCTGAGTGTTGCCTGAGGATACACCCTGTATCATAGGCAAGTACTCCTGTGACTTATCCATAGATTTTCTCAACTGTGAACTATTTCTCCGGTAGATGTTACCTCCGTCATCCTCCACAATATAGGATCTTGGTGTTTCATGTTTTCCTACAATTTTCCCTGGCTCGCACTTATTCTCTTTTCTAATTGTTATAGTTTCACCTACTTCTAGATCTGCCCTTTCCTTAGTTTTCTTATCAAAATATTGTTTAATCAACTTCTGGTTTTCCTCCAGTTTTCTCTGGACTTTACCATACTCTTGAGTTTCAGGTGTTAAGAGATTTTCACACATTGGTAATTCAGTTTTCAACCTCCTACCCATCAATAGCTGAGCTGGCAAGTATCCTACACCTATTATAATTGTGTTTCTATAATTTAATAACGATGTAGTCATATCACAGTCCTTTCTAATATATTTTTAGCTATCTTCACCCCACTTTCTGCAAACCCGTTACTTTGAGGATAATTAGGGCTACTAGTTGTTATTTTAAATCCAAATTCTTCTGAAAATTTCTTAAATTCATAAGATGAATATGGCATGTTGTCTGATATTAGTTCATCTGGTATACCATGAGTGGAGAACACAATTTTGAACTTTTGTATGAGTGCCTTTGTAGTTTTATTGATTATTGGTATAATTTCCAGCCATTTTGAAAAATAATCGAATATTATTAAATATGAGTTTCCACCATATTCACAGATATCAGAAGCAATTTTAGAAAAAGGGGCGATTAGGCACTTCATGTCAAGGGTTCCTTGACATTAGCTGGTTTGCATCTCTCACATATTCTACATTCTTTTACATGGTAAAATCCTTAGCCATATTTGGCCAGTACAAGAGTTCCGTTGCCTTAACTTTTCATTTCACCATGCCAAAATGCCCTTCATGCATTAACTGCATCATTTCATCACGTAGTGACAACGGAACTACTATTCTGTCTTTGTAGAATAAAATGTTTTCAATGACATGTAAATCATTTTTCATGCTAAAATAATGTTTTAAACTTGGTGACAAATGTTTAACATTTGGCCACTGTTGCAATATTTTAACACATGTTTTAAAACATTATCATTACCTGTATCTTCTTGGAATTTTCTTTTTTTCTTTTGTGATATATTAGTGATACCATGGACATTATATACAACATCATCTAATGATTCTTCTTTCATTAACTTTTCATTCAGGTAATTCCTTGATAATAGGTCAGCGATAACTACTTTACTGCCTGGCATATATTTAACTTCGACATCATATCTCAGCAGTTTTAATTTAATTCTTTGCAATCTTGGTCAGACTATGTCCCCCACATTTTTCTTGTTTATGGTTACTAAAGGTAAGTGATCTGACCACACTTATCTTCTTACCATAAATATAGTTATGATATTTTTTAACAGCAAAAAGTACAGCTAAATATCCTTTTTCTATTTGTGCCCAACCTTTCTCTGTTTCAGTGAGACTAGGTGAGGAGTACGATACTATTTTATGTTCCTGTATCAAACATGACCCTATTCCGTCTTTGGATGCATCTGTTGGAATATCTACTTCTTTTGTATTGTCATAATTTGTCAGAACAGGAGCATTACATAACAAGCTCTTTATGTCTTCAAATGCCCTCTCGTGGTGGCTTGACCATGTGAATATTACATCTTTTTTGAGTAATTCTCTCAGCGGAGCTGATAATTGTGCTAAGTTGGGTATAAAATTTCGAAAGTAGTTAAAAGTACCCAACACTTTTTGTAAATCTTTTTTATTTACAGTATTTTTTTTTCTAATTAATACTACACTTAGAAAAAAGTATGGCATTGTATTCATGTTGAGTTTTTAATTCACTTTTAGAATCTCGCTCAAAATGGTAAGAAAAGTGCCGCTTGTGTTTATCTGCTAAAATTCATCTTTTCAGATTAAAAATCAAAAATTAAATGTTTGGTCTACTTCACCTTAACAAATAAATTTATTTGTACAATGAAAAGGAGATAAACTAAACATAAGCCAACAAAACTGCTCAAAATGAACGTCTTCATTATCAACACTAAGCTGTAATCCAACGAGAATAAAAATCACTATTTAAAAAAAATTAAAATTTTAAAAGTTCCCTGTGCAAAGAAATTATAATATTTTTTTAAAATTTTACTAAAAGACAATCCAGTATTGTATTCACTTCAACACTTAATAAGCGTGAGTATTTTTTGAATTTTATCGAAAAGGATGGGTTTTCAAGTTTAACTTTTTTATTTCCTAGGACATCACTACAATGTAATGGTTCGTCACAAAATACATCACCAAATCTTATTAAATGAAAATACAACGTAACATACTAGTTCTTAAAATATCAAAACAACTAAGAGTTTAAAAGTTTAAATATTCGTTTACTGTATAAAAGCAATTCGTTGTCAAGAATTGCTTCAATTTAATTTTAAACTGTGAAACAGATGAACACTCCTTAATATCCACAGCCAGTTTGTTGTATAAAATAGGGCCTCATAATTTCTTAACAATATTATGCCTACCAACTGGTGTATGTAAATTATTACAGATTCTTGTCTTAATATTATGATTAGATTTGTCATACGTCCTAGTTTTCCCGGACATGTCCTCTTTTTGTCTGGGCTAGTTTTTTCGATTGTCCGGGATTGCGGAAATGCCTGGATTAGTTTTTTCCTTGGGTCACGTTTTTAATTTTGATAGTTTGGTACTCCTCTGTCTGTTGTTTCCACGATTCCTGTGAGAATACAAACGCCCAACAGCCCAGACCTAGCGGCCATAAAAATACATGTAAAATTATGTATAATTATTGTCACGTGTCAAGTGGTGCGCTGTTTGCAATGCAGTGTGCCATAGACAAATTTACTTCATCTATGCAGTGTGCTTGACCTGATTGTTCTATGAGTGTGCTAATGGCTCCTGTGGGTGTTGGTTGATCGCTGGTGTGGCTGGTGTTTTCGGTGGGTACATGCAGGATGCAGGGCATGACATAATGCCTTACAAGATATATGATATTGTGCTGCCCCGCCCCCTCCTATGACGTCACGTGGTGAATAACGTTATAGAAGTCCAACTACACACTTAAAACAAAGTCGTTCTCAAACAAAAAGTTTCTATACGTCAGTTTAATGTGGTTGAAGTTACATCCCACTTTGTCGCCTATATTGTCTTTTTCAGATAATATAGAATGCAACACTAAATGTAATCTTTTTCAATTTTATATTACATATATATACGCACAAGATAAGTATAATAAATAAGGGGAGCCCGGAATTCGCATTGGGGATACACAAACTTAAAAAGTAGAGAAGACGTTCGCAGACATTTAGAGGGCGTTAACATACATAAACTTGATTTGACCATTATGTCACATAATCACAGTATAGTATTCTGATCTTAAAAAATTACTTCCAACTGTATGCACTCAAATATTTGTAAAATACGTATTTGTTAAGAGGTTGTGATGAAACGTCAAACTCCACTGTACCACAGCATATTATTGTTGCATTTGACTCGCCACACGACAACATGCGCGTGACAGTTCTAAAAATAGGTAGTCTCATAATCATATCTCTCGTTATTTGTATCATGCATGCAGGGTTCACGCGTTCACATTCACATGTGTAGATATAGTACACCCAACCTGACCTTGTTCTATGTGTAGTACAGTTTAGTGCCTAGTGTGAATGAGTCCTAGTCTTGAGATGAGTATGGGTCCTAGTTTTGTCCTCTTTTTTCGAAATGGAGATTCTGTTCCACAGAACCACAATCCCCTCTATGACATGTAACCACAGCAATTTTGAAATTATTGTCTCATTTTCTAGTTATGCAAAATATATAGTTTAATACCATGTAAATATATGTTCATAAGATATTTTTTTAAAACATGTCAGGGAATACTTCCCTGAATTTTCTATGCTACTTAGGAAGCAGGCTAGGTATTGTAAAATTGCTTCATGTTTTTTACTGGATTTTGAAATATTTACTTTCTTTTTGAATATTTTTAAAAAATCAACAAGGAATTAAACATTTATCACACTTACGGCTGTGAAATCTACTAAACACTGTTTTTTCAATAATATGCTTCAATTATATAAAAAAGACGATAGTCAGTTTTATTAAATCATTGTTTGCAAAGTAAGACAAAGAATATTCTTATTTGTTTATATATATATATATATATATATATATATATATATATATATATATATATATATATATATATATAAGAGGTGTCCGGTATCATGTTTTTTTCGAATCGAACTATGAACGAACCCAACCAAATATGTTGCTTCGAACTTCGGAAATAGTATTTCTAATGTTCACACTTGTATTTCGACTTCTTAAAACTTCAAAATCAAACATCCGACTAACCAAAATTTTTAATGTTCATATATCATTTCCTTAAATACAAAATGTAGGTATATTGTAACATACAATATTTGGTATGTAGAAGATATCTGTTGCTTTTTACAAAAAGCATAAGTTCGACAAAACATGTATGTTGATTGGGTAAAAATGCCTTCTGGTGATGATGTTAGTGGTGAAGATGGGTCAACATTGAATCAAAAATACAAAACGGTATATTAAAAGCTTTTAAAATTTCTACATCTTTTTGTCGTTTGGTATTACCCAGGCAGTTGTATCAGTCTTAGGTTAAGGGTGTTTAAGTTGAGCATGATAGGTATATATATATATATATATATATATATATATATATATATATATATATATATATATATATATATATATATATATATATATATATATATATATATATATATATATATATATATATATATATATATATATATATATAATAACTACTTGAAATTTAACTGTGTGCTGATTGAGCATTTTTAACTGTTTTGGCTCATTGTGAAATAAAGCATGTTGACCCTTTTATTTGCGGAAGGCAGCTGCAATTATCATCAAATTCCGAAAAATTACGTTACCGATCACTTTTGAACACTGCCATCATAATGTTGTAACCAAAAAAGACGCTGGGATGCTAGGATATATAAAAAAATTTAATCTGTGATTGTTAAATGACTGTCAGGTCTCAATAAGACCCACCAGCTGTCAAAAATATGCATTAATGAAATCTCAAATTGCTATACCGACTCAATGGGGCCGAATCAGAGTTTAAAGCGCTGCTACTGAGTTAACCGAGCCGCTACTGGATTACAACTTTGGCAGCTGTGAAGGCGTGTAATGTTCAATTGTTAAGTATTTTTAAACTATTTTGTAGAATTACATATTTCGAACTACTTTAACATCTCCCAGCACGTACAATTTTTTAAACTGAGGGTTCAGTTTGAAATTTCGAATCATCGCACACCTTTAATGTATATATTTTTAGATTGTCACAATGATAAACATTTTTTCAGTTCAGCTTTTTATTGCAAATACTGTATTTGACAACACAGCATTGTTTGACATTTTGAATATTTTTAACTGCAAACAGAGTTTGATTTAAATGTAACAGTTTTTAATTATTAATATTTTGTTTTTATTTTGGTTATTATTTTTTTATTGTGATGAATATGAAATGCATTTTTATTGTCCCAAACTGGATTCATTTAAATTGAATTCATAAGAAGACTATATTTCAATAAAAACCTGTTTGAAGCTTCAGGAGATCTATTTTCTTATTGAAAGCATTCTTTGTAAAAGGAATATTTATATTTAATCTCAAAAAGACAATAGATAAGTCTTAATGTAATATATATTTTTTCATATTTAAGGACTCATAATATTTATAGATTTATTTCGTATTTAATGTACCCTTCATGTAGAGTATTATATTTTTGTGCCATCTGCTATTAAATACTGAATAAAAAAAAATTGACACAAGGTTAGCAACACATTTCTCTATGGTACAAACTATTGCAATAACTAAATTTTCTTGTAGTTGGTAAGGTTGTGTCAATATGTTTTATTTCTTTTAGTTTTCTCTTTTTTTCGTATTCTGCTTTTGTAAGATCACTATATAAAACAACTACTGGCACTTACTTATTGTGATATGAGTGAAACACTTAAATATTCTCTTAAATAACAGGAGTCCAACTTTGAACTGAGTATTTATATCTGTATTTCTATGAAATTAAGCTCTACAGTATGTAATGTACAGTGAAATATAAATCTTTAATACAAAACATAGTGTTTTATTTTTATTTGTTTAGTATCATTTAAAACAGTTCACGCCAGTGCAATGGTGCCTTTTAGATACATGCCAATGTTATTTAATTGAAGTTAAGCAATAGCGAAAACTGCTAGCTCCTGGGTGGCTAGTTTGCGCTTTCTTTTCTGGTTGGTGACATGTATAATCTGCAAGCCCCTTTGCTAATAATTACAGCAGTTGATAGATACAAGAATGTATTAAAAAGTACTTAGGCTACAATAGAAAAAATGCAAAACATTAAAATACTTTTTTAACATTTATTCACCATAATCCCTAAGACTTACATAGGAAGTAAGCGCCAAAATTTCCTGGCCTGACTATGAAAGAAGCAGCGTACTCAGAATTAAGATTTATTTTTAATATACTCCTCCCTAACATCAGTGCACTTATTACACTGTTTCAACAACAATTCGATACCCCCTAAAAAAATATTCTTTCAGTTTGTCCTCAAAATGTGCCCAAACTGCAGTTTTCACTTCTTCATCAACACTGAAATGGCGCCTGCAAAGGTCCTTTTTCAAATTTGCCAATATTTATAAGGCACTGTGGTCCATGTCTGGACTATAAGGAGCGTGATCAATTTGTTCGAAACTGCAGTCACGAATTGGGGCTTGTGGATTTCCAGCAGTGTGCACCGGTGCATTGTCATGGAGCAAAGCATGGCTCTGGTCAGTTTTCCATGTCTTCTCCTGAATATTTTGTCGTAATTTATGCAGGAGTGTTGCATAATATGCTCTGTTGACTGTGGTGTCGCGTTATTTAAAGTCTATCATTAGAAGACACCCACAATCCCAAAAAATCGCACAAAACGTCACCGAAATTATCCAAGCTGGCATGGAATTATTTATTCCACGTACACAGAAAACCTCTTCACCCACTCAAAAGCCCTGGTTCTCTAAATCCTGTGACAAGGCCAGACTTGAAAAGGTCAAAACTCACAAAACCGTCAAGTATTTAACGACGCAAGCAACCGCTATGTCCGCATTCTTTCTGAGGCAAAAAACTCGTGTAATAACCACATCAAAAACAAGTCCTCTCAAGCTCTAAAGGCAGCAAACCCTTCTGGACTCTTGCTAAATCTATTGGGGATAATTTCTGCAAGAGCACGTTCCCACCTCTTGTTTCAGGGGATGAAATTGTTTCTACCGCCCTGAGCAAGGCTGAACTTTTTGCCTCGTTGTTCACCAGCAATTCTACTCAACCCACCTTCAAATGTTCAACCGCCAACAGTCCCCAATGTCGCACATAAAATGACGGATATTATTTTCAAAACTAAAAAGGTATGAAATATGCTCTCTTCTCTTAATACCAGGAAAGACTCTGGCCTTGACGAGATCCCAGCAATTGTTCTCAAAAAATGTGCACCAGAACTTGCTCCTGTCCTGACTCGTCTGTTTCAGACATCTTACAATAGAGGCACATTCCCTAGTAACTGTAAAACTGCTCGAGTACAACCCGTCCCCAAGAAAGGATCCAAACCGCTTCCTAGCAACAACAGGCCTATTTCTCTTCTTTCAGTTGTCTCTAAAGTGATGGAAAAGTATATAAACACTGAATTACTAAAATTTCTTGAAAACACAGTCTAATCCGCGGCAGGCAGTATGGATTCAGTCAGCGCAGATCAACTGCCGACCTCCTTTCCTTTGTCACCCATTCTTGGAACAAGTCTATGGAACTACACGGTGAATCCCATATTGTGGCTCTAGATATATCCAAAGCATTCAACCAGGCCTGGCACGCAGCGCTGCTTAATAAACTTCCGGCCTACCACCAAAACTCTGTACCTGGACAGTAACCAACCGGAACATTTCTGTTGTCATGGATGGCCATACCTCTAAACTGTATCCAATTAATACAGGAGTCTCTCAATGTTTAGCTTTAGCCCCTACCTTGTTTCTTCTCAACATGAATGACCTCCTCTCTAGCACATCCAACCCAGTTCACAGTTACACAGACGACAGCACCCTCCACTCAAATATACAATATTCTAAGCCTGTCTCTTTAGCCCAATTACATGAGGATTGCAGACTCATGGAGGGTTCTGTCTCTGTGGATTTCCAAAAAATATTAGACTGGGGAAGTAGAAATCTTGTACAATTCAACTCCACCAAATCTCAGTCTTGCTTTCTATCTCATAAGAGATACACCAGCCCTAGACTCATCACAGTAAATAACCAAGTTATTCAAAGTAATAAGTCCTTTTCACTTGTTGGCATTTCTGTGGATCGAAATCTCAATTGGCACCAACATGTCACATAAATTGCAGAAGTGGCTGCTAAGAAATTAGGTTTCCTCTTCCGGGCTCGCAAATACTTTTCACCAGCTAATCTCTATACCTTATATACTTCACAAATAGGGCCAAACTTCAAATACTGCTCCCACATATGGGGTGCCGCTGCCGCTTCTACACTCGCTATGCTGGACTTCATTCAGAAGAATACGTCTAATCGGTGAACCTACCTTCACCCAAAGGCTCCCATCCCTTGCCCACCGACGTGCTGTTGGTGACCTCTCTCTCTTTTATAGATATCTGCACGGGCACTGGTCAGAGGAGCTTTCTTCCATAGTTCCTCCACCTGCTGCCCCCAACAGATCTACCAGGGGAACAGAGCGAATGCACCCTTTTACTGTCCAGGTCAGCAGACATCTTGTTATGCCCGCTCTTTTGTCCCGAGGACTTCCAAGTTGTGGAATTCCTTGCAGGCACATGTTTTTCCTTCTCCTCCAAACTTTCAAGTCGAGAATTAACAAGTTGCCTCTTTCCTCCTTGTCGACACCCACGGTACGATAGTATTTAGGCTGTAAGCCCTCGTGGTATGATGTTGAAATATAAAAAAGAAAAGAAAAAAGAAGCCATCACTTTTGTTGTCTACTGACAAAACTGAAGTTTCTTGGCAGTGCTTCTCCTTTACGCCGCCATTCCATCGACTCCCTTTTGCACAAAGGACCATAGCAGAGAGCCATAGTTTCATCCCCTGTGACAATTCTCTTCAACACCTCCACAGGAGTTTCTCCACAGAGATCCAAAAAGAATCGGGCACATTGAACACAACGCTGGCACTGAACTGCTGAAAGATCTTTGGGGACCCAAATTCCACTAACTTTATTCATGCCTAAATGTCCGTGGAGGATTTAGCGAAGCCTTGTATCTGAAAGCCCCGACATTTTTGATAATTCTTTCACTTTCAAGCGTCAATCGTAATACGAGATCCTCAAGGACAATCTTGTCCGTCATGTCCTTGCGTCAGGTCAAGTCGGGAAATGTTGGTGCTTACCTTGTATTTAGCAGATGTTCATAAAGCAATTCTAAACCCTTTAAAGGAAATTGTTTATCTTGGTCTTCAAACCACTCGTCAACCGCACATATGACTTCCTTGTTTGTGGAAAATTGTTTACCTTTCAAATGTTTTTTCAGCTTTGGGAATAATTAATAGTCTGATCATGTTAAATCGCTAGAACAGGGCAGGTGAACAACTAATTCAAAACCATTTTTTTCAGTTGTTTGCAGTGCAATCAACGACTTGTGAGTAGGTGCATTGTCTTGAAAAAAAGCCCACCTTTGGCCAGTTTTTCGCGCAGTTCTTCCACGAGTTTCTCGCGTGATTTAGTTAGCAACTAACTATAGCACGCTTCCGTGACAGTTCTACCTTATTCCAGAGTAATTCTAGCAGAATTATCCAATCTTTGTCCCAGAAAACTGAAGCCAGAAACTTGTCGGTCAACTTTTGAACAATTTCGTTTTTGTTTGGAATGCTTCCACTTTTTCGATTGCTCTTTTGTCTTTAATCATATTGATTGACTAATGTTTCATCCATAGTGACAAGGTGACACAAAGAGTTTGAAGAGTCTATTTCAAAATCATGGCACATTTCCTTTGACAATGTTAAACGAGCATGCTTCAGATCAGTGTTCAAGCATTTCGGAATCCATTTTGCCGAAAGCTTTCTTGTCGCAAGCCGTGATGAACAATGTGAAACACATTCATAGGAAATGTGCATTGTTTCTGCTATACGTTTCAGCCCAATTCGTCAATATTCTAAGATTATTTCATGGACAAAATCAATGTTTTCTTGGACTTTGCTGGAACAGTGAAGTACATTCCGAGGGTATGGTTGGGATATGTTGACGATATTTTGCCACATAATAGAAGACATTTGATAAATTAATTTTTAAATTACTTCTAAATTGTTCGATCAATTCTTGTGATACTATATTGTAGATTTGGCACAATGATACTTAATTCCCAATTGGGCTTTCTTTAAGCACTGAAATGGCACTAGTAAATTGTCTGTCGTACATATTGAATAAACATAAAATCTGAACCAGCAAGAAACTTCAGATTATTTGCATGGACATGCATGTGGCATAAGCTAACATGTAGTAAAGGTACCGTTGATATCTTCAAGTCTTTAAATGCACTTCTGTAGCTTTCCATTCATCCTATGTAGGTAAGTGTTTGTATGACACCTCAACAAATATATATTTTGCCAGTTATTTTTAATGAATAATCAATGTTTAATTTTTTTACTTTTTATTTCAACAACACACCACGAGGACTCACAGCCTAAATAATATCGTACCTTGGGTGTCGACAAGGAGGAAAGAGGCAAATTGTTAATTCTGGACTTGGAGGTTCGGAGGAGAAGGAACAACATGTGCCAGCAAGGAGTTCCACAACTTAGAAGTCCTCGGGACAAAAGAGCGGGCATAACAAGATGTTTTATGTCTGGTGACCTGGACAGTAAAAGGGTGCATTCGCTGTTCCCCTGGTAGATCTGTTGGGGGCAGCAGGTGGAGGAACTATGGAAGAAAGCTCCTCTGAGCAGTGCCCGTGCAGATATTTATAAAAGAGAGAGAGAGAGGTCACCAACGGCACGTCGGTGGGCAAGGGATGGCAGCCTTTGGGTGAGGGTGGGGTCACCGATGAGACATATTGCTCACTTCTGAATGGAGTCCAGTATAGCGAGTGTAGAAACGGCAGCGACACCCCACATGTGGGAGCAGTATTCGAAGTTTGGTCTTATTTGTGAAGTATATAAGGTATAGACGTGAAAAGTATTTGCCAGACGGAAGAAGAGACCTAATTTCTTAGCAGCCGCTTCTGCAATTGATGTGACATGTTGGTGCCAGTTGAAATTTCGATCAACAGAAATGCCAACAAGTGAAAAGGACTCATTACTTTGAATAACTTGGTTGTTCATTGTGAGGGGTCTAGGGCTGGTGTATCTCTTATGAGATAGAAATCTAGACAGATTTGGTGAAGTTGAATTGTACAAGATTTCTACTTCCCCAGTCTAATATTTTTTGGAGATCCACAGAGACAGAACCCTCCATGAGTCTGCGATCCTCATCTAATTGGGTTAAAGAGACAGGCTTAGAATATTGTGTATTTGAGTGGAGGGTGCTGTCGTCCGCGTAACTGCAAACTGGGTTGGATGTGCTAGAGAGGAGGTCATTGATGTGGAGAAGAAACAAAGTAGGGGCTAAAGCTGAACCTCGAGGAACTCCTGCATTAATTGGATACAGTTTAGAGGAATGGCCATCCACGACAACAGAAATGCTCCGGTTGGAGAGGAAATTTGCTGTCCACGTACAGAGTTTTGGTGGTAGGCCATAGGCCGGAAGTTTATTAAGCAGCGCTGCGTGCCAGACCTGGTCGAATGCTTTGGCTATGTCTAGAGTGACAATCTGGGATTCACCGTGTAGTTCCATAGACTTGTTCCAAGAATGGGTGACAAAGGAAAGGAGGTCGGGAGTTGATCTGCGCTGACAGAATCCATACTGCCTATCGTGGATTAAACTGTGTTTTTCAAGAAATTTTTAGTAATTTGGTGTTTATATACTTTTCCATCACTTTAGAGACGACTGAAAGGAGAGAAATACGCCTGTAGAAGCGCTTTGGATCCTTTCTTGGGGACGGGTTGTACTCCAGCAGTTTTCCAGTTACTAGGCAATATGCCTCTATTGTAAGATGTCTGACACAGACGAGTCAGGACAGGAACAAGTTCTGGTGCGCATTTTTTGAGAACAATTGCTGGGATCTCGTCAAGGCCAGAGGGTTTCCTGGTATTAAGAGAAGAGGGCACCTTTTGTACCTTTTTAGTTTTGAAAATCATATCCTTCATGTTATGCACGACATTGGGGATTGTTGGTGGTTGAACATTTGGAGGTGCGTTGAGTGTAGAATTGCCGGCGAACAACGAGGCAAAAAGTTCAGCCTTGCCCAGGGCGGTAGAAACAATTTCATCCCCTGAAACAAGAAGTGGGAACGTGCTCTTGCAGAAATTATTCCCACTCCGACAGAAATTTTCCTAAAATATGACAACTAGGAACTTTATGCCCTTACACTAAGAAAGTATTTTGCCTGAAAAAGTTGGGTTTTAAGTTTTATTAACAATGAGTTTCACTCAATTGTACTTTTGTAATTTACTGCATTTGGTAAAAATTTCCCTCTCTGCTCTGATATATTTATTGTGTTATCTATATTTCAATTGTTGTAATTTTAATGACTCCACTTTATTAAAGGGTATAATCAGTTTTAAACACTTTTAAATAGTTAAAACAGTAAATTTTCAAATGTGCGACAACACTTTCTGATTTCTTTCAGAAACATGCTTAAAACCACTCCTGTATGCGTAAAACACAAGAGAAATGTGGTTCTAACCCACAAAAAGCTTTCGTGACCCGGACGGAATAGGGCTGATGGGTGGGGAATAAGATTTTTCTTTTAATCTTGTTTACCCCGCACAGCACCCCTAATCACACCAGGTCACGTGACTTTCTTTGGGGTTAAATCCACAACAAGCAGCAGTGGGTCAAGCACCGAGCCTTTGGGAATTTCCCATGTTACTTGCTTCCAACGTGAGTTAACATCAATTCACCTCACTTACTGTTTGAGATAAGATGCAATTATCTGGTGAGGTATCTCTCTTACTCCATGATGGTGTAATTTTTTCAACACCATTTATGTGCAACATTGTTGAATGTTGTCTAAGTTCAAAAGATCACAAAAGTACATTAATGCTACATTTTCAACAACCAAGGCCTGTGCTATTCTATCGAGTAGCTGCATCAGTGCAGTGATTATACCTTTTTACTTTCCAAACCCATACACAAAATACCCTGCTGACTAAATTGTTTTTTTAAAATGGAATTTCTGAAAGCAGTTTTAAATTAGTCTACTGTATTTGACAATACTGGTAATATAGGTATGGGTTTGTAATTGTCTGATACAGCTTTGACATTATCTTGAAAAGTCTTATAAATACTGTCAATTTTAAGGAATTACGAAAAACATTAGCAGAAAGCACCTCTTTTTTTATCGACACAAATGGCCTCACTTCACATATGTATGTAATATTTAATAACTTCTTGACAACATTTTTATATGGGTAAAAATAATTTGACATGTAGATCTTGCTTTGAAGTTGACTGAGAGGTTTCCTCCTGGATTTAACATTTTTCCATTTTTACAGAATACCTGCGATCTAGCGATGAGGATTTGAATATCATATCCAGATCCAGCAAAACCTCCACGGCGGCTGTTAGCGTTGAAGGGGCCCTGTGATGCCTAGGCAAGCCATCCCTTGGATCTTGCCTAGTTTTTGTTTGGCACTGCATTGTGTCACTTTAGGCCACCAGACCAGTGCCGCATATGTTAACGATGGTCTGACCACCCTTGTGTACAGCCAGTGGGCCATACTAGGTCTCAGTCCCCACGTTTTGCCATATATCCGGCTAGTGACGGCTAAGGTCGTGCCTGCCTTACGCAGTATTTTTTCAACGTGACCATGCCAGGTTAGGTCAGGTTAGCTTAGAGTCCAATACGACCCCAAGATGTTTTACCTCCCTGGCCATTGGAATGTTCCTACCGAATAGAGTGAGAGTTCTGTGGCTCTCCCACTTCCTCCTCGTAAACGGTATGATAGTTGCTTTCTCGGGGCTCACCCCGAGCACTTGACCAACCGTCAACCTTTCCACCACTTTCAGCGCTGTCTGCATGCGCTCCCACACTGACTGTGTAACCTTTCCGCGGACTATGATGACAATCTCGTCCGCATAGCCCTGTACCTCATATCCCCCTCCAGAGAGCCTCCCCAGCAGGCCGTCCACGACTAGGCACCAGAGCAAGGGAGACAGAACGCTCCCCTGCGGACACCCCGCCGCGACCCCCGCCAGCAGAATCCCTCCCGTGAGTGAGATGAACACCGCCCTATCCCTGAGCATGGAACCGATCCACCTGCAGCAGGTCTCCTCTATTCCACGCTCCCTGACAACTGCCAGAACCGATCCGAATGAGGTGTTGCTGGCCCCTCTATGTCTAGGAAGGCCCCCAGCACCACCTCCCTGTTCTCCAGCGTATTCTCCAGTTCCAGCACCAGTTGGTGCAGTGCTGTGTCTGTTGAGACTCCTGCTCTGTATGCATATTGTCCGCAGTGTAGGGGATATGCTTCCAGTACACCGCCCATAATGTACCGGGCAAGCAGTTTTTCCACTGTTTTTAGCAAGACGGACATGAAACTTATTGGCCTAAGGGACTTTGCCTGGTCTGTTGGACGTCCAGGTTTAGGAATGAATACAACCCTGGCCAGTCTCCATGCCCTCGGAATGTACCACAAAGCCAGGCTGGCCCTCATAATGAGGGTAAGCGCCGGTGCCAGTATATCTATCCTCTGTTGGAGCATGATGGGCATCATTACACCAAATCCCGGGGATTTGTATGGCTTAAAGATGTTAATGGCCTATCTGATTTTGCTCCAAGTAACCATCTCTTTAGCGACTGTCCAGTTTACTCTAGATGTCCGTCTATAAGGCGCCTCTATTTCTGAGTGTTCCCAGTCCGGAGGTGATTGGTTTATTATGTTACAGCCAGGGAAGTGCGTCTGGAGTAGAATTTCTATAGTTTCCTCCCCCAAGCTGTAAAGCCTCCCGTGGATGTTCTAAGGGAGCCTATGTTGGTCTGAGTGCCCTTGCACAGGATCTTGTGTAGTCGAGCACTCTCGGACGTGTTCTCCACTTTCTCACAGTGTCTTCTCCACGACTCCTTCTTGGCGTCCCTTAGTCATTTGTTATAGGTCGTTAGGGCTTGTCTATATTCATCCCATGCTCCCGACCTTTTGGCAGCGTTAAACAGCTTACGAACCTACGTCCTCCTTTGCCTGAGGTCCTTGTTCCACCACGGGGCGTTCCTGGTGGACGCCCTCATTTTCAGGGGGCAGTTGGCATTATAGGCCAAGGTGATTGCGTCTCGCACTTGGGCTGCCGCAATCTCGAGGTCAATTGAATTGTCTATGGTACTCTTAACCCCCCGCAGTTCCACTGCGAGGTGTGCCCTGTAGGCTTCCCAGTCCGCCATGCGGGGGTCCCGGTACCATACCGTTTGTCTTTCGACTTTGGCGATTTCAAACCGCATGTATCTGTGGTCTGAGCTACTCACTTCCGCAGACACAGCCCAGTTATTAACAAAGTCACCCAGAAACTGGGTGGAAACTGTTAGATCTAAAACTTCCTCACGCCGTGTTGTGACGAAGGTCACTTTATTACCTCTATTTAAAAAGTCTAAATTAAATTTCATAAAGAATTGTAAAAGTGCCCCACCCCTAGAGTTTGTGTCGGAGCTTCCGCACAACTTAGGGTGCGCGTTCGCATCCATGCCGATGATGGTCTGCCATCCACCTGCTCTGCTACCCACCATCAGTTACTCCAATTCCTTGGGTGTAGGAGGGTCCGTGTTGTCTCCTGGCAGATAGGCTGATCCGACAGTAATGTCCCTCGGCCCATCCGCTCCTCCACATCGCATTTTGATCGTTGTCAGGTCCCTGGAACAGAAATTCATTAAAGGCAGAAACTCTATCCCTTCCCTGACAAAAATGCAGGCCCTCGGGTTCTCGCTGGATCTTCTGTGGATGAGCTTTCCAGCAGCTCAGCCGAGTCCCTTGAACTCTCCTTTATAGGAGTACGGTTCCTGGATGAGGGCCAAATCCGTGCTCCTCAGAGCCATCAGTAGTCCGGCTGTGGCTGCCCTACTGTGTTTGGAGGTTAACCTGAAGGAACCTAAGTTCCATTAACTTCTAGTTGCTTCCCCAGTGGGCGGAAGCTAACCCTTCCCAGCCCCCACAATGCCTTGAAGGAGGTTCATTCAAGGGCTCTGTAAGACCCCTGGTCGATCGAGAAGGCGAGAGTCTGTCCTTTCTCCTCTGCCTTCCTGCTTAGAACCGACCAGTGTTGTGTCCCCAGTTCAGGGTTCTGGATCTTCCGTCTACTGATCACCGTCTCCTGCGGGACGGTGTCAGGGATCCGTACGGGAACCTTGCGTCTCTCCGGGAGTTCCTTGGGCTCACCGGCTGTCAAGTCCGCCCCCTCCCAAATCTGACCGAGGCCCGCGATCGTTTTCCGTAGCCAGTCCCGCGACTCCGGGCCGGCACAGGTTATCCAGAGGATGCCCCCCGCCAGGTGCGCCCAGTGGAACTGAGTCCACCGCAGCCTTGGCTCAGGTTCGCATTCCCCTGGTCTAGCGTGACCTCAGGATGGCGTCTGTCAATCACCGCCATCCCGAAGCCCTCCATAGCCTCCCTATACGAGCCAGTCTGCGCCGGTGTTCCGGCCATGCTTCTGTTGGGACGTCTGTCTGTAGTAGGCGTGCTAGAGCCCGAGCGCGGCCCCTTCTGACCCGTACTCTCCTCTTGCGCCTTTACAGGAGCCCTGGCCCTTTTGGGACGTCTGTCTGTAGTAGGCGTGCTAGAGTCCGAGCGTGTCCTCTTCTGACTCGCAAAGTTAAAAGCTTCTTTAAAAAATCTTCATCTTCAATAAACAAACACCATCCTCTAATTTTTATCGTAACTAGGTAGGTAAGTGTAAGCTCTTAAAATGGGCAAGACCAGTGGTTAATTATTTAATTTCTCAAGGATACCCGTATCTTTTAGAATTGTAAATCTTTGAGATTATATAGAGATTTCAGACTCCATTATTCATATATGGATATATGACTTTATTGGAAATGAAAAAGACACGGATTTCAGTACCTATTTGCTAAAAATTACAAGCTCTAAATACCTATAAAGGTGTAAAAAGGAAGGTAGGTAACATTTCTTCTGAACCACTCTTTTTATAAAAATTTAAAATTTATCGGTTTTATGAAGCCGAACTTTTGAGTGATATTATTAAGGCACCTAATATAAGTATGTAGGTATAACGCGTATATATAAATGGCGCTCTTCTTTGTCTACTCCTTTTATTACCTAATTTTCGTGAAAAATTTGCTAATACGGGTGCGAGATGTCAACTTTTAAGCTTTTGTTTATACACTTAAGTGATAATTATCGCGAATTGCAAAAGGCAAATTGCGAAATCGCAGCGAAAGCATCCCTCTTGGTTTATTTTATATAATATCGTAAATTATCATTAGGAAATAGTTTCGCCATTTGCGAGTGCATGAAAACTAATAGGCTCAGAACTTGGAAACGTCTTCAAATGAGCGGCAAACTAGCTACAAAGTTTTTGTACTTTCAAAAACAACAAAGCTATTTAAAAGAAATAGGTACCTACCCACTAAGTTTTAAGTTTTTAGCTTTAAGGAAATTGAGAATATGGACATATTTTTTATGAAAATTCGCCACCATAAAATGGTGAATTGAATAAAATACTTTACTGTTAATTACAGTTACACGTTAATCTACTGCTACCTAATCTGATTTGGTCTTTAGTATATAAGCAGTAAATATCAAAGATAATTTTATTTTTTTTAAATTTAAGATTTAAGCCCCTAATACCCAACTGCCGCATTGCCAAAAAGAGGAAGTTGGGTGATAAGATTTCCGGTATCATATCTCAGTTGTAATATTGTGTTCATTTCGTTGGTGTTGTTCATAATTATATAGTCTTATTTCCATTTACTTATTAATGCCATTTTCTGTGGAAATTCTTAAAAAAACAGAAAATACCTAATGTGAACCTGTTTCTCATATTTTTATTATTCCATATTCAAAACCTAAATTATAACGATGTTGTCAGATGACACAGTTAAAATTAAAGTTTATTTCCTGCATAATCTTTCCTTGTGGCTGGTATACTGAAATTGTTAAATTTATGTTAAATGGGGGTTAGAATTTTTTGAAACGTTCAATAAAAACTGTGGGATAATTTAAATTAGTGGATAAAATTTACATAATACGTTTTAGATATTCCAAGTATATTCTTTTTTTACGCCGGCAACATTGCTTTCGAGTTTTCGTCACGTGACATTCTATCCAATAAATTTCAAGAAAATTGCCGGTTAAAAGTTTTTACCCAATACCAGACTTTCGTTCTCTGTCTAATATGAGAACCATATATCACTGCTTCTCTTTTTACCGCATTTCCCTGTTAAAAATGGAAGTTGATGGAATGGAATGTCAAATTTTCAAACAAGAGACGTTTTTGTTCGAAGATGTTGAGATGTGTCTTTTGTGTGTTGTGTTAAAAATCCTAATCTAAATTGTGTTACATGTTCAATCAAATTAAAAGTTTAGTTTTTAACTGAAGAGACTCTTCTACTTTTCTGTTTTTCCCCTATTTGCGGTTCTCATTACTTTGTTGTCTTGAATTATGCTTACATTTTAAATTTTCAAGTAACCAAAGGAAAACCTAACAAATGGAATCGTTTCAGGAAGGCTCACCAGAATCAGACGCAGGTTTGTATTTTTTTTTACTTCATTATCTTTAACGATCACTGTTTATTTATCAACAATTCTTTAGAAATATCTATGGCAAAAGTAATGAGAGATATATATGGTTCCTGCGACGTAGATAACACTAATAGGGTCGCTGTCTCCGATTTAATAAGTGTTATTAGGCCTTACTTGGAAAATAATCTGTAAGTATTATCTTTGTGCGTTTATTTTTGTAAGCGGCAATTTAATTTTACAGTCGTATATTACCAGGTTCCGTTTTCTTTTAAACTTGATTTATTGTGTAGGAGTGAGTTGCAGAGTTTGCAAAACGTGCTGGATCAAGGCAATACAAATCCGTTCATTACTTCTGAGAAATTTTATGAAGCGATGAATGTATGGACAGCACAAATTAAGGAAAATCCGAATAATGCTTCAGATAATAACAACAGTTTTAATGAAATGAATCCAGTGTAAGTAATGTATGCTATTTTTTTGTTTACTACTAAAAATCAGTGTTTCTATTAAGTAGTGTTAAATGGAATAACAAATAACAGGTAATTTTTAAGGTCTGCTAATATGTAATAACATACCTGGGTAACTATGTATTATAACTCATTGGTTGGAAACAAAAACCAAATATTTATGTAATTGTCAGACTATTTTGGTTTGATAAGAAACTGTACCCCTAATAACTACACAATACTTAGTTAAAAAACTGTTTATATTTTATCATAAAAATTAAATAAAACTAAATCGCCGATATATTTAAAAAAATGGTCTTGTTCTCGTTCTCAAACTTTACTTTTTAAGAGTTGAGTTATAGTACTGCATTACGGTCATTGATTTGTTCTGAAATGCATAATGAAAATGAAACGTTTTAAATCAGCATGATGTTTCTTTATTTCTGCAGGATGATCTGATTTGTTAGCTCAAAATTATTGTTTGTGTCTCGAAGTCTATATTTTGAGGAACACAGTTATTTATATAAGTAAGCACAAAGTTGCTAGGCTACAAAGAGATATCCCAGGCTTGATTCCTGGGTGGGCCAAATAGAAGCTGAGCTTGTCTGGAAAATAGAAAAATTAATAAAGATTTAGAAATATTACACTATATAATGGCCTGAGATCTGCAGACTTAAAAGAAATATTATATATATATATATATATATATATATATATATATATATATATATATATATATATATATATATATATATATATATATATATATATATATATATTGGGGATGAAGCACCCACCCTAAACACGGGGGTTCTCCTTCCCCTTCTGCATGCCTATAACCCCTCAATGCATAAATGGCAAAAAAAATTCTTGTGAATAACCAGCAAGATAATTATGGCACCTGGGACGAATGGGGGTTATGTGAGGGGGAAACAGGATTTTAAGGAGGCATAACTCTAAAATGGAATAAAGGCTGCTTATATAGGTTAAGTTTATTATTCGCATTTCGTTTGTACCTACTTCCTTTTTATGTTCTTCCCTGCCCAGCATCCCTATTCTCTCCTGGTCCCGTAACATTCTTGGGGGTCGTTTGCAAGAAATTTTTCTTGTGGTTTATACATCCAAGTGGGGTTCTAAGCAAGTTTCTGGATTTTTTTTGTGTAAAAGTCCTCCGCAAGCTCACCTGCATACATTATAACACTCCATACATATGACTCGATAAATCCTTCCTCAGATCAAAGTTAAAAGGTGTTTAGTGAGAAGAGTATTCTGCATATTAAATGCTGCCTTTGCCATCTTGATCCTGCTTACCAGTTCCTTACTACATATACCTGTAATAATACTCCCAAGGTACATGAATATTTCTAGGTGTTTAAGTAGGTGGCTCTATATGTCTATTTTGATAGTCCTGTCCTCACTTATCTTCATTCTCTATATGTCCACTTTCATAGTCCTATCCTGACTTATCTTCATGATTTTTGTTTTCATCATATTGATTTTTAGTTTGACTCTTAACACACCATCCAGTATACTGAGCATCCTTCGCAATTCTTTTTCCATTTGTCCCATTGAGACTGTCATCAGCGTACCTCATCCAATGACACCGTTGTCCATTTATTTTTATTCCTGCTGTCTTTTGCTTCAGCTTATTTATGGAAGAACAGAAAATGAATTGGGGCATGAGTAAGAGCTGATGGAGGACTGATAGAGCAGAGTATTTAATCATTTTGCGTTGTATTTAATAGTTCACAAAACACAAATTTTGTAATTTCTTTGATCAAAATTTCAATATTTGTTTATTTTAACAAAACTTTGGGTTTTAGCTTTTAGGGAAAAGTCTCAAAAACCGATTTCTATTTGATGATTAGCAGCACCTTCTTAATTTTTTTTAATTTCAGTCGCGATCTTACAAGCAATTTTTTTTTCTTAAAAAATTCTCTAAATAATGACAACTACATACAGTGTTTCATAAAACAGTGACATACCATATCTTTCTACATACCACTTCAATAGATCTTCTACTTTGCCTAACATACTGTATGCTCTCGATTAATTGTGTGTGGATTACCCAGTTTGGGGATTATCTGTGCTGAGAAATTGAACAAATTTCAATTATTTTCGTTTCTCTCGCACAAATATAATAAATATCCCTAATAAAAACCAACAACCATCTAAGTGTGGGTCGGCCTATTATAATTACCACGTTGCAAAAATCATGAGGAAAATAAAACTGTGAAATTCGTTAGAACCTGTAATGTAGTAAAATGTATGTAGAAGCAGAATGAACTGCTACAGATTGCTTATTTTGTTGTGATTAATTCTTTTTTATCTCCAAATGTGTCACTACAATAGGAACGCTGAGAAGGATCCATATCCGGGAATGTTATGTTACGGTCATAAATTTTAATTGCCCCTAACTTTTCACACTTGGTCTCATTCGAGATTGCATGGGCGGCGCAGCAGAAAAGAACAAGATAAACATTTCTTGAGAAAGACAGCTGATATATTCGTATTATTCGTGTTTTTCAATTATCCGTGTTGCCGAATATCGCTCCTCCCCCCTATTAGCCTGAATTGGATAATCGAGAGTGGACTGTATTTAATATTGCAATTACTACAACTAATTTTCTTATCAATAAATTACTTAGTACTTATCACATACATACATACACATTTACCTATTACCTTCATCTTCAGGTTATACATTACCTACAGATTTCAGTTAGACTCTCTAAAAAAAGACGAATAATACATGCAATGTTTTTTTTGCATAAGCTCATCTATGGTAACATTGACTGTCCTCAACTTCTTTCCCAGATATCTTTCCGTACAAGATCCTCACACTGTCATACTCGAAATGCAAATACATTTGCTCTTTCAGTTCCAAGAACGAACATCTTAATCAAATCCCCTATTGATTTTGTGTCATCTTTATAATGACTTCCCAGAAGACATTCAGAACTTCTCATTTACACTGCTTTCTTCTAAGCTTCAGAAACTCTACCTAATACTTAGGTCACTTTTCTTTTGCTTCTTGTTATTTTAGTTTTTAGGATTTCATTAGTTTAAATTGGTTTACATTAGTTATTGGATTATATACCTGTTAATGTATATGTAAATGAATAAATAAATAAGTAAATAAATAAATATTGGTAAAACAATCACCAGGTGTTATATACTGTGATGGTAGCTTTCACCAAGGTATGCTTAGAAATGTACTATGATATCTACCTTGTTTTATTACAGGGATCTCGATAACATTTGTGACAAAGACTTACCTATGCAGTGTAGTACTCCAAGGCCAAGTTTGGGTACTCACTTTTTGAAAGAATATGAAAAGGGTTTGAATCTGTCAAACGTATCTGCTTATAGTATCACCGATGCCAACATTCCAGGTAAGTGCTGGTTCGTATGGATTGAGAAAGACATTTTCAACTTCATGATTTGTTTAACATTTTTAAGTTCAGTAAGTTGCTCTATATATATATATATATATATATATATATATATATATATATATATATATATATATATATATATATATATATATATATATATATATATATATATATATATATATATATATATATATATATATATATATATATATATATATATATATATATATATATATATATATATATATATATATATATATATATATATATATATATATTAAATAGTCTTTACTTATGAACTCAAAGCAGTACTGGTAAAAAGTTCTACAATTAATTACAATTTATGAAATTTTCCTGAGGTTTGTGATATTTATAATAATATACTGAATAGCCTGATATATTATTTTACACACAGATAACAAAATATAGCCAACCCCCCTCCACGCCCCCCTCCCCCGCCCCCATATTTATTTATTTTTTAACTATGTGTCTTTTTGTACACTTAGCAAATGTCCTTTATTGGCCCTTGCGATTTTTCCTTGTTTTTGTATGGTCCTTAAGTCCTTAGTTCTTCGGGAATAGTCTTATATGATACGCTGCTTTGTTGGATAGTACAGTATATATATATATATATATATATATATATATATATATATATATATATATATATATATATATATATATATATATACAGTTTTATTAATGTTTAAGCTTAAATTGTTGATTAACAGCCAAGAACAGTACGTCTGCAGGTCGCTATTTACCATCCTTTCTAATGAATCTTGACAACAATGAGAATACAGCAGTACAACATCTGTAAAGGTTATATATTTGGCTTTCGTTTAGCTAGTGACAAATTTTGTACATATAATGAATACAACACTGGTCCGAGTACAGATCCCTGAGGAACACCAGTTTTTACACTCTTTTTGTCTGGAAATACGATTATATGCAATTCCACAGATTCCTATGCTATGGAGTTTATCAAGCAATATGTTATGATTCACTGTATCAAACGCTTTTTTTTTTCTTCTGTTAAAGTTTAATCGTTTTACAATTGAAAAATTTCCTGACCAAATGAATTTATTTTCCACCGGTAGTAAAATTTAAAGCTAAGTAAAGTCAGTTGTAAATAAAGTACAAAAAAAGGTTTATCAAAAGATTTGCTGAAGCTCTGACCCTTTTTTCTTTTTTTTGTTCCCTCAGGGCTCGTCCGCGGCCTTGCCGCCCCGATAGCACCGCAACCCTTGTTTGATTGTGCATACCCTTAGTCTTACTCCACCCATTCCAAGATCACTGTGCCTTGAACTAGTCTGCACAGCGATTGGTAGGGTGAAGTTTTATATTGCTCTGTCTCCGGTCTAGAGTGACCGTAGATCAGTTGTCTTTTCCGGTCCAGAGCTATACACTCGCACAAGATGTGCTGGGCTGATTCCTCCCCCTCGCCGCAGAGTCTGCATGCGAGGTCCCCTTCGAACCGCCCCATTTTATGCAGGTGTTTCTTGACGGCCATGTGTCCCGTCAAGAGACCTGTTGTGTTTCTGAGCTGTCCTCTGCTAAGGTTTAGCAGCTCCACAGCTCTCTTTGAACTGGGTCCGTCAATTATTGACTTCCCATGTCTGAGCCCTGGACAGTCCGCCCAGTACACCTTGTGTTGGTTTCTGACCCAGGACTTAATGGCTCCCCTGGCAGTGCTCTTTGACACGCCCAGAGCCGGTTCTGGTCCCATAAATGGTTCTGCTGACCCTCTCTTCGCGAGACTGTCAGCTTCTTCATTGCCTTTAACCCCCGAGTGACCCGGCACCCAGATGAGGGTCACCTCATTCTGCCCAGCCAGGTCGCTCGTCTCGTCTCGGCACTCACTCACCAGCCAGGAATTTACCCGTGGGCTACTTAGTGCCTTAAGGGCTGCCTGGCTGTCTGTGGCTATGAGGATCCGCTTGTTGGTGTAGCCCCTCCTCTTGTTCTCCCGCACACAGTGCAGGATGGCGTACATCTCGGCCTGAAACACCGTTGCATGGGCTCCGAGGGAAATACTATGACTTACCCTCGGTCCTTCCGAGTAAACACCTGCCCCCGTCCCACGCTCCCCGCCAGATCCGTCCGTGAACCAGACGAGCGCGTCCCGTGGCATGCCCGGCGTCTCCTCCCGCCATGCCTCGCGATCAGGGATTTCCACTGTAAAGTTGTTTTCCCTGCACATTCGCGGGCTCGCGAAGTCTGACCTCATTTCAAGCATGGGCTCCTTCACGATCTCCTGAATTTTGCAGTGGCCCCTGAAGCCTGGGTTGATCTTCAGTCTACCATTGCAGGCTAGTCTGTATAGTCCTAGCCTGGCCTCTTCCATAATAACTAAGTGTAGGGGGGGTAGATCCAGCAACACCTCCATGGCGGCTGTTGGGGTTGAAGACATGGCCCCTGTGATGCCTAGGCAAGCCATCCTTTGGATCTTGCCTAGTTTTTGTTTGGCACTGGATTGTGTCACCTTAGGCCACCAGACCAGTGCCGCATATGTTAACGATGGTCTGACCACCCTTGTGTACAGCCAGTGGGCCATACTAGGTCTTAGTCCCCACGTTTTTCCATATAGCGGCCTAGTGACGGCTAAGGTCATGACTGCCTTACGCAGTATTTTTCCAATGTGACCATTCCAGGTTAGCTTAGAGTCCAATACGACCCCAAGATATTTTACCTCCCTGGCCATTGGAACGCTCCTACCGTATAGAGTGAGAGTTCTGTGGCTTTCACACTTCCTCCTCCTCGTAAACGGCACGACGGTTGCTTTCTCGGGGCTCACCCCGAGCCCTTGATCAACCGTCCACCCTTTCACCACTTTCAGTGCAGTCTGCATACGCTCCCACACTGCCTGTGTGACCTTTCCTCGGACTATGATGACAATGTCGTCCGCATAGCCCTGTACCTCATACCCCCCTCCCGAGAGCCTCCCCAGCAGGCCGTCCACGACTAGACACCAGAGCAAGGGAGACAGAACGCTCCCCTGCGGACACCCCGCCGCGACCCCCGCCAGCAGAGTCCCTCCCGCGAGTGAGGTGAACACCGCCCTGTCCCTGAGCATGGAACCGATCCACCTGCAGCAGGTCTCCTCTATTCCACGCTCCCGGGCAGCTGCCAGAACCGATCCGAACGAGGTGTTGCTAAAGGCCCCCTCTATGTCTAGGAAGGCACCCAGCGCCACCTCCTTGTTCTCCAGCGTATTCTCCAGTTTCAGCACCAGTTGGTGCAGTGCTGTTTCTGTTGAGAATCCTGCTCTGTATGCATATTGTCCGCAGTGTAGAGGATATGCTTCCAGTACACCGCCCCTAATGTGCCGATCGAGCAGTTTTTCCACTGTTTTCAGCAAGAAGGACATGATACTTATTGGCCTCAGGGACTTTGCCTGGTCTGTTGGACGCCCAGGCTTAGGAATAAATACAACCCTGGCCAGTCTCCATGCCCTCAGAATGTACCCCAGAGCCAGGCTGGCCCTCATAATGAGGGTAAGCACCGGCGCCAGTATATCTATCCCCTGTTGGAGCATGATGGGCATTATTCCATCAAATCCCGGCGATTTGTATGGCTTAAAGCTGTTAATGGCCCATCTGATTTTGCTCCAGGTAACCACCTCTTTAGCGACTGTCCAGTCTACTCTAGATGCCCGCCTATAAGGCGCCTCTATTTCTGAGTGTTCCCAGTCCGGAGGTGATTGGTTTATTATGTTACAGCCGGGGAAGTGCGTCTGGAGTAAAATTTCCATAGTTTCCTCCCCCGAGCTTGTAAAGCCTCCCGTGGGTGTTCTAAGGGAGCCTATGTTAGTCTGAGGGCCCTTAGACAGGATCTTGTGTAGTCGAGCACTCTCGGACGTGTTTTCCACTTCTTCGCAGTGCCTCCTCCACGACTCCTTCTTGGCGTCACTCAGTCTTTTGTTATAGGTCGATATGGCCTGTCTATATTCATCCCATGCTCCCGACCTTTTGGCCGCGTTAAACAGCTTACGAACCTGCGTCCTTCTTTGCCTGAGGTCCTCGTTCCACCACGGGACGTTCCTGGTAGACACCCTCATTTTCAGGGGGCAGTTGGCGTTATAGGCCGAGGTAATTGCGTCTCGCAATTGGACTGCTGCAATCTCGAGGTCTATTGAATTTTTTATGGTACTCTTAACCCCCCGCAGTTCCACAGCTAGGTCTGCCCTGTAGGCTTCCCAGTCTGCCTTGCGGGGGTCCCGGTACCATACAGTTTCTCTTTCGACTTTGGCGATTTCAAACCGGATGTATCTGTGGTCTGAGCTACTCACTTCCCCAGACACAGCCCAGCTTTTAACAAAGTCACCGAGAAACTGGGTGGAATCTGTTAGATCTAAAACTTCCTCATGCCGTGTTGTGACGAAGGTGGGTTTATTACCTCTATTCAATATGTCTAAATTAAATTTCATAAGGAATTGTCAAAGTGCCTCACCCCTTGAGTTTGTGTCCGAGCTACCCCACAACTCATGGTGCGCATTCGCGTCCATGCCGATGATGGTCTGCCAGCCACCTGCTCTGCTACCCACCATCAGCTGCTCCAATTCGTTGGGTGGAGGAGGGTCCGTGCTGTCCCCTGGCAGATAGGCTGACGCGACAGTAATGTCCCTCAGCCCATCCGCTCCTCCACATCGGATTTTGATCGTTGCCAGGTCCCTGGAACAGATATTCATTAGAGGGAGAAACTCTATCCCTTCCCTGACAAAAATGCAGGCCCTCGGGTTCTCGCTGGATCTGCTGTAGATGAGCTTTCCAGTAGTTCCGCCGAGTCCCTTGATCTCTCCTTTATAGGAGTACGGTTCCTGGATGAGGGCCACATCCGTGTTCCTCAGAGCCATTAGTAGTCCGGCCGTGGCTGCTCTACTGTGTTGGAGGTTGACCTGAAGGAACCTAAGTCCCATTAACCCTTAGTTGCTTCCCCAGTGGGCAGAAGCTAACCCTTCCCATGCCCCAGAATGCCTTGAAGGAGGTTCCTTCAAGGGCTCTGTAAGATGTCTGGTCGATCGAGAAGGCGAGCGTCTGTCCTTTCTCCTCTGCCTTCCTGATTAGAACCGACCAGTGTTGCGTCCCCAGTACAGGGTTCTGGATCTTAAGTCTGCTGATCACCGTCGGGACGGTGTCAGGGATCCGTACGAGGACCTTGCGTCTCTTTGGGAGTTCCTTGGGCTCGATGGCTGTCAAGTCCGCCCCCTCCCAAATCTTACCGAGGCCCCCGATCGTCATTTTTTGCGCCCTCCGGAACTTCTTTCTTTGCGCCCCGGAAAGGCGCTTGGACTGCCGGGGCAGTCCCTCTACTCTAACAGTAGAGTCCTCACTGGTGGAGGGGCCCCGGAGTCCGCGGAGCTCGCCCCCTCTGGTGGGACCCACCCTCCACCTTGGGTGTCGGGGACAGGTCTCTGGCCGAAGCTACCCCCTGATCCCCCGTATCTACGCCGGTCGTGGGACCTCCAGAGTCCGCTGCCGCCCCCTGGCTCGTCTCCGTTTCCGGGATAGACTCAAGGCACAAGTCTGTAGCCGGAGCCACTCCTCGAGCCTCATTGCTTTTGGTTTTATATGTGTTTATTATCTTCATGTTGTTCCCACGATAATGGGGGAAATACTGTCCACACCATCAGAACCTCCTGTGTGGTGCAAGGCGGGTTACTCTGGAGGGTTGCCTGGTACTCCAGAGGTTCCGTTCACGACACCATCGCCCTGGTGCCATCCATCCATAGGCACGGGTCACGTGACACCGTAGATTGGGGGAGTTTAGTTAGACCTCCTTGTCTAGATCCGTCATGTTTAGTTATTAGCAGGGTCACCTCGTGCAGGATGCGGATTTTTACCGCGCATGACGGTCTTGGGGAAAGCTTCATCGAGAGTTTATGTTGTTATTTCCACTTCCTCAGCTTGCCCCCTGGAGTCCTTTGGCCCGCGACTCCTTAACCCCAGGCTTACCTTGTACTATTCATTGAAACATATAAATTTTTAGTAGTTTTTAAGCTTGGTGTGTTAAACTGCCTTAAAAAAATAAATGACGCTGACATATTTAATCATTTTTTTTTAGCAACAGATACCAGTTTTCTTGAAGAAAAATTAAAAGAACTTGAGCACCAAATGTATAGAGCCAATAATGAAATTGAACTATTAAAGCAACAACTTGTTGCTACAGAAGAACAAAATGAGTTACTGCAAGCTGATTTGAATGGAACAAAGAAAAGATTGGTTGCGTAAGTCTTCTGCATCTTGTTTTCTGTTTAATAATATAGAGTTTCTTTAAGAATTTAACGATACTGCTAAAAATATATAACTAAGAAGAGTGAATGGCATACTGTATAATTATGAAAAACCACTAAATAATAAATAAATACTTTCTGTTTGACATTGAAAATTTTGAGAGGGAATATATATATATATATATATATATATATATATATATATATATATATATATATATATATATATATATATATATATATATATGTATGTATGTATATGTATGTATTATTGTTATCCTTTTATTAATTAAAATTATACAATATGCCTTGTACAGAAAAAGTCACACCGCTTGTTCAGTAGGTGTTTTTTAACCCCTCAGGGCTCGTCCGCGGCTTTGCCACCCCGATAGCACCGCAACCTTTGGTTTATTGTGCATGCCCTTAGTCTTTCTACTCCACCCATTCCATAATCACTGTGCCTTGAACTAGTCTGCACAGTGATTGGTAGGGCGAAGTTTTATAATACTCGGTCTCCGCTCTAGACTGACTGTAGATCAGTTGTCTTTTGCGGTCCAGAGCTATACACTCGCACAAGATGTTCTGGGTTGATTCCTCCCCCTCGCCGCAGAGTCTGTATGCGAGGTCCCCCTCGAACCGCCTCATTTTAAGCAGGTGTTGCTTGACGGCCATGTGTCCCGTCAAGAGACCTGTTCTGTTTCTGAGCTGTCCTCTGCTAAGATTTAGCAGTTCCACAGGTCTCTTTGAACTAGGTTCGTCAATTATTGACCTCCCATGTCTGAGCCCTGGACAGCCTGCCTAGTACACCTTGTGTTGTGCAGGATGGCTTACATTTTGGCTTGAAACACCTTTGCATGGGCTCCGAGGGAAACACTATGACTTACCCGCATCCCCTCCCGCCATGCCTCACGGTCGGGGATCTCCACTGTAAAGTTATTTTCCCTGCAGATTCGCGGGCTCGCGACTTCTGACCTCTTTTTAAGCATGGTCTCCTTCATCAGTATGTGTTGGTGCAACATGTAAAAGGACTGAAACAAAAAGCAGAATCACCCCAAAAAACACAAAAATAATAACAGGGGTTATGCGCTAGATACATATTTTGACAACGAAGTTGTCTTCATCAGTAGCTGTCGCTAAACTTAAAAAAAAAACAGTTTAGCGACAACTATTGATGAAGACAATTATTTATGTATCCGAGTGATAACTCAAAAAATACCAAACTGATTTTAATCAAACTTGGCAGAAATCTTGTTTGGGCGAAAACCGAAGTCGAGTTCGTTAATCAGCCTTTATGCTCAAGTTTTTCCAGTGGAAAATCGGGGAAAACTTTTTGAAAACATTATATTTTTTAAATTATTAATGTGAGTGGAATGGAATTTTTCACATATATAGAGCATTCAAAGATCTTCTTATATATTAATTTTGAGGCGTTTCTCTCAACACAAATTTAAGTTATCCTAAATTAAAGAAATTTAAAAGCTACGACACGCTCCTAAAAGTTTATTAAGGCGTTGTGTAATGTGCGTGGGAGCTGTTGACATAATGGATATCTTAGTTTGTTTTCTTTGAATGTTTGAAAGTTAGAAAATATGCCTAATAAACTAAAACAGCCAGAGTTGTCAGTTTCAACATTTTATTACACAAACTTGGGAACTTTCCCTCATTAGGCAAATTAACAGTAATATTTATTTCTAGAATTGATTTGTTATTCAAAAAGCTATATGGTAAAATCGGCAGCTAAAGAGCTTAAGCCTGATTTTAGGTTGTGATCCAAACAATAACTAAATAAAAACCTTATAAAGTTGAATAAAACTTTTACGATTATAATTTTTTTTCTGAATTTAGTCTAGGGAGATTTATCTATAGATTTGGCATTCTAAAATGACTAACAAGGCGATTCTTGGTCACGTGCTCAGAAATTAAATTGCTATTGGTTTGTTGTGTTATTTGCATTCTTATAGCAAAATGGCGTGGTTTATGTAGCATCATATGTCATATCAGTTTAGTTTTATTTTAGGTTAATGAGAGAATAGGTTGTTTTTCGATTAATAATTTAAGTTTATATGAAAAGCTTGTGAATGAAATCATTGCCAAAAACAACAAAGTTGTTTGATCATATTGTAAAATAAGTGAGTTGTCCAAGACCCTAACCTATAAAATAAGTTAAGTTAAATTCTCTCACATAGGAACAGTACATATGCAGTCAGGACTGTTAAAAATTGTGCAAATAATGCAAAATTTGAAGATAATTTAATAAATATAATTTATTTAAAATCGAAACTTAAAAATTAATAATGAATATATAAACTTTGGATAAATGATTATCTCAAACGAACGGCTATACCACGTTGAATACACCGATTCGTGTCCAATCACTGAACTTAAGTAACCTCGGGCATGGTCAGTGCCTGGATGGGTTATCGCCTGGGAACACTGTGTGCTATTGCCTTTTTTTTGTAGGTAGTGACATTTCTGTTTTGTTCTTATTAGCGAATTTTTATTTTAAAAATCGCTAATAGAGAGGTATCGATGGTGAGACTTTGAAAAAATTTGTTCAAATGAGCGCGAATCTGGGCCCCTAAAACCCGAAACCAAGCTCTGTTTAAATTTTTATAAGTTTATCTATATATATATATATATATATATATATATATATATATATATATATATATATATATATATATATATATATATATATATATAAATCCATAAGATAACTCAAAAAGTTATTAACCGATTTTGATAAAACTCGGCAGGAATCTATATTTCATTAATAGCTTGGATGAGTTCGTTAGCCAGCGCTATCGGACCAGTTTTCCTAAAAAAAAAAGTTTCCGAAAAGGAAAATTGTATCTCAAAAAAATAACCAATATATTTTGATGAAATTTGGTTGGTATGTTGCGCTCGTAAATACCTTACTCCACCAAAACTAAACTTTCTAGGTTTTTAGAAAATTGAGATACCAATTTGAAGCATTTAATGAAAATTCGCTACCATAACGCATTTGCTGTATGCCGAAATTTTGGTATCCTTTATTGCCAAACAGGCTTATACGCAATTAAAGGACAAAAAAATTTACATATGACGTTTAGTACACACATCATTTAGCAGTTATTTTAAAAACTTAAAGGACTACGAACAAAAAGTAGTACGTGCGACTCTAATGTTCTCAATCGCTTAAGTAATTAATGTCACATATGTCACTCAAGGAGTTATAATTGCTAAAAGTGGCATGATCTTATAAGCAGATTTGTTCTGCTAGTTGGAAAGTAAAAAGTATCACAGCTTCTAGCATTTATTGTAGGTAAAAGAATTTTAATCTGACCAAGCGGTTCTGAGCGACCTAGCAAATTATTAAATAGCATATAAAGGAACCTTATAAAAGCAACTTTTTACGAGACTCAAGACTATCAATGCCTTACATCTGAAGCTGTATCAAATGATCAAATCCACGAGGAAGATATTCTCGTACAGCTTTAAACATCAAAAATTTCAGAAACCTCCACTGGACTGACTCTTTTGAGAAGTATAATATGGAGAAAAAAAAATAGTGCTCCATATTCAAGCCTGGTACATACAAGCGAAATATAAACAGTTTTAAGTGCCATTTATTTACGTAAGTTTACAATCTCTAATTATGAGGCCAAGCATAGGAAGGGCTGAACTTACCACTTCCTCTATGTGTAACTCAAAAGATAATTTGTTGTCAAAGGTAATGAAACAGATCTTTTGTGCTGCTACATCTAGTGATTAATGAGGCAGCAATATTGTAATGATATTCTCTTTGAATATGACACCACTTTGACAAATTCAGGCACAGTCTCAGCACACCACTCGCCAACTCTATCTATTGCATATTGAAGCTCTACACAATCATGAACTCCACTTACAGAAGAATACATTTTAAGATTGTCAGCAAAAAGAAAGTGATTGGCTTGCAAAACAAAGCACTGGTCGTTGATGAAAACTAAGAAGAGTAAAGGTCCGAGTTTAGATCCCTGAAGGACACCTGAAGTTGTGTAATAACAAGTGGAATCAAAACCACCATACCAGACAAAATTTAGCCTAGTATTGAGATACAATCTGAAAAAAAAAACAAAAAAAAACGAGAGTCAGAGAGCCCGCAGATTTAAGTTTTATCAAGTAACAATTATCAAATAATTAAGTTTTTTTAACTTTCGTAAAGTTGTTCTCTGTAATAAAAGGCAACTGAATCGCCTAGCTCCAAAAACCACAAATCCAGTTTTTAAAGAAATTGCCCTGTTGATGCGGTCTAGTTGCACGAGATGAAAAATATGGTTTCAAAACTAGCAAAATTCTTTAAATCACTATAGAAATGTGAGGTTAGATTTAAAACCACTATATTCACATGCGGGTGGATATACAAACACAGCTATATCCATTAAATACTAAAACCCACTAAATCCACATGAAATTACATTAGGTATACCGAACATCGTGAACAATATTCACTAAATTCAATTGGATTTGGTATTCTACCTAATCTATAATTTCGAATTAATTTCATTCCTGTAGTTTTTACAGTGTTATTGTGAGTTAAAATTAATTCTTGCAATAGAATAACTCTATTTAAAAGTAAAAAGGGAACAATACTAATTCGCAGAGAAACAATTTGTGGCACCAAAATAAACAACGCATAGGAATTTGCAAGAGAGGTAAACAAATTTCTCATATTAACCCAGAAGAAATACAATTAAATAAAGTAGAACTGAATCTTAAAATAGTAAAGAAAGTAAAAATCTCATTTTTTATAAAAACATTGTAACAAGGCTCCTAGTTAATGAGGCAAACAAGGTTCCTAGTCAATAAGGCAGTAGCAAATTAATATTGTGATGTTGAAGAAGGGGGACTTTGCGAGAGAAGTGACTTTCAAGAAGATTACATACAATGTTTTTTCTCCAAAAATGCTTGTTTAATTTTTTTAAATGTCAACAACACACCACGAGGACTTACAGCCTAAATACTATCGTACCGTGGGTGTCGACAAGGATGAAAGAGGCAACTTGTTAATTCTAGACTTGAAGGTTTGGAGGTTCGGAGGAGAAGGAAAAACATGTGCCGGCAAGGAATTCCACAACTTGGAAGTCCTCGGGACAAAAGAGCGGCCATAACAAGATGTTCTATGTCTGGTGACCTGGACAGTAAAAGGGTGCATTCGCTCTGTTCCCCTGGTAGATCTGTTGGGGGCAGCAGGTGGAGGAACTATGGAAGAAAGTTCCTCTGAGCAGTGCCCGTGCAGATATCTATAAAAGAGAGAGAGGTCACCAACGGCACGTCGGTGGGCTAGGGATGGCAGCCTTTGGGTGAGGGTAGGGTCACCGATGAGACGTATAGCTCTCTTCTGAATGAAGTCCAGGATAGCGAGTGTAGACACGGCGGCAGCACCCCAGATGTGGGAGCAGTATTCGAGGTTTGGTCTTATTTGTGAAGTATATAAGGTATAGAGATTAGCTGGTGAAAAGTATTTGCGAGCCCGGAAGAGGAAACGTAATTTCTTAGCAACCGCTTCTGCAATTGATGTGACATGTTGGTGCCAATTGAGATTTCGATCCACAGAAATGCCAACAAGTGAAAAGGACTCATTACTTTGAATAATTTGGTTGTTTATTGTGATGGGTCTAGGGCTGGTGTATCTCTTATGAGAAAGAAAGCAAGACTGTGATTTGGTGGGGTTGAATTGTACAAGATTTCTACTTCCCCAGTCTAATATTTTTTGGAGATCCACGGAGATAGAACCCTCCATGAGTCAGCGATCCTCATCTAATTGGGCTAAAGAGACAGGCTTAGTGTATTGTATATTTGAGTGAAGGGTGCTGTCGTCCACATAACTGTGAACTGGGATGGATGTGCTAGAGAGGAGGTCATTGATGTGGAGAAGAAACAAAGTAGGGGCTAAAGCTGAACCTTGAGGAACTCCTGCATTAATTGGATACAGTTTAGAGGAATCGCCATCCACGACAACAGAAATGCTCTGGTTGGAGAGGAAATTTGCTGTGTCCACGTACAGAGTTTAGGTGGTAGGCCATAGGCTGGTTAGGTTAGGTTAGGTTAGTTTGTGAGTGGTCCATATCGGTCCCTCCACCGCGACCATAAGGTCTATTGTGGCTCACGCCTAATGTCTATATTTCGCCCAACAAATCCAGCCTCCTACAGAGGTCGATAACCTTTGCGGGCGAAAGTTGATCCAGATCCTCTGGAGCAAGCTTTACCTTGCCAAAGAGCAGGTGTCTAGTCCTATCCGCTGCCGGACAGGAACACAGCACATGCTCTGCTGTTTCGTCATTCTCCATACACAGCCGGCACTCGGTCTCCTGACCGATCCCAATACGGTGCATGTGATGCCGCAAGCGACAGTGTCCTGTATACAGGCCGACTAGAGTACTCAGTTGTTGTCTGTTCAACTCTAGAAGTTTCTTAGCCCTTGACTCAGACAGGCCATTTATGAAGGCCTTAGAGTGAGCTAATCCTGGAAGATTTTGCCAATATTGAATTGTCCTTCTATCTGTCCAGGTCTTTAAGGTGCGTTTTGCTGTGCAAGATGTTATTCCCAGCACCGGTTCTGGTCCGACAAAGTCACACTGGGCACCACTCCTGGCAAGCGCGTCTGCCGCAACGTTGCCATCATGGTCCGAGTGACCCGGTATCCAGACCAGCGACACCTCATTACAGCTGCCCAATTCGTTAAGGGCAGATTTACAACTCCATACCGTCTTTGAATTGCACCGGTAGGAACCAAGAGCCTTTATTGCAGCTTGGCTATCTGCAAATATCTTTATCGATTTGTTAGTGCATAGGTCTTTTAAGCTTTCCCTTGCACACATCTCGATGGCATAAACTTCTGCCTGGTGTATGGTTGCGTACTTGCCGAGGCTAGCTGATAGTCTAGCATCGGTGCTGCCCCCATATGCGCCGGCTCCTACTCCCATATTGGTTTTGGAGCCGTCAGAGTACCAGCAGAGGTCCGCTCTCAACAGGGTCGATTGGTTCCGGTCCCAGTCCTCCCTTTCCGGGAGGACGGTCTTGAAAGACAGATCTTTGCTGATTTTTGTAGGCATCAAGTCCGAGACCATTCCCAGAATCCTGTGACAATCACTGTCATCAAGGAGTCCGGACCCCCTCAGACTGACTTCCCTCGGCATGTTATCTGCCGTTTGTATTAGTCTGTACGTTGTCCACCTCGCCACCCTCTCCAGCCATATGTGAAGTGGGGGAATATTGAGGAGGACCTCCAGAGCGACTGATGGTGCGGTGCTTATCGCTCCCGTTATCATCAGACATGCTTGTCTCTGTAGATGAGCCAGTTTGGCCCTCGCGGTGCCACGAAGCACCTTAGGCCACCAAACTATGGCTCCATATGTTATCATAGGTCTGATAACCACTACATAGAGCCAGTACATCTGTTGGGGGTTTGTTCCCCAGTTGTTCCCACAGATTCTCCGGCAGGTCCACAGGGACATCTTAGCCCTGCGGATAACATTTTCTAACTGTCTGTCCCAGTTGAGCTTCTTATCTAGGATAACTCCCAGATATTTTGCTTGGTCCGAAAATGGAATGTTTTCCCCCATAAGATTAGGTGGTTTTAATTTGTCCAACCTTCTTCTTCTGGTGAACGGGACAATGATCGTTTTGCGAGGGTTCACAGACATCTGTTCCCTACGGCACCAATCATTGACTACATTTAGTGCTTCTTGAAGAGTACTAGACAGTTCCTCCTCAGATTTGCCTCTAACCATTATGACAAGATCATCCGCATACGCCTGGACCTCAACCTCCCAGAGTTCGAGGATAGCCAGCAGGTCGTCCACAAAGAGGGACCACAACAGGGGGGATAGAACGCCCCCCTGAGGACACCCTCTCGCAGCCCTAACGCTGACCACCTCTCCCCGTAATGAGGCAATAATGGTCCGATTGTGCAGCATGTTTCCGATCCAGCCACAGATGGTAGGTTCCACCCCCCTAGCGATAGTGGCCTCGTAGAGGGAGATCGGTAATGCATTATTAAATGCTCCTTCGATGTCGAGAAATGCCGCCACGGCAACCTCTCCATTTTTCAGAGAGTGTGTGATCTTCTCGACGAGGTTATTGAGCGCTAACTCAGTTGATTTGCCAGTTTGATAGGCATACTGGTGGGTATTTAGGGGGTTCTTGGGTAAGATGTTCCCCCTAATGTGTCCGTCCAGTATTTTTTCCAATCCCTTCAGGAGGAATGATGTAATACTGAGAGGTCTCAGTGAAGTAGGTAGGAGGTCATTACGTCCCAATTTGGGAATGTAAACCCCCCTAACCACCGTCCAGCTGGAAGGAATATAGTTCCAGGCCAGACTGGCTCTGAACAGCCTGATAAGGAAGGGTAGGAGAATCTCCAGTCCTTTTTGTAGTAGGACCGGTACCACCCCATCCTCCCCTGGCGACTTGAATGGCTGGAAATGATTCACAGCACACTCCACTGCCGAGGCTGTAACTATTCTCCGAGCAACTAGCCAGTCCTCCCTTTGGGGGCGTTTAGATCGTCCCTCAGCTGGTAGGACCTCACCGTTGCTCAGGATCAGACAATCTGGGAAGTGTGTGTGTGCTAAGAGCTCTAACGTTTCTTTCCGAGATTCAGTAAAGGAACCATCTGGTCGTTTTATCGATCCCAGTTCCTGTACACGGTCGCGTGAGAGAATCCTGTGGATTCTGGCGCTGCTGGGCAAATTATTAATGTCCCCGCAGAACCTCCTCCAGGACTCCCTCTTAGCGTTCCTGATCTCTTTATTATAGTGTGTTAGAGCAGTTTTATATTGCTCCCAGTTGCCTGTAATCTTAGCACGATTGAAGAGACGTCTAACTTCTCTTCGTAGTTTATCGAGGTTATTATTACACCAAGTAGACCCCCGACTGTCTCTCTTTGACCTCAGTGGACAGTTTTCGTGATAGGCAGAGACCACAGCTTCCCTAACCTGTTCGCCCGCAATCTCGATCTCATCACGATCCCTCACTGTGGGGATTGCGGACCCAAGTCTGCCGGCGAGGGACTGTTTGTATCCCTCCCAATCCGTCCTCCTCGGGTCCCGATACTCTAACACAGGTCTAGGGCCTGTTTCAATTTCAAATAGGATATGGGCATGGTCTGAACATGAGGGTTCAGACGACACCCTCCATTTGAGGATTTTTGAGCTCAAAAGCCTTGAGCTGATCGTAAGATCTAAAACCTCTCTCCGGTTAGCTGTAAGAAAGGTGGGTTCCGAGCCTATGTTGTTGACAACCAGCTCCTCCCCTAAAATGTATTCAAATAATGATTCACCTCGTCTGTTAGTGTCCCTGCTCCCCCAAGCCAAGTGATGGGAGTTCGCATCACACCCCATTACGAGGTGATAATTGTTCCTCTTGCAGTAGGCGATCAATTTCCGCACCTCTGCTGGAGGTGGTTCTTCTGCATCTCTGTCTCCAGGGAAATAGGCCGAACAGGCCACTACTTCCAGCCTGGTCCCCCCGGATGTGATCACGAGATGGATGGATGCCATGTCCTTGGTGCAGTACTCTGAAAGTGTAAAATACTGCAAGTTGTTTCTGATTCAGATACAGGCTCTGGGGTTAGTACCAGAGCCCACCACTACTATCTTACCAGAAGTGTTACCCAGCCCTTTTGTTCGTTCCGAATTAGCGGTCCAGGGCTCTTGGAGAAGAGCAATATCTATTTGCTCTTCCTTTAATTTCATGCTAAGGAGGTATGTCGCAGCCTTAGCATGATGCAGATTAGCTTGAATGCACCTTAAGTTGGTGGGCATTGGGGTAGGAATATAGGAGTGTATAGAGGATAAAGGAGTAGGTTAAGGAGCTTAAAGGAAAAGGGAATTATGGTGCAGGTTCCTCCTCCTTTTTAGGAGCTCGATAACCAAGCTTCCTATAGGAGGGTCTACCTTTGGTAGTCGTCCTAGGGGTGGACTTTCCTTTCCCCTGTTTTTTCCCTCTGGAGGTTCCAGTGGAAGGTTGAATCCTGCCACCTCCTCTATTGGGTCTGTGTAAGTCGTGTCCATGTTTGGTCCCACGAGCAGCAAGGGAAAATAGACCTCCATGGAAGAGCCCCGCATCCCATGAATAGGCATTTACACAGGGAGGTCGCCCGGTTTCCCTGGGGAGGGTTAACGTTAGCGACAGAATTACCATCCTGCCAATGCTCGGCCATATCGGCCAGAAGCATCATCGCCTCGGCACCAACCCGCCAACGACCTTGCGATGTGGGTTTTTTATAGAAGACTCTCCTCGCAATGCCGGCCAATTAAGGCAAGCATTCCCGGCCCTCCTAAGACATGACTAGGAAGGTTACGGTTTGGTTAGTTCATTTAGTTCACGTCTAATAGTAGACGCTATCCAGGGTGCACCACGGGGAGGCGAACTAACTTTACACCCCTGGTAGGCTGGTAGTTTATTAAACAGCGCTGCGTGCCAGACCTGGTCGAATGCTTTGGATATGTCTAAAGCGACAATCTGGGATTCACCGTGTAGTTCCATAGACTTGTTCCAAGAATGGGTGACAAAGGAAAGAAGGTCGGCAGTTGATCTGCGCTGACGGAATCCATACTGCCTGTCGTGGATTAGACTGTGTTCTTCAAGAAATTTTAGTAATTCGGTGTTTATATACTTTTCCATCACTTTAGAGACAACTGAAAGGAGAGAAATAGGCCTGTAGTTGTTAGGAAGCGCTTTGGATCCTTTCTTGGGGACGGGTTGTACACGCAGTTTTCCAGTTACTAGGGAATATGCCTCTATTGTAAGATGTCTGAAACAGACGAGTCAGGACAGGAGCAGGTTCTGGTGCACATTTTTTGAGAACAATTGCTGGGATCTCGTCAAGGCCAGAGGCTTTCCTGGTATTAAGAGAAGAGAGCATCTTTCGTACCTTTTTAGTTTTTTGAAAATGATATTCGTCATTTTATGCGCGACATTGGGGATTGTTGGTGGTTGAACATTTGGAGCTGGGTTGAGAGTAGAATTGCCGGCGAACGAGGCAAAAAGTTCAGCCTTGCCCAGGGCGGTAGAAACAATTTCTTCCCCTGAAACAAGGAGTGGGAACGTGCTCTTGCAGAAATTATTCCCAATAGATTTAGCAAGAGTCCAGAAGGGTTTGCTGCTGCTGGAGCTTGAGAGGACTTTGTTTTTGATGTGGTTATTAAACGAGTTTTTTGCCTCAGAAAGAATGCAGACATAGCGGTTTCTTACGTCGTTAAATGCTTGACGGTTTTCTTGACTGGGATTGTGTAGAAGCTTTTTGAGAGCTTTGGTCTTTTCAAGTCTAGCCTTGTCACAGGATTTAGAGAACCAGGGCTTTTGAGTGGCTGCAGATGTTTTCTGTGTACGTGGAATAAATAATTCCATGCCAGCTTGGATAATTTCGGTGACGTTTTGTGAGATATCAGAGGGGTCAGGATGAGAGAAGCAGACAGACGCCCATGGAAATGACGAAAAGTAATCTCGCATTTCGTCACAGTTCGCGGAGTCGTAGTGCCAAACGATACGTGGGTGTGATGACTGTGTGACCTCGGGTTGCATTGCGCAGGAAGCAGTGACCATGCCGTGGTCTGAGCGACCAAGTGGGGCGGTGACTGATAGGAGAGGGAGATCCAAAGGATTTGAGCTGTGTGTTGGGATGCGAGGAAAGTAAGTAGGTTGCTGAACCATATTGGCTAAAGAATTGCTGACTGCACAGGCCTCCGCTGCTCTTTCTTGTGGATCGGTTTTTGAAGATCCTAGCCATTCCTTATTATGGACATTGAAGTCACTAAGAATAGTAACCTCGGAGGAAGGATATTCAGAAATCAGATGGTCGGTTTTTTCAGAAAGGTAGTCAAAGAGCTGGACAAAGTTGTTGTCAGAAGGTGACTGGTAAATGCAACAGATGAATTTACTTGCAGCCCTGAGAGAGAGTTTTGTCCATAGTATGTCTTTTCTTCCAGCTTCTAAATTGGGGAGTCTGGTGCAGGGTAGATTGCTACAGACGTACACGCACACTCCATGCAATCTAAAAGAAGTAAGGAGCTCATACCCCGGGAAATTAAGGTGATTAGTGCCTGTTTTAGCACTGATTTGAGTTTCGGTGAGGAAAAGGAGTTGGGGCCTATTAGCCTGGAGAAAATGGTGGACGGAGTTCAGGTTAGAATTTAGGCCATATATATGTGGGAAGGATATGTTACATCTTGATGCTGGCACCCCCTGTATTTTGCCTCCGGAATCTTTTGTACAAGGAGGAGCCATCATCATTTTTGCTTATAAGGGAAACCGACTCATACACCAGAACCGGAAACATCCGTTGGGACTTCACCGGCCCCTTGATGTAAGGGGTGTTACCTCCTCGGGCGTGAAAATAATCCTTTACTATCACGTAAAGGAAAAATTCCACTACCACCTACTTTTTTATAGTAAAGAAGAAACAAACACTTCTTTGGTTATCATGTATTTTTTATACCAAAATCAAATTTAATCTTTGATTATTTTTTTCAATTTTTAATTTTTTAGCTAACGTTATCAATAACAGTACTTATACACGAATAAGCCTTAAATTACAGTAGGCTTGTGTAGACAAGTTTCCAAAAACAGCTAAGTCCGAGAAGTTTTGTGCAATTTCCAGAGAACTAAAAGTAGGATTATTCCGCAAAAGCCCTCTTGCATGTTATGTCACTGCCTATCAATTTGATTGTTCACAATTCTAGTAACCTTATTTCGTGACTAGTAGCAAACTTTCGTGTTTCCTGCATAAAATGTTGTAATGAAGTTAGTAGTTTTTGGAACTACGCGACTTACATGAGAAAATGCAGTTGGGTCTGGCTGGTTGTGTAGTTTTAAGTTAAATTAAGTCTTGAATAACTGTCTTAATTATATATGTAACTATTTCAAGCATGGTATGTGTGATTTTAATGATAGATTAAATTAGGCGTTGTACTTTAAATTGATACAATTTTATACAACTCGGTAGTTAGAAATTCTATGTGCATTTTACTTTTTAGTGTCTTTTTGTTAACTACATTTCCTGTTTATCATTTGTTTTGTTTGACTTATTTATACAAATGACCGTGTACATCATTAGTAAATATTTATGTAGGTATCTTGTATTATATTAGTCCTTTTTGTGATACTTTTTTAGTAATTTTCTTTATACAAATGACCGTGTACATCGTTAGTAAATATTTATGTAGATATCTTGTATTTTATTTGTCCTTTTTGTAATAGTTTTCTAGTAATTTTCTTTTACTAAATCAAAAATCTTAATCTTATCAAAATTCACTACCATAACGTACTCTTGCTGTATCTCCAAATTTTACTTAATAGAGAATCCAGTGTAATGGTTTTAACGTGTATTTAATACCAGATCTTATAAAATAAATCAATAAATGAAATCAGAATTTAGCACAATTTTTTTTTACTTCTAGCGAGCAGCAAACAGTAAGCAAGCTCCAGAAGGAGAAAAAAGATTGGGAAGATCTCAAAGAAGAATTAGCCACCACTAAAAAACAAAATGAATATATCAAAAATAATTGCCAAGACACTGATCGTAAAGTTCATCATTTGAATAATTGGATAAAGCAACTTGAGGAGGAGGCAAGTGGAGATTTTAATATGTTTTAGTTTTAATAGAAAAAAAGGTGTAAGAGAAACAAAAGATGTGTGTGTTGTTTCTTTAACGTGGGTCTATTTCCGCGACTATGGCCAATCACCGACGACAGGGAGCAGTTTCACCTCACTATCCTGGAACCCCTGCCTTTCTGTAAGGAGGGTAGGGATCTTTAACGTGCCCAACATCGCATGGACACGGGACCGACGGCTTTACGCCCCCTCCGAAGGGCGGAACGTCGGGCATTCAACTTGCTCAAGTACAATGCCAGAACCTCGGTTGATGTTAATGTTACAGTTGGTACTGAAAAAGTGAAAGGAGTACCCTGGGATCGAACCCAGTACCCTTCGGTTCAGAGGCACACGTTCTTACCCCTGAACCACCAAAGTTCTTTTTTTATTTTGTTCCTTCAGGACTCGTCCGCGGCCTTGCCGCCCCGATAGCACCGCAACCCTTGGTTGATTGTGCATACCCTTAGTCTTACTCCACCCATTCCAAAATCATGGTGCCTTGAACTAGTCTGCACAGCGATTGGTAGGGTGAAGTTTTATATTGCTCTGTCTTCGGTCTAGACTGACCGTAGATCAGTTGTCTTTTGCGGTCCAGAGCAAGGGAGACAGAACGCTCCCCTCCGGACACCCCGCCGCGACCCCCGCCAGCAGAGTCCTTCTCGCGAGTGAGGTGAACACCGCCCTGTCCCTGAGCATGGAACCGATCCACCTGCAGCAGGTCTCCTGTATTCCACGCTCCCGGGCAGCCACCGAGGTTCTAGAAACAAAAGATTAAATATAATTAAGGGTGACTACTTGTAGTCGTAGTAGTAGTAGTAGCATATTTGTAGGGGTGGGGTAATTTCATCTACAGGAAGAAAAAGGTGATCTAACGACTTTAGGAAAGGGTAGCAAAGGATGGTCATAATGGCTGATCAAAGCCACAGCCAGTAAATCGAAACACACACATAGTTTTAATCTGTTTATTGATAAGTTTTGTATTTAATGTAACTTGAAAACACTGATATGTCTTACAGAAATTGAACCTGGAAAAGAACTACGATAGATTGAAGGAGAACAGTCAGTGCTTTCAAAAGGAAGTATTAACTTTGCAATCTGAACTTTCGACCAAGTGTAAAGAAATATCCCAACTAGAAAATCAGAATTCCAAATTGAAAGCTGAACTAGCAGACAGAATGGAAGTCATTGATCATCTGAAAAAAACAAATGAAGTAAGTATCAAAAAAAATACTTTTACTGCTAGCTTTAAAACATACAAAATACAGACGTAACAACTTTTTATCACACTAGCTTGTTACCATCTCTGCAACTGGTTTTGTCTATTGTGGCTTATTAAAAAGCCATGTAAGAAATAAAGTTGATACTTGTGGGGAGGAACCACTTTGCCACGCCTTTTTTTTTTGCAACAAATAATTATGATGCAACGCCAGCTGGAAGATAAATAACCTTCAAGGCTCTATACATATAATTCCCTATAGGTCCGCGCTCTTGGAGTGGTGTCAACGTGCGACCGCTATGTGTGACGTTGCATGCCAATCAGCTCTAGTGGAGATGGGGTGGGTCTAAGAATAAAATAAAATAATAATAATGGCCTAGTGGCCGACCACCAATCTCAAATAATTCCGAAGGGGCGCCACTGACCAAAGCACCCTGGCCAGAAGGTTCCAGGTGGTATGGAGGCACACACACAGACACAACCGTAATGTTGGAGCACAACACTACAAATCAACCCAGGTCTTAACAAATCACCTTTACCTAAGGACCAAAAGAAGAAAAAAAAAAAGAAAAAAACATCGAGCAATAATCAAATGAGCAAAAGCAAATACTGGTTAAAAACAACAATTGGTACTTTTATTCACAACAACCAAAATCTGTACATCAATCGCAGACCAGATGGTCGCTAATAAATATATCACAACATATGAAAAACGCTGTGGGCGTCAGTGGGATATAGCACTTTAGTTACTTATTAAGCATAATTATATCAATAAATAAAAAAGAAAAAAAAACACCAAGGCGCTATCAAAGATACTTTTTAAGGTCTCAACCAATATTAACTTTACATTATTATAATTATATTAACATAAATATGTATTATATTTCATTCAATAAGGCCATTCGAGATCTCGTAAGCTTTACACAATTCCTCACAATAAGTTAAATGCAATTATAATACAAAAAAAAAACTGACATCTAAATATAAATATTAAAAATACGCCCACTGAGACACAACAGTGATGCTAAAGTCTTCTGATATAAATAGTCCTACACACGCGCACCAAGATAACTGGCTGTTCTAAAATAAAAGATTAGAGATAATATGGTTGCAAAACAACCTGAGCCCAATGCTCCTATAGCGACTGCTATTATTACGAAATCACAAAATTACTTATTTCAAAATGTTGTATATTATACAAACAGCGACAAAGAAATTAACTAAGTTATCACATTTGACAAGATTACTAGCTATAAAAAATGAGAGCAGCGATATACAAAACTTATAGTTTAATTGCTGCAATATTACACAATAAGTATAGCTTTTACCCCGTAAAAATAAACACGATATGATGATAACATAAATATAATATGATAACCATAATATCAGATATGATAAAAGTCCAGAAGGTCACACTGGGATGCCCTAGAAACTGCAGCGATATAATCACTGATAAAAAAAAATTTGAAACGATCTAACCTGGTATAGTCCTCGTTACCTTCCTAGGTATACAGTCAGTTGAAATGGAATTATGCAGCACCTCTTGAATGGTCTGACGTCATGCGGACTTCCTGCAGGATTACTGAGACATTTATATCTAGGAGCGTGCAGCCAGTCACCATCAATACATTACTACTCCTAGAGTAACCATTAAATATACAGTAGATTATTTGAGCCGAGAGAAAAATAGCACCAGATGGAGGACGGCTTCAATGTCAAAAAAAAAAGGAAAGGTCTTGCTTCCTCGATTAACCCAGCAAAAGTAACTTACGCCGTTTCTAATCCGATACTAAGATCGACGGAATGTGTTTTAAATAACAAAATCACCAAATGAACACCATTCCAGATACCATTTCCCCAATATCCCACTATGTGGATGAATTTATTAAAATTCCAGAACAGGACAACAGTATTCACGACGACCAGCCACTTTTCGAGTTAATTTATTTCTCCCTACTTATTCTCAATTTTTCCTACTATCAAAACCAAAAAAAGAAAACCCTTTTTTCCCCTAATTTTTATAGTGCTTCGATTCCTCAGAGAGGACCCATAAATAGATAATTTGCACAGCAACAGGTAGAATTTCGCTCAAGTTTTATTTAACAAATAAATTATCGATGAGAAATAAAATTCGCCATGGGCGCGCCGATTAAGAGGCTGCATTTAGCAACGTACATCACACGCTCTTTCAATCGTAAAATAAGACCTGTAGACAGGGTACGCCATTGTTAATCAGAGGCAAATGGCTGAAATCAAGCCACACATTTTCAGAGAAGGACTGAATTGGCGTAGGTAGAAAACCCGCTATACCCACTAGGAGTGTTTAAGGTTCCATATAGGTGAGTTCTACGGAAAAAATCTGCTCAGAATTCATGGGCTTAAACCAGAAGTGCAAATTTGTGACGGTGTTTGAAAATAAACCGTTACAACTTGCTGTCATACTAGAGGAAAATGACAGACTTAAGTCACACAATGGTTCATCACCATTATCAACAGAGAAGTCTGAACTGCTCCTTGAATTGAACAGGTCCGACTTTAGAATAATCACAGGACTTTTCACAGGACACTCCCCAGTAAGGTATCACCTTATGAAGATTGGTAAGGTGGATGCAGATATTGCACTAAGGCAGTGGGAACAACAATGGTGCTATGCAATGAGGAAGTTGCATATAATTTACTTTTGATGAAAAACGTATTTAAAGTAAAGCAAAATACTCTAAAAATATATGTCTACAAGTAAACCCCCTTAAAGTGAACCACTAATTAGTAATTAATTATTGAAATATTGAATTTCATTCAAAAAGACAGGGTGGACGAAAACGCGATCTGATTGGTGAAGAGGTTTGTGACGTCACGATCCGGTACATCTGCGTTTAACACGGGCATCAGCATTTAACATTGCTTGTTAGTGAATTTTCTTGGAAAAAAATTCACTAATGAGGAGATCTCGACTTTTGAATTTTGGAAAAATTTCTTCAAATGAGCGCGATCTAGGACCCCTAGAACCCATATCCGTGGTCAGTTTCAATTTTTATATGTTTATATATATATATATATATATATATATATATATATATATATATATATATATATATATATATATATATATATATATATATATATATATATATATATATATATATATATATATATATATATATATATATATATATATATATATATATATATATATATATATATATATATATATATATATATATATATATATATATATATATATATATATATATATATATATATATATATATATATATATATATATATATATATATATGTATCACACTGATAACTCAAAAAATCATGGACCGATTTTGATAAAATTTAGCATGTGCCTTCCTTTTGTAAGTGGCTTGGATAAGTTCGTTAGCCAAGAAAATCGGACCAGGTTTTCCAGGAAAATTTTGAATTTTCTTTCGACAAAAAATTTTATCTCAAAAAATAGGAAAGTTATGGTAACCAAATTTGGTACGTAAGTTTACAACATTAAAAGGAAACTATATACCAAAATCTATATTTCTATGTTAAAAGAAAAAAAGTTATAAAAAAAAAATTCGTGTCAGATCATTTCTATGAAAATTCACTACCATAACGCACTTGCTGCGTCCAGACTTTTTTCGTTTGTGTTTGCATCGAATTCTGAGCAGTTTTATCATAATTTTAAGTGGTTTTGGTGTTTAGTGTATAATATAGGTTCAAAGGTCGTGTTTAATCTAGTTTAGTGCGTGACTGTGTGATGGCTTCAGCAGATTAAGAATCACAATACGAGAATGCAAAAGACATAACAGTGCCTGGACATAAATATTATAAGTGCTGGATAGTGCCCAAATGTACTTCCACAACAATAACTACCCCAACAAATTATTCTTTAATGTACCTAAGGATGAGAAAATCAGGAAGAAATGATGTATATTTTTCTTATATATCATTTGAATGGAGAACATTTTGAGGTTATGCTTTTATTTACATTATATTTTATAAGAAATTACTACATAAAATCCAACAAAGATATTTACAGGATAAAATAAGGTTCATATCAGACACGTACCTCCCAGCTTTCACTCCTTTTAGCTCAGCATCCATGAAATTCTGGTTGTTTTCTAAATACGCAAACATTGCTAGTAAGTACATAAATTTTTGGTAAATTATAAGATTGTCCTTGGACAAATCCAACTTCTGTAGCTATACTATAAGACTGTACAGTTTTTAAAATAATTAATACGAGTATATAGATATTAACAATAATATAAGTTGATAACAATAACTATCCGGCACACGTAAGTCGCGTAAACACTAATGGTGAGATGAGGATCTCTGTGTGAGTAAGCGAGACTCGTTTGGCCGATACCGGATCGTGACGTCACAGTAGGCCGTCTTTGTTTACGGCTGCGTTTTGGCACGGAGACAATTATTTTGATTTTCTATAATTTTTTTTACAGGAAAACTATTAGTTAAAAATTTAAATTATATATGGCAATTGATTTTATACAATGTGGGGAATTTAATAAGAGGAGAATAAAAAAATGTGCAAATTTCTCATTGTATGGCTTAGTTCTGCAAAAGGCTGAAATACTTTGCAGGGGTGACTTTAACGCCCCAGGAAATAGGTAAAATAGCCCCCAAAAGGATAGTAGACTTCATAAAAAGTCAGAACTTTTTGGCGACCTATTAGGAAAATAGGTCTATACGTGGCACTAAGTTATCTACAAATCTACAAGTAAATGTGGGAAGTTTTATGAGAACTTTAACCTAAGACCTGGTGGTTTTAATATAGACTTAAACAAGGTAACAAACAATAAAATCTCTTTTATGGATTTACTACATACATACAATTTAAGGCCAACAATATTTGAGCTAACAGGAGTAACTAAAATTACAACTTCCATAATAGACAACATATAGTATACTTTGGATTATACAGGCTAATGAGGGGATCGGCAACACGGATAATTGTAAAACACAGATATATATATATATATATATATATATATATATATATATATATATATATATATATATATATATATATATATTGAAATTTTTGTTTCAAATTAAAATAAAACAAAATTTATTTTTAGTGGACATAAATCTTATACAATAAATTAACAAAGACTTAAATATGTAATTGCAAAAACAAAGAGAAATATTTTCACATGTATTATGTATATAACATGTGTACATATTTTGTGTAAGTATGTATGTATACATATTATGTGCATATGTACTATGTTTATATATACTCAAAAGAACAGTTTGGCAGTATAAACATGAACATAATATGTTTTAGTGGTTATTTTGTTGAAAGTATGATGTGATGCTTCTTTGTAACATCTTTACAGACATGCTTGCTAACAGAGCGTCCTCTTGCACACGTTTCAGATTTAAAATGTGAGAAATATCTATTTAATTTTGTTCGGCCCATTTTATGGAAATGTTTAAAGCTTCGACTGCGTCCTTAGATGTAATTTTTTTGCATTGCTCTTCAACGGTTTTAGGATTACTTGCGTCTGATACTTCCTCGTCATCTACAACAGTTACTGTTGTGACAGACTTTCATTTTAAGTTGTAGGATTAGCATCTTTATTCCATTATTCCATATCATGTGTGGTAAACGTACCCTAAATAACATAAAAGAATACATACAATCAATCAGTTTTATCTGTATCCATTATTTACGCTTACAAGATCAGGTGCTTCTAGCAGGGCAACAGTATCTGCTATTACTGTCTGGGGCTAATCTTGGTTCAATATTTGTTTCAAAACGGCCAAAGGATCTTCATCATCTTTCCTATTCAATAAATTTATCCAACATTTTGATATCATTGTTGGTTTTAGTTGGTCGCATGCTGCTTTTAGACTTAAAACTGCATCTTTTTAGAGAACTTCCCAAATTTTTTGTTCTGGCAACAAATCAACTCCTCCGGTAATATAGCTTAGCTAATCTTAAAACATTTTGGTCAAGCGGTTAAATTAGGGGAGTTACATTCGGCGACATAAACATTGTGAATATTGCCCCATTTGTAGTTCTTAATTCTTCCTTGGGCGGGTGTGATGGAGCATTGTTTATGATAATTCCTTTTTCGGGAAGATTCCGACTTCTCAGAAAAGATTTCACCTGGAATAGTGAAATGATCTGGAAAAAATGATTACATATCCACATGTACTGCAAGTTTACAAACCTCAGAAACAAACTGCTGGAAAAAACAATTTTTAAAAATTTCCGAAGTCATCCATGCATTTTTCGTGTTTTTTTTTTGTACCACTGGACAATTAAAGTTTTTGAACACCTCGGGTTTCTAGCCTTCCCCATTACAAATATCAATTTGTGAGATCCTAAGGCATTTGTACAGCCCAGAAATGTGATTCATCGCTTTGCTGTTTTCATGGCAGGGGCAGTTTTCTCGGATGTTGAAACGTAACTTTCATCTGGTAAAAGCTGCCAATATAACTCCATTTCGTCTGCATTGTAGATCTGATGATCACATAAGTAGAATTCGTCAATTACTCTTTTGAGTTCTATTTGGAATGGATCTACAAGTTCAGGCAGAGAAGACAACTTCTCTCCAATAATTTTCAAAAATTGTATACCAAATCTAGACTTAAATGACTGCAGCCATCCGTTACTGGCGGCACCTGACCTGACCTCTGTTCTCGTATAGATCTGCATATACACCTAGGGCCTTGTGTTTTAGCATGTCTCCACTTACTGGCATGTTGTTTCGACGTTGGGTAAGAATCCGCTTGTAGACTGTCCTTTCAACTGCTGGATATTCTGCCTTTCGTAAAGTTCGCTTTTTTGTAGGGCGTCAGGTTTTGCTGATCACTTATATGATTGCGTCTCTTTACGATTTTATTTAGCAAATGGTAGATTTTGCTACTCCATATTTTCGAGCCAAAGCACTGACACTTAAACCATTGTTATGTTCTTCTAATATGGTAGCTTTTTCGTGTAATGACAAGCACTTTACTTTACGTTTAGCCATTAATTAGCTTTCTTATTTTGGCACACTTTTATGAAGCAACGCTTGAAGCACCACAGTTGAAAAATATGTATGTAAATGCGTCCTACAATCAAATCTGCAGAAGAGAACTGAATGAACTAATGATGATATGTGTAGTATAACCACAGTATGCCATACATGAGCCATACTTTGAAGACATATTGTTGACGTTATCGAGAGTGCATGCTGTTCACGTTACAGAGATGTCAATGTAAATAATTTGATGTTCACGTTACGAGTTTCTACTGTATATATATATATATATATATATATATATATATATATATATATATATATATATATATATATATATATATATATATATATATATATACACAAGATAGTATTAAGTATAAAACTTTGAATTGCCATTGTTATTAAAGGTCTAAGAGAAAATGCCAGTAACGAGGTAGAAAAAAGTCAAAAAAGATATTAAATTAATCAATTTAAAAATGAAAAGTTATACTTATTGGAGATAAAAATCAGAATACCTTGAAATATATATATATATATATATATATATATATATATATATATATATATATATATATATATATATATATATATATATATATATATATATATATATATATATATATATATATATATATATATATATATATATATATATATATATATATATATATATATATATATATATATATATATATATATATATATATATATATATATATATATATATATATATATATATATAGAGCAAAATATAAAAAGCAATTCTGTCAACTATTTATGCAGTCAACCAAATCAATAACAAGCATAAAATTAAATACTTGTATGTAACGTTACTGTGAAAATAAATTAAACTTTAGTTGTAATATTGAGAAAATTTAACAAGACACAAAGACAATCACTAGTGAGAATAAAACCAAGACATAAACGGTTAAGACAATCTATTATCAAACATAAAGTGACAATAACTTCATATAAAAACTATAAAATTTGATTATAAAACGATTGCAGGACAATGTGTAGCTTAAGTAGTTCTAAAAAGGTTCAGTAAAACAAGTTGTTTCATCGTAATTTAAGTAATAAATTGCATTTAGCTTAATAAAAAGTAGATGTAAAAGGATGAGAAAGAGGTTTACGAAATGATAAGTATGAAACAGTCAAAGGTAAAATGATAACAAAGCATTTAAAATGTGTTATACATTATAACTGATAAGAAACTATAAATATCAAAAATTTAAACTTACCACAATAAATAAAAATAGTCAATTCCAACTGAGCTCATAATAATTGAAATTATATGTTCCAGGAAATAGCTTTCTTTTGAATCATGTTTGTAAATCAGCAATGTTATTGGCTATAGACTGTAAATGAATGGATTCATTGGTTAATAATTGAAAACCAGAAACATTCATATAAATAATCGGTTTTTGTTTTTTAAGAGACATTTCCTTCTTGTTCGAGAAGCAGAAGCGGTAACATCAAGTTTAAAGTGGTGGTATCAAAGAATACAATAAAGCCGTATTAAAATTCATATCAGTTGAGATTACCTAAAAGGCCAATCGTAGTAATTGCCGGAGAGTAACACATGTGGCAAATTTGTTTTAAAACCAAAAATCAAAATGTAAACAGGAATATAAGTGATAGTAGTGATCGATTAAGGTGATGCAAGGTTTGTGAACAGTATAAAATCATCATTTGCAAAGCTAATTACATAAAAATTGGCTGTTAAATGCACAGATAAATAAGAAGATAGAAATAACCTCATATTTCGGCATATCAGCAGGCTATATTATCGGTGAAAAGATAAATTGGTGTTAAGATACATCATCAAGATGGATGCCAGCAGACGGAGCAGAAGCTAGGTATCGTAACCAAGTTAAACCATCCATTTAATTATAAACCATCCATTTTATTATACCATCCATTTTATTACATCGTTTCTATGGTAACAGGCCCGATCAGCGGGTGTCATAGTTACCAAATATCTTGGCGAAATCTGTAGTAAACATTTTGTTTTAAACGACATAGCTAAAAGTTTAAATTGTGTTATCTTTCTAAATCACTATATATATTTATAAGAAATTAAATTTAATTAGTGGGAGAAAACGAATCCCTGCTAGATAGAAAATTCATGTAATAAAGATCATTGTAAAGTGGAAAGATTATAAAGGGTTTTTCAATAAGGACATAGCAATTTTGTATTTAAATAAAACACAGAATAATTGAGGTATTGTGCTGAAACTTATTATATGTGCAGTACAAATGTTACATTTAAGTATAAAATTTAATCTCATTCATATGACCACCACGAGCATGTTCACAAAGATAAATTTTATCCCCACCATATAAGAACTTTCAGAAGCTGACTTCAATCGACGACTTGATTTATGTATGTGGGCATTAGAGATGTTGGGTGAGGATGAACACTTTTTTGATTATGTGCTATTTACAGACGAATCGACTTTCCATAGTAACGGTTTGGTAAACAGACAATTTTCATTACTACGCTGATGAAAATCCACATTTTTGCCGCAGTATTAACGATCAGAATCGTTGATCTATTAATGTGTGGAGTGGAATATTAGGGTCAAGAGTAGCAGGTCCTTACTTTTTCAATAGACACCTAAATGGAGAAATGTTTCATAGGTTTTTTCGTCTAAAGTTTGCCTGAACTTTTGGAAGACAACCCACTATTTATTATAAGGCGGATGTGGCTACAACTGGATGGTGCTCCGGCACTTTTTCAAATCATTTTTCAAGACATTTTCCCAATAAACGGTTAGGACGAGGAAGTCCACAAAACTGGCCAGCCAGATCGCAAGACCTGACATGTCTTGATTTTTCTTGTGGGGACATGTTAAGAATATCGCATATGAAATGCCTCCGACCACACAAGATGACATGAAACAACGCATACGGAATGCTTTCAATACAATATCGCCGCAAGTGTTGCTTAATGTCAAGCGGCCCTTTGAACAAAGACTACTATTTTGCATTGAACAGGATGGACGTCAGTTTGAACATTTGTAGAACTATGTTTATTATAATTACTTTTTTTTCTCCCTCGGTGCTCGTCTGCGTCTTTGCTGCCCCGATAGCACTGCAGCCTTTGGCTTATTATGCATGCCCTTAGTCTTTCTACTCCACCCATTCCAAAATCATTGTGCCTTAAACTAGTCTGCACAGCGATTGGTAGGGTGAAGCTTTTTATTGCTCTGTCTCCGGTCTAGACTGACCGTATATCAGTTGTCTTTTGCGGTCCAGAGGTTTACACTCGCACAAGATGTGCTGGGCTGATTCCTCACCCTCGCTGCAGAGTCTGCATGCGAGGTCCCCCTCGCACCGCCTCATACGCAGATCCAGCTACATGTGTGTGTTGTCTTCTTTCATGGCTGCGGTCGTCAGACCATTCGCACATTTTTAGACCTAGCTACACCTCCATGACGGCTCTTGGGGTTGAAGTCATGACCTCCGTTTTAATTTATAATAATTACTCTTGGTTTTTCTGTTCTTATTTTTATCATGTGTTTAGTTGGATTAGTTTCCTGATTGAATTTCAAACAAAGCACGTTAAATTTGTTGTTAAAAATGAAAAATTGTTATTTATCCAAAGGCAATAATAAAAATGTGAATAGCGCCAGACTTGGTGCACTTGGGTAGAGGGAACCCAAGTATCATATGAAAGGGAATTATTTTCTCCATGAAATGCAGCAAAAAATATTGGGTGTTCCATTTGAAATAAATGTGATAATCTGATTTGAATGTGCCGATAATAAAACTTGATTTTTTTAACGTCCCTCTGGGGTATTGTGAAATATTGACTACAAGTAGTTGAAGTAGTAAATCCACCATCAAAAGCTAGTGAATTTTTTTTACGATATCATCTGCAGATAGGATTTTTTTTTGCGAAATCTAGCATTCGTCGAAAAATAAAGATATCTGGGAAACCATAATAGCTAGGAATAGAGATCTTTAGAGTAAGTGAACCTTATTTTTTCCATAGAATTAAGAAACGTCAAATACCGGGTGTTCCATAAGAAAAAACATACCTTTGAGGTGTCACACTTTTTGGATCATCCGACAGATCGACGGCCAAAAAAAATTTCGTTCCAGGATAATACGTTTTGAGACATTGTACACCGATTTAACAAAACAAATTTTCAAAATATCTTTCACCGATATTCCGCCCCCCTACATTCAACCCCTAATTTAATTTCAGCACAGAATACCAGATGTTTGATGAAATTTAAAAACTTATATGTATGAAGTCAGAGGTTTAGCACTAACGCTTGTAAAATCATACTTGGAAAATATGACTTAAAGCATGATTGAGAAAATAACAACATATATATGTAGATCAGAAAAGGAACAGATAATGAAATGTATCCCACAAGGGTCTATATTAGGACCATTTTTATACATTATATGTATGTACAAATGACTTACCAGAATCAATAGATGAAAAGTTAATATCGTTTGCAGACAATACATGTATTATCTCCAGAAGCAACACTGCAGATGAACTGAAAAGAAAATTTGATCATCTATTTATACATTAAATTTCAAATAACGATTTAATAATGAACATTGGAAAAACAAAATTAATGCATTTTAACTTTATGAAAATAAACGAGGAGTTGATACTCACCTGTAAGTCAAATGTATTAAAATCAGCAGAGCCTGCAAACTTCCTGGGAATTGAAATTGACCATTGCCTCGATCGGAAGAAGCTGTTAACTCCATTCCTTATAACATGCCAAGATATATATTCACACTGTGAATGCTGGCTATGATAATACAAAAATGTAGCTATAATGGCTTATCACGTGTATATAAAAACCAGAATACAATATGGTATCATATGTTGGGGGAATCTATAGCTGCAAGCGGAATTTTTACACTTCAGAAGAGATCTCTTAGAAGTATATTAAACGGAACAAACCGCAAGCTGTAGCTGTAAACTATTTTACAAGTGAAAAAAAATATATTTACAGTTGCTTGTATATACATTTTAAATGCAATAATGTTTATAAAAAAACTCAGTGGACTGTTTAAGGAGTGTATATGTACACATGAGCATAATACTAGAAATAAAGAGGATCTGAACAGCCAAAGAAAAATTTACCTATAAAACAATACAAGTGAAAAATATGAGATACAATCAAATTTTAATCTTATTTTATATAGATTTATGTAAAAATTTCATTTGTTATTTTGTTACTGTTTTGACATTGTATGCAACAAATAAAGTACTATTCGTTCTTTCTTCTAAAAAGAAAAACAGCTGGAACTAATATATGACCTTATAAATTTCTTTGAACCTCTGAATTATTATATATACATATATAAGTACATATACATATATGTGCTTAGTCATAAGCAGAACAAGCATGTTTTGTTTGGAACCTAACCCAAATTTCAACATTCAATTAATTACAATATACCTATGGAGAAAAAGACGTTTTTCATAAGACTTAGGTAACATTTAAACAACTTTTTTCTTAACACAGAAACCATATCTCTATAGTCTGGGTGCCCTTAGTACATTTGCATTAAGTACATTAAATTAGTGTCTGTTTCTATTTAATTCTAGTTGCTCAAGCATGAAAATCTAAGCTTTAAGAAGACTTTGAAAGCACATTTTTCTTCAAATGGTGATACAATTTTCGACCAGATCAAGTCATGTTCTCCAAATTGCCGAAAGGATGTAGGTTTTCGTAAAAGCATAGACATATCTGATTTGCTGGTGAACAAATCAAATGTTCTATCGCCTCTGCTAGAAAGCAGCTTAAACTTATCAGATAATGCATATAATAGTCCCAAGCTTCTTAATCAGATCGCACATCCAGTTAGCCCCACAATCGAAAGCCCAGTATTAAGTTCATCTTCGATTGCAAAGGATGTGGGAATGAGCAGAGATGATAGTCCTGATTTCCCAAACAAAATGAACTTGTTGAAGAAAGTTCTCTTGAAAAATACAAGCACACCACAGCAAGGTGTTACAACCATATTAGATTCTTCGTTGCCCTCTAATTCCAAAGTGTTGCCTGTTATGCAGTTTACACAGTCAAGCTCTGAGACTAATACTGTTAATGGTAGCTCACCTGATAGCAATAAGGAGTGTTCTTCAGAGATGCTGAGTAAAGATAGTCCGCAAGTGATGTATGTGGTAAATCGTACACCTGCCATCGATGAAGTGACAGCCTCAGTGGATATTGCTGCTGAAAATAACTCGAGTGAGATTCTTAAAAAGAGTTTGAACTCCAGCAGCGATGAAGATATTTACTGGAAATTCGTTACGGCAGATCCTCATAATTTTGAGAAGCAGGGTGATTCTCTTAAAGATGAATTAGAGAATGTAAGTAATTTTAGGGTTTGGAGTTGAACTTTATTTGATAAAAAAGTTTTTGAAATTTGTTTGTTTTCTCAGTGTTATTGTAAATGGGTTGATGTTGTGATATGTTGTCTATAGAATGAAAACTTAATAATTGTTGAATGTTCTATATTTAATCAGATATGTAGAAAGTAAAGCAACTTTTGAAAAAATCAAATAGTGAAGTATCTCAAATAAAACTGGCAACTGCTGAGCGTTGAAAAGCTTTCAGTTTAAAAGGTCATAGTACGCTGCTGTCACAGGCAAAATGAGATTGTTTTCAAATGTATAATAAGTTAATAAGTATGAAAGAATTTTTTAAATAATACAGTTGATTATCGCGACAAAAGCAAAGCAAGTTTGTTGTAAAAATTACTTTTTATTTCAACACAAAAAAGAGATGTGGTTGCAGGGTTACAGAAATAACAATGTTATCGAAGTATTTACTTAATAATTAATAGGATACCCATTGCTGGCTATAACTTTTTTGCAACGACACAGCATGAAATTGATTAAATTAAATTTTGGGTAGTAATAACCAGCATATTTGCCCAAACTTCGTTGATTTTATTAATTAAAAACGTTTGTCAGGGAATCTTGTGTCACAAATCAGACATTCAACCTCTTCCCAAAGGTTTTCAATGAGGTTGAGGTCTAGTGATTGCGCCGGCCACTGCAGAACCTATACGTTGTCCTGAAACCACCCCTGAACAAGGCAAGATTAGTGTTTCGGATCGTTGTCATGTTGAAATATGTATCACAAAGGCACTAAGCATAAGGCAGCTTAACATTTTGGAATATGTCCCTGTGCAACAATCGATCCATGGTCTATGAAGTGTAATGGACCTAGTCCATTCTATGAAAAACAACCCCATAACCACACACTACCCTGTGCATGCTTCATTGTTGGTGTAACATACTTGGGGTGAAATCTGATATTTACCGGACCTTACACGCCACATCCAGTTAGAATAAAAATTTTGTAACAAGTTTCGTCACTAAATATTTTTTCCAGTCTTGAATTGTCCTATTCAGATATCCTCGAAATTCAAGTCTGGCAAGACAATTTCTTTCCAAAACCAGCTTGTACGTCTGCTGTAAAGTTTTGCTTCAACTAATCTTCATTGAACAGTTTGTGGACTAACTCCCAGCGCATGAATTTCAGCAACTATTCTTGGTGCTGGTAACTACGATTCTGAGAAATTTCTTTGATTCCTCTATCCATCCAAAACATGGTTTTGGATATGTATGTATATTTTGGATATATATGTCCGGCTCGAAGGACCATGTTCAGGAAGCGGAGGATAATTTATAGGATAAAATCGACGAACTAGGCAATTATAGACATAGGTAACGGTATAATTTTAACTATATAAAACTCACAAAACTTAACATTACTAAATAACAAATGAATGAACTTACATAGAATGGTGAATTTTAATTCAACAGTATTATGTTTACATGATTAAATTACAAGTATCGCGCCGTTACATCTGAAGCAATCTGAGTTAACCGTCTACATTGTAAAAACTTATTTAACTAACTCTTCTTTTAGTGAATTTTCTTAAAAAAAATTCACTAATGAGGAGATCCCGACTTTTGAATTTTGGAAAAATTTCTTCAAATGACCGCGAACTAGGCCCCCTAGAATACATATCCGGGGTCCGTTTCAATCTTTATATGTTTATATATATATATATATATATATATATATATATATATATATATATATATATATATATATATATATATATATATATATATATATATATATATATATATATTTATATATATGTATCACACCGATAACTCAAAAAATAATAGGCCGATTTTGACTAAATTTGGTGGAAAAATTCCTTTTGCAAATGGCTTGGATAAGTTCGTTAGCCAGGAAAATCTGCCCAGGTTTTCCCGGAAACTTTTGTGTTTTCTTTCGAAAAAAATTTATATCTCCGGAATTAACAAAGTAAGGGCAACCAAATTTGGTACGCTAGTTAATATCCTTATAGGTAAGCCACCTACCAAAATTTAGCTATGTAGGTCAAAAGACAAAAAAGTTATAGGCATTTAAAGAAAAATAAATTGGGGTTTTCCTCAAAACGTCAAAGTTGCGATTTAAAACGTCAAAATCGGCAACATTTAGGCAAAGAACTTGAATCTAATACGGGATATGGAAATCAAATGTCTCAAGAAGGATCTTTTACAAACTCTGAAGTCTTAGTTTCAACCGTCATTGTCCTTCATTTTACTAAAATGTTTCCAGAAAATTCATTTCAAATAGACCCTTTCTCTGATGCTTGGCAGTAGCCTTAGCTTTAGAGTTTATCGTTTAATGGTATATAATTTTTGTCGAATTTTCGTAAAAAATCAATAAAGCTCAATATATCCGTTATTATACAAGATATGAAGAAAATTTGTATATATTAATTATAGGTGTCTTGAGCTACATCTTAAAAAAATATTTCTACAATCACAGGATGGCCCATAAGTCGTTGGTGATACAAATTTTCTTTTTTTTTAATCAAACACGCCTTATGTTATTGCATTTTTGAATTTTTCAGCGATGCATGTTTGTAAGAAAAGAAATTCGGGACGCAGCAAGTGCGTTATGGTAGCGAATTTTCATTAAATGCTTCAAATTTGAATAGCTCAATTTGCTATTAACCTATAAGGTTGACCAAGAAACGAGTTTTTCCGGGAACACTCTAAGTTTACTTTTGGAAATTTTTGTACATTTTCACACAATAAAGTTATTTTTATGAAACATGGCACATTGTTTTTACTATATAGGTTATACTGGTAACCAAAATTGATGCCTGCTTTCTTAAAAAGGAAACACACATATTTGCAATTAAAAACATTTTAATGAAAATTCACTACCATAACGCACTTGCTGCGTCCAGAGTTTTCTAAAATTAATCTCATTTATATTTACTAACAATAATACTTAATTAGTTTACGACTTTCCAAACTGCTGACTTCAACATTCCTGCATACCTTGCCAATTTACTTTGTTTATTGTTTACATACTGAATGTGATATTTTCAATGTCAATCGATACAATTCTGACATCTAATTATTTGCAATATTTACATTCCTTGCTTAAAGAATTAAACTAAACTACTTTTAATTATTATTTTAGTATTTTTAACAATTATCTTTCTAGGGCTATTACGGCCCTTCTGAAGACCTTTCCTGTTCTCTGAATAGTGGCCTTCCTGATTTAGGCGTTTGTTCTATATGACCCTTTCATTGTAGCACAAAATTATTTTAGACACACTGTATTTGGGCAATAGACTGCCTGGAAAGCGCAGCCATACTCTTTCATTCCAAAAAGGTATCTACCGCCATTTGTTTCAACTCTATAAATATTGGTTGACCTTTTGGCATATTTGTTTCTATAAAAATAATAGAATATAACTTTACTTAGCATTCAGCCAATAAATAATTTATAAGAACTATACAAAAACAACTAATACTACCTAACATACTATATACACACATATTTCTACTACCTCTAAATTACTAAATATCATATTTAATTAATTTTAATCTAACATATAAAAATCTCTTAGTCTTTTCTTTAAAATAACAACACTGTTGGCTGGCATTCTCCACTTTGGAAGGCAGCTTGTTGAAGCAGTCATTTTCTTTATAAAATTGAGTTGGGAGTTGCCGTTTTATTAACAGTGTTTCTATGAAAATTAAAATTTGGTCTTGCAAAATGATTGTGAAAATTGGTATTTCTAATCAAGCGATTCATAAAGTATTCTGGACCCATCCCTTTACTTAATTTAAACCTAAAAATCATTGTCTGCATTTCAGGAAGCTACCTCACAGACAACCACGGAAGTTCTTCCAGCATCAGTGATATTCTAGTGCACCTATTGCACCCCAATATCACCCTCACAGCTTTATTTTGTAAAATCAGCAATTTCTCTATTGCTCCTTGGCTGCACATACAAAAGTTGTAGCACTTGTAGCAATTATTATAGTGTTAAAGACAATTATTCTAGAAAAGCAACTCAAAAAACTTAGCTATGCTCTAGCTGTAGCAAATAAGCTCAACTAAACTGTAAAAGTTTATTTTTAAACACACCTATATTATAGACCATTTTCTTTGAAAATGATCAAAAACTAGGTTTACTTTCGTCACAATAAAAAATTATGTTGTTTAAATAAATTGTTATATACTAACTTATTTGACATTTGAAATGAATCATATTTTGCCTATGACAGCAGCCTATATGACCTTTGAATTTGACAGGTTCTTAATCTCCATGGTTGCAAACTTTTATTTTCGATACATAAACATTTGAGTTTATCAAAAGTGCTGTGTTAGTTTTGTCCGATAGTGTATACAGTACAACTTCGTTAATCCGGACAATGAAATGCATGGGGTATGTCCGAATTAGCGATTTGTCCGGATTATCGGATGTACTGTATATATTATAACGGCTAGTTGGGGTGGCTAGGGGGGGGGGGGTGGTGTGGCGTGGGGTTGTGTGTGTTTAGTGTTAGTTTTCCCTAATGTGGGGAATTTCCGGGATGACTTCCGGGACACGGCTTTCCTACGGGATCATGCTCTAGCGCCAACATTGCTCGGTGCGGACGATACCCTTCCCGGTTTTCGGATTGTCACCCCCTCCGAACGGATCCGCTAACAGCACGGGAGGCCAGGCGCCGCCTGGCTGCTTCGATCCGTACCAGCGCAGTCGCTGCCATACGAATCTGCTGCAGCCCAGGAGTATACTGGCTACGATCCTCCCTCCGGAGCACAGCGGCGACCACCCGAAGGGTTGTTTGACTGTCCCCGATAATGTTTAATTATCACAATTAACTGTCAATCTTCCAACAGTATATTTGTCTGCAACGGAGGGAAAACCTTGTCCCGACTGAACAAGGTTTATAATTTCCATCTTCTGTTTCAAATTTAGAGTTGAGTGTTTTCGTTTCGACATTACTGTTTGATTATTACCTGCTGCAATGCGGTCGACAAAGCTACTGGCCCACTGAATGCAGAGTGAGTACATGGACTTTGTTTTATGTCGGCGTTGACAAGTCTGTGCATGCACAAAGGGTCAGCATGTCCGGACTACCGAGGTGCGTCCTGATTATGACTAAAGTTCGAGTGTCCGGATTACTGGATGTCCAGATTAAAGTGTGTTCGGATTAAAGAGGTTGTACTGTATATACTGTATGTCAAAAGTCCAGGAAGTGTTGCATATTACAGAACTTGATGGAAAAAAAAAAAGAATAATTAAATTTGCTAGAGAGTTGGGTTATTGAGGATGCTAGATTTATGATTGCATCAGCACTGTTGCCAAGTTTACCGTTTTTCAGATAATGTACGTAACTTTGCCTTTTTTTCAATGCCAGACCCACTTTATTTTTATTACTATGAATTCTACGCTCTACTGCCACTGAAATCTTTAAATATCAGCTTTATATTTTATCTGAATTGTGAAATATACTGACTTTTGGAAAAACAAATCCGAACACCCAGTGAGAGTCAACCAAATTGATTGAAATTTTCTATACTCCTCTGTTTTGTCTCTGATAAGAGGTGATAATGATATGGACAAACAGTTTTAACAGGCGTGCACTTTTAAAATTTTGTTTTATCAAAAAAGTTATCGCTTTAAATTTGCATTTCCTTCAGTTTGAACCAATATTACGTGGTGATTTGTGCTCCATTTATTAAGTTATTGAGTCATTATGCCTAGCTGCCGTTTACAAAACAATTATAATCATTTAAGTGAATTCGAAAGCGGGCGCATTGTTGGTATACGAGAAGCCACTTTTTCAATTAAACAAATTTCCGACCCCATAGGACAGAGGGTGCCAACAGTGTTACAGTGTTGGTCCAGGTGGTCTAAAGAAGGAGTCCATAACCATGGTCATGAATCCTGACTACCTCGAGCAACTTCAGCACGGGGAGATCATCATTTGAGGATTGCAGCTTTACCAGACAGTTTCCACAACATGGTCGATTGGAAATGTTTGGTTGTGAGTTTTACAACAAGGGTCTCTATGGCAAGGTATATAGTGAAATATGCGCTTTAAGGCTTCGTTGGTATAGACCATTTGTATGTCTTTCACTGACACCTCGACAATGTGCTGCTCTGCTTGAGTGGAGTAATGGCAGATTAAATTGGGATGGTGGATGGAATCGTGTTGTGTTCTCTGATGAGTCTCTTCTGTCTTTGAGTCGACGATGGTTACAGAAGAGTACAGTGATTATGTGAAGAACGCAGAAATTTTGAATTTGCTGTGGAATGGCATATGGCCCTTATACGGGGTTGATCGTATGAGGTGTGATAACGTAGGATAGTAGGTAGACAGTGGGTGGACAGAAATTTGAATGCAGATGATTATATACGAAACATACTGCAGCCTGTTGCATTGCCATACCTACGAGGGTTAATTCAACCTATTTTCCAGCAAGACAACGCATATCCTCATACAGCCAGGATTACTACAAGGTTGTTACATGAAAATAACATGACCCTGCTTCTATGGCCTAAACTGTTTATAAAAAATATACGTCTGAAACTCAATCTCGTATTAAGTGAGATCCTAAACCATTCTGGTCCTTTATTCAATATAGAGGAAAAGAACCACATATTCCATCCAGTGTCACATATAATGAGCATACCTATGTCTCTGCTCAGGATGTCGTGAATGCTTTTGTTGAGTTCTTTAGTAGTTGCTATCAGTAATAACTTTAATAATTCTACACCAGTATCTAACATCCCTCTATTTAACTTAAATAGGTTTGAGCTGTCTGACATCTTTGATGCATTGAAGGAGTTGAAACCTAAGCTGTCACAAGGCCCTGCTAACATTTCTGTTTTCTTGTTAAAGACTGCAGTCGTATATTGGCTGAACCGTTATTATTTAGCTTAAATATTTCCTTACAGGCTGTGACATATCCTGATGTTTGGAAGGTTTCAGAATCTTGCCCAGTTTACAAAGGTGGTGACAAGTCACTTATTTTAACTATAGGCAGATTGTTATCATGTCCAACTTCGCCAAAGTTTTTGAATATGATATATATGCTCAAATCTGTCCCCATATTTCACGATATTTAACCAACCATCAACATGGATTTGTAAAGAATTGCTTAATATCTAACCTTTGCTGCTTCACTTAATATGTCTCTTAACATCCCCCAAGGTTCTGGGCTAGGACCTTTACTTTTTAATGTTTTTGTTAATGACCTTGATAACGTTATGGATACTCTATGGCTTTTTTATGCTGTTTACCTTAACATTTTCTCTTGTGTTGAATCAAATGTAGATTGCACAACTATTCAAAAAAATATCAACGAAATCCTCTCTTGGTGCAATCCTCTCTTGGTGCAACTCTAATGAACTGTCTCTTAATGCCGACAAATGTAAGGTAATGTCATTAACTAATAAGGTTAACCTGATTCAACACACTTAATTTTTTTGCCAATATGAACTTAGTATGTGTTGAGACAGTTTATATACTTTTCCATCACTTTAGAAACAGCTAATCTCTATACCTTATATACTTAACAAATAAGGCCAAATCTCGAATACTGTAACCACATCTGGGGTGCCGCTGCCGCTTCTACACTCACTATCCCGGACTCCATTCAGAAGAGAGCTATATGTCTCATCGGTGACCCTACACTCACCCAAAGGCTGCCATCCCTTGCCCACCAACGTGCCGTTGGTGACCTCTCTCTCTTTAATAGATATTTGCACGGGCACTGCCCAGAGGAGCTTTCTTCCATAGTTCCTCCACCTGCTGCCCCCAACAGATCTACCAGTGGAACCGAGCGAATGCACTCTTTTACTGTCCAGGTGACCAGACATAGAACATCTAGTCATGCCCGCTTTTTTGTCCTGAGGACTTCCAAGTTGTGGAATTCCTTGCCGGCACATGTTTTTCCTTCTCCTCCAAACCTTCAAGTCCAGAATTAACAAGTTGCCTCTTTCCTCCTTGTCGACACCGACGGTACGATAGTATTTAGGCTGTGAGCCCTCGTGGTGTGTTGTTGAAATAAATAAAAAAAAGTTGTTTTCAGGCAAGCTACAGGTAGATTTAAACCATGGTACGTGTACTAAGATATTGCGTTGAAATTTATATTTATTTGCCTATTACATGAACTTTGTAATTCACATTGCTTAAGTTGTACTTTATGTAAGATAGTTTCTGCTATTTAGATTCATTCTTTAAATATGCATTTATTTTTAAAAAAATCAATTAAATGTGTATTATCAATTTTATTTAATTTGGAATGTATCACAACCAGTACAATTACTGCTTTATAGGGTATTATTTTTGTTATGAATTATGTGTTAGTTGATTTATGATGTCTTATTGTATGTATCAGAAATGTATCGAAGTTTTCAATACAGATGATTTATGATCATGACTTATTTCAGGCAAAGGAGACATCAAATGAGAAAGACAACGAAATACATGACCTTCTCAACAGACTTAAGAAACATGAAGATTGCGATTATGTCATAAGTTCTTATAAAAATGAAAATAATCAGTTGAAGAAAGAATTAAACGAATATGAAAATAAATGTAGCGAATTGCAAACTAAGATAACCAAGTTAAAAATTCAGTTGGATGAGGAAAAAACATTAAAGAATAATCTTTACATGAAGCTGGACATAGAAATGGACAACGAAAAGAAATTAAACGAGGTAATGGCATTGAACTCAACCTTAGAAAATGTGTTATCAAAGGAAAGACTTCTTGTTGATGAGTACAAATCAGCACTTGGCGATCGCATTTCGGAGATAGCAGAACTACAACTGAGTCATAATGAAGAGAATAGTAAAAAGTTATTAGAAATTGAAAATCTTAATATCAAAATTAACGACTTGAATGAACAACTTGCTCTTCTCAGATGTGAGTTGCAACATAAAAATAATGACATATTATCTCTGGGTGAAAAGTTTGATGAAAGCAGACGAGAAAGAAGCAGCTTGATGAAAGAGTTAGATAAACAAGTTTCTAATCAGAACGACTTAATCAAATACTATCAGGAGGAGATAGCAGAAAGGGAAAAACAAATACGTAGATTAATAATTGAAGATTCAGAAGAACTGGAGTGTAGAGAGGCATTATGGCAAGATTTAAAACAACTAAGTACACATGTTCCTGTCACTGATTTAGAAGATTCTAAATGTTCCCTATTGGAAAATATAAAGTCTGAATTGTTAAAAGAGAACAAACATCTAGCTAAAAAGTGTCTCGACATTGAAGAACTTAATAAAGAATTGTTAGTGACTAATGAAGAGCTTCAAATTTCCAAAAAAGATAAAGAAGATAATATTGACAAGTTACAGAACGAAATCATACAACTGAAAGACAAATTTTGTAAGTGTCAGAAAAATAGAAGTTATCTTAGGAAATTGTTGACTAAAGCAGAAGAAACGACTGAAATGGCGAACAAAGAGAATTCTGAATTAAAAACCAAAATGTCAGATCTGATGAATAAACATGAACTTTTAGAAGCTCAATTGGAGGAATGTAAAAACTCATTAAATCAGGAACAAGAAAGGCATGATGAATTAAAAAAACACCACAGTTCATTGGAATGTCAGTTTAAAAAACTAGAGAGTGAGCTAAAAGAAAAACAAAGGAAAGAAACTGTTAGTGAAGGAAAAGTAAATTTCTTTAAATCTGTATTGAGGGATGCCATGTTATATATACCTAACGACATATTTTCAAATGAAAATTTTGATTCTTTACTAAGTTGTGTAAAAAATTGTAACCTAGAAAGTATTATTGATACTACAAGTAAACTTATTTCTACTTTTAATCTAGAAAGTAAGCAGCTTCAAAAGTCAATCAAGAATATTGTTGATGAAAATAATACTATCAAAGAAAATATGCAAAGGATTTTAGGCGATTCAAATGAAAAAGCAGTTTTACTTCAGAATGAACTTGTAAAAGAAAAATCAAACAATACAGATTTGATTCACAAATATGATCAGTTAAACGAAAAATTTAGACGTTACAAGATCAAGGTGGAAAATATGAAAATGACTAACACTTCTTTGTCACAGAAACAACAGAATTTATCAAAAGAGAAGCAGGACCTTTTAACGGAAAATAAGGAGCTGTCTGGAAAAGTTGAAACTTTGGATTGCGAGTTATATAAATTGAAAGAAGAATTTAAAGATAAAGAAGAGAGCTTGGAAACGTCAGTGGGAAGTATATCGTCTGAACTGTGGACTTCACTACAAGAAGTTGAGGAACTGAAGCTTGAACTTAATAATTCTAAGTTAATGCTTGTGAAATTGCAGCATTATTTGGAGTCTGAAACAAAAAAACTGCTCGACGAAAAAGCACAGGCTGTTTATTCAGCAGAGCAGTTAATTACAAAACTTAAACAAGAAAATGCTGCCTTTTTGGAGCAGCAAAAGAAACTCTATATAGAAAAAATAGAGCTAGAAGAGTTGTTGGAGAAGAATAAATCAGAAATTGCTGCCATGAAATCAACCAACTGGAATCTGTCAGCAACTAATGAAGAATTGAAAGGAAATATCGAAGAACAAAACAAGACAATAATTAAATTTAAACAAGAGAATGAAAATGTAGAACTGGAAGTATTAAATCTGAAAGGGATTTTGTTCAACGCCATAAAAATAATTGTTAAGGTTGGATGGGCTTTACACAGGTAAGTGAAATTTAAATTTTTTAGATTCAATGCATTGATAAATATAATTATTAAAACTGATACAGTAGAATTCCTTTAAATCGAACTCTGCTAACTTGACCTTTTTCTAGTTGAACATTTTACTATCTTATTACATTTATTGTTATAATAATAATAATAATAATAATAATAATAATAATAATAATAATAATAATAATAATAATAATAATAATAATAATAATAATAATAATAATAATAATAATAATAATAATAATAATAATAATAATAATAATAATAATAATAATAATAATAATAATAATAATAATAATAATAATAATAATAATAATAATAATAATAATAATAATAATAATAATAATAATAATAATAATAATAATAATAATAATAATAATAATAATAATAATAATAATAATAATAATAATAATCACAGCAAGAAGCTGACTAAAGCTCTGAATACATATGCATGTTCTGCACTTAGCTACTCATTTGGGATTGTGAACTGGAGTAAAACGGACATCGAAAGTCTACAACGGAAGGTGCGAACACTCTTAACAAAATCCAAAAATATCACCCCCATAGTGCTATCGAGCGAGTAACCCTACCTGCTTGGCGTTGGCCTCCCCACAACTGCTACTACTAGACTAGAACCCTACCTAGACACCACAGTGGAACAGTAGTGTTGGATATTGGTAAACAGTTGGACCAGCAGATAGTGAACCTTAGTACATATTTCCATCAGCAGGCACGTACTTCTGAACTACACCGTGCCATATGCGAGGTAGATGATTCAACACTGCTACAATTAAAAGAAAGTGAAATACAAAGTCACCATCGCACTGATCAGGACAGGCTGCAATCTTTGATGTAGAAACCTCTCCATGGGCGACATCTGAATGAGACCTCCCAGGCACATGTCGACAAATTGGCGTCGAATTACTGGTTGGTGTCCGGACAGAAGTTTCCAGAGACAGAGGGGTTTTTGCTGGCCATACCAGATCAGGTCATCTCAACAAGAAACTACCTGAAGTATATAGTTGGAGATAATTCGGCTCAAGATGACAAATGTAGATTTGGGTGTCAGTCATCAGAGACTATCCAGCACGTCACCGGAGGATGTCAAGCTGCAACAGAGTATAAAGAGAGGCACGACACAGTTGCGAAAATACTTCAAGAACTGGGACTTTTAAATCTTAGCAAGGTGCCCTACTATAGATACACTCCTGAGCCGGTTCTAGAGAACTCAGGATACAGGTTGTACTGGCATCGGACCGTGCTCACAAACCGAGTTTCCCACAACAGGCCAGATATAATAATAGTGGATAAGTCCAGCAACCAAGTGACGCTGAGTGATGTAGCTATTCCGAATACTAATAATCTAAAGATGAAGTACAACAAGAAGACCATTAAGTACAGAGACCTCGAGATACAAGTAAAGAGACTGTGGAGGGCAGATAGTGTCCGAGTGATTCCAATAGTCATGCCAACTGGTGTGGTTCCTAAGAATCTTCGAGAGAACATCAAGAGACTGGGTCTTGGAGAGCATTTTTATAAGGTTATGCAGAAGGCGGTAATACTTGCAACAGCCCACACCGTGCGGAGATTTCTGGGAAATGAGGATGTGTCACGTTGACGTTCAGGGCCCCATAACTTGGAAAGGGCTCCATCTGAGCTCAGTCCTTTTGGTATCTGAGATACCTGGGATGAGTGAATGTTCCCATTTGAGGGAGTGTAAATACCCTTCAGGATAAAGTCGATAATAATAATAATAATCCCCAGATGCGATTACCAAGACGGCTCATAAAATGGACAATGGATATGAATAAAACAATTATGTACATTTACTACAGAGTAACTCAACTCGGACAACACACGATATAGCCAACAACTTCACAGCAAAATTCTCAGAATGTACCCACACATACAGGTGACTCAACAGAGTACTAGATCAGTATCGTGTCATACTTAGGAATAAGCTTATTTCACAAACGAGACTGAATACCATCAAACAGGAAGTTGAATCTAAAATTACTAACATAGTGGTTACGGAAAACAACAAGATGCTGCTTGATGGTAGTAATCTGGAACCTGTGCATACTGAACAAGAAGAACACATCGAGGGTACGCAAGAAAATAAGGAAATCATTGACAAACTGCCCACAGAAATGAGACATGTAGTCGCAGAGCATGAAGGAAAACAGCCTCTTAGTAGACCACCATTACCACCATCATCTAGAAAGCTGGCAATTATATTGGAACTTTTTAACAGAATAATTTTGCCATCGCACCTTCTAGAGATCAACACATTGGAGCACATGTATACACTGATTTACTGTGCAGCAACTGCAGCAATTAAAACCCTAGGCATTAAGATTTCCGATCGCGGGTACACACACAGAATCTTGTGTCAAAAAGTGCCCCGTGAGAAAAAAAAGGTTGACAAGTAGAGTGGACAAACTTCGAAAAGAAATTGGATAACAGACACAATACTTTGGGGAAGTAAAGACAAGAAAATTGCAGAAACGAGTAGAGGAACTAATAGGGCGAGTTTGACAACACTCAGCACAAGATCCAGTCAACCACACTGCACAAAAATGTTTGGACACCTTAAATCAGAAGCTTTCTGTGTATGCGGAATGCTTGAGGAGATATAATTTTAATAAAATATGGTACATTGTTTCTACTATATAGGCTATACCAGTAACCAGATTGATGCCTGCTTGCTTTAGAGAGACATATTTGCTATTAAAAACATTTTAATGAAAATTGACTTCCATAACGCACTTGCTGCGTCCAGATTTTTATAGTATTTAGCTACTCCAGTGGAGGAGTGGATAGTGTATCTGGAAACAGTTTGTTTTTCATCAATTAACATTAATTATTCCTTTGGCTCTAACTCCGAAACTAATGGAGATAACGGACTGAATATTTTACATATCCGCCTGCAAATTTATTCTACTTTCCGATTATGATATAATAGCTATGTCATTTTATTTAAATCGCAAAATCGCAAAGAAAGCTAGTTTTTCGAATAGAGTTCTCTGGTGAGGGCAGCGAAATCAATCTGACTTAGCTATCATCTCGTTTTAACAAACAGATCTTCCTTGCTGGAGTTTTACTTGTGGGGAAGTACGCACACATCCAACCACACTGGAGAACATGATTGATAGAATTCGAAGAGTCACAATCATGATTTGACGAGTTGAAATTGAAACTGCCGTTTCCAGCATTAAAAAGTATACAGGGTGGAAAACGTAACAGACCGATTTGCGTCCAGAGAAATTATTTTTTTAAGAAACGCTGAAACACGTCAATTTTAATATTGGGGGGGACATGTTTTGACATAAAACTCAACTTTGTCACATTAACCGCTTAAGGGTGGTGATAACAACCCTTATAGTTCAAATAGGGAACATGGGTCGAGTGTTACATCATTTGAAAGCTCTTTCTTTTGTGAATTCAGCACACTAATTTTTTTTTTGGAAGTTTTATCAACTTGTTTAAAGATTATTCACAGTTGGAGTTGCAAGAACGTATTTCATTCATTGTGATAAGAAATGCACTAATTAGTCAATTTTTCGTTAAAAAAAAAACTAAAAAACAAAACCAAACGTTCAAAAATGTTTATTCAGTTAAGTAAGTGTTCAAATTGTTGACCACCAGCTTCCATACAAAAGTACAGATTTTGTTCAAAACTGGTCCTGACATTCTGGAGCATTTGTGGAGTTAGACGGCATTCTTCAACGATGCATCTTCGTAGTTCTTCCAGAGACTCCGGTTCTGTTGCGTAAATTCTACTCTTTAAATGGCCCCATAGAAAGAAGTCTAAAGGAGTTAAATTTGGTGATCTAGGGGGCCACTCAATAGCACCTCTACACCCAATCTATTGCTCTGGAAACTCTGTTCAAAAACTCCCTAACACGTTTTGAAAAATGCGGAGGAGCTTCATCTTGTTGAAACACTAATTGATTTTCTTGATAGCGATCATCATTTTCAACAATGTCAATTAGTAGAGGGTAAACGATACCTTCTAGTAACTCCAAATACGTTTCGCCACTCAAATTGCCATCAAGAAAAATTGGTCCGATTAAACGGTCTCCAAAAATGCCAGTCTAGACATTCAATTTCTGTGGAGTTTGAGTGTAGACTTCGTGAAAATTTCTTGGATTATTATCTGCCCAATAACGACAATTATGACGATTGACTGTAGAGTTTAATAAAAACGTACACTCGTCTGAAAAACAGATATTGAACAGAAAGTTCCAGTTATCAGCTATTCGTGCAGTCATAACTTCACAAAACTCCAGCCGCCGATCAAAGTCATCTTCATTCAGTTGTTGTTGTACAAGATGAATTTTATACAGGTGAAATTTATGATGCTTCAATATTCGCTGAATAGTTCTTCTTTTGATGTTTGAAACGGTGGCCAATTTTCTCATGCTCAAAGTTGGGTCTGCAGCAATTTGTCCTAAAACTTCAATCTCAGTAGTCTCATTTCTAACCGCAATTCACGTTCAGGATCCCGTTTTTTGTTGGCTACTGAACGACTTTGTCGAAACTTTGCAACTAATTCCAAAGTGTATTTTCTGTTAACATGTCTATTTGGATGTCGTTCATTAAACAAATTTGCGGTACGGTTGGCACAGTCATCGTTTTTGAAAAAAAGAGTACTTATTTCAACTCTTTCTTCTGCAGAATACACCATTGTGAAATTAATTTTTGGTAGTACTATCACGTATCAAACCGACCGATAAACTGAAATAATAAACCGCATTTCTGTCATTCCGATAAAAAATGTTCTGATAGTCAATTTTTTGTTTACAAACCAACAAAACATTGACTATCAGCACATTTCTTATCGAAATGACTGAGATGCGTTTTTGCATCTTCAACTGTGAATAATTTTTAAATGAGTTGATAAAACTTCAAAAAAAAATTAGTGTGCTGAATTCAGAAAAGAAAGAGCTTTCAAATGATGTAACACTCGACCCACGTTCCCTATTTAAAATATAAGGGTTGTTATCACCACCCTTAAGGGGTTGATGTGACAAAGTTGAGTTTTATGTCAAAACATGTCCCCCTCAATATTAAAATTGACGTGTTTCAGCGTTTCTTAAAAAAAAAAATCTCTGAACGCAAATCGGGTCTGTTTTGTTTTCAATGTGCCACCCTATATAATAGTTGTACAGTATACTCTCGATTATTCGTGTGCGGATTATCCTGTTTGCGGATTATCCGCAACGAGAAATTCGTCAAAATTTAAAAAAAAATCAGTTTCCTCGCACAAATATAATAAATATCCCTATTAGAAACCAACGACCATCAAGTACCGGTTTGCCTATTATAATCACTACGTTGCAAAAATCATGAGAAAAATAAAACTGTCAAATTCCTTAGAACCTGTAGGTAGTGTAGTAGTATACGTATAAGCAGAGTAAACTATCACAGATTGCTTGTTGTGATGAGTTTCTATTTATCTCCGAACACCACTGTCACTACAAAAGAAACATGCATAAATGTTAATTGTCCCTATTTTTTTTTTCACTTGATCTCATTCGTGATTTTATGGACGGCAAGGCAAAAAGGAAGAAAATAAACTTTTCTTGAGAAAGACACAGCTGTTAAACCTTTTGTATGCATTTTCTTTTCCATTTATGAAGGCTACCGAAATTACTTAGTTCATCAGTTGAGTTTCTATCGCAAAACGAGTTTGTGTGTTCATATTCTATTTTCTATTAAATTCGGTAATACAGCATGTTGCTGAAATGGAAAAGAGACGTTTTAACTATAAAACAAAAACTTGAAATCATCATTATTGCTCTACATGCATACGGCCACACATCTATATATATATATATATATATATATATATATATATATATATATATATATATATATATATATATATATATATATATATATATATATATATATATATATATATATATATATATATATATATATATATATATATATACAGGGTTTACACGATAGCCGTGCATTAGAAGTTCATAAAGTTCCCTGATATCATAAATTTTGAAATTTTGGCAGCGGTCACAATTCGTAATTGTCTTTTATTCTAAAATAATTTCAAGGTTGCATAACTTCCGGTTAGACCGGAAGTAGTCATCAACTTTGCTAATTTAAATAGAATGCCCTATTTTTTATAGCATATTCGAATTCTCCATAAAATTTTTGTGAAGATTTATATTAGGCTTTCCTATCCCTATCTTCAACTGTTCCAAAGATTTGTGATTTTTTTACATTTTGCGGAACTTCTATCCTCATTTATAACACTTTGTATTTCACACGTTTTTAAAGATAAAAGGCTGGAATTTAGAATACTATAACTTCTAGGTTAAAGCCTTCATATTATCTACCTAAAGTTTACCTGTATCATACATAGTGTTTTTAATTCAAAGACCAACTTACACATATTCAATGTTGCAAAAGTCATTTTTTTCAAATGGTGCACCCATCTCTTACGAGTAACTTGCTACTGGAGTTTTTAGGTAACAAACTCCTTTTCTAGAGAATATACATTACGCTGCACAATAAAGGCAGCTGTGGCTGTCAGAAAACCGAATTTTGACAAGACATGAATTCTAAAGCGTCATTTATTCACATGAATTCTAAAGCGTCATTTATTCACAAAATTTTATGGAGAATTCGAATATGCAATTAAACAGAGGGCATTCTATTTAAATTAGCAAAGTTGATGACTACTTCTGGTCTAACCAGAAGTGATGTGACCTTGAAAATATTTTTAGAATAAAAGACAATTACGAATTGTGACCTCTGCCAAATTTTCCCAATTTCTGATATCAGGGAACGTCAAACTTCTAATGCACGGCTGTATATATATATATATATATATATATATATATATATATATATATATATATATATATATATATATATATATATATTTCTTTAACGTCGGTCTATTTCTGCGACTATGGCTAATCACCGACGCCAGGGAGCAGTTTCATCTTACTATCCTGGAAATTACCGAACCCCTGCCCTTCTGTAAGGAGGGTAGGGATCTTTAACGTGCCCAACATCGCATGGACACGGGACCGGCGGCTTTACGCCCCCTCCGAGGGGCGGAACGTGCAGACATTCAACCTGGTCAAATACAATGCCAGAACCTTGGTTGATGTTGTTTACAGTATGTACTGAAAAAGTGAAAGAACGCTGGGTACCATATATATATATATATATATATATATATATATATATATATATATATATATATATATATATATATATATATATATATATACATATATATATATACATATATATATATATATATATATATATATATATATATATATATATATATATATATATATATATATATATATATATATATATATATATATATATATATATATATATATATATTGTATTCGTATTATCCATGTTTTTCAGTTATCCATGTTGCCGATCCCCCCCCCCCCCCAGCTCGGATTATCGAACCTTTGTCAAATTCGTGTTTGGTGTTTCTTCAACAAGCTTTTGGCTACTTGATCAATAATGTCAATTTGTTTGGTATTTTTATTGTTGTTTTGTTCTGTTGGCCTTTAAACACGGTCTAAATCCTGCATCTGACATCGTTTGGGCTATTTCTAAGCCTGGATAAAGTGTGAAGGGGGACACACAAAAGGACAACAGATAAAAATAAATTATGAGTGTGAAATAAAAGAATGAGTTAAAAGATGGAATAAAAAGTGAAAAACTGCACAGTTACGGAGAAAATTGTATTATTTGTCATAGCACGCTTGACCACGAACTTTTGAAAACAATTGTTTTTTCATCAATTAACATTAATTATTCTTTTGGCTATAACTCCAAAGCTAATGAAGATATCGATTTGAATCTTTCACATATCTGCGTGCAAGTTTATTTTCCTTTCCGATTATGATATAATAACTATGCCATTCTATTTAAAATTCTAAGAAAAATTGAAAAAAAAGCAAGTTTTCGAATAGCGTCCTCTGGGGAGGGCAGCGAGAATCAATGCGACTTAGCTATTATCTCGTTTTAAATAACAGAGCTTCCTTTGTTAAGCAAGACAGATTTTATTCAATTCGGTTGAGCTAGACCAAAGTTATGTACACTTTCATCAGTAGACTTCCCCCCTCCCCTCCTGCCATAATTTTACAACTTCAGCAAAAAGTGTTGAACCAAAAAGATGGAGAATTTCAGTAAGATGAACACTGTATTATTTTATTGATAGCTTTTCCATAAAAATGCCTTCTTTCACATGACCATAGCAATTACGCCCCCTAGCGGCAGAGTTAGGAACTTAACAATTATTTCAGGGATTTTCTCTTAGCCACTTTCTTTAACAGGATTTTTTTCGCAAATCTCCTGGACCATTCATTTCTGAGATATGGTACCTCTCCACCCTTATTGAAACACCCTGTATAAATATGAAATAAGCAAGATTTATGTCAAAAAATAATATTATTTTTAGTCAAACATTCATATGTAGTTTGTATGTATCGAACAATTGACAAAAATGCCAGGTATTTAATAGATGCTTTATTGATTTTTAATGAGGTAATTCATATTTATAGTTTCACCTGACTGAAATAAAATAGATCATAATTTATATGAAATTCACATGGCACAGCTGATTGCTGTTTTGGGGGTCATTATATTTTTATATGTTTTCACAATAATATAATGTAAATACATGACATAATGACACAGAATTATTTTTAAACTTAAGTAAATCTGTTGTGAAAAATTCAAGGTTGAATACATCATTGATGAGCTAACCAATATGATAATTATTGTCTGGTTATATTTTCAGTTCTACACATTTATTCTTTCCAAAACTGAAGCATGTATTGGAGTCGTTTGAGTATTTATTGTCAATTAATTGTCCTGTGCCTGGAGAAATGGATTATGACATGGCAGCTGGCAGTGCCCACATAGCAATGTTAATAGATGAAGAGATTATCAGACTTAATCATCACATAGATCTTACTACAAAGCTCTTAGAATATCTGGTAAGTTTGATTTTCATGTTAATAAATCAGTTGTTTGATAATTAATCACCTGAATTATGGTATCCCAAAATAACTTTTAATGTTATTTTAATGTCCAATGTTATTTTGAACCAGGTTAAATATTTCCAGTCTGTATCTACTTGCAACTGCACTTATATATAACATATGTTAAACCTTCAGAATTGAAGTAGACCATAATCACAGTCTACAGGCGACGTCGACTTGTCTCCTCAACCACAACACCCTTGTCTTCAGCAGCTCTTTTCATTTCATTATAGCTTGTACCGAGATGATTCTCAGGCAGAAGCTGTACCATTTACAAGTGCTTAGAAAAAATAAAGGATAAAATTGACTGATTTAAAAGATTCACAATGTGAAAACTGGAACCTGTGATGAGCACTAATAAGTACACTTGGAGAACCCAAATCACCACAACACATATTTCAGATACCTTACGATCGTTTCGTTAACCATGTCAACATCTTCATAGGAAGAAAAATTCTAAAATAAACTACTAGCTACAGTGTATTTATATCGCATCCGGGTAAACGAACTAGTCCGAAGTAAAATTGTTGTCGAAGACCCATTGTTTGTTTATTGTGTATGAAACTACAAGGTCGAAGACCTGCTTTAATCTTCTGGTCGACAAATTTATGAGCCCTTATCTAATATACCTGCTCTTCTCGACGCCGTCAAAACGTTTCTGTTGGGAATTCATCTAACCAGCAACAGGCAGCTGACAGTTTTGCTTCTTATTTTGCGGGATGTTCTGGTTCCGACCCCACCTCATCGCCTGCAGCTGCCAGCCTGGCTTCGGGTGACATCACAATGTTCTTTGTTGATGACTTTACAGATGACGAAATTATTACTGCCGCTAAGAAAATTAAGGCTAACATGTCCCGCGGACCTGGTTCCTGGTTTCTTGGTGCGCGACTGCTTCTATGCTCTCCTGACTCCACTTAAGAAAATTTTTAAACTGATTCTTACATCTGGAACATTCCCCGCGATTTGGAAGCAGTCACGGGTTTTCCCTGTCTTCAAGGCGGGGGATAGTGGTGATCCATCAAACTATCGACCAATGTGTCGACTATGTGTCTTCTCTAAGATTTTCGAGGCCTGCCTTTTTCAGCGAATACTGTTTCACATCAAAAACAGACTCTCTATTTCTCAGCATGATTTCATTCCAGGTAGATGGACTGTAACGAATTTAGTTGACGTTACACAGTTCATTGCGTCCGCTCTTGACCGCTCTTCACAGGTTGATGTTGTGTATACTGATCTATCTAAGGCCTTCGATTGCCTAAATCACTCTGTTCTGATTGACAGGATAAGGGCTATCGGATTCTCCGAGAGCTTGCTTGGCTTGTTCAGATCTTACCTGGATGAAAGGAGGCAATTTGTTGAGGTTGGGGGCTTCAAATCTAACACCTATCACGTAACCTCGGGAGTGCCGCAGGGTTCCATACTCGGTCCATTACTATTTAATATCTTTATTGACCCAATTAAACATGTTTTACATGTTCCTTTTTTAATGTATGCAGATGATATTAAGATTTTCGCAAATATTTCGAGTGTTGATGGCTGTTTGCGGCTCCAGAACTGCCTCCAGACCCTTGATGAATGGTGTTGTCGGAGTGGTCTTTCTATTAATGTTTCCAAGTGTTGTGTGATGTCCTTTACTCGAAATAAGCACACAATCACTTTCGGGTACAATATAAGAGGGCTTCCACTTGATCGCCCCGGGACAGTTAAGGACCTTGGAATTGTTTTTGATGGTACTCTATCTTTTAAACCACACTATGAGCAGACTGTCAGTTCTGCTTACAAAACTCTAGGGTTTCTGATAAGAAACAGCAAAAAATTTCTCACAGACTGACACCCTCCTCCTGCTCTTTAGCTGTTTGGTTCGGTCCCGACTTGAATATGGCTCAGTTGTATGGGCTCCTACTTATGAGATACATGTGGAAATCCTGGAATCAGTGCAAAGGAAATTTCTTAGCTTTCGTGAGGATGGTCGATATCCGTCTATTGGTTTTCCTCAGGAAAGTTTACTTCTTCACTTTAGTCTGCAGAGTCTGTCGATGCGCAGGCAGTGCAGTTTCATTATATTTTTATATAAACTGGTTAATTCTGTGTTCGACTGCCCTAGTCTGCTTCAGCAACTTAATTTCAATGTGCCTCGTATTGCAGCATTTCTAAAATTTCTTAGCTTTCGTGAGGATGGTCGATATCCGTCTATTGGTTTTCCTCAGGAAAGTTTACTTCTTCACTTTAGTCTGCAGAGTCTGTCGATGCGCAGGCAGTGCAGTTTCATTATATTTTTATATAAACTGGTTAATTCTGTGTTCGACTGCCCTAGTCTGCTTCAGCAACTTACTTTCAATGTGCCTCGTATTGCAGCACGTTTTCCAGGCACATTCTATCTCCCGACTGCTCGTACACGATTGCTGCGATCGTCTCCAATTTACCAGATGTGCAATGATTACTCTGTACTGCAAGACCGCCTAGATATCTTCTCATGTAACATATCAGAGATAATAATGTTTTTCAAAGCGATCTAATTTGTGACTCTTTTTTTTGTATTATTAGTTTGATTATTGTTAGTTATTATGTTTTGTGTATTGGCCCATCCTTAATTTGGCTTTTAAGCTGTTGGATGGTGTATGAATAAATAAATAAATAGTAGGCTTAAAGGAAAGGTACCGAGTTATTTAAGGAATCTGCATGTTCCCTTTCGATCTAGAAATTTACTATGTGGATATTGGAGCAAGCCGACAAGCACATCTGGCGAGACAAACACCATAACCTCTGCTCATCTTTTTTGTATAGAAAACTAAACCCGGCTGTTTGGCTCACAATGTTAACTCTAACAAAGGATAAATAATTCAACTAAAATACTACAAAAAAACTATATATTGATTTTAATTCTTCGTAAACAGTATTTATATTGACTTCATAGATACAAAGAAAACGAAAGGGTCTTTAAGTCAAGACAAGTGTATAGATTAGTATATGTATAGACCGGCCGAGTTATTGACAGTAATTTATTATTTTACCAGACAAATTAGGACTGTTTAAGTGGTCAAATGCAAAGTCAAAATAAAGGGCTTGAAACTAAAGGTGCCACACGATTCAATGAAGTTTTGTTCTTAATCGACCTTGATTTGAAAATACTTTCTAATGAATCAAGTATAGTTTGATGTCTAACATTTTTGACAAGTTTCAAGTTTTCTTTGTCAATGTGGTGATTATTATCCCATATATGTTGTGCCACACACGATTTGTTCAACATACCATATCGTAAATGTGTGAGATGTTCACGAAATCTGGTGGCTATGTTTCTCCTAGTTTGACATACGTATTTAAGATTGCAACCTTTGCAACTAATCTCATAAATACCTGACATTTCAGTGACTTTGTCTTTGTCTTTCGTATTACCCAACAAATTTATTAAATTACTTTTCATCGAAAAAGTCAAATGTAAATCGGCTTTCTTAAAAATACTTTCCAAACCCATTGTGATTCGTGGTTCATAAGGTAAACACAAAATTTTTTTCTGTATTTTATCTTCCTTAAATGTCGTACATTCAGATATCATTTTCTTTGTTCTGTGTTTGATAACCAATTTGTCTATTAAACCATCCGAGTAACCCTTATATCTCGCCACATTTTTTATGTATTTTAATTCTGTATTAAATCTATTTTTACTTAACGGAAATTTAATCAATCTGTTTACTAGGAAATTTAAACTAGCCGTTTTTTTTGTGCAAACGTATGATGTGAGTCGCTAGGAATATAACTAATAGTAGCCGTCTCCTTCCTGTTGACATCGAATTCAAGCGAACCATTATTTTTATTTTTAATAACTAGTACATCTAGGAACGAAAGTTTATTGTTGATTTCTGTTTCGTGGGTAAATTTTATTGCATCAAATTGACTATTTAGTTTTTCAGTAAATTCTTTAACCTTACATATATTTGTGTCAAACACTGCAAAAATATCGTTGACATAACGAAACCAAACTCTAGGGAAATGCCCATTTTTATTTTTTAAATCCGTTTCAAATCTACTCATAAACAAGTCTGCAATAAAAGGAGATAATGGGTTGCCCATTGCTGTGCCTTCAGTTTGTTCAAAAAACTCATTGTTAAATTAGAAAATATTTTGTTTTATACAAAGGCTAGTTAGATTTAAATATTCTTTGCAGACGTCTTCACTTATATTGTTCAATTTTAACAATTGTTCGAAATACTTCAATGTTTGTTTTGTGGGTACACTAGGAAATAATGACTTCACGTCGAATGACATCAAAATCTCACCTTCCAATAATTTAACATCTTTACTTTTATCAATAAAATCAAGAGAATTTAGCACCGAACAACTTTTCTGTTTAATAGGTAGGCTTTTAAACTCGTTCGATAACCACTTTGCCAAATTATATGTTGGAAAATGTATAGCCGAAATAATAGGCCTCATTAATTTTCCCGCTTTATGAATTTTCGGGAGACAATATATTTGGGGACTTTAGGATTAGAAACTTGTAAACGTCTTCTTAAATCCTTTGTCATGAGGTTTGGACACTTTTTAAAAACAGTTTAAAAAAATGTCCAAACCTTATAACAAAGGATTTAAGAAGACGTTTACAAGTTTCTAATCCTAAAGTCCCCAAAAAATATTGTCTCCCGAAAATTCATAAATCCTTATATTAGATAAGGGCTCATAAATTTGTTGATCAGAAAATTAAAGCAGGTCTTCGACCTCGTAGTTTCACTACACAATAAACAAACGATGGGTCTTCGACGACAATTTTACTTTGGACTAGTTCGTTTACCCGGACGCGATATAAATACACTGTAGCTAGTAGTTTATTTTAGAATTTTTCTTTCACTGAAGATGTTGACATGGTCAACGAAACGATCGTAAGGTCTCTGAAATATGTGTTGTGGTAATTTGGGTTCTCCAAGTGTACTTATTGATTTAAAAGATGTTATGATTTATGGTTAAATTGTATATGCAAATTTATTTTATACTGAATATTTATGTAAAGATTAACACAGTCAATTAATAGTACTGTAAGTGTTACTATTATTAATGATTAGCTAAATTTTAAAAATGCATTGCCTTTATAGTAATTAAAACAAAGTAATAAATACATAGATCAAATATAAATAATTTGAGCATGAGATAGGAATTAAATAAGGCATGAATTCTCGCCATTGTTATCTCTATGTGAGGTAGCACTGTATAAAAAGAAAAGAGAGAGGTCTGGTTTACATCATTTATTGTAAAATAAAATATTGAACATTGGCAATGTAATTAATTAAGAAAGCAAAATAATACTTGATTACAAAATGTGAAAATTGAAATTATTACTTGCATTAAATTGAAATGTAAGGTGAAATTTACATTGAAATATAATTTGAAGAAAAACAATCAAATGAAGCCAATTTTACTTAACATTGCGTGTTGCCATTTAGGGGATGTGATAGGGCTTCATTTCCAAAATGAAATGACCACTCAGAGCTCGTAAAAGGCCGTCAAAAACTTCGTTTGCTTACCATTTGAACCACGAATCACGAGGGGTCTAGGTAGCATTTTAAAAAAAGTCAATTTGCAACTAACACTTTCGACAAAGAATACTTAAAAAAAATTGCTAGCTAACCCAAAAGACAAGGATAGTACGGCTAAAATGCCGGGAATTTATGAAATAAGTTGTGAAGATTGTGATCTTAAATACGTCGGACAAACAAAAATAGAGCCTTTAGAACACGGCGAAGTGCTAGGTGTGAACTTAAATGAAAACATGTCTAAACCAACATTCCAGAAAGAAGTTCCTACTAAGAAGTCGGACCTAATATTATAGTTACCCGAAGAAAGGGGCACATTTAAAGTTGGAAACCTGTTAGCCCAGGTGCCTAAATAACCGTCGCAAACGGGTAAATTGATTTTGGGTAGCCTGACAATATAAGACCGAGTAGTGTGTAAGGACCCTCGTGATCCTGCAAATGATCCTAAATGAGATATGGGTGGAGCTCGCAACGGCGACCGAGCTCGCAGAACTTTTGGGGCCAACGTGGGTGGCTTGGACTGCTTGTTTTCTAGAAACATCATCTCGCCCAGGAGATTGGCCGACAATATTTGGAGGTTGAGATAACAAATGACACATGGGTGTAGCTCTCGATAGCGAACGAGCTCGCAGAACTTCTGGTGCTAACGTGGGTGGCTTACCCACTTGGGCCGCTTGTTCTCTAGAAACGTCATTTTGCCCAGAAGATTCACCGAGAATACTTGGATGTTGAGATAGTAAATGATACATGGGTGTAGTAGCTCTTGATGGCGAACGAGCTCGCAGAACTTTTGGCGCCAACGTGGGTGGCTTACCCACTTGGGCCACTTGTTCTCTAGAAACATCATCTCGCCCAGAAAATTGACCGACAATATTTGGACGTTGACATAACCGCATGTAGAATGCGTTATCTCAGGTATTGCGTCATCAATATGCACCGTTGATTCGAACAAAGACTCAACATTATCCATCCCGGAAGCACCTGACAAAGCGTCTTTATTTACACACATGGGGTTTTGAATGGCTTGTTTAGCCACTTCTAATGTGGATTTCAGGCGATATAATGTTAACTTTGCAATTAAAACTGCTCTATTCACGGTGCATGGCATGGCGTATGACCAAATAGAGCACTTGCTTTAAAATAAAAAGTTAAATGAAGAAAAAAATATGTTAAAATACGACCCTGTCGAAATTCTACGCCCCTGGCTACAACGATATTTAAGAGAAATACATGTTTTAGATTCAGAAATAACCGTAAAAATGCGTACGCCTGTACACAAAAGGGTATTTGCTTGAAAATAAAAAGTAAATGAACAACAAAATATGTTAAAATACGACCCTGTCGAAATGACACGCCCCTGGCTACAACGATATTTAAGAGAAATACATGTTTACATGTTTTAGATGCAGAAATGACCGTAAAAGTGCGTACGCCTGTACACAAAAGGGTATTTGCTTGAAAATAAAAAGTAAATGAACAACAAAATATCTTAAAATACGACCCTGTCGAAATTATACGCCCCTGGCTACACAACAGGGTGTTAACGGCAATGAAACCCACGTGCTAATACAACATATACTTACTAATATATGCTACAACTTCTAGAAATGTACAAAAATGTAACACAGAGCCCTGTATCGTTCTTTACCAATCTAATGTTACACGCAACCAACGTAAGAATTAATAAAAAGAAAAAATAATCCCGGCTGATGGTCCAAACATGTAGCGGCTGATGAGCCGCAGAGATGGCTCTAACTGTTAGCGCGTGTAATTGAACGGTTGCATGTACATCAGGGGTTACATGGTAAAGAAAATATTAACACGGGTTAATGAAATGAATTTATTGCACAATGGGCAAAGTTACACAGACAATAAAAAACAGAAGCGGTGTACGACAAACAAAATACCTTTTCTTGCCAGCGACCTCGTTGATGGGCAGCTCGATGTGTTTCAGGAACCTTCCTTCTTCACAGAGTAAATGACTTGTTGCACAGATGGAAAATGAAGAGCAGCCTCCAGCTCTGGTACCTGCAGCTTGTAGCACTTATGGTCCACGTTGGTTTCCAACACCTTTCAGAAGGTCACGTGTCTGCTACGGGCCTGTCTGCGCCCCATGCCCAGAGGACAACAAAGGACTCGACCTGATGAGTGAACTGCACTATAGAACGATCATGGATCAAATGGGAAAATTGCAGCGTTCTTGATTCCGAAGTCTCGATGTGCTTCGGGGTCGAGAAGGGGAAGGCGGCCTCTTCAACCAATCAGACGCCGTCCGAAAACGTAAATCTCCAGGGTGCCATTTTCATGTTAACCATCATTGCTTGATGGACCCAGTGTTAGCAACTGTGTTTTGGTATCCATAGTCGGCATGCGCGTGTGGCAAAAAAAGGTGACAAAAATAACGACGGAACACATATACTGCTTTTATTTAGGTTTTAAATGTGAAGTCTTTCAGGACAACAACAATTAATGCTGTATTTGTTGAGAAATTAGGTTTGTGTATTACTAGATGGTTTCATTAATATAACTGTAAAATATTAAGTTTAAAATTGGAATCCACTTACTAACATATACTGCTTTTATTTAGGCTTTAAATACAAAATCTTTCAGGACAACAACAATTAATGCTGTATTTGTTGAGAAATTAGGTTTGGGTGTCACTAGTTGGTTTAATGAATATAGCTGTGTTTGCAAAATATTGTTAAATTTAAAATTACCAAATAAAATTGGAGTTCAGTTTTTAACATATACTGCTTTTATGTAGGCTTTTATTTAGGCTTTAAATGCGAAACGTTTCAGGCCAACAATAATTAATGCTGTATTTGTTAAAAAATTAGGTTTGCAAGCACTAGATGGTTTCATGAATATAAATAAGTGTGTTTGTAAAAATATTGTTAAATTTAAAATTATCAAATAAAATTGGTGTTCATTTACTAACATATACTGCTTTTATTTAGGCTTTAAATACAAAATCTTTCACGGAAACAACAGTTAATGCTGTATTTCTTGAGAAATTAGGTTTGCATATCACTAGATGGTTTCATGTGTTTGTAAAATATTGTTACATTTAAAGTTACCAAATAAAAATGGAGTTCATTTACTAACATATACTGCTTTTTAGGCTTTAAATACGAAATCTTTCAAAGATGTTGAAGTACAGACGGAGCTAGGTGAGAGTTACCTCCCAGCAGTTATGTAAGTACTTCGCTTTTTTGTTTTGTAAAATAATTTTGGTAAATAGTATGGAGTCTTTTTCTGTTAGATAAAAAATACTGTTCTTTTGGTGAATTTTCTTAAAAAAATTTACTAATGAGGTCGCTGAATTTGGAAAAAAATTCTTGAAATCAGCTCCAACTAGGACCCCTAGAACCCACAACTGGGGTCAGTTTCAATTATGTATCACACTGATAACTCAAAAAATAATAGGGCAATTTTGATCAAATTGGGTGAGTACCTTCCTTTTACAAGTGGCTTGGATAAGTTTGTTAGCCAGGAAAATCGCCCTGGTTTTTCCTGGAAAATTTTGTGTTTCTTTTTTGGAAAATTATTATATCTTCGGAAATAACAGTCAGGGCAATCAAAAGTGGTGTGCGGGTTTATATCATTAAAAGTAAATTACGTACCGAAATTTAGCTCTAAGTTAAAAGACAAAAAAGTTATAGGCATTTAAAGAAAAAAAATTGGGATTTTTCTCAAAACGCCAAAGTCGCGATTTAAAACGTCAAAATTGGCAACATTTAGTGAAGGAACCTGAAACTAATACAGGTTATGTAAAGAAACTGCTGCAAGAAGAATGTATGTACAAAAATTTTCCGAAAATAAACTTTAAATGTTTAAAAAAAATTGGTTTCTTAGCTAACAAACCTTTGGTTAATACAAATTGAGTTATTGAAATTTGAAGCATTTAATGAAAATTCGCTACCAAAACGCACTTACTGCGTGTCGATTTTTTTCTTACAGACATGCATCATATGTCGTTAAAAAAATGCAAAATAGCAATAATATAAGGATGTTCGAAAAAAAATTGTATGTATCATTAACGACTTATGGGCCATCCTGTGATTGTCAAAATAATTTTATAAGATGCAGCTCAAGACACCCTATAATTAATGTATACCCTATAATTAACGTATACAACTTTTTCTCGTGTCTTCTATAATAAAAATTATATTGAGCTTTACCCTAGAAATGCATCACCCTGTATATATGTAAACAGATAAAAACTGAAACTAAACTCGGATATGAATTCTAGGGGGGCTAGTTTGTGCTCATTTGAAGAAATTTTTTTAAAATTTAAAAGTCGCGGTCTCCTCCTTAAAGAATTTTTTCTACGAAAATTAGCTAAAAATTATAGACCGTTAAACCATAAACTTAACTAGAAATACCCCCAAAGCATCAGAGAGAAAGGGTCTATTTGAAATGAAATTTCTGGAAATATTTTAGTAAAACGAAGGACAATGACAGTTGAAGCTGAAGCTTAAGGGTTTGCAGAACACTTTTGCGTCATTTTCGTTACATAATCCGTATTTGTTTCGGGTTCTTTGCCTAAATGTTGTTGATTTTTTTTGCCGGTTTCAAATAGGGACGGTGACATTTTGAGGAAAACCCCAAATTTGTTTTCTTTAAATGCCCGTAACTTTTTTGTCTTTAAACTTACGGACCTAAATTTTGGTACAAGGTTCACTCTTTATTATATAAACACACGTCCCAAATTTGGTTTTGTTATTTCCGGAGATATAATTTTTTTCCAAAAGAAAACACGCACGCTCGCACGCACGCGCGCGCACACACACACACAGATATATATATATATATATATATATATATATATATATATATATATATATATATATATATATATATATATATATATATATATATATATATATATATATATATATATATATATATATATATATATATATATTGAAACTGATGCTGGATATGGGTTCTAGGGGGCCTAGTTCGCGCTCATTTGAAGAATTTTTTTTTCAAATTCAAAAGGTGAGATCTCCTCAGTAGTTTTTTTTTTAAAGAAAATTTACTAACACTAAGCTAATTGTTGGTTTAATTCAATTTCAGTAACTTGAGCAAACCGATTAAGAAGTTCACATTGCGACCCTCGAAGTTGATTACCAGCTGTCCTGCAAGCCCAGACAGTCCTTCATTTAATGATGTTGCCCGTTTCGCCCCCATAGATTTGGAAATCAACAAGAATAAAATTCCTGATAGTTCACAGGTATTAGATGTAATTTTCATATTACCAAAAGCATCCATTTATTTAAAAAAATCCAGTAATATGTGGTGTTGAAACACATAGACTTGGTCTAATTTCATCATTAGCCACAAATTTGCCATTATCAATTTTACTAATCTCTAATCTCGAAAATGCAGAACGTATAGTTCAATTTAGCATCATAAATGGCAAAATTTGCGTAATATTGGAGCCACCATATTAAGATTTTATTGTAAATATTATTTTATTGTTTTCGAAACCATGTTATGTGAATTAAGAAATTGAATGTCTGAAATTATTATTTTTTTTACAATATTCTTAGTTTTTAAGGCATCAGGGGTTTACAAAATATGGCAGATTGCTAGGTATTCAATCAATAAAAATTCTAAGTTTCTCCACTTTAAATTGATTGCTTTAAAAGGTTTAATATCATATGATTCATTATTTCCCACTACGCTGTGGTTATTCTGTATTTTTTATAATGTTATTGTGTTTTTTTTTAATTTTGTTTGAAAATGTATCTGTTTGATGTTCCAGGAAAACAGTAAGAAAAATTATGAATATGATGAGAACAAACTTCAGCAGGTTTTTCCAAGTCAACCAGATACATTTCTAGATAAGTTAGGGCTTCTTGAGGAGAGTCCAAGGTAAAACTGCATTTTGTTTTAATTTTGTTCTGTGATGTACTTCTAATTTGAAACGGATATTGTTTTACAGTTCTTGCAAAAATAAATTGATTATTAAATAATTTGGGTGTAGCTTTTAAATATGAATAGCCAAAGTGTGAACTTTGATATATAGTTCTAAGGAGATAATTTAAATATGTGTGATTTATGTACAATTTATTTAAATAATAAAAAAAGGATATAATTGTTGAGTTAAATAGAAATGGCTTGGCATTTTCCAATCATTAGATCATTACCAATTTACAATTATAATACTTATCGATTACAATAAATTTCTAGTGTTACTAGTTCAATCAATTTTGGAAGCGGAGGCTTATATTGCTAAACCTATCAATAAATAAAAGACAAGTGGAAATTTTAAACCTGGCAATTTTTTTTCAATTAAAACTTAAATTATGGTTTCTTTGTTAAAATATTTCACATTCCTTTCTTAAAAAAAAACTTAAAAGAGAAAAATGAATGAAGATGTTGTGATACAAACTAAAGTTTTCGAACTACTGTATATTTAAGCTTGGCTATAAAATTGTATTTAAAACAAACCATTGTGTATGGAAACCAGTCTCTTCAACCTTCTTTTACAGACATTTATTCTTTTAAAAAATAATTGCCAAGAATTTCTTTATAAGACAAGCAAAAAGCCTACAGCATGAGCACTTAAAATGTTTCAATTTAGCATGGTTTCTCTACAATGAGGTCAACATACTAGAACAAGCTTGTTTTATTTTACGAATTATATAATTTCATCATTAGAAAGTGGTGGTGAAGTACACTGTGCCAATACTGGTTTTAGCAAAGTTTTGGATTCTGTAAACCATTCTATGTTAATTCATAAATTATATACATATGGCATTAAAGATCCACTGCTGGCATGACTCTATTCCTATCTTGAAGGCAGAAACATCTGAGTTAAAGTTAATGGACGATACTCTGATTTTATATATGTTACTTCTGGGGTTCACACTTTGGGCCACTTCTATTCAACATTTTCATCAATGATATTGGAATGGAATAAAGATCCACTGCTGGCATGACTCTATTCCTATCTTGAAGGCAGAAACATCTGAGTTAAAGTTAATGGATGTTACTCTGATTTTATATATGTTACTTCTGGGATTGAGTTAAAGTTAATGGATGTTACTTCTGGGGTTCACACTTTGGGCCACTTCTATTCAACATTTACATCAATGATATTGGAATGGAATAAAGATCCACTGCTGACATGACTCTATTCCTATCTTGAAGGCAGAAACATCTGAGTTAAAGTTAATGGATGTTACTCTGATTTTATATGTTACTTCTGGGGTTCACACTTTGGGCCACTTCTATTCAACATTTTCGTCAATGATATTGGAATGGAATAAAGATCCACTGCTGGCATGACTCTATTCCTATCTTGAAGGCAGAAACATCTGAGTTAAAGTTAATGGATGTTACTCTGATTTTATATATGTTACTTCTGGGGTTCACACTTTGGGCCACTTCTATTCAACATTTACATCAATGATATTGGAATGTCCTTCAGGTCACTTTACTTAATGTTTGCAGATGATTTAGAAATTTTCACTTTATTGTCTATACAGCTGCTGAAATGTCTACCCTTGCCCTTGATTTGGAGAGCTTTTCATCATGGTGCAATACAAATGATCTTCATTTGAATATAACTAAGTGTTTTATGATGAAGTTTTCCTGTAGAACTACCCCTCAGTTTACCATTGTAGATTCTGATTATCTCATAGATGGCATCTCCTTGACGTGGTTTGATACTGTTCGTGATCTGGGTGTCATGTTGGATTCACAGCTTAGGATGTCACTTCACATTGATGACGTTACTTCAAGAGCTGTAATACTGTTGGGTGTGATAGCTGGAATTACTAATCGTTTAAGCAGTGTCTGTTCATTCATCATCCTCTACTCATCGATTGTATGGTCTTTATTTGGTCACCTCACTAGGCTGTGCATATTGATAGAATTGAAAATCTAGTGAAGATTTGCCAAAACTTTGTGTTATAGAAATTTCATGTGCCTTTATGATTATAGTTGCAGTTTATTGCTTTCTTATTTTGGTCTACATTCCCTTCATATTAGGCGTAGTCTCTTCGACCTATGTTTTGTTTACAAAGTTCTCAATGAACTTATAGATAGCTGTGATATCCTATTTTCCTATCTCAACTCAAAATAAGAGTTTGTCCGTATACTGTGCGTAATCTTGGCATGCTGGGTAGTGAATTTCACCGAACTAACTATGGGAAATAGAGCCCTCTCGGCAGAGTAGTTAATAGTAGTAACAGCTTTTGTTCAGAGTTTGATATGTTTGGCATGTCATATAGCAAGTTTATGTTCAATTCGCGTAGAGTTTTAAATTTGTGAAGTATTGTATTATTGTTTTTACTTGTCTAAATTTGTAAAAAAAAATTGTATTATGTAATGCCAGGTGATTTAATAAATATTATTATTAATTTCTGTACTTCTAGGAGAGTTCTCAGCAGGGGGGAATTGGAAGAGAAATTCACCACCTTGGTGTTGACGTGGACAATAGACAAGCAGAACATGATAGAACGCTACAGGGATCAGCATCGGCTGTACAGCGTGTACCGGAACGATGTTTACGATCAGCTATCTCAGGTGATATCTCTGTTGGGAAAACACATGTGTTCAGACCTCATGGAAACGGTAATTCCAGCCATAGATCAACTGGAGATGGTGAAGGAGTCTTTGGGAGAAATGTTCGTTGCGGCAGAGCAGTACGGCACAATGTGTTACGAGGTGCAGAATATGAAATGTTGGAATCTGGCCGTAAATTATGTTGCCGTGCTGCGAAGAGAAATGGACAACAAGATTTGCCGGTCCCCATCCATAAAGTAAGTTTATACTATACAGGCTAGGTCATTTATAAAATCCCAAAATTTAAAAAGTATTATAATGATCATTTGGGAGCAGATTCTAAAATTAGCAGCAACTAAGCTGACTGTTTTTTAGAGGGACGCTAAAGTTGTATTTTTTCTTATGGACCACTCATATATTTTTACAAACTTAGTTTTTGCGTCTCATTATATACTCCCCTTAAATTCTTTATTTTCTGGTTGAGAAAAAATGTTAAAATAAAATTTTTAGGGAATTTAGGTAAAATAATTGAGCTTCGTCTTTTTAAGATATAAATTAAACATCTGTTTTGTTTTTTTTTATAAAAGTTTATATTTTCTCAAAGTTTTAGCAGAGCAGTCGAAGTATTTATTTATATTTTCTCAAAGTTTTAGCATAGCAGTCAAAGTATTTATAGGTATTTTTGATATAGAATAAATGTCCTTAAATTTAATAGCTTCTTTAAGTTTGTAGTCTGTATTATAAGTTTCTTGTGAATTTAACTAACAATTTTAAAGACTAGATTTTTTAGTATGTGTTATGTTTTCATATTGTTTGTTATACGTTGCTTCTTATTCTCTTCTTTAATACTTTTTACATATAAATAGTTTTCTATAGTTGACTTGTTTGGATGAAGAAAAGGGACATTCATAGTTTTTAACATAGGGTAAAATTTCTTGTTTATGTGTGCTTTTTTTAATAATTTAAAGTGAGAGCCTTTTTTTTTGGAAACGATACCTGCCAGCAACTTGGGCCATTGATAGTATGGATGATGATTACATTACTAGTTTGAATTGCACATACTTTATTTTTATTTTATTTGTATTACATGTCAAATTTGACATTGTTATGAAATTTTAATATTTTAATTTTTCTGGAGTCATTTTTTTTTTGTACCAACTACTCCTTTGCACTCTGCGACTATGGCCAATCAGCGACGCTAGGCAGCAGTTTCGCCTTATTATCCTGGAAATTTGGTCGAGCCCCTGCGTTTCTGTAAGGAGGGTAGGGATCTTTAACGTGTCCAACATCGCGTGGGCAGGGGACCGACGGCTTTACGCCCCCTTCGAAGGGTGGAACATGCAGACATTCAAATTGCTCATATAAAATGCCACAACCTTGGTTGATGTTAATTTACATCCAGTATGTACTGAAAAAATTAAAGGGGAACTCTGGAAATCGAACCCAGTATGCTTCGGTTTAGAGGCACACGTTTTTACCTGTGGACACCGAGGCCCTAACCATATTTGGCTGTATTGTTTATTTTCAAATACATGACGTGGGAAGGTTTCATAAAAAATAAATTTGAAATACTGCCAGACAGTGGGATTAGTTTATTAGAGCTAATAAAAAACACGGAAAATTCTCAATTAGTGTTCGGCCCAATCAAACCAGTTTATCCTAGAACAATTTGTACTTTTTTCCAGAACAGACATTATAGCCTTAATTAAATTAAACATACCTATGTCTAAGTGGGCGATGAACAGCTAAAAACATTTTGCGTGATCTTAGTGAATTCTAACTGAAGTTTTTGTATGAGAAACAAAGTTTCTTAAATTGTTTGGACCAAAGATGATTTGTTTTAGACTAAGGGACCAAAAACCATCAAAGTATTTACCCCAAAATATTTACGAAATGAAATAATGTATTCAATATTCTAAGTCTGTCGTCACATTGATTGTCATTAGTCAATACACAACAGAACTTATTTAAAACCGGTTGATAAAACAATGTTTGGATAAATCTAAGGACTTGGGCGTTTACATCTGCCAACAATGTTTGCATAATTTTGATAATGAATTCAATTCATGATTTATCTTTCTGATCTGAATATCAAAATCACGTTTCTTGGTCCGGTTGCGAAAGTCTTATTAAATATTTAATGTGATGTAATTCAATCATTGGTTTAGACAAGTACAATTTGGAGAACCCAATTCATCACAATACAGTTTTTAGACCTGGCAATCGTTTCGGTAACAAAGTTGGCGTCATCAGAGGGATGTTATCTGTTTATTCGTCCCTCTGATGACTCTAACTTTGGTAGCGAAACGATGGTCAGGTCTAAAAACTATATTTTGATAAATTGGGTTCTCCAAATTGTACTTATCAGTGCACATCACAGGTTCCAATCTTCACTTTTAGACAACCAATCACAGACTGTGATTCGGTTTTGTTGCCTTGACAACTAAATATATTGAAGCTGGGATTGTTTGTTTTGTTCAGTGATTAACTAACATCACCTTAGATATTTGACGAGGCTTTCTGCAACTGGGCACTGAGAAAATAACGCTTACAAGGTGAAAGGTGACATATGTCAAAATCACTTAGCTTGAATTATTGAAATATGGGGTTATGTTTAAATGCTTCCAAATTTAATTTAAAGCGAAACAACTAATCACTAACAATAAAATTGTTCATTTCGCAATTCTTGACAATGTGACAGTAACTCTTAGTTAAGCCGATCCAGTCCAACTGAGAGTAAAAATTTTATGATTTAGGGTAGAAAGGAGATAACTGATTGTGATCGTGTAGTGAGTTGGGGTTGGGATTGATTATGCACCCAAAGAATTTGCGATTGAAACCGCGGCATAAGAATAATCAGCAGGGTTGCTCTCCTGTCGACAGGATATGTATTGAGATACTTTTATTATCTGTAAAACAGTTTCGCCACTTACTGATATTTTTACCGTATTATAAACACAGCATCTGGTACAGATTTTAACTTTCGTTGCACCCTTTATTCCACAGAACAGTATTAAAAATTTCATAAGCCTCAGTTGGATCTTAATTCCATCAATCAGGGTACCAGCGAAATCATGGAATATGTGAGGGGAAAAAAAACCTATAAGAATAGTTGTCAAGGTGTTTAAACAGCTTTTAGCTATAAAATGCGTTGCAGAGTTCATTATTCTCATTAATTTACCAAATGAAATACACCAAATACACCTCTGATATCACCGACCTGCTTACCGAATGTTCTTCAAGTCGACAGCAGACTATAGACGCGCAATAGACTGCCACAAAATCTAGTAGCCTGAAAATATTTTATTTATTTATTCATACACCATCCAACAGCTTAAAGCCAAAATAAGGATGGGCCAATACACAAAACATAATAACAAACAATAATCAAACAAACTACACAAAAGAGAGTCACACATTAGATCGCTTTGAAAAACATTTTTATCTCTATGTTACATGAGAAGATATCTAGGCTGTCCTGCAATACAGAGTAATCATTGCACATCTGGTAAATTGGAGACGATTGCAGCAATTGCGTACGAGCAGTCGGGAGATAGAATGTACCTGGAAAACATGCTGCAATACGAGGCACATTGAAAAAAATTGCTGAAGCAGGTTAGGGCAATCGAACACAGAATTAATCAGTTTGTATAAAAATGTAACGAAACTGCACTGCTTGTGCATCGACAGACTCTGTAGACCAAAGCGAAGAAGTAAACCTTCCTGAGGAAAACCAATAGAAGGTATTGACCATTCTCTCATAAGTAGGAGCCCATACAACTGAGTCATATTCAAGTCGGGGCCTAACCAAACAACAAAAGAGCAGGAGGAGGGTGTCAGTCTGTGAGAAATTTTTGCTGTTGCTTGTCAGAAACCCAAGAGTTTTGTAAGTAGAACTGACAGTCTGCTCGTAGTTTGGTTTAAAAAATAAGAGTACCATCAAAAAGAATTCCAAGGTCCCTAACTGTCCCGGGGCGATCAAGTGAAAGCCCTCTTATATTGTACCTGAAAGTAATTGCGTGCCTATTTCGAGTAAAGGACATCACACAACACTTGGAAACATTCATAGAAAGACCACTCCGACAACACCATTCATCAAGGATCTGAAGACTGTTCTGGAGCTGCAAACAGTCACCAACACTCGAAATATTTGCGAAAATCTTAATATCATCTGCATACATTAAAAAAGGAACATGCGTAACATGTTTAACTGGGTCAATAAGTATATTAAACAGTAATGGACCGAGTATGGAACCCTGTGGTACTCCCGAAGCTATGTGATAGGTGTCAGACTTGAAGCCCCCAACCTCAACAAATTGCCTCCTTCCATCCAGGTAAGATCTGAACAAGCCAAGCAAGCACTGGGAGAATCCGATAGCCCTCATCCTGTCAATTAGAACAGAATGATTTAGACAATCGAAGGCCTTAGATAGATCAGTATACACAACATCAACCTGTGAAGAGCGGTCGAGAGCGGACACAATGAACTGTGTAACATCAACTAAATTCGTTACAGTCGATCTCCCTAGAATGAAACGATGCTGAGAAATAGAGAGTCTGTTTTTGATGTGAAACAGTATTCGCCTCGAAAATCTTACAGAAGACATAGTATGGCTATTGGTCGATAGTTTGATGGATGACCACTATCCCCCGCCTTGAAGGCAGGGAGAACTCATGACAGCTTCCAAATCGCGGGGAATGTTCCAGATCTAAGAATCAATTTAAACATTTTCTTAAGTGAAGTCAGGAAAGAATATAAGCTGTCGTGCACCAAAAAGCCAGGAACTAGATCAGGTCCACAGGACATGTTAGCCTTAATTCTCTTAGCAGCTGTAATATTTTCAACATCTGTAAAATGATCAACAAAAAACACTGTGATGTCACCCGAAGCCAGGCTGGCAGCTGTAGGTGATGAGGTGCAGGTGGAACCAGAACATCCTGCAAAATAAGAAGCAAAACTGTCAACTGCCTGTTGCTGGTTAGCTGAATTCCCAGCAGAAAAGTTTTGACGGCGCCGAGAAGAGCAGTTCCAGAATTTTTTAGGATTAGACCTAATCTCTCTTTCAACCCTCTAAAAGTAGTTTACTCGAGAAAGATAAATGTCTCTTAAGTTTTTGTCTTAGCTCCCTAAATCTATCCAGAAACTCCACATTTCCAGACTTCTTAAACTTACACCATAATTAATATTTATATAGCGACCCTGCTGGTTATTCTTATGCTGTGATTGAAACTAAACTACTCAACACTCAAAGCTTCACTCACAAGAATTCTGCCCTTTTTAAATTTAATGTAATGTTCGATCAAATTGAACTCTTTCTTGAATTTCAACTAAAAAATATGTTGAAATAGGGCCCAAGCTACAAGATGGTGTTTGAATTTTCCGTTTATCCTTTTTATTTCCAGGATGATTACAAAAAAGAGCTTTTGCAGACAAGCAACAATTTTTAGTGCCCATAATTAATGGTTCTTTCATAAGCAACTTGATTTCCAGTCAATTCTGCTGTCAAATGAAAATTTAAAAACGAATAGGATTTGTATAACTTTTGATGCGGGCTGTATATTGATCGTTCATTCTGTGTCGATTCTGTTAACTGCGTGTTCCTGCCTGAAGCTTTGGCTTCAATATGAGGCCTCTAATATGGAAATCGGCTGATGAGTAAAAACATTATTATACCTGAAAACAGATAATGTTCTTTTTTTGTAATCATCCTGTAAATAAAAAGGTAAACGAAAAATCCAACACCATCTTGTAGCTTGGGTCCTACTTCAACATGTTTTTAGTTAAAATTCAAGAAATAATGTTTTTTTAAACGGGAGCTTCTTTTTAGAAAATTTACAATGTTTTATTTCAATCCCTATATAAAATGTATGTGAATTACCCGATGCTTTACAGAGCAACACGCTAATAGTGAAAAGATCGTGCTTGCAAATGCTTTTAACAGAGTTCAATTTAATCGCGGCAATCGAATGTTATATCCCATATAAAGAGCAACATTTTCGCGAGTGTTGAGTAGTGTATATCTTCTGATCACATAATTTGGGTAAAAACTGTCTCTCGTCAAATGCAAATATAGTTTGTTTTTAGAAAAACAATATCAAAAATGTTCTCCATATGAATTTTATGAATGGCATTGTTTATTTGACAAGTATATATTGAAATGTAGGACAAGCAGATTATTATTTTTTAGCAATATGTAATGCAGTAGCTTACATATTGCTCAGGTCACTTTAAACACTTTAAGTATTTTTATAAAATTGTACACTGTTTTTAATTACTTAAAGAAATGTGTTGTCTTCTTTTGTTAATAGGGAAATAACTCCAAAGAAGAGTCAGGATGATTTTCAATGCCAGATTGGAGGATTGAGGAAAAGAAAGATAACTAGTACAAAATTGTTGCAGATAACATTGCACAATGAAAATTTTACTTGTCCCAGTGAAGATAGATTATCTTCAAAGTCTTTCTGGTACCTAACAGCAACTTTTATAACTATAATGACTGTAGTAACATATGGTTTTATTTCAGCAATATGTTGAAAAGTATTGTTTTGATTGTGCTGTTTTTGTCAGTTATTGCTGTTGGATTCATGTTGTATGTACAGTGGCAGTGTTCAAGAAGTTCCTTGAAAAGACCAGTGTGTCCTCTGGACAGTATTTTTAAATTGTTGTTCAAACAAACGAATGTGGGTATACCACCCTTATGAATATAAATTTGTTTTGTTCATTTTCAAGTTTTTGTTTCTTTGTTAATTTTTTTCTAATAAATGTATTTACTTAACTTGTTTCATATTTATATAACCTTTAACAAAATCCTGAGTGTATAAAGATAATGAAATACAGACTAGGATACTTTTTCTTTTAGATTCACATTTGCCTGTTTTTTTTTTGCAACCAGTTTCATCTTTTTGGAAAATTTCTCCTGTCTGATGATGTCATAAAGGGTAAAACTGATTGCATTGAAGAAAACAAGCATCTGTAAAGTCAGAGAAAAAGTCACAAGTCTGTATTTAGTATGGAGCAGTTTCAACAATCAAGAACGAAAACAACCAATTAACTTGAAACATATTTTCCGTATTGTAGTCCTGGACAAAAAAGTCTAACAAATGAAACCAGAAATCATGTTTCTCCCCAGATTGTAGATTGTTTAGAGAGTTGAATAGGCCTTTGGCTTCTCAGCGCTGTGATCCCAATGGGTATTTTGTGCATGACGTTTTTGCTAATAGTTGCCCAATGAATTCAGACTTTATGTAGTCCACTATCGTTTTGGGAGCTATTTTACCTATTTCCTGAGGTGTTAAAAGTCACCCATCTGAGGTATTTGAGCCATTTGCACAGTTGGGCCATGCAGTCGCATAGAAAGTGTGCTGTTTCCGCTGTTTCAGTACAATAGCTGCAGGTTTCACTGTCCGCCATACCCATCTTCATAAGGTCATACCTTACTGGGGAGTGTAGTGTTCTGTGAAAAGTCCTGTGATTATTCTCTAGTTGTTCCTCTTCAATTCAAGAAAACAGTTCAGACTTCTCTGTTGGTATGATGATGATCCGTTTTCCTTTAGTATGACACCATTTGGTTGCTCTGCCCGGTATCAAGTTCATTTCTTACGTGGCTTTTTGTTAGTCCACAATAGAGCTCTGGACCATAGAATGGTGTTGTTGCTGCCCTTTTTGCAACGCGTCCTGCTTCCTCATTTCCTTCAATGCCATGATGTCCTAGTACCCACATCAAAGTTACTTTGTTGGTCGTAGCCAGTTGCTTCAAGGATTTTTTGCAGTCCCAGGTCAGTTCAGACACGGTTTTGAAAGACTTCAGGGTCTTTAGTACTTCCTGACTGTCTTTACAGGATGTAGATCTCTATTTCTGAGTGTTCTTTGTATGCACTCCTGAACACGGCGATTTATAGCAAGCATTTCTGCTTAGAAGATGGAAGTTTTTTCTAGGGACTTTGCGATTCTAAAGTTAAGTCCCCCATGTTTCTCCCCAATCGAGTCTTTGATGTGTGTGTTCTTTCACACAGTGTATTTAAGCAGAAATATGACAATTTGCTGGATTTTGCTTGAAGCTGGAGTTAATGTTCTTTTTCATTTCTGTTTAATGTTAAACATGATTTTTAGTGCTTGTATCTTTCATAACGTTTTAATTTATTGGTAGAGTAGTTAGTGAGTTCGTTAGTAATAATAAACTGACATGATCTAATAAAAGTGCTAACAAAGAAGTCACTTCTGTTTCAAGTGTCATGTACATGTACATCGGCAATGAACTGTAAATTTTAATACAAATACAAAGGTGCTAACTTACATTGGATCTTGTAAACAAAAAGCAAGCTTTTAAAAGTAATTCTTCGGTTTATAGTCATTAACGATGAAACTTGACATATTGTTTTTATGGGGGTTAATCTCTTACATCTCCAAATCATACGCATACCCCTATTTTGGATTTTGTGAACCATATTTATCCTACTTTTTTTTTGCAAATTAAATCTCAAAGATGTACAGAATTCTTTGCAGATATGCCTGAAGAGGGAAGCAGCACTAGTTGCCTCGATATTATTTCAAGCAGACAAATTCAAACCAGTTGACTTGGTTGTCCACTTGAAGATCCTGGAAATTACTCCATCGCAGTCACTTGCCAAACCAACAGATGCCAGCTAAACTCACTTCATAGTTACATCGCTCACAAATAACCGCCAAGCATGGAACAGAGACAGTGAAAGGTTGAGAAACAACTCGTCTGTATGTTAGACAGATAGGTCTAAACAAATGGAGAGAGCAGGACTGGGAATAAGAAAACCTAACTTTAGACGCGCTAAGCCGCTAGGAAAACCTTCCAAGCAGAAATGCTTGTTATAAATTTGTGTACAGGAGTGTATACAAAGAAGATTCAGAAATGCAGAGATCTACATCTTCTCAGACAGTCAGGCGAGAGTCTAAAATGACCTGTAACTGCAAAAAATCCTTGAAGCAACTGGCTACGAACAAAGTAATTTTGATGTGGGTACAAGGGCGTCAAGGCACTGAAGGAAATGACGAAGCAGATAGCCTTGAAAAAAGAGCAGGAACAATACCATTCTATGGTTCACAGCAACTTGATACAGAGGAACCAAATGCTGTCATAATGGAGGAAAACGGCAGGCTTATGGCAGGCAAAACGGTTCATCCACCATATCAACATAGAAGTCTAAACTGTTTCTTGAACGGGAAAAAAATATTAAAACGTGTCGTTTTTGTTTCAGCGACATGCTGTATGTATACCGAATTTAATAGAAAATAGAACACGAACACACAAACTGGCTTTGCAATTGAAAATCAACTGACGAACTAAGTAATTTTAGTATCCTTCATATATTGAAAAGAAAGTGCATACAGAATGTTTAGCAGCTGTGTATTTTTGAACAAAAGTTTATTTTGTTCCTGTCTGCACTGCAGCCCATGTAATCACGAAGTGTGAAAAGGCAATTAAAATTTATGACAACATAAAAATTGCCGGATATAAATCTTTCTCAGCGTTCCTATTATAGTGACAGTGGCATGTTAAAAAATAAATAGAAGTTAATGACAACAAAAAAAGCAATCTGACAGTTTATTCCGCATATACATACTACTACACTAACTACAGGTTCTAACGAATTTCACAGTTTTATTTTCCTCAATTTTTGCAATGTAGAAATTATAATATGCAGACCTCTACTTAGATGGTCATTGGTTTTTATTAGGGATATTTATTATATTTGAGCGAGAGGAAACGAAAAAAATTGAAATATCAATCTACAATAGATTTGTTAGCTATTTCGTGCTCATTTCAAGAAATTTTCTGACAGTCTCACCATCGATAACTCTCTATTAGTGAATTTTCTTAATGAAAATTCACTTACACAAATGACAGCTTGATGGGTCAGAACACAGAGCTAGGATACATAATTTCTGGTACATTTACAAATTGAGAAATCAAGAAAGAAGTCAAGGTAACAAGCATGATTACTCAAACAGAGAAAAATGCATTTTTGAAGTTTTGGGAATTGGAAGAAGCACCAGGGTTGAAAAACAAAACTAAAGATGAACAAGAATGTGATAATTTTTACAGAAAAACAGTATGAAGAGGTAAGGATGGAAAATACACAGTTAAAATTCCATTCAAACAAGAGGTACAAAAGGTTGGAGAATCCAGAAACAGATATTAGCAATGGCATGAATGGTGCAGTTAGAAAAACGGTTTGAGAAACAAAAAAGCTTGAAAGAAGAATATATCCAATTTGTGAAAGAATATATTAAGTTGGGACACATGCAAAAGGTACCAACTATCAATGAAAAACATGGAAAATTATATATTCCACATCAAGCAGTAGTACGTGAGGATAGCACCACTACAAAATTAAGGGTGGTGTTTGATGCCTCATGTAAAAGTAGTACAGGCGTTAGCTTAAATGAAATAATGCACGTTGGTCCAAGACTACAACCAGAACTGTTCGACATTATACTAAGATGGAGAACGCATCTAGTAGTAATAAAGGCGGACATAGAAAAAATGCATTGCCAGATCAGAATGCCAAGAGAAGACCAAGACTATCAAATAATATTATTGAGAAGGGCAAGAAACCAACCATTTGAAGAGTACAGACTTACGACAGTAACATATGGTACAGCAGCAGCACCAGCTGCTGTCAGAACAATTCAACAACTTACAGAAGACGACAAATTTCCATTAGCAGCGAAAGTAGCAAAGGCATGACAATAACAATGCAGAAAAATGGCCGCTGTGTAGAATAGTAAAAACATACCCAGACAAGCAAGGAATACCAAGGGTAGCAGAAATTAGAAAAGCAGGGGGTGTAACAATGGAAAGGCCAATACATAAGTTAATCGTATTACCCAATAATGAAGAGACAACAACAACAGAGCAACATGAAGAACAGGCAGAGCCGCATAAACTTGAAAAGAGGTTTCCCAAGCAAAAATGGAAGATAGTTATAATAGCAATATTGTTTATGATGGCCATGGGAAGAACAACAGCCACAACGTTGTATCACATTGAGTATCCAAAGCCAGGGTTTTACACTGGACATATTGCACATGGAAAAATTGAGAGGGGAACGTTTAGAATTGAAACAAAGTTCAAAAAGGAGAAACTCGCACACGACACGGAGTCAGCGCGGTCGATTGTTGTTGAGTTGGAAGAGTTTTGCAAACAATGCAAAGACATTTCTTCAGACACTATTGATTGTGCCTTATCAATGACACAAATCAAAGTAAAACAGGTTCAACTATCATGGATAAAAGCAGGGGTAGATACTGCCCTTCGGAAGAGGGAGAAAAGAGGAATCCTTGGACAACTCCTAACATCCGTATTTGGGGTTAATGACGATGTATACAAGGACATAGATCAATTAGACAAAAATCAATAAGAACTAATTGCAGCATCTCACCATCAAACGAGACTGATGCTTCAATCATCATCAAGGTTCAATGATACAGAGAAAATAATATACCACACACTAAAACAGTTCACCAATGAGTCCAAACTGAACCAAGGCATAGAAGCCATCAACAACATGAAGCCTTGATACACAGCAGTAGACAAGTATTCATTAACATTCACATACTGAGTGTATATCAGATAGCTGATCGATATCGAGATGAACTCATTCATCATTACAGAAGCTTGCTAAACATACATGCGAACCAAGACAACATTTACCACCTTTCACCAGTGCACATTGATGAAATTATAAGCGCCGCATCAAGAAAACTGCCACAGCATCTGGAGATCCTATCATATCCTACGTTCAGAAATAAGTCACAGTGAAAATAGATTCATCTGTACAGTTACTTCACGATGATGGAGGTATCGCAATTTATGTTAATAAAGGTCACTCCGATTCCATATAAAGTCGAGAACGAAACATATTGGTCAATGGAAGTAGCTAATCAAATTCTAGGAGTGGATTACAACACACGATATTTTCAAATAGCCAACAGTGAATTAAAACATAGCATTTCCTTACCCGAGAACCTATATATGTGTTCACCAGCCATGGTAAGAAGTATAGAAAGCAGTCCCAGCGAGAAGACAAAACCATATGTCCAATCAATCACCAGCCAGTCAAGTCAACAATCTGGAAGCCAATTTACACAAGAAACTCATGGATGTTTATAAACCCAAGAGAATCCAGAATTGCAATCACATGTAACGGCCAAAGGGAAGAAGTTAAGATAAAGCAGTCTGTAATAATATCCATATCCCAAGACTGTATCATTAAGACAAAAACTATGGTGCTAACTCGCAGGCATATAGAGGGGGTGCCTATCATAGGTGAATTCGTGAAACCGGTACCAATAAATTCAACTATATCAAGAGCACTAACAGTTCCAGTGACAATTCCCCAAGAAGCAGTGGTCAGACCATATGACGATTTAAACGACGTCGTTCAGGAAGAATGACAAAAAACGGACCATCCCCAAGAAAACCGATGGCACATGGTCACACATCATTCAGTATTAACGAGCCTCACTACCACAGTAGTAGAGGTCATTTTAATCATAGCCGCTATCTATATACTCCGCAGCATTCGGGGGATACTTAAGAAAAAGATAGCACAGCCAAAGGAAAGAAGACGCACTAGCGACAAGTTCGATCAACATGTCGAACCAATATAGCTGCCAGAGTGGAGCAAGCTAGAAGATGCAGCTGATAATCAATTCGACTCGTAGCTAGTAAGGGGGAAGTCATTGTTTTGACTCGGCAGTATGTTCAGGAACAAGATCTTACCAAAAAGGTCTTCCTAAGATTACATATCATAATATTAGAATTAAAAGTAGTAATTTCATTTATGAGTGTCAACGTCCTAGAAGGTCACTCTCATAATGAACTATAACTTCAACTATAGCATGTTTTACTTAAACAACTATTCTATTCCTACACATGAGACTGCGAATTCCTCTAGAGTTATTAAACTTTTGTTTATCTGCTATTTTATATTTTCAGCATTTTATATTAGATGTCCCTCATTATTGACCTACATCAACCTGCATATATTGGATAGTTGTAATTTTTACCAAGTTGTTTTATTAAAATCAGTTTTGTAATAATCATGTCTCCTCTTAATTAATATACAGTGTGTTACCACATCCACAACAACTTTATCCCATTTACATCTCCTTATTCCTTAAACAATTTAATTTAATAGAAATTGCAAAATTTGTGTTAATTTTAACCTCAATTGCTTCTTTTAAAATACAGTTCCCTATTTATTATCAGGTGAACCATTTAGGAAATTGACTAAACTGGTGGTCTCTGTAAGTATTCTGTGGACTATCAGTCCTGTGATATTACTTTACTATTTCAATGAAGATATTAATGTTTACCTTTCCCCCTCACTTTAATTCAGATTATAATATGCAAAATGAACTTTATGTACATCACAATACATTTATTGAACAATTTTAAAATTACAAGTGACATGTAAGTAATTTTTCATTCATCAGGTTTCACATTGATTCAGTTTTACATTATCTATCTAGGTCTTACTAATACAACTACAAAATAAATCTCAGTAATTTGATTGTTTTAGTCTTATTTAATGAAATATTAAAGATTTTAGACTGACTTATACTATTCGGAAAGCTTAAAACTCTACCTAGTTCAAATATATTATTATTATTTGGTTATATGTATACCAAATTTTGAAAAAAAACTGTGGATAGTCCATTTAAAGTAAAAAATGACAAGATTTTTGCCACTGTTTATGGATAGTCTTGAAAAAAAAAATGCAAAACTTGCAACAAAACAGCAATTTAAAAACATTAAAATATACGTTTATTTAAATAAGGGCGACATTATTTAATAAAAGGGCACGGTATCTGGGCATTTAGTAAAAGTTTCTACTTAGTTTAAAACAAACATTAACAGTAAACTGTAAATGATTGGATAAGCACTTGTACCTAAGTTTCCACATATCACATCTGTTTAATCGTAGCCACATACACGTTCTATATATATATATATATATATATATATATATATATATATATATATATATATATATATATATATATATATATATATATATATATATATATATATATATATATATATATATATATATATATATATATATATATATATATATATATATATATATATATATATATATATATATATATATATATATATATATATATATATATATATATATATATATATATATATATATATATATATATATATTTGATTATTTATAGGTAAATAAACACATAATCACTTTAACAATATTATTTAATTATCACTTTGAGTCTCAATTATTATGTAAATACACCGCAAACCACGATAACCCATACTGTGAGGTTATGTCAGTCTGACGTTTGTTTACAATTTTTCGCATTTTTGTACGTTTTCTGTTTTATCAATGCTACTTTGATTCAGCTACTCACCGCCGAGAGTTCTTTTGGCGCTAGTGTTTTCACCATATCTTGTGTAGTGGATTCTTTATGGCTAATGGCTAGACGCAAGCACTCCAGCAGGGAGTTTGATTTGAGAAAATGGCGTCCGTTTGCTTTGTAGTGTTACGTGCAGTGCCAAAACATTCAGGAAACTCCTCGTTCCACGTTAGTTTAAAATGAGTGTTATATTTACCTAGTATTGTTATAAGACAGTGATAGTTTTTGTGTTCTAAAATGACAGCTAACATGTATCGGGTCGGAGGTGAGTACTCTTATTAATTAACCGGCATCGCTTAAGAGGAAGTCTTCCTCGGCGGCAGTCGGATAGACACTCAACGATTCATTAATATTCATATTTTTATTTACTTGTTCATCGTTAATTCGTTTTTTATTGCGCCAGTTTTTTTTGTCACGGTTGTCAGGTTAGATTGATAGCCAATCAAATTGACAATTAGTTTTTTTTCAATGTCACCAATTCACGAAATGAAAATGATAATAATTTCTTACTTCAGTTGTCTTAATAAACATGACACCAGGTGCTGGGGTCATTCTACAGCACCATAACATGTCTTATTAGTATTGTTTTTAGAAATATACAATTGCTTCGTTTATATACTTGTTGATTACTTTAATAGACACAACATTTTTTGTTGTCCCTCTTGTGTATTGTTTTTTTAAGATATCTATTACGTTTTTTTATTACTTTGATACTTTTTCTCTTCAGCCCTTATCAGATATTGCGAGATGCGTGTAATACGATTTGTATTAATTGTTTATTGTCATCTAAATTTGAATGATAAACTGATTTCCGAATTGTAATATTAAACTAAATTTAACTGTTACCGTGGCCGCCTTGATGAACAAATTAATAAAGCGTGACATAATTTTGATGTGATTGCTTAGCATTGTTTATGTTAGATTGTAGTCAGAGATAATTAAGTTTTAAGGTCATCGATGAAATTATATATTTACTGATGGGTTGTCTTTTCATGCAGATTACGTGTACTTCGAGACGTCTTCGACGTCTCCGTACCAAATCCGACGCATAGAAGAATTAAACAAAACAGCATCGGGGAATGTGGAAGCGAAGGTGATGTGCTTTTACAGGAGGCGAGATCTCCCAAGCCAGCTGATCCAGCTTGCTGACAAACACCAAAGTAAGTCAACGAATTTTTTAAAAATTTCAGCGTCTTCCCTACCGTCTCGTATTACTTTTAGTTTTAATTGGTATTTAGGGTCGACATTCCTCGTTTTTCACGCATTCTAAATGAGTGGAGGGGCAAAAGTCTTGATTAGGCGATCGATATTCGCTGACTGTACCTGTCTTGTCACCGACTGTGGTACGTTGTTTCGCGAAATCCTGCCGCAGCTGTACTTGATCAGACCGCGTCGCTATGACAACTGGGAGATGCTTGTACTTTCCCCCAGACTGTACTTTTATAATTACACGCAAAAAGTGGACGAGTCAAAGCCAACGCCGATAGCTCCGGCTATTGTTATCTTGTATCGATAGTTGACCAACATCAATTGCTTTCGGGTGTCTTCAGACTACTGTTTAACAACGAGGCACAATGGGGATGCTTGGTTTTCTGCATGAGCTTGTATAGCGGCAACGGCGACTGCTTCTGTAGCCCCTGATCCGTAGACCTGGGTTTCTATTTATGCTCACAATACCTTACAATTCATTAAAATATTATCATGGTCGTGCGTATTGTATTACTACTGCAAGAACGTTTTTATTATGATACCCTCCGTTGCCGACTGCCTATATCGTTCACATGAAGGCATTGACCGCATTTTTTAATTTCATGTAGTAACGACACATTGAAACGAGTGGACACCTACTATTGCTATTACATATTCCATACTATCAGATCTGAATTATGAGATAATTATGATTTTTCGGAGGTACCTACCTACTGTAGGTAACGTTTTTCGTGACAGTTTACATCTAATATCCATTTTAGAAGTGTAAGGTGTTTATTTATTTCTAAGTACCTAATATAAAGATCTTTGGGCGAGTTGATAAGAAAAATTCCAAACAACGGTATCAGTAGAACACAGTTGTTAGTGAAGAGAAAAATCAATTAAGAAATATCAATATAAACTATTCTTTTTTAGCGAATTTTCATGTAAAAATTTACGTTAAGAGAGAGATAACCACTTTCGAATGTTCGAAACATTTTTCCTGATGAAGTAGAATTAGAGCCGCTAGAACCCATATCCGAAGTTAGTTACAGATTATATAGCTGCCCCAACTAAAACTTGCACCCCCTAAAATGTACGATTTCGTCCAAGTGTGCGAAAAATACTAAAACAGGTAAATTTTAACTTAAAGGGAACGAAATGTTTTCTTGGTTTCGAAGTTATTTCTATATCCCTCTAGCGTCCAGAGCCCCCGCTTCAAAAATTTTAAATAGTAAGACGGGTCGAGTGACATCGTTTTGAAGCTGCTTTCATACTCTATGCAATCATGTTTATTTTCAATTTTGAGCGATTGTTTTCCGAGAATTACTAGGGTGCCCCAACAACATTTTCACCCCCTAAAATATCCGATTTCGTCCAAGTGTGGGAAAAATGCTAAAACATATCAATTTTAACTTGAAGAGGGACCAAATTGTTTTCTTATTTTCGAGTTATTTCTGCATCACTCTAGCGCCCAATGCCACCCCTTCAAAAAATTAAAATGACATGCGGAATTGAGTGACACATCATTTTGAAGCTGCTTTCATTCTTCATGAAATCAAGGTTTTTTTCGATTTCGAGCGATTGTTTTCTCAGAATTACGAGGGTTCTAGACAAAATTTGCTCCTCCTAAAGTGTCCGATTTCGTCCAAGTGTGGGAAAAATGCTAACAATGGTCAATTTTAACTTTGAGGAGGACCAAATTTTTTCTTGGTTTAGAAGTTATTTCTGCATCCCTTTAGCGCCCAGGCACCACTTCAAAAAATTAAAATTGCATGAAGGATCGAGTGACATCATTTTGAAGCTGTTTTCATTCTCCATGCAAACTTTTTTTAAAATTTTGAGTGATTGGTTTCTGATAATTACGAGGTTTCCCAACAAAATTTGCACCTCCTAAAATGTCCGATTTCATTTAAGTGTAAAAAAATGCGAAAAATGGTCAATTTTAACTTGAAGGGGGACCACATTTTTTCTCGGTTTCGAAGTTATGTCTGCATCCCTGTAACGCCCAGAGCCACCGCAGATAGATACATTTTGGTATCTTACATGCACGCCGACACCATTCTTAACTTTTGTTCTCTTGCCTTTGGCGAGTTATTTACATTTAAAATTTTTTTGCACATTACATACTTTTAGTGAATTTTCGTAAAAAAAAATCACTAATGGGGAGATCCCGACTTTTGAATTTTGAAAAAAATTTCTTCAAATGAGCGCAAACTAAGCCCCCCAGAACACATATCCGGGGTCAGTTTCAATTTATATATATATATATATATATATATATATATATATATATATATATATATATATATATATATATATATATATATATATATATATATATATATATATATATATATATATATATATATGTATGTATGTATGTATGTATGTATGTATGTATGTATGTATGTATGTATGTATCTATCACACCGATAACTCAAAAAATAATGGGCCGATTTTGATAAAATTTGGCACATACCTTCCTTTTGTAAATGGCTTAAATAAGTTCATTAGTGAGGAAAATCGGACGAGGTTTTCCGGGAAAATTTTAAGTTTTCATTCGAAAAAAATTTATATCTCCGGAATTAACAAAGTAAGGGCAACCAAATTTGGTACGCGGTTCATATCATCATAGGTAAGCTACCTACCAAAATTTAGCTGTGTAGATTAAAGGACAAAAAAGTTACAGGCCTTTAAAGAAAAATAAATTTGGGTTTTCCTCAAAACGTCGCGATTTAAAATGTCAAAATTGGTAATATTTAGGCAATGATCCTGATATTAATATGAGCTATGGAAAGAAAATGTCTCAAGAAGAATGGTTTACAAAGCCTGAAATCTTAGTTTCAATCGTCATTGTCCTTCATTTTTCTAAAATATTCCCAGAAAATTCATTTAAAATAGACCCTTTCTCTGCTGCTTTGGCAGTAGTGTTGGCTATAGAGTTTATCGTTTAGTGGTATATCATTTTTGTCAAATTTTCGTAAAAATCTTTAAAGCTCAATATATCCATTATTATGCAAGTTGCGAAAAAAATGGTATGCATTAATTATAGGGTGTCTTGAGCTACATCTTAAAAAATATTTCCACAATTACAGGGTGGCCCATAAGTCGTTGGTGATTCAAATTTTTTTTTAAATCGAACATGCCCTATGTTATTGCATTTTTGCATTTTCCATCGAAATATAATACATCTTTGTAAGAAAAGAAATTCGGGACGCAGCAAGTGCGTAATGGTAGCGAATTTTCATTAAATGTTTCAAATTTGAATAGCTCAATTTGCTATTAACCTATAAGGTTGGCCAGGAAACCAGTTTCTTCGGGAACAATTAAATTTACTTTCGGAAACTTTTGTACATTTTCAAACAATAAAGTTATTTTGATAAAACATTGTTTCTACTATATAGATTGATGCCTGCTTTCTTAAAAAAAACATGTTTGCTATTAAAAACATTTTTATGAAAATTCGCTACCATAACGCACTTGCTGCGTCCAGGAGTTTTTAAACAATTTCCGGGTACGGTTATGTTCGGCGACCCCCTTCCCCTCATAAACATTACATTTAACATAAACTTCACATTGACTTTGGAATTCCCTGGAGTATTCTTGACACTTGGACTATTGGCTTCTACTGCCAACTTATCAGTTCGCTTTTAGTACGCGTACCCGTTTAGACTGTTTCTTATATATCCATATGTTCACGCACCTTATTTCTGAAATTGTGCGTTGTTTACCTTGTTCTCTTAATTACCATTAGTGTTGTCGTGGTTTGAGCGTTTCGAGCGTGCATGTGTCGCTTGTTCATGGTCTATGACATGTTGTTTCTTTTCTACATTGTTTTTGAAATGAGGAAAATACGAGGTCCAAGGTTGCTAAATGCGAGGTGGAAGGTTGTTTACATCCAAAGCTGGACCTGCCTCATTCGCTTGAGAGGAAAAGGGTAGGTGTTGTGTAAATTTATTCTTCTTTCGATCGTTTTACAGTATTTGCGATATGTTCTTTTTTAGCTGTACAAACTAGGGTACTTATATTGTAACATTGATTTTCCTTCCTCTAGCGTTCCACTTGCGACAAACGGCGGGGGTCTGCTGATTCGTCGTAGGGATTTTCCTTCCCCACTCGCATGTATATACAACCACCCTCGCTGCATAGACCACCGGACAATCTTGACCTGTGGCGAATAGGGGTGTTGTGTGGTGCGGGGTAGGCAGGGTTTAAGGGCTTCATAATGTGAAAAGTGCAGCTTTTAAGCCGCTTTCTTCACATTTTCTGCTCACATTTCCTTTTTACTACCTAGGCAGCCCAGCCCCCCTATTCACTCATGGTCCCGTAACTTCCTTGGGGGGTGCGAATAAGAAAATTTTCTTGTGGTTCCAGAGGGGGTTCTCGCAGAATTGTAATGTATGGGCAAAATCGTCCCCTTGGAGATGTTGGGCCGGCTGTAGATGAAAAGGTTTTAAACTGGTTTTCAAACGATTTTGTGTGAAGGTACTTTAAGTTAATTTGCAAGTCGTCTCGTACTCTCAGTTGGGTTTTCTGCAATCTCGAATAGCTTCTCCAGTTTCAGCATCGAGGCCCTGTTCCTTCTCGGAGACGATTTTATCACTTGGAAACATCTCAGTTTATTGACTTTTAAAAACACGTGTTGAAAAACTTCTCTGTTTGGGACTACCCGATTTGGATATTGACGCTGATACTCATCTACTACTCGAGTGGTGCTACCATTGCAATAGCCATAAATAAATATCATGTCAGCGTATTCTCTGTGACTAAACGTATGAGGCATTGTACAAATGCTGAAGTTTAAACTAACCCAAACTAATACTAATTGGCTGTGATAAAAATTTAGAAAAGTGGTTTGGTTAGAAAAGACATCTTTGTATATCAGTTTTGATAATATCAAAAGCTCAATGTAATACCCTAAATCATTTTCAAAATATTTAAGAAAAATTGTCAATGTAACTTTCGGGGCACATGTTTATATAAGATTTATTGTTTATATATATCTTGCTTCCACGGTTTCGTATCTCTAGGGTTAATAATTTTTAGATTTGTATTTAATTTATAATTCTTTAATTTTAGAAGCGCATTTTATAGATTTTTTGAAATGTTCGTTAAAAAATTTTGGCGGATTCTCATAAACAATTTATAATTAATTTTCGTAAAAAAATTACTTAGAAGGTTTTCTTTTTTGGAATTTTTGTTAAAAAAATGGGGATTTTTTAGAAACAAACATTTTTTTCATCGAGTTTTCTTGTAATTGTTTTAATTGGATTTTCTTAAAAAATATTTACGTACATTTTCTTAGGAATTTTCTTTAAAAAAAATTGTAAAGAAAATATTATTAGTCGAATAATTCTGGACCAAACGTGATTTAAATAATGCAGAAATAGAACATAAGTTTTCAACTTACTCTATAGCTCATTGTGAAATTTAATTCAATTAAGTATTAAAAGTATTCATAAAAATGTTGGGCGCATTTTTGTTAAAATGAGGAAAAAATGAAAAGATAAATAACGGTCCTTATCTGCTTGAAATATTTTGTGATAAAAACGACTATCAGATCGATAATTAAAAAAATAATGGGCCGATTTTGATCAAATTTGGTACGTACCTTCCTTTTGCAAGTGGCTTGGACAAGTTCATTAGCCACGAAAATCGGCCTAGGTTTCCTCGGATAATTTTGTGTTTTCTTTCGGAAAAAAATTGTCTTCGGAAGTAACAAAGTAAAAGGCAACCAAATTTGGTACGCGTGTTTGTATGATACAGGGTGAACCATGTACCAAAATTTAGGTCTGTAAGTTTAAAGACAAAAAGTTATAGACATATAAAGAAAAAAAATGGTATTTTCCTCAAAACGTCAAAGTTTCGATCTGAAACGTCAAAATTAGCAACATTTAGGCAAAGAACCTCAAACAAATACGTGTTATGTAAAGAAAATGTCGCAAGAATAGTGTTCTGCAAACTCTTAAGTTTCAACGTCAACCGTGAGAAAATTAATTTTAAATATACCCTTTCTTTGATGCTTTGGCAGTAGTTTTAGTTAAGTTTATGTTTTAACGGTCTATAATTTTTAGCTAATTTCCGCAGAAAAAAATCGTTAATGAGGAAACCGTGATTTTTTGACTTTTAAAAAAGATTTCTTCAAATGAGTGCAAACTAGGCCCCCTAGAATCCATATCCCGGTTGAGTTGCAGTTTTTAACTGTTTACATATATACAGGGTGACGCATTTCTACGGTAAACCTCAATATAATTGTTATTATACAAGATACGAGAAAAGATTGTATACGTTAATTATAAGATGTCTTGAGCTGCATCTTATAAAATTATTTTGACAATCACAGGTGGCCCATAAGTTGTTGGTGATACCTACAAATTTTTTTCGAACATTTCCTATATTATAGCATTTTTGCATTTTTCACAAAAATATAATGCATGGTTGTAGAGAAAAAAATCGAGACGCAGTAAATGCGTTTTGGTATCGAATTTTCATCAAATGCTTCAAATTTCGATAACTCAATTTGCTATTAACCTAAGGTTCGTTGGCTATGAAACCAGTTTTCTCGGAAACATTTTAGGTTTATTTTCGGATCATTTTTATACATTTTCAAACAATAAGTTATTTTCATAAAATATTGTATAATATTTCTATTATATAGGTTATATTGGTAACCAAATTGATGGCCTGTTTGCATTAAAGAGACATATTTGCGATTAAAAACACTTCAGCAAGTGCGTTATGGTAGCAAATTTTCATTAAATGCTTCAAATTTGAATAGCTTAATTTGCTATTAACCTATAAGGTTGACCAGGAAACCGTTTTTTTTTCTGCAACACTTTAAGTTTACTTTCGGAAATTTTTGTACATTTTTAAAAAATAAAGTTATTTTGATGAAACATGGCACACTGTTTCTACTAATAGGTTATACAGGTAACCAAATTTAACATATTTGGTATTAAAAACAATTTTATGAAAATTCCCTACCATAACGCACTTGCTGCGTCCAGACTTTTCAAAATTAATTTGCTCTTTGAGTGTCTTTTTGAGCACCATTCAACTAAGAAAAAAATGTATACTGTTGGATAGATAATTGCTTTTCCTTTCAAAAGAGGTATCAGACGATCCCACTTTTCATTTAAAAATGTTGTGAGGGTAGTTACCCTTAAAGAGGATTGGGGCGGGAAGAAATATTTTTGTTTAAAAAATCCAAGTTGGCCCCTCTCAGAATTTTTCTTAAAAATTACTATTGAAATGCACTCCATTTCGATGTAGCTTCCGCAGTTCATGTATGGGAAGAGTTTAAATGAGTTTGTTGGTTAAAAAAATTAGATCAGTTCTCCGGGGCAATTTCAAGTTGGATTTGAGGAATTAGGTTCCAGTCAGTTTAAATAATTTTATGGAAATTCGCTACCATAATGCACTTCTGAGCTTTTTAAGATATAGTTGATGATTCTAAAGGGATATCTGTAATATCCAATTTATTGGCCTCTATTAGGATTTCGGTACAAGGCCATATCCGAGGGGTTCATCCCTAAGAAAAACATGTACACTTATTTAACATTTAAAACAATTGCCTTATATTTAAAAAACATTCGAACCTTTTTCCTGAAAACTCTTGACGTGTTTAACATACGATTCAAACATTTGCCTCACATATGAGGCAATGGTTAAACGATACCATTAGCGACTTTTCTCAAGCGGTCAACCCCTTGGCCAATGTTAAATATTTCTGGACGCAGCAAGTGCGTTATGGTAGTGAATTTTCATTAAAATGTTTTTAATAGCAAATATGTGTTTTTTTTCAGAAAGCAGGCATCAAATTTGATTACCATTATAACATATATAGTAAAAACAATGTGCCATGTTTAATCAAAATAACTTTATTGTTTTGAAAACGTACAAAAATTTCCGAAAGTAAACTTAAAGTGTAACCGAAAAATTCCGTTTCTTGGTCAACCTTATAGGTTAATAGCAAATTGAGCTTTTCAAATATGAAGCCTTCAATCAAAATTCGCTACCATAACGCACTTGCTGCGTCCAGAATTTCTTTACTTACAAACATGCATTATATTTCGACGGAAAATGCAAAAACATAAGGCGTTTTCGGCTAAAAAAAATATTTGTATCGCCACTTATGGGCCAGCCTGTAATTGTAGAAATATTTTTTTAAGATGTAGCTCAAGACACCCTATAATTAATCTATAGATTTTTTTTTTCATATCTTGTAGAATAACGGATATATTGAGCTTTATTGATTTTTTACGAAAATTCGACAAAAGTTATATACCATTAAACGATAAACTCTATAGCTAAGACTACTGCCAAGCATCAGAGAAAGGGTCTATTTGAAATGAATTTTCTGTAAATATTTTAGTAAAATGAAGGACAATGACGGTTGAAACTAAGACTTCAGGGTTTGTAAAACATTCTTCTTGACACATTTTCTTTCCATAGCCCGTATTAGATTCAAGTTCTTTGCCTAAATGTTGCGAATTTTGACGTTTTAAATTGTCACTTTGACGTTTTGAGGAAAACCCTAATTTATTTTTCTTTAAATGCCCATAACTTTTTTGTCTTTTGACCTACAGCGCTAAATTTTGGTAGGTACTTTTCCCATAGCGATATAAAACGATGTACCAAATTTGGTTGCCCTTACTTTGTTATTTCCGGAGATATGATTTTTTCTAAAGACAACACAAAATTTTCCGGGAAAACCTCGGCCGATTTTCCTGGCTAACGAACTTATCCAAGCCACTTACAAAAGGAAGGTATTCACCAAATTTTGTCAAAAACGGCCCATTATTTTTTGAGTTATCGGTGTGATACATTATATATATATATATATATATATATATATATATATATATATATATATATATATATATATATATATATATATATATATATATATATATATATATATATAAAAATCGAAACTGACCCCGGATATGTGTTCTAGGGGGCCTAATTAGAGCTCATTTGAAGAAATTTTTCAAAATTCAAAAGTCGGGATCTCCTCATCAGTGAATTTTTTAAAAGTAAATTCACTAATAATTTTATAAAAGTGATAGTTAAATTTAATTCACACATTTAGAAGCTCATTTTGGACGCGACTTACTTCACTCTTTAAACTTAGCCAAAAATATGACGAACCTAATGCTTCACTTAAAGATTAACCGTGTCTTAGAGACCAGGTTTATAGAGTTAAATTTAAACAATCTCGCATTTACTACCGAGACCATAAATCAGAAGTGTTTATAAACAACTCTAAAATTCTAATTTAGTTTTGTGCTATTATTGTATATGCATTGACATGTCTTCGTTTTAATTAAAGCGGGATAGAATATTTGAAGGTGCTAAACATATGACTGCTTTAATTTGATTGTGGTACAGTGTGTACTCGCCTTTTCTAACGGGTGTTCAAATATTTTTGTCATCTGTGTTGAGAAAAACGCATTCTCTACCTAAAATCCATAATTATGTTGGATAACAGTTACGAATCATATAGAGGTGGCCTTAAAAGATTAGGTCAATACCGCATCACATAATCGTAAGGCAAAAATATGGCGATTAATGCCAAATTACACATATTCCTGAAAAAAGGGATTGTCATTCAAAGTTTTTTGTTGATTTTATAATTACAAACAAACTAATCGACGACATGATTGTGGCCGATACTTGATCCAAATCCAGTTTCACATATCAATAAAATATTAAATAGTGTAGTTACTTTGTTTTTTAACGTCTGCATATTTCCCATCCTATCGCCAATCACCGACACCAGGGATTAATTTGTTCTCACTAACCTGAAAGGTATGTCAAAGCTCCTGTTTTTTTTTGTAAATAGGGTAGGGACCTTATACCCGCAGAATGAAAGCACTCAACACAACATACCTGGGGTTCCGTAAATTAACTGTCCGATGCGTTTCTCGTCTGTTTACTGGCGAACAGAAGTTTGCACGTTAGCAGATCTGTGCGCGGCTCCGAGCACGGTTTGGAGAAGGGCAGCATTTTTTAATTGCATAATATCGTGTGATGATACGTGGGTAGATAACTTCACGACCGAAACGAAATAAGCTTGTATGGAGTGACGACGGACCGGTGAGCTCCAGTGAAAACCAAGACTCAGCTGGCAAGGTGCTTGCGACTGTTTTTGAGGGGCTGAAGTTTTTGCACCTTGATTTTTGCGTGACTTTCGCATCACGAATGCAATGTTTTCGGTGACAGACAAGAAACTGGTTTTCCCATTCGCTCTTCATCTTGATTGAAAATTGACATCTTTTGAAGCACACAATCGAATTGTCGACGGTTGCGTATTAATGAAGTATTAAGGATATATTTATAAATCTGTTCACGACTTGTAACCCCTGTCAATACAGTTAGATACTTGATGATGGCTCGATAGTCCAATTTATCGAGTTTCATTATTTGCTGCCACTCACTCGATTCCTGAGCCTCGGTGGTTCATAGGTAAGAACGTGTGCCTCTGAACCGAAGGGTACTGGGTTCGATCCCAGGTTACTCCTTTCACTTTTTCAGTACAAACTGTAACATTAACATCAACCGAGGTTCTGGCATTGTATTTGAGCAAGTTGAATGTCTGCACGTTTCACCCTTCGGAGGGGGCGTAAAGCCATCGGTCCCGTGTCCATGCGATGTTGGGCACGTTAAAGATCCCCACCCTCATTACAGAGGCTGGGATTCGGCAAAATTTCCAGGAGAGTGAGGTGAAACTGCTCCCTGGCGTCGGTGATTAGCCATAGTCGCGGAAATAGGTCGACGTTAAAGAAACAAAACACACACACACTCGATTCCTGTTTGGTCTCGGCTGTGAAGTGGAACACCCAGGTTACGCCATCCGTGACCATCGAATCCAAAAAGTGTTCCTTTTCGCCGAAGAAGTTCGCGGGAAGTCAATGCGTTTGCGTTGGTAGTTTTCGAGGAACCTCAGAAACCAAAATGCAGAGATCTTCCAAAGTGACCCTTCTATCTTAACGTATTATTTTTTGTTCAATCTTCGTGACTATCTCGTAAATTGATTGTCGCCAACTTCTTTTTTCGTCGTGAATTTCAGTGGGACTAGTTGTAAACTCTCTACTCCACTTGCGTACGTTTTTGACATCTATGTACGACTCTTTATATACTCCGTCAATTGGCGATGAATTTTGATAGATTCAACGCATTTTGTGTTCAAAAATCGAATAAATCTGCCAACGTGGCACCTGGTAGCGGTGGCTTGTTCGGGCATGAGGAAAGTATGCCCATTTTGGTGTGAACAAGTTTCTTATGATAGTCCAATAAATCGTCATCGGTCTTTTTTTTGGGAACCACCAAAGCTTGTATCATCTGATTCTTCAGCGTTCTATGCTTTTGCAGAAATTTGTCGGTTTAAATAAGTAACTACGTTTGCACATGCAGCTGCACCTTTCAAATGTATCTGCTAAGCGGGGATCAGGACAGTTCCTGTTAGCAAAAATATTTTTGCGAATTCAGTTCATAAAACTGTTTCCAGTTGTTTTCCTAGATCCGCGGATTGACCTATTTGGTCATACTGAGCGCTTACGGAATGTAACATCGGGATGACCCTACTAACTGTAATGTACTTTTCTCTACTTATTTCGTTTGTCATTTTTAGTGAATTTGTATATTTTAAAAATCACTAATACAGAGGTATTGATGGTGAGACTCTGCAAAAAAAATTCAAATGAGCGCGAATTGGGCCTTTAGAACCCATATCCGGGATCAATTTCAATTTATATATATATATATATATATATATATATATATATATATATATATATATATATATATATATATATATATATATATATATATATATATATATATATACTTATTTCAACAACACACCACGAGGGCTTACAGCCTAAATACTATCGTACCGTGGGTGTCGACAAGGAGGAAAGAGGCAACTTGTTAATTCTGGACTTGAAGGTTTGGAGGTTCGAGGGAGAAGGAAAAAAACTTGGAAGTCCGCGGGACAAAAGAGCGGGCATAACAAGATGTTCTATGTCTGGTGACCTGGACAGTAAAGAGTGCATTCGCTCTGTTCCTCTGGTAGATCTGTTGGGGGCAGCTGGTGGAGGAACTATGGAAGAAAGCTCCTCTAAGCAGTGCCCGTGCAGATATCTATAAAAGAGAGAGAGAGAGAGAGAGAGAGAGAGAGGTCATCAACGGCACGTCGGTGGGCAAGCGATGGCAGCCTTTGGGTGAGGATAGGGTCACCGATGAGACGTACAGCTCTCTTCTGAATGGAGTCCAGGATAGCGAGTGTAGAAGCGGCAGCGGCACCCCAGATGTGGGAGCAGTATTCGAGGTTTGGTCTTATTTGTGAAGTATATAAGGTATAGAGATTAGCTGGTGAAAAGTATTTGCCAGCCCGAAAGAGGAAACCTAATTTCTTAGCAGCCGCTTCTGCAATTGATGTGACATGTTGGTGCCAATTGAGATTTCGATCCACAGAAATGCCAACAAGTGAAAAGGACTCATTATTTTGAATAACTTGGTTGTTCATTGTGATTGGTCTAGGGCTGGTGTATCTCTTATGAGAAAGAAAGCAAGACTGAAATTTGGTGGGGTTGAATTGTACAAGATTCCTACTTCCCCAGTCTAATATTTTTTGGAGATCCACGGAGACAGAACCCTTCATGAGTCTGCGATCATCATCTAATTGGGCTAAAGAAACAGGCTTAGAATATTGTATATTTGAGTGGAGGGTGCTGTCGTCCGCGTAACTGTGAACTGGGTTGGATGTGCTAGAGAGGAGGTCATTGATGTGGAGAAGAAACAAAGTAGGGGCTAAAGCTGAACCTGGAGGAACTCCTGCATTAATTGGATACAGTTTAGAGGAATGGCCATCCACGACAACAGAAATGCTCCGGTTGGAGAGGAAATTTGCTGTTCACGTACAGAGTTTTGGTGGTAGGCCATAGGCCGGTAGTTTATTAAGCAGCGCTGCGTGCCAGACCTGGCCGAATGCTTTGGATATGTCTAGAGCGACAATCTGGGATTCACCGTGTAGTTCCATTAGACTTGTTCCAAGAATGGGTGATAGAGGAAAGGAGGTCGGCAGTTGATCTGCGCTGACGGAATCCATACTGCCTATCGTGGATTAGACTGTGTTTTTCAAGAAATTTTACTAATTCTGTGTTTATATACTTTTCCATCACTTTAGAGACGACTGAAAGGAAAGAAATAGGCCTGTAGTTGGTGAGAAGCGCTTTGGATCCTTTCTTGGGGACGGGTTGTACTCGAACAGTTTTCCAGTTACTGGTGAATATGCCTCTATTGTAAGATGTCTGAAACGGACGAGTCAGGACATGAGCAAGTTCTGGTGCGCATTTTTTGAGAACAAGTGCTGGGATCTCGTCAAAGCCAGAGCCTTTCCTGGTATTAAGAGAAGATATATACATATATATATATATATATATATATATATATATATATATATATATATATATATATATATATATATATATATATATATATATATATATATATCCACACGATGACTCAAAAAGTGATTAACCGATTTTAATGAAACTCGGCAAGTATCTTTCTTTTATTAATGTCTTGGCTGAGTTCGTTAGCCAGGAAAAGCGGATAAGGTTTTCCGGAAACATTTTGAGTTTTCTTTCGAAACAAATGTTATCTCCGAAAATTACAAAGCTATTTTGATTAAATTCGGTGGATATGTTGCCTTGGGAAAGGCCTTACTACATACCAAAATTCAACTTTCTACGTTTATAGAAAATTTAGTTATTCAAATTTGAAGCATTTAATGAAAATTGGCTACCATAATGCACTTGCTGCGTCCCGAACTTTTTCAAACGGCCTTAGAAGTCGCAAGACTGGAGTGTCAACATTTTAGGAACATTAATAATATTATTAAATGTAATGTTTGCAATCAGAGATGACAACTCAATAAATGTTTTAGCCATGTAATTTGTTGTTGAATTCCACCTTGTTGCTACATCTAAAATAGGCTTTTTTATATTTCCTTCCAGAATTCCTTTTTGTCTGCTGATTTCGTAGTTCACCAGCTGCTTGTTCATTGATAATTATTCGGTGATTTACAATTGGGCATGGGCTTTTCTGATGTGGTTGTGATATGAATAGATTTACAAAATATATTTCCCTGCGGCCCCAGCGCTTTGGTGACCTTACTTTTGGTATCACTCTAGTATATACTTTAGTCATGACGTCCTTAGTGAATGTTATATTGAAACGGATCGACCGACCCTTCCTGTGGGTTCTATCGGCGTTTATCCAGCCACTCAGCCTGTAGTGTAGAGCTCAAACAGAAACAGTGTCCTCCAATCTACCAAGTATGGTTTGACTTTACAGACGAGAGTAACCTTTTAGGTGTTGTCAGATGAATTAAATAGCTGTGGAAAATTTTAAAATCTCAATTCGCCGGAGCCTATGTATAGTGATATAATTAGTGAATTTTCATCAAGAAAATTTACTAACAGAGAGGTATCGATGGTGAAACTTTCGGAAATTTTCTTCCAATGAGCATGAATTAGGGCCTCTGGAACCCATTTCCATGGCCAGTTAAAATGTTTATATATATATATATATATATATATATATATATATATATATATATATATATATATATATATATATATATATATATATATATATATATATATATATATAGTCACATTTGTCTATGAGAAGTACGTTTGTGGACTTTGTTATTCTGTGGTCAGGTCGGTTATAAAGTGTGTTGGTAAGAGCGAACACTCTGGAATTATATTTCTAAAAGGGACCAGAAGTGTCAGGTGTAGAATAGTCTGGAATCTCTATGGACAGTATAAATAGACGAGCGGTGCGCAGAGTAAGTTAGTTCAGTATTAAGTCGGTGTGGTGTAGAATAGTGATCATAGAGTATTAAGCGAGTTAGCAGTAAGTGTTTGTGTTTAAGAAACGATCATAAAGGTGAATAGTGGAATTTAGTTCTATGGACATTTAATAATAGAGAGAAATATTTTCGTTGATACTGGTGTTGGAAAATAGTTGCTTATAATAAATTAGTAGTTTGAAAAGCTCTGTTTTGTTAGTCGGCAAATCCAGAACCCTGTGGAACGTAACAACTGGTGTCAGAAGCGAGATTTTCAAGCTGCTAGCGGAAATATTTTCCAGAAAATTCGTTGAACAACGTAGAAACTTCTAGAATATCTGGAAGATTAGTGTCAGCAGTGATTCATAACTGGGTGTGTTTTTGAAACAGAATAAACTGTGTACCAGCTTTAAGTACGTCTATGCCTAGGACACGTGGCGCAACAGCCAATATGGACGCCCAGCTATTGGAATTGATTAAAGAAATGAAAGAAGAGGCCAGAAAAAGAGATGAAGAAGTGAAAGAAGAAATGAGAAAAGGAGATGAAGAGGCCAGAATAAGAGATGAAGAAGCCAAAGAAGAAATGAGAAATAGAGATAAAGAAGCCAGAAAAACAGATGAAGAAGCCAGAAAAAGAGACGAAGAAACCAAAGGAGAAAAGGAGATGGATGAGGTGGTGATCAGATCCAGGTATTTGGCGAGATTGACGGCGAGCTGCAAATTGGGACATAGAATGCAAAGCAGAGAGCCATAGTCGCCGCCATATCAGACACGATTATAATTGGCTTAGACATACTTCAAGGTCAGTGCGCTAAACTTGATCTTGGAACTAACATCCTGACTATCGGCGGTGAAGAAATAATGTCGCTTGGCAGTAACCTGGTAGTGCGGAAAATCACCATAGAGGCAAATAGCAACGTCTGCCCTGAAAGTGCAATTCCAGTGAAGAGAGCTGCGAGAGGAAGAGACGACCTAGTTACGCAGCCAGAAACAAGTGGAGAAGAAAGTATGATAGAAGTACAAGACGAAGGGTGCAAAGACCGCGTAAATGTGAAGGCAACCCAGAAAAAGGTCAGTAAACACATTTGTTGGAACAGAGCCGATGTCGACAGGATGAATAGGGCCCGCCGAGATACTTGTGCAAGTAGAAACATCAGAATAACAGGAACTACACGGAAGAACCAGTACCACCTAAGGACTTCGCTTGAAGAAAGCTCCGACATATCGACGAGAAGAAAAACCATCCACTCTGCGGTCGGAATGCATATAGGAGTAGAAAGCGACCGCATGAAGACCCGTTATGACGTGCGAGCTAATTCACTTGGTTTTAAATAAGGAGATCGTGTGTGGTTCTACAATCCAGTACGACGCAAGGGACGGTTACCGAAACTACAGAAATTTCGGGACGCAGCAAGTGCGTTATAGTAGTGAATTTGCATAAGAATTGTACACTATTAGTAAGATATATTATTAAAACTAATTCTTTAAATTTAAATGGACCTTGGAGATCGGTTTTAGAGTCCCAATTAGCGATTATTTGAAAAAATATATATTTTATATGGAGCTAGAAAATTAAAATAATGGATATAATATGTAAGTACTGCAAGTGCCTTTAAAAAATTTGTGTTACAAATTTTACTAAAGTTACAAAAGTTTTTCAGAAAAAAATAATTATTTACAAAGGGAATTTATCTGTCAAATTATAAACATGGCAGGTATTTTTCCTTATTAATTGCTTGGATGGTTTTGTTTTAGTCAACCCATTCATTTTTTGCAAATAATAAACAACAAAAGTCTGGACGCAGCAAGTGCGTTATGGTAATGAATTTTCATAAAAATGTTTTTAATAGCATATATGTGTGTTTTTTTAAAGAAATCATGGATCAAGTTTGGTTACCAGTATAACCAATATAGTAGAAACAAGGTGCCATGTTTAACCAAAATAACTTTGAAACTGTACAACAATTTCCGAAAGTAAATTCAAAGTGTTGCCGAAAAAACCGGTCTATTGGTCAACCTTATAGGTTAATAGCAAATTGAGCTATTCAAATTTGAAGCATTTAAAAATATTCTCTACCATAACGCACTTGCTGAGTCCCGAATTTCTTTTCTTACAAACATGCATTATATTTCGATGGAAAATGCAAAAATGCAATAACATAAGGCGTGTTCGATTAAAAAAAAGAGAATTTGTATCACCAACGACTTATGGGCCACCTGTGATTGTAGATATATTTTTTTAAGATGTAGCTCAAGACACCCTATAATTAATGTACACAATTTTTTTCGTATCTTGTATAATAACTGATATATTGAGCTTTATTGATTTTTTACGAAAATTCGATAAAAATTATCTACCATCAAATGATAAACTCTACATATAGCTAAGACTACTGCCAAAACTTCAGAGAAAGGGTCTATTTGAAATGAATTTTCTGGAAACATTTTAGTAAAATGAAGGACAATGACGGTTGAAGCTAAGACTTCAGGCTTTGTAAAACATTTTTCTTGGGACATTTTCTTTCCATAGCTCGTATTAGTTTTAGGTTCTTTGCCTAAATGTTGCCAATTTTGACGTTTTAAATCGCGACTTTGACGTTTTGAAGAAAACTTCAATTTATTTTTCTTTAAATGCACAAATTGTTTGTCTTTCAACTTACAGAGCTAAATTTTGTTAGGTAATTGACCTATAATGATCTAAACCTGCGAACCAAATTTGGCTGCCCTTACTGTGTGATTTCCGGAGATACAATTTTTTTTTTAGAAAACAACATTTTCCGGGAAAACTTAAGCCGATTTTCCTGGCTAACGAACTTATGCAAGCCACTTGCAAAAGGAAGGTATTCAGCAAATTTAACCAAAATCTGCATATTATTTTTTGAGTTATCGGTGTGATATATATATATATATATATATATATATATATATATATATATATATATATATATATATATATATATATATATATATATATATATATATATATATATATATATATATATATATATATATACATATATATATATATAAATTGTGGCAGAAAATTTTCGTAAAAATATTTCAAATCCGATAGGTCAATAAATTTCCCCTTAAGCCAGAATCTTCAATCTTGAACCATAGTAACACCTATGTAAACGCACGTGGGTACTAAATTAAAGAAAAATAACAAAATGAGCTTCGCGGATAACTACAAATTTGTTCGAAAAAAATGTTTTTATTGTTTATTGTTTGCAAAAACTGCATGGGTTGACTAAAACAAAACCATCCAAGCAATTAATATGGAAAAATACCTGTCATATTTATATATTATATCTACCAAGTTTTAATTTTCTAGCTCCATAGAAAATACAATTTTTTTCAAATAACTGTAGGAAGGCCATTTTTATACGTTCATTTTATTATTATTATTATTATTATTTGGTTAGTACTCACCACCTAAACAGAGTTAGGGTTTCGGTCTTCGGCGGATCCCGGACTGGCATGGAACAACAGCGTCAACCTCGACATGTAAAGAGAGACGATGATTACAACTCATGGTATCTTAAGAATAAACTCTCCCAAAACGCCAAAGAGACAAATATTTTTGTCTAATAAAATTTGGTATTGATATTTCAAACATTTATCCTCCTTCATTCCGCCATCCTGATAAAATATTCTCGTCCTCGAAAATGGTATTTCCTTTTTCCTTGCGTGAAAATGTTGGGATATTGTCAGCGAAATGGAACATCTTAAAACTGGGCACAGAGGAAAAGAAGAGAAAGAGAGGAAAAAAAAACAAAACAGAAGTTTACGACAAATACTGAATTCCATGCCATGTCCGGTTGATCCCACTTCTAAACTGTTGGAAGGCCATTTTTATACGTTCATTTTTTATTATTATTATTTGGTTAGTACTCACCACCTAAACAGAGTTAGGGTTTCGGTCTTCGGCGGATCCCGGACTGGTATGGAACAACAGCGTCAACCTCGACATGTAAAGAGAGACGATGATTACAACTCATGGTATCTTAAGAATAAACTCTCCCAAAACGCCAAAGAGACAAATATTTTTGTCTAATAAAATTTGGTATTGATATTTCAAACATTTATCCTCCTTCATTCCGCCATCCTGATAAAATATTCTCGTCCTCGAAAATGGTATTTCCTTTTTCCTTGCGTGAAAATGTTGGGATATTGTCAGCGAAATGGAACATCTTAAAACTGGGCACAGAGGAAAAGAAGAGAAAGAGAGGAAAAAAAACAAAACAGAAGTTTACGACAAATACTGAATTCCATGCCATGTCCGGTTGATCCCACTTCTAAACTGTTGGAAGGCCATTTTTATACGTTCATTTTTTATTATTATTATTTGGTTAGTACTCACCACCTAAACAGAGTTAGGGTTTCGGTCTTCGGCGGATCCCGGACTGGTATGGAACAACAGCGTCAACCTCGACATGTAAAGAGAGACGATGATTACAACTCATGGTATCTTAAGAATAAACTCTCCCAAAACGCCAAAGAGACAAATATTTTTGTCTAATAAAATTTGGTATTGATATTTCAAACATTTATCCTCCTTCATTCCGCCATCCTGATAAAATATTCTCGTCCTCGAAAATGGTATTTCCTTTTTCCTTGCGTGAAAATGTTGGGATATTGTCAGCGAAATGGAACATCTTAAAACTGGGCACAGAGGAGAAGAAGAGAAAGAGAGGGAAAAAAACAAAACAGAAGTTTACGACAAATACTGAATTCCATGCCATGTCCGGTTGATCCCACTTCTAAACTGTTGGAAGGCCATTTTTATACGTTCATTTTTTATTTATTTATTATTATTTGGTTAGTACTCACCACCTAAACAGAGTTAGCGTTTCGGTCTTCGGCGGATCCCGGACTGGTATGGAACAACAGCGTCAACCTCGACGTGTAAAGAGAGACGATGATTACAACTCATGGTATCTTAAGAATAAACTCTCCCAAAACGCCAAAGAGACAAATATTTTTGTCTAATAAAATTTGGTATTGATATTTCAAACATTTATCCTCCTTCATTCCGCCATCCTGATAAAATATTCTCGTCCTCGAAAATGGTATTTCCTTTTTCCTTGCGTGAAAATGTTGGGATATTGTCAGCGAAATGGAACATCTTAAAACTGGGCACAGAGGAGAAGAAGAGAAAGAGAGGGAAAAAAACAAAACAGAAGTTTACGACAAATACTGAATTCCATGCCATGTCCGGTTGATCCCACTTCTAAACTGTTGGAAGGCCATTTTTATACGTTCATTTTTTATTTATTTATTATTATTTGGTTAGTACTCACCACCTAAACAGAGTTAGCGTTTCGGTCTTCGGCGGATCCCGGACTGGTATGGAACAACAGCGTCAACCTCGACGTGTAAAGAGAGACGATGATTACAACTCATGGTATCTTAAGAATAAACTCTCCCAAAACGCCAAAGAGACAAATATTTTTGTCTAATAAAATTGGTATTGATATTTCAAACATTTATCCTCCTTCATAATCGCTAACTGGGACTTTAAAACCGATCTCCAAGGTCCATTTAAATTTAAAGAATTAGTTTTAATAATATATCTTACTAATAGTGTACAATTCTTATGAAAATTCGCTACTATAACTCACGTGCTGCGTCCCGAACCCTTTTTGACTATAAAAACATTGAATAATATTATGTATACATCTCAGTCAATATTTGCGAATGTTAGCGGATCATGCTCGACCATTTATTCACCCCGTAAGCAACGGAGGCGCATAGAAATAATATCCATAATAAATTATCCATGAACGATACCGGCCTGTATGAAAGGTGTTATTATAAGAATGAGAACTTTGCGCATGAAAGTAGCTATTACGAAATAATGGTTTATCGTGGGCAATTAGTGTAATATCGTGTTCAATCAATGTAAATTTATTCGTACTCTTTGACGAATAATAAATGTGTATGCGCTCGTTATCATTTACTTCAAACGGCCATGTTTCTTATCTTCCTGTACGGTTTTGTTGAACTAACTATAATGAATCGGCAAAATACCTAGAACCCCATATTGGTATGATAGCTGATACTGTTTGCATTTGCAGTGTGGATTATTATATTCCAAGCAGCGTCTGATAACTTACCTAAGTATTGGGACACGTAAAAAGTGTTTTAAAGTGCTGCCCCATTTGATATTTATAAATATTTGGCTTTCCAAATATTTGAACGGTCCTCTCTACGATATGTTAATATATGTTTCTCTTTTAGTTCTGAGCGCAGCAAGTGGGTTTTTAGTAGCGAATTTCCATAAGTTTTGTAACATTTAGCGTAAGTCAAGATCAACTGCCGACCTCCTTTCCTTTGTCACCCATTCTTGGAACAAGTCTATGGAACTACACGGTGAATCCCAGATCGTCGCTCTAGACATTTCCAAAGCATTCGACCAGGTCTGGCACGCAGCGCTGCTTAATAAACTTCCGGCCTATGGCCTACCACCAAAACTCTGTACCTGGACAGCAAATTTCCTCTCCAACCGAAGAATTTCTGTTGTCGTGGATGGCCATTCCTCTAAACTGTATCCAATTAATGCAGGAGTTCCTCAAGGTTCAGCTTTAGCCCCTACTTTTTTTCTTCTCCACATCAATGACCTGCTCTCTAGCACATCCAACCCAGTTCAGTTACGCGGACGACAGCACCCTCCACTCAAATGTACAATATTCTAAACCTGTCTCTTTAGCCCAATTAGATGAGGATCGCAGACGCATGGAGGGTTCTATCTCCGTGGATCTCCAAAAAATATTAGACTGGGGAAGTAGAAATCTTGTACAATTCAACCCCACCAAATCTCAGTCTTGCTTTCTTTCTCATAAGAGATGCACCAGCCCTAGACCCATCACAATGAACAACCAAGTTATTCAAAGTAATGAGTCCTTTTCACTTGTTGGCATTTCTGTGGATCGAAATCTGAATTGGCATCAACATGTCACATCAATTGCAGAAGCGGCTGCTAAGAAATTGGGTTTCCTCTTCCGGGTTCGCAAATACTTTTCACCAACTAATCTCTATACCTTATATACTTCACAAATAAGACCAAACCTCGAATACTGCTCCCACATCTGGGGTGCTGCTGCCGCTTATACACTCGTTATCCTGGACTCCATTCAGAAGAGAGCCATACGTCTCATCGGTGACCCTACCCTCACCCAAAGGCTGCCATCCCTTGCCCACCGACGTGCTGTTGGTGACCTCTCTCTCTCTTTTATAGATATCTGCAAGGGCACTGCTCAGAGGAGCTTTCTGCCATAGTTCCTCCACCTGCTGCCCCCAACAGTTCTACTAGAGGAACAGAGCGAATGCACCCTTTTACTGTCCAGGTCACCAAACATAGAACATCTTGTTATGCCCGCTCTTTTGTCCCGAGGACTTCCAAGTTGTGGAATTCCTTGCCGGCACATGTTTTTCCTTCTCCCCCGAACCTCCAAACCTTCAAGTCCAGAATTAACAAGTTGCCTCTTTCCTCCTTGTCGACACCCACGGTACGATAGTATTTAGGCTGTAAACCCTCGTAGTGTGTTGTTGAAAAAAAAAGTGAACAGAAGTATGCAAAAATGTAAGTCGTTTGAACGAGTCAGTAGACGTATTTGCAGAAGCTGCAATTTTAATACAATTGATAGTGACAAATCCATAAAGTTTTATACATCGATTTAATTACGTATTACATCTGTATCTACATACACAAGCAAAAGCTTATTCGTGCAATACATTGTACTATCAATAAGTGAGGATAGGAACCTGTGATGAGCACTAATAAGTACAGTTTGGAGAATCCAATTCATCACAATACAGTTTTTAGACCTGACCATCGTTTCGCTAACAATGTTAGCGTCATCAGAGGGATACATAAACTAAGCGAATACAAACGAGAACTACTGCTTATATGTTAGTTGTCAAGCAGTTGCGAAAGCGGCCTCTACACAGTTATGCAGACATACCCTCACTGTTGAATCTTAAATCCCTGTAATTAAAATTGCATACCTGCTTTTGTAAAACTGTGTGTCGTTATAAAATATTCCTTCTAAGGACACACTAATTATCAAGATAACAGTTCGAACAATGGACTTCACAGAACGGGACGAAACATTTTTGTTCAATTTTCTAACTATACTTTCGTAGGCCTCTAACTGTGGCGACTGCCTGACATTTTTGATTCACTTGAGATTTTCTTTATCTACATGATAATTATTATCTTGAATATGCTGAGCAATACATGTTTTATCAATAGTGCCATATCTCAGTTACGCTAAATGTTATTTAAATCTAATTTGAATAGTTCTTTTAGTTTGCCAACATATTTAAGTTCACAATGCTTACAACCCATTTCATAGATTCCCGACACTTAAATTTTTTGTAAAGAAATGAAATTTCACCTCCCAAAATGCTCATTTTAAAGCCCGTGTCAGACTCATAATGGTCTGATTGGTCCAGGTTTCGTCTTAAAATTATAAATCTGAATAACTGCAGAGTCCCTGCAATACCGTCATCAGTCATTCTAATATTTAAATTAAAATGGCCACCCTCAGCTGTCAGATGAGCGACTTATCATAGGAACACGTTCCACGTGTCATTATGAGTCTTGGCAGTTGGTTTTATGGAACGTGTTCCTGTGATTAGTCGCAGTTCCTGTGATTATTCACAGTTCCTGTGATTAGTCACAGTTCCTGTGATTAGTCACAGTTCCTGTGATTAGTCACAGTTCCTGTGATTAGTCACAGTTCCTGTGATTAGTCACAGTTCCTGTGATTAGTCACAGTTCCTGTGATTAGTCGCAGTTCCTGTGATTATTCACAGTTCCTGTGATTAGTCACACTTCCTGTGATTAGTCACACTTCCTGTGATTAGTCGCAAAACCTTCAGTGACACAAGGAAGGGAGCAAAACCGCTCGCCGCTAGCGCCATCTTCTGTCGCAAGCGCAAACGATGCGTATTTTGTGACTGTATAACCCCAAGTTTGAAATTCAAATTTGTGTTTGTGTTTTTTATTTCTTTAACGTCGGCCGATTTCCGCGACTGTGGCCAATCACCGACGCCAGGGAGCAGTTTCACCTCACTATCCTGGAAATTTTGCCGAACTCCTGCCGTTCTGTAAGGAGGGTAGGGATCTTTAACGTGCCCAACATCGCATGGACCCCGGATCGACGACGTTACTCCACCTCCGAAGGGCGGAACGTGCAGACATTCAACTTGCTCAAATACAATGCCACAACCTCGGTTGATGTTAATTGTGCAGTATGTACTGAAAAAGTGAAAGAAGAACCCTGGGATCGAACGTACCCTTCGGTTCAGAGGCACACGTTCTTACTACTGAACCACCGAGGCTCTGAAATTCAAATTTATAGACTCACTTATTGCAATATTTGTTAATTTTTTTCTGTGATATTAAACAAATTGAAAGAAAAATAACTGGTGTGTCAGACTCATATTCATACAAACTTTCGAAATACGCAATAAAACGAATTGTGTTACCACTCCATTGTTAAATTTCGTAAAAATAAATTGAGGAGTGTCACAGACTTTCGAGAAGAAAGTTCGCAGTTTCCAATGGAGAAACCTATCTTTCAGAACTGGCAAACGGACTTAGCCTCCCGAAATAATTTTCCAGCTAATGAAAAAAACCGAAAGTCTCTAGGTGGCGTAAAAGATTTGCAAACCAGGTTGTACATTTCTAAAAATATAAATATTGTTTTCTCATTTCCATAGTTTTCCAGAAATTAAAAAAAATGCACGTTTAAAAGTACCCACATAAATATAATTAACAGTTAATCAACATTGCTAACAATGACAAAGTAACTCATAAGAGATGCTCAAACTGGTGATGATTTTCTGTTTGGCAAACGTCATATCTTCTAATGAGCTCCACAGCGCATGCATCTCTAATAACTTGCGGCGAAACTTTCCTGCAGGCACGAGTACTTTTGTTTCTCAAATCCTCTAAATTTCTTGGCTGAACAAAACAGACCACATCTTTTACATAACCCCATAAAAATAATGGTGGTGTGTTGTGGTGTCTTTAGAAAAAAATTCAAAAACATGCTTAGAACCTCTTCTGTACGACCAAACTACAAGAAAATGTTCTTGCAAACAGCCCACAAGAATGTTACCGGACCGGGAGTGAATAGAGGTTCTGGGCGCAGAAGAAGATAAAATGGAATTGTGAGTGGAAAGTGCGAAAGAAACAGCTTAGTTGGACCTCTATAAGCTGCTTTTATCTCATTTTGCAGCTATACCTCCTGTTTACCGCTCGCAGAACCGCTATATTCACCGCAGGTCCCGCAACTTTCTTCGGGATTGTTCCCAAGAAATTTTTCTTGTTTACATTGTTCTTGTTTATGCATTGATAATAATTGTAGGCATGCAGAAGGGGAAGGAGAACCCCCGCGACGAAGGAGGGAACCAAGATTTTCAATTTATGTTTAAATTGTTCTCATTTCATTGTTTTTTAAATATTTTACCAAAAATTATTTTGAGGTTGCCTTGTTTGTCAGTCTTACATAGTAAGCTGCAATATTTTATCATTTTCATAGAGTATGGATACAGCAACGGTAAATAAGTGTTGAAAAGGGTGTGGGTGCAGCAAGCATGTTATGGTAGAGAATTTTCGAAAACATATTTCAAATCGTTACCTCAATAAATTTCCCATTAAGCTAGAATCTTCAATCTTGAACCATAGTAAAACCTATGTCAACGCAGCGTGGGTACTAAACTAAAGAAAAATAACAGAATGAGCTTCGCGGATAACTACAAATTTGTTTTAAAAAACCTTTTTTGTTGTTTATGGTTTGCAAAAACTAGTTCGATTGGGTTGACTAAAAGAAAACCATCCAAGCAATTAATAAGGAAAAATACCTGCCATATTTATAATTTGACAGGTGCATTCTGTTTGTAAATAATTAATTTTTTTTTGAAAAACTTTTGTAACTTTAATAAAATGTTGTAACACAATTTTTTAAAGAGACTTGGAGTACTTACATATTATATCTACCAATTTTTTCTAGCTTCATAGAAAATACATTTTTTTTTCAAATAATCGCTAACTGGGACTTTAAAACCGATCTCTAAGGTCCATTTAAATTTAAATAATTAGTTTTAATAATATATCTTACTAATAGTGTACAATTCTTATGAGAATTAACTGCTATAACGCAGTTGCTGCGCCCCGAACTTCTTTTGGGGATTTTCTCGAAAAATATGGAATGAGAAAAAAATGTTTGAGAATGAAATAAGGAATCCAAATCTTGAATAAAATACAGGCTGTTCCGTTAAAAAAAAATTAGTTTATATCAAAATGTACATCCATCCTGTATATCTAAGTAAAGTCCTAACGAACGTAGTTTTTTAACCAACAAATTTTGGTCTAAAACTTTTTCTTCTAGCATGTACGGGGTTTGTGATATGTAGCGTCTAAATATGTCGGAAATACCCTATACATACATATATATATATATATATATAGATATATATATATATATATATATATATATATATATATATATATATATATATATATATATACATATATATATATATACATATATATATATATATATATATATATATATGTGTGTGTATGCTGCCCTCCTAACGAGGAACGTTCTATCTGCAAAATTCTCATTTCGAGATATTTGACTTTAGGGATTTTTTATTGTGCCATCCTGGTTTTTCGTCTAAATGATTTGAAATTTCACATAGTATATTGTATGATATTACTACACTTACTTATATGAACAGAAGTTCTTAAAATCTTATGAATTTGATTTTATAGCAGATAGGACTTTTTTGCTTAGTAAATTACATAGATTTCATAAAGAATATAATATTATAAATACCTATGTATATTATTTATTATAATACAAGTAGTAGATAATAATAGGGATATTTACATAGTCAAATAATTAAACCTTGATTTATATTTTATTATTCAAAATGTTTAATAAACAAATAAACTCATAATGGAAACTAACTAACACATGTTCACAAATCCTCGTCAACTTCAGGTATGTTAGAATTTGTAGGTAAATTTACCCCGAACTGTAGCCTACTTGCTGGCAGTATTGGTTTAAGTTTGGTCACAAGACCAGCCTTTCGCTCTTCAGACACACCTCTACAGTTTACTCTAGACTTTGGTTTTTCCATATTCCCTTTAGAAGCCTTGGCTGCCAAAAAAATTAAGGGAAATGAAATCACTGCTGAAATTTGGTTTATATTTTAGAAAATAACTCCCCCTTTGAAAATCTACTGCAATCATATCTTTCAAATATGGTCGGGGTTGTGTTCTTTGTACTTTATACATTGAAGTAGAGTCTATCCAATCATAAAATTGATTGATATTCATATCAATTATATTAACGTTCGAGCTATTAGCTTTTTGACGGCATCTTTGAAGTCTTCATAGTCGTACACCTTTCCCTTTTTCTTCAATGACACCTCCACTTGATGGTGGAAAGAATCAGCTGACATGAAAGTGTGTCCGCTTTCTAAATACTTGATGTGAAGATTGTTTAAAGCAACTTCAGGTGAATTTACAATATATATAAAAAAAACTCCAATTCTTATTCTGAACTACACAGTTATCCAGCCAGATTGTTATCTCGGTTTCATCTCTATTAAATGAAAAGAATGCATAATAACTTGATATTAGATCTTCCTTTGACCTTCCTGCAACACCTTCATGCCACAGAACTGCCAGAGCTTTATTCTTTTTATTTTGTTTCCCTAATGGTACAAAGTTCTTATTAAAAACTATGATTCGTTTGGTAAAAATTATCTCCTTGAACATATCGATCCTGGGTATCATTATGATCTGCAAAATTAATATTTAAATACATTGAGTACCAAATTACAAATAAACTATGGAAATGTATAAAGTATTATTTATTGTTACCTTTTCCAAATCGGCAGAAAAGAAGGTGCCATTGCTTTCTTTTTCACATCTAGAAACATCATTCTGGTATTTTTTGCGAGCATCTACATATTTTGTATGATGATCTTGCCACAAACGTCACTTTTCGCAGTCAAAATTTTCACCATTCTTGTTATGTGCGGTATCTTTGACATGTTGGTCGAAAACTTCACTTCCAACATTCTTCATGTCCTAATTTGCTGAAGGAAATATTAAGATCATGCTATACTACCTTTCTATAAAAATCGTATGACATTTTTACTGATGGATGTTTTGCCTTAAAATCGGAGTACATCAAAGTGATATTAAGATCTGAAGGTAGGTATTGTCTCTCGGGAGCATGTTCTCTCCGATAATGAGAAACAGAAGGTTTGAAAGTTTTTATATGATCTATAACTACTTGTTTATCAATTTTATGTGGGTTTGGTTGACATCCTCTTCGATCTAGTTTTAATAGGTGCAATTAAACTCCTATTCGCATTACGAACAGTCTTAATGATCCTGTCATTGTTATTATCATATCCCAGTGTGGACAAAAGGAAACGTTTACATACTTGGGCCTCCGAGGAGTCTTCTGTAGTTAAATGATAAGTATAAGATTTCTTCCTTTTAGGATTTGGCCCAGCAGTTCTTCTTTTTATTTCAAACGACTTGATGGAATTGAACAAAAACAACTTTTTGTGCTGCTCGTCCAACTGCCAGAATTGCTTGTTTATGTCATGTCGCCGATTTTTGTTAATTTTAAACTTGCATTTTAATTTACATCTTTCAGTGCAAGAAGTTTTTACTGCATGTTTGTCTTTTCGAGAATCTAACTTTTTTTTTCTAGCCGCTGGTGAAATATCGTAATATTTTCTTTTACGCAACGTCCCCTTTTTTGTGTACATACGTTTTTCTTCACCTTCTATAAATTTGTGAACATTTTTCAGAAGTTCTTCTAAAATATTTGTGATAAAAGGTAGGATCTTATTATTGTCGTCACCCTCGAAGTCATACAAATTATGTAAAACTCTGTTTGGAATAATTTTGGATGGTTCAGCAGGTAATAATGAAGTTCCTGTTTTATCTGGTAATGATGAATCTGATTCATATTCGGTAATAAAGTCGGGATCTAAATCGGTATTTTTTCTTTTTTTTTTCAATTTTTTTTTTTTTTTTCAATTTTTTTTTTTTTTTTTGCAATATTTTCTCTTAATTTTTTATTCAGAGATAAACTGACCAAATGTTTATCCCTGTTGTTCATCATACTTAAGCAAGTACGTTGTACTAGGTTTGTATATGAAGTAGTAGTGGGTTGTAACTGAAATGAATTGTATTATGTCAAAACTAGCAAAGAAATTAATAATTACCTAACCTAGATAAGTGAAACTACTCTTAATAAATCTGTTTAATTTTTATTAATTATCTTAATAATCTGTTCAAATTTGTTCTCAATATATCAGTTACAAATACTTAATTAAAACTTACCTATTTGTAAACAATGTAACTCCTTTAAAACACCAACAAATTTATTTAATTAATTCCACCTGATAAAATAAAAGGATAAAATGCTCAAGTTACTAAAATGAAGAGGCGGGAAAGAGAACTGTCAGATTGTTAGGTTAGGACTTATAATAAAATGTTACCTCGTAGAAAGTTTGTATCACTAAGGAAGAAAGTCCCAACTACATGCATTTTAGTAGATTAGACCATCTCATTTAGTAACTTGTCGATAGAACTTTTAGCTTAGTAAATATAGCTAGCATACAAGATATATCATCTACTAAGTTAAAATGTCCCAACTATATGATTCAAGGTAGATGGGACATTCTTATGTATAAAACTAGATAGGACCTTCTTACTTAGTGCACGATATGATACGTGCAGTTAGGACAAACTTAATAACGATTTTTGACGCACTTCTGTTGTAGATAGGGCGTTCTTGCTTAGTACAAAAGTAAAATTCATACCAAAGAATGTAAAGATGATGTAATCTGAAAATTGCAATTTTTGTAGATAGGACGTTCTTCGTTAGGAGGGCAGTATGTATGCCCTTCTGTTTTTCGGAATGGTAGGCGAGGTTTATTAAGGTCCAGCCTGTAGATTATCGGTGCATTATTTCGCAGCTAGGTTTGGCCGGTATAACATTCGATAAAACCAGTGATAACGAGGTATATTTACCCGCTCCGTATATCTTATCGCAACCAGATCGTTGCATAATGCGTATCTGCGTTGCTGAATTGGTGGTCATTTCTGTGAATAATTCGTGTCGTATTTCTATGCAGATGAAACAATCACATATTTATTATAATAACACATAGATTATTGGTTGCACGTGACGCGTACAAGGACAGTTTGCATGGAATATGAATCTGAAACCAATTAAATTCCTAATTTTAACAAGGTTTTGATTACCGTTTCATTTACAGGTTGCCGGAAAGGTAGACTTGATCGATGTTTTGATCTTTTTTTTTACTGTTAATCATGCTTTAAGATAAAACACTTTTATTGTGTCATGTTCTGTTACAGTGGACCAAATTGCAGAAGAATAAAAAACTCTGGACGCAGCAAGTGCGTTATGGAAGTGAATTTTCATAAAAATGTTTTTAATTACAAATATATCGCTCTAATGCGCACAGGCACCAATTTGGTTACCGGTATAGCCTATATAGTAGGAACAATGTACCATATTTTATCAAAATAATTATTTGAAAATGTAGAAACATTTTCCGAAAATAAACTTTAAATGTTTCCAAGAAAACTGGTCTCCTAGCCATTGAGCCTTAGATTAATAGCAAATTGAGTTATTGAAATTTGAAACATTTAATGAAAATTCGCAAAAAAAACGCCCTTGCTGCGTTCATACAAAAAATTTCCGAAAATCAAGTTAAATGTTGGTTTCCTAACCAACAAAACTTACGTTAATAGCAAATTGAGTTATTGAAATTTGAAGGATTTAATGAAAATTTGCTACCAAAACGCATTTACTGCGTCCAGATTTTTTCTTACAAAGATGCATCATATTTTGATAAAAAAATGCTAAAATGCAGTAACGAATTTTTTCTACGAAAATTAGCTAAAAATTATAGACCGTTAAACCATAAACTTCACTAAACCTACAGCGAAAGCATCAACTTAACTAAACCGACAGCCAAAGCATCGGAGAAAGGGTCTACTTGAAAGGAATTTTCTGTAAATATTTTAGTAAAATGAAGGGCAATGACGGTTGAATCTGAAACTTAAGGGTTCGCAGAACACTCTACTTGTATCATTGTCTTTTCACAATCCGTTTTTGTTTCACGTTCTTTGCGTAAACATTGCCAATTTTGACGTTTTAAATTGCGAGTTTGACGTTTTGAGGAAAACTCCAAAATTTGTTTCTTTAGCTGCCCGTAACTTTTTGGTCCTTAAACTTAGAGACGTAAGTTTTGGTACATGGTTCACTCTTTATAACACAAATAGGCGTACCAAATTTGGTTGCCCTCACTTAGTTATTTCCGGAGATATAATTTTTCTTAAAAAGAAAACACAAAATTTTCCGGGAAAACCTTGTCCGATTTTCCTGGCTAACGAACACATCCAAGCCACTTGCAAAAGGAAGGTACTCATCAAATTTGATTAAAATCGGTCTATTATTTTTTGAGTTATCGGTATATATATATATATATATATATATATATATATATATATATATATATATATATATATATATATATATATATATATATATATATATATATATATATATATATATATATATATATATATATGAACACGGATCTCCCCATTAGTGAAATTTTTTAAAGAAAATTCCCTAAAAACAAAATTTGAATCACCAACTACTTATGGGCCACCCTGTAATTGTAGAAATATTTTTTAAGGTGTAGCTGAAGACACCCTATAATTAATGTATACAATTTTTTTCCGTATCTTGCATAATAACGGATATATTGGGCTTTACAGATTTTTTACGAACATTCGACAAAAATGATACACCATTAACCGATAAACTCTATAGCCAACACTACTGCCAAAGTATCAGAGAAAGGGTCTATTTGAAATGAATTTTCTGGGAATATTTTAGTTAAATGAAGGACAATGACGATTGAAACTAAGACTTCAGGCTTTGTAAAATATTCGTCTTGAGACATTTTCCTTCCATAGCTCATATTATTTTCAGGTTCATTGCCTAAATATTACCAATTTTGACGTTTTGAGGAAAATCCAAATTTATTTTTCTTTAAATGCATGTAACTTTTTTGTCCTTTAACCTACAGAGCTAAATTTTGGTAGATAACTTACTTCTAACGATGTAAACGCGCGTATGAAATTTTGTTTCCCTTGCTTTGTTAATTCCGGAGATATAAATTTTTTTCGATTTTTTTCGAAAGAAAACACAAAATTTTCCGGGAAAACCTCGGAGGATTTTCCTGAGTAACGAACTTATCCAAGCCACTCGCGAAAGGAAGGTACTCACCTAATTTTATCAAAATCGGTCCATTATTAGTGAATTTTCTTAAAAAAATTCACTAATGAGGAGATCTCGACTTTTGAATTTTGAAAAAATTTCTTCAAATGAGCGCTAATTAGGCCCCCCAGAACACATATCCGGGGTCAGTTTGAATTTTTATATGTTTATATATATATATATATATATATATATATATATATATATATATATATATATATATATATATATATATATTTATATATATATGTATCACACCGATAACTCAAAAAATAATGGGCCGATTTTGATTAAATTTGGTAAATAAATTCCTTTTGCAAATGGCTTGGATAAGTTTGTTAGCCAGGAAAATCTGCCCAGGTTTTCCCGGAAAATTTTGTGTTTTCTTTCGAAAAAAATTTATATCTCCCGAATTAACAAAGTAAGGGCAACCAAATTTGGCACGCGGGTTTATGTCCTTATATGTAAGTTACCTACCAAAATTTAGCTCTATATGTCAAAAGACAAAAAAGTTATAGGCATTTAAAGAAAAATAAATTGGGGTTTTCCTCAAAACGTCAAAGTTGCGACTTAAAACGTCAAAATCGGCAACATTTTGGCAAATAACTTCAAACTAATACGGGCTATGGAAATCAAATGTCTCAAGAAGGATGTTTTACAAACACTGAAGTCTTAGTTTCAACCGTCATTGTCCTTCATTTTACTAAAATGTTTCCAGAAAATTCATTTGAAATGGACGCTTTCCCTGATGCTTGGCAGTAGCCTTAGCTATAGAGTTTATCGTTTAATGGTATATAATTTTTGTCGAATTTTCGTAAAAAATCAATAAAGCTCAATATATCCGTTATTATACAAGATTTGAAAAAAATTTGTATATATTAATTATAGGGTGTCTTGAGCTACATCGTAAAAAAATATTTCTACAATCACAGGATGGCCCATAAGTCATTGGTGATACAAATTTTCTTTTTTTTTTTTTTAATCAAACACGCCTTATGTTATTCCATTTTCCATCGAAATATAATGCATGTTTGTAAGAAAAGAAATTCTGGATGCAGCAAGTGCGTTATGGTAGCGAACTTTGATCAAATGCTTCATATTTGAATAGCCCAATTTGCTATTAACCTATAAGGTTGACCAAGAAACGAGTTTTTCGGGAACACTTTAAGTCTACTTTTGGAAATCTTGGTACATTTTCACACAATAAAGTTATTTTTATGAAACATGGCACATTGCTTTTACTATATAGGTTATACTGGTAACCAAAATTGATGCCTGCTTTCTTAAAAAGAAAACACACATATTTGCAATAAAAACATTTTTATGAAAATTCACTACCATAACGCACTTGCTGCGTCCAGAGTTTTTTTTTTAGTTATAGGTGTGACACATAAATATATATATTTATGTGTCACACCTATAACTAAAAAAATAATAAACCGATTTTGATAAAACTTGGTGAGTACCTTCCTTTCACAAGTGGCTTGGATAAGTTCGTTAGTCAGGAAAATCCGCCGAGGTTTTCCCGGAAAATTTTGTGTTTTCTTTCGAAAAAAATCGAAAAAATTTATTTCTCCGGAATTAACAAAGTAAGGGCAACCAAATTTCACACGCGGGTTTATATCATTATAGGCAAGTTAGCTCCGTAGGTTAAATAACAAAAAAGTTACAGGCATTCAAAGAAAAATAAATTTGGGTTTTCCTCAAGACGTCAAAATCGCGATTTTAAACGTCAAAATTGGTAATATTTAGGCAATGAACCTGACACTAATATGAGCTATGGAAGGAAAATGTCTCAAGAATAATGTTTTACAAAGCCTGAAGTCTTAGTTTCAATCGTCATTGTCCTTAATTTTACTAAAATATTCCCAGAAAATTCATTTCAAATACACCCTTTCTCTGATGTTTTGGCTGTCGGTTTAGTTAAGTTGATGCTTTCGCTGTAGGTTTAGTGAAGTTTATGGTTTAACGGTCTATAATTTTTAGCTAATTTTCGTTCGTTACTGCATTTTAGCATATTTTATCGAAATATGATGCATGTTTGTAAGAAAAAATCTGGACACAGTAAGTGCGTTTTGGTAGCAAATTTTCATTAAATTCTCCAAATTTCAGTAACTCATTTGCTATTAACGTAAGTTTTGTTGGTTAGGAAACCAACATTTAACTGTATTTTCGGAGAATTTTTGTATGAACGCAGCAAGGGCGTTTTGGTTGCGAATTTTCATTAAATGTTTCAAATTTCAATAACTCAATTTGCTATTAACCTAAGGTTCATTGGCTAGGAGACCAGATTTCTCAGAAACATTTAAAGTTTATTTTCCGAAAAGTTTTGTACATTTTCAAATAATTATTTTGATAAAATATAATACACTGTTTCTACTATATAGGTTATACCGGTAACCAAATTGATGCCTGCTCGCATTAGAGCGATATATTTGTAATTAAAAACATTTTTATGAAAATTCACTAATATTTAGTTTTTTAGTCGATTTTTATGGGACAAAATCTACTATTTATAAGATCACGACATAAAGACTTTTAGTTATACAGGCAGTCCGTTAACGTGGGATTCTTTTAGCGAATTTTCATATAAATTCTCTTGGTATCTGGAAAACCGTATATCTTAGAATTTTGGGGAAACAATTTTTCTATAAAGTGGCCACGAAAAAAGCCTGAAAATTATTTACAGGGTTGTAGGTCGACCGCCAAAGGGCGTAACTGAAAACCAAAAGTAAAAAAACCGATTTTCACACATCGGCTCGAAGTAGTGACTTTTTGAGCACGCAAACCGTCGATTTGATGTGTCATCCGCCGTGTGGTCCTGACTTCTGACCCAATGACTTCTTTTTATTCCCGAACACCAAAAATAAATTGCGATGTCAACGTTTTTCGACAAAATGCATGTTTTGGAGACACCTCCACCGGAGTGGAAGACGTGCTTTGAAAATTGTTCACACGCATTGCAATAGTGTATTGATTTACATGGAGAATATTTTGAAAACCTAAGCCATTTTCGATTATATATATTTGTTTTTATTGTCTAATCCCAAAATATAAAAGACAACCCTCGTATGCAACCTAATCTCTTTTACATGCAAGGGACGTCGCTAGGCAAATAAAAACCTTCTAGGAAGATTTTAGGAACCTGTGCAGAGTAAACGGAAATATAGGGTGGCGCATTGAAAACGAAACAGACCGATTTGCGCCCAGAGAGTTTTTTTTTTAAAGAAACGATGAAACACGTCAATTTTAATATTGAGGGGGACATGTTTTGACATAAAACTCAACTTTGTCACATCAACCCCTTAAGGGTGGTGATAACAACCCTTCTATTTTTAATAGGTAACATCATTTGAAAGCTCTTTATTTTCTGAATTCAGCACACTAATTTTTTTGGAAGTTTTATAAACTCGTTAAAAAAGTATTCGCAGTTGAAGATGCAAAAACGCATTTCACTCATTCCGATAAGAAATGTGCTGATAGTCAATGTTTTGTTGGTTTGTAAACAAAAAATTGACTATCAGAACATTTCTTATCGGAATGAGAGAAATGCGGTTTATTATTTCAGTTTATCGGTCGGTTTGATACTTGATAGTACTACCGAAAATTAATTTCCCAATGGTGTATTCTGTAGAAGAGAGTTGAAATAATTACCCCTTTTTTTTCAAAAACGATGACTGTGCCAACCGTACCGCAAATTTGTTTAATGAACGACATCCGAACAGACATGTTAACAGAAAATACATTTTGGAGTTGGTTGCAAAGTTTCGACAAAGTGGTTCAGTAGCCAACAGAAAACTGGATCCTGAACGTGAATTTCCGGTTAGAAATGAGACTACTGAGATTGAAGTTTTAGGACAAATTGCTGCAGACCCAACTTTGAGCACGAGAAAATTGGCCACTGTTTCAAACATCAAAAGAAGAACTATTCAGCGAATATTGAAGCATCATTAATTTCACCCGTATAAAATTCATCTTGTACAACAACAGAATGAAGATGATTTTGATCGGGAGCTGGAGTTTTCTGAAGTTATGACTGCACGAATAGCTGATAACGGGAACTTTCTGTTCAATATCTGTTTTTCAGACGAGTGTACGTTTTTTATTAAACTCTACAGTCAATCGTCATAATTGTCGTTATTGGGCAGATAGTAATCCAAGAAATTTTCACGAAGTCAACATTCAAACTCCACAGAAATTGAATGTCTGGACTCGCATTTTTTGGAGGCCGTTTAATCGGACCAATTTTTCTTGATGGCAATTTGAGTGGCGAAACGTATTTGGAGTTACTAGAAGATATCGTTTACCCTCTACTAATTGACATTGTTGAAAATGATGATCGCTATCAAGAAAATCAATTAGTGTTTCAACAAGATGGAGCTCCTCCGCATTTTTCACAGCGTGTTAGGGAGTTTTTGAACAGATAGTTTCCAGAGCAATGGATTGGGCGTAGAGGTGCTATTGAGTGGCCCCCTAGATCAACGGATTTAACTCCTTTAGACTTCTTTCTATGGGGCCATTTAAAGAGTAGATTTTCGCAACAGAACCGGAGTCTCTGGAAGAATTACGACGACGCATTGTTGAAGAATGCCGTCCAATAACTCCACAAATGCTCCAGAATGTCAGAGCTCGTTTTGAACAAAATTTGTACTTTTGTATGGAAGCTGGTGGTCAACAATTTGAGCACTTACTTATCTGAATAAACATTTTTGAACGTTTGGTTTTGTTTTTAGTTTTTTTTTTCTCGAAAAATTGACTAATTAGTGCATTTCTTATCACAATGAATGAAATACGTTCTTGCAACTCCAAGTGTGAATAATTTTTAAACGAGTTGATAAAACTTCCAAAAAAATTTGTGTGCTGAATTCAGAAAAGAAAGAGCTTTCAAATGATGTAACACTCTACCCATGTTCCCTATTTAAAATATAAGGATTGTTATCACCACCCTTAAGGGGTTCATGTGACAAAGTTGAGTTTTATGTCAAAACATGTCCCCCTCAATATTAAAATTGACGTGTTTCAGCGTTTCTTAAAAAAAAAGTTCTCTGGGCGCAAATCGGTCTGTTTCGTTTTCAATGCGCCACCTGTATTGTTTATTGATGTTTCAACTTACTCAAAAATTAACGGCTTTGTTTACAAACTGTACTTAACCGATATTTTATTGCAGAGTTATTAGTTTGGATAACCAAGAATAGAAAAAACGCCTCGCCTTTAAAATTACAAGTAAGGTACACACACAAGCGTGACATCAATAATAGAAGGATGGATATACCGACGATTTAATTAACATTTCCTAATTTTGGGTAGGATAAATACGCTAATAAATTACAAGTTTATTTATATCGTGTATCAGAAGCGTTGTTATACAAGTTATTACGAAACATGTTCCTAATTTCAAACAATTCAACCTTGAAGAAGAGCGGTGCTGAACAGTACGAGAACCCATGGACCATCGAACATAGAACTCTGATAGGTTTTTAACGATCATACACATTTGAGTATGAATTGTAGGTAATGGTAATAATTGACCGCTTGTTGAATTCGATTTTAAATGCCAAATTTTGCATGAAATTACTTAGCCGGCGATATAAGATTGTTACAGTTTAATAGGTTCTGTGGGCTCGATTATAGGTAATATGTTGTGTAAAATTGAAACGGGTAGTGTATGTTTATACATTTCAAATAAAGCCAGAAACCACTGTAATAATTTTGATAACATTGCACATGGATATGAAGGATTAAAAAATTAATTTACTTGAACCGAAGTTCAAAGCGTTTTTTTTTATTAACCCTCAACTGGAGTGGTAAAATATTTTTGCTTCAACTGCGTGGGGAGCCAGGCTGACCCCAGATTTTTTCTCGAGTTTTTATTATCTTTTCAAGGTATAACATTATTTTATTATTCCTGCAATATTTATGGCAAATACAAACTTGTAGACTTTAAATTTTATATTTGTTGCTTACGTTCGCAATATAGACCATCTAAACATAATATGTGATTTTAGTGAATTTTCTTAAAAAAAATTCACTAATGAGGAGATCCCGACTTTTGAATTTTGAAAAAATTTCTTCAAATGAGCGCTAATTAGGCCCCCCAGAAAACATATCCGGGGTCAGTTTCAATTTTTATATGTTTATATATATATATATATATATATATATATATATATATATATATATATATATATATATATATATATATATATATATATATATATATATATGTATATATATATGTATATGTATCACACCGATAACTCAAAAAATAATGGGCCGATTTTGATTAAATTTGGTAAAAAAATTCCTTTTGCAAATGGCTTGGATAAGTTCGTTAGCCAGGAAAGTCTGCCCCGGTTTTCCCGGAAAATTTTGTGTTTTCTTTCGAAAAAAAATTATATCTCCGGAATTAACAAAGTAAGGGCAACCAAATTAAGTGCGCAGGTTTATATCCTTATGAGTAAGTTACCTACCAAAATTTAGCTATGTGGCTCAAAAGACAAAAAATTTATAAGCATTTAAAGAAAAATAAATTGGGGTTTTCCTCAAAACGTCAAAGTTGGGATTTAAAATGTCAAAATTGGCAACATTTAGGCAAGTAACTTGAATCTAATATGGGCTATAGAAATAAAAAGTCTCAAGAAGGATGTTGTACAAACCCTAGTCTTTTTTTTCCCTCGGCTCGTCCGCGGCCTTGCCGCCCCGATAGCACCTCAACCCTTGGTTGATTGTGCATACCCTTAGTCTTACTCCACCCATTCCAAGATCACTGTGCCTGGAACTAGTCTGCACAGCGATTGGTAGGGTGAAGTTTTATATTGCTCTGTCTCCGGTCTAGAGTGACCGTAGATCAGTTGTCTTTTCCGGTCCAGAGCTATACACTCACACAAGATGTGCTGGGCTGATTCCTCCCCCTCGCCGCAGAGTCTGCATGCGAGGTCCCCTTCGAACCGCCCCATTTTATGCAGGTGTTTCTTGACGGCCATGTGTCCCGTCAAGAGACCTGTTGTGTTTCTGAGCTGTCCTCTGCTAAGGTTTAGCAGCTCCACAGCTCTCTTTGAACTGGGTCCGTCAAACCCTAAAGTCTTAGTTTCAACCGTCATTGTCCTTCATTTTACTAAAATATTTGCAGAAAATTCATTTCAAATAGACCCTTTCTCTGATGCTAGGCAGTAGCCTTAGCTATAGAGTTTATCGTTTAATGGTATATAATTTTTGTCGAATTTTCGTAAAAAGTCAATAAAGCCCAATATATCCGTTATTATATAAGATATGAAAAAAGATTGTATATATTAATTATAGGGTGTCTTGAGCTACATCTTAAAATAATATTTCTACAATCACAGGGTGGCCCATAAGTCGTTGGTGATACAAATTATTTTTTTTATATATTTTTATATATATATATATATATATTTTTTAGTCAAACACGCCTTATGTTATTGCATTTTTGCATTTTCCATCGAAATATAATGCATGTTTGTAAGAAAAGAAATTCTGGACGCAGCAAGTGCGTTATGGTAGCGAATTTTGATCAAATGTTTCATATTTGAACAGCTCAATTTGCTATTAACCTATAAGGTTGACCAAGAAACGTGTTTTTTCGGGAACACTTTAAGTTTACTTTTGGAAATTTTTGTACATTTTCACACAATAAAGTTATTTTGATGAAACATGCCACATTGTTTTTACTATATAGGTTATACTGGTAACCAAATTTGATGCCTGCTTTCTTAAAAAAAACACACATATTTGTTATTAAAAACATTTTTATGAAAATTCACTACTATAACGCACTTGCTGCGTCCAGAATTTTTAAATTATTTTACACAATCGAAAATAAAATGCAAAAATAACTCGGATAAATTTAATAGAAACTTTTTTATCTACTTTTAAGGGATAAACAACCAGAAAATAACAAAATACAAACTAAAATACAAATTCTTCATAAAAATACAAACGGTAAACTATAATGATTTTTTAAATATTGGTAAGCAGGTGCTCTACAGTCGGCACACATTGGTCTAGTACATTTCTTGCATGACATTTTTGTTTTTTATGATTTCTTCTTTCACAGATATCACATCCTTTTCGTTTTTGCTGTGGACATTGACTTCCTCCCTCTGTTCCATAGGTAAAGGCATATCGAGCACTCTGCTTACTTAAACTGAGCTCCCAGGGAATGCGCGAATTGCACGGTCTTGTGTTCAGGTATGACTCAGGAAGTTGCATTGCAAGAATTTTGCAAAAGAATTTTCTGGCAATCGTTTGGTTGTTCTTATAGCACCCGTGTAAAATATAGGCATTGATACCGGCAACAATAAGTAATGCGAAAAAATAGCCATGGGCCACTGTCTTGTTCACCGGTTCGTAGCATATGTGGCACACTTTTGATTCAGCGAATCCACGACGCCTTTTGTTTGGTTATAAAAACCAATTATCTCAGGTTTGCCAGTTGCTTGCTCGCCATTTTTGCTATGATGCATTGATTTTATCAGTAAAACCGACTTTCCCCTTTTCAGTAAGCGCCTTCGTGACCGTGCGGGAAAGTCGATTCAGACTTTCCAATAGGAACTCGGGGGACGACGGTTCGAGACTCACCGGCGGCGGATGATTTTTCAAATCACTGTCGTCGTTGAGATCGAGCTCAAGGTGGAGGGTAGGTCAGTTTAGATGAGCAAAAAGGATTAGCAATGGCCTAATTGCCAGTAAGCATCTTACCTTTACCTTTCCCCTTTTCGGTACGTAGGAAACGATGGTGTAGTCTTTAGCAAAGCCGTGAATGTACGATCTTTCTACCCTTACGCGATTTGGAAAGAACTCTTTCGAAATTTCCTTTTTATTTCGTTTGAGGGTGCCAAAATAAACCGTCGTTCTTTTCTTCAGTTCATCCATGACTTCTATTGATGAGAACCAATTGTCGGCTGTTATGTTTCGGTTTAAATTAACAATTGAATAACTAAGTTTTAACACGGATTGCGTTGGTTTCAATAAAGCTTTTTACTCATTTGTTAACGAAAAACCATCACTATCTTTACCACTATAAATATAACCGTTATAAAAAACGTTCGGGACGCAGCAAATGCGTTTTAGTGGTGATTTTTCATAAGAATTGTACACTATTAGTAAGATATATTATTAAAACTAATTCTTTAAATTTAAATGGACCTTGAAGATCGGTTTTATAGTCCCAGTTAGAGATTATTTGAAAAAAATATGTTTTATATGGAGCTAGAAAATTTAAATTCGGGCTTGGATATAATATGTAAGTACTGCAAGTCTCTTCAAAAAATTGTGTTACAAAGTTACAAAAGTTTTTCAGAAAAAAATTATTATTTAGAAAGGTAATGTACCTGCCAAATTATAAATATGGCAGGTATTTTTCCTTATTAATTGCTTGGACGGGTTTTCAAGATTGAAGATTCTAGCTTAATGGGAAATTTACTGGGTATCGGAATTGAAATATTTTTACGAAAATGTTCTACCATAAGAGAATTGCTGCACCCAGACCCTTTCCAACACGTATTTACTGTTGCTGTATCCATACTTTTTGAAAATGATAAAATATTGCAGCTTACTATGCAAGGCTGACAAACAAGGCAATCTCAAAATCATTTTTGGAAAAATATTAAAAAAAAAATTAGAAATTAGATAACAATTTAAACATAAATTGATAATCTTGATTCGCTGCTTCGTTGCGGGGGTTCTCATTTTCCTTCTGCATGCCTACAATTACCCTCAATGCCTAAACAAGAACAATGTAAACAAGAAAAATTCCTTAGGAACAACCCCTAAGAAAGTTACCGGACCTGCGGTGAATATAGAGGTTCTGCGCGCGGTAAACAGGATTTTATGGGGGTATAGTTGCAAAATGGGATAAAAGCAGCTTATAGAGATCCAACTAAGCAGTTTCTTTTGCACCTTTCCCTCACATTTCCTTTTTATATTCTTCCTCGCCCAGCACCCCTATTCACTCCTGGTCCCGTAATTTTCTTGTGGGCTGTTTGCAAGAATTTATTCTTGCGGTTTGGGCATCCAGAAGGGGTTCTCAGCACGAAGAGACGCCCCCCCCCATGTTGCAAATCTGTAACTTTGCCGAAAATTTAGTTTTTATTTACAAACGGAATGCATTTCTGAAATTATAGGTGGCAGGTCAGGTCATATTACTCGCTTGAATGATCGGTTTTAATCAACTCAATCGAACCAGTTTCTGCAAACAAAATAACAAAAAATATGTTTTAGAACAAATTTGTAATTATCTGTGAATCTCATTGTGTTATTTTTTAAATTTACTACCCACGCTGCTTTTATATAGGTTTTACTATGTATCAGAACTGAAGATTCTAGTTTAATGGGAAATTGAGTTATCACCATTTGAAATATGTTTGTGAAAATTCGCTACCATAACGCACTTAAACCCCTTTTAACACTTATTTACTATTGCTGTATCCATACTTTTTGAAAATGAAATAAATATAAACAATACTAAATTTGGAATTAAAATTTTAATAATTTAACCTAAACATCTGTTTATATAATTTAAACTAGGGATGTATGTACTTTATATTATGTGGTTTCATTTACGTACTTCCAATTGTCCATACACTACATGTAGAATTAAAACTAAAAGCAAACAATAAGTACCTAGATATTATAAGTACTTACTGTATTAGTTTGAGGTAGGTATATTTCTTCTTGAAATAATTTTGGTTCACTTTGGTAATTCCTACCAGTGAATTCTGTATAGAGTCACAAGGTAATACATGTAATATCTATAATCTACATGCAGTTTACCTATCACTTTCATATTTTTTTCATTGGATGTTACAATCATAATATACTATTAGTCAACGGCTGATGGCATTTGTTAAAGTTGGGTTAAAATTAAAAGTTGGGTTATTATTTACCTACTATTTGTATTAACCTTAGAATATAGGTACCTAGTTGTTTTATATTATAAGATTCTAATAAAGTATTAGCAATTGGCATCAGCGGAGTCGATGTCGAGGTTATGCGATGAGCAGAGCGTACACGCGTCCCTGTGACAAATAGCTACGTGAGGTCAGATTAAATTAGGAGAGAGAGAGAGAGAGAGAGAGAGAGAGAGAGAGAGAGATGGATGGATGGCTTTTAATTTTAAATACCGTAAACAATGGGAAGCTTAATATTTATACATAATAAAACGTGGTCCTAGATTGCTTTTAAACTAATTGAATCACTTTTGAACGAGCGATAACTTAAAAAATACTTAACTGATTTGAACGAAACTTAGAATATATCTTAATTGTATTAAGATCGCGGACGAGTTCGTATATCAGCCATAACGGGCATTTTCCCCCCAAAAACATACAAAAAAAAATTTTGAAAACTCTATCTTTTGTAAGTATCAGAGCACTTTACATGTGGTTAGAAATAGCGCAAATAAACCCATGTTGTGAATTTTAGGTAATTTGGTACACAATATTTAGAGTTTTTTCCCAATTAAAAATAAAATCCCAAAGACATGCGTTTGCTTAGTGGTTAAAGTCCAATGCCTGACAGACAGAGTAGTTAACTGCCAGGCGTAGATTGATTCATACAACAGGTATAAACCATACAGCAACGGTAACCAAACCAAATATATACCAGGCAGATAACATAATACCCGAATCCACAATCGTGAAATCTCGGCCGCAGTTATGGAAAATGGTAGACGACATGAAATTAAAAATTTGCCAAGTGATTGTTATTTAACTGGGCGATTCAATCAATTATTAAAATAGACTATATTTGTCACTTTATAAACGGCCCCAAATACAGTTTTGGCACAGCATAGATATATTATGCTGTCGCATAATATAGTAGAAATGGAAACAAAATCAAGCCAAGTCTCTATAAAAATGATTCTAAAATAATTTCTTTTATCTTTCAACTTAAACATAATGCGTCATATAAGACCGAAACAGTCGTGGGATGTGTTTCAATGGTAATTCTACTAATTCTGTAACTAATTGTTACGTATACTTTAAAATATAATATCCCGGGCATGAAGCCGATCTAGAGTATCATGTAAACAAAACGTTAGCTAACGTGTGCTTACATGGCGCAGAGACAGCGTCGTTGTCGTCTAAGTAGAAGGTTGCGAGATCGAATCCAGCTCGATGAATGTATGTTTTTATATGTTTTATTCTGACATTTGGAGAAACAATAGTGCACAGTTTTCGTACGTTTTTAACAAAATCTCATTTTTGTTTAAAACCCCTGAATAAGTTTGTCACTTTTGAGTCTGAAATTATAATTTTGTTATTGTTGCTATTGAAAAAACGGTTTGATTGGGTTGACTAAAACGAAATCATACCGGCGATTAATAAGGAAAAATAACTTCTACGTTTATGATTTCGTAGATACTTACTTTCCTAAATATGAATTAAGTTTCCTTCTGGAAATCTTGTATAATTTTAATGAAATTTGTAATACAAGATTCTTTTAAAGAGACTTACACTATCTAAAGATATAGCAAAATTTAGTGCTTTAGCTTCATAGAAAATTGAGTTTTGGGCATTTTTCTCAAAAGGACTTAGAACGCAAGATTTTTTTTTGATAATAGAGAGATATCGATGGTAACACTTTCGAAAGAATTCTTCAAATGTGTGCGTAGTAGGACCTCTAAAATCGGTCTTGAAGGTCTGTGTAAGTTTAAAGTATTAACTTCACTAATATGCCGTATAATAATAGTGTACAATTCTTGTGTAAGTGCCAAATCATTTCTATGAAAATTCGCTACTATAACGCACTTGCTGCGTTCCGAAATTTTATGTTCTTCGCCCAGCACTCCTATTAACTCCTAGTCCCGTAACGTCCTTGGGGTTTGTTTGCAAGAAACTTTTCTTGTGGGGGCTCTAAACATGTTTCTGAGAAAAAATTCTAAAAATCCTGGGAGGCGAACTGCAAATTTACTAATTTATTTTTTGTGTTGTCTTTAATTCGACATTGGCTTTTAATTTTGGTCCTCCAGTTACCGAACAGCCTGTATGCATAGTAGGTATAAATTTTATATTCATTTGTATTATTTATACTTCCCATTGAAAGGTTGTCAGGTATGATGGATCACTTTGTACTTCTGCAAATAAAAAAACTTAATAAATGAAACACTTCCGCGCTCATAAAAAGCGTGCAACAATTAACACGTTAAAACAAATATAACTAAGCAGATAAAACAAGTTTCATTATCTGAACACAATTTGGTAAAAGCAACAACCCGTGCCCAAGTTTACTCATCGCTTTGCCGGAAAAAAAGAGGTGGTCATAACAAATGAGCACGGCAGCGACCGAGGTGCTGTCAATTGTTGGTTGTCAGTGCCTGCAACGGAATACACCTGTTCTATAGTAAACGCGTTGGTCGTGCAAGACTACAAACTACTCGCCGACAACCACTACTGTTTTGTCTTTCCCACTCATGCATTGTTGCCGGTCTTTCAGCTCCAAGTCGTGAAATAGTTGCCCATCGTTGTCTCAGTTTGGTCTGCTGTAAAAACACCAAGCTAAATTTAGTACAGGTGCTCACTTATATGGATAACCTTGAAAGCGGGTAAGTCAGTGAAATTTTCCAAAATGTTGCCAGAACTCAGGAGAATTTTATGTTGATCAGGGAAAAATTATGTCAGTCGTTATATACTTAACTAATTATAAAATTAATCACTTCTAATCGGATGACATTATTTTTCTAAGCATTTTACGTGTATTGATACTAAACAGGTACTAGGTGCGCAACTGGATTAACCCTAAATAAGTGGTACCAAATAATGTCGGCCCGTGATGTTTATTTCATCCATATCAAGAATACATTAAATTTAGAAATCTGTGAAGGTATGAATGCGAGAATAAAAATAAGCTCGTGGAAAACCAACCATTATCTTTACAATGTTTCACCCTATGAGAAATTCTAGGGTGCAACTAAACTGATTATGTACAGTCTTCATTAAAGACTATATTTTACCCATTTTTTGTAACATATACGTTTAAATTAGCTCATTTCATAAATTAAAACAATACTACAGCTTAAACATTTATGTAACAATTTACGAAATGACAGCAGTATTTGATTATATTAGTAGGGCTTGGAGTCGGTCATTATTTTATAGAAAGCCTTTTTTTTTTGTTAGTACATAACAATCCATATTTACTTGAAACAGTCATTATAATTACATATTTTTATGTTGGCCAAACTTCTTCACCAAACTAACTTCCCGTGACAAATACGAATGGCGAAGTTAGATTCCCAAGAAGCTCGATTTTGGCACGTTGATTGCCACGTGAAGCAGGTATGCTTCACATAACATTATTTCGGTAGCGCCGTGTGTAACGCATTTGCTTCACACATAGTTCAGCAGTAAAGTGTGGGTGTTGCAGGGACCCTTTACAAAAGCATTATGAAAATCTCTGGACGCAGCAAGTGCGTTATGGTAGCGAATTTTCTTTAAAATATTTTTAATAGCAAATGTCTTTCTTTGATGAAAGCAGGCATCAAACTTGGTTGCCTATATAGTAGAAACAATGTACCATATTTCATTGAAATAAATTTATTGTTTGAAAATATATAAACATTTTTCAAAAGTCTAGATGCAGCAAATGTGTTATGGAAGTGAATTTCTATAAAAATGTTTTTAATAGCAAATGCGAGCAGGCACCAATCTGATTACCGGTATAGCCTATGTGGTAGAAACAGTGTACTATATTTTATCAAAATTACTTATGGTTTGAAAATATACAAAAAATTTCCGAAAATAAACTTAAATGTTGGTTTTCTATCCAACAAAGCTTACGTTAATAGCAAATTGAGTTATTGAAATTTGAAGGATTTAATGCTATATCGGTAAATTTGCAGATTAGCTCCGGAACGCTTTTCAACAAATTGTTTTCAGAAACATTACTAGGACCCCACCTGGATGCACAAACCACAAGAAAAATTTCTTTTTCACATCCCCCAAGGAAGTTATGGGACTGGGAGTGAATAGGGGTGGTGTGCTGGGTAGGCAGGGTTTAAGGGGGATATGGCTTCAAGATGTGAAAAAGACAGCTTTCAAGCCCGCTTTATTCGAATTTTCTGCTCATATTTCCTTTTTACTACCTACCCCGCTCAGCATCCCTACTCACTCCTGGTCTCGTAACTTCCTTGGGGGTGTGAACAAGTAATTTTTCTTGGGGTTTGTAGATCCGGGGGGGGGGGTGTCTAGGCAGGTTTCTGAAAACAGTGTTTTGAAAAGCGTTCGGGAGCTAAACTGCAAATTTACCGAAAATTCGCTACCAAAACGCACGTACTGCGTCTAGATCTTTTTCTTACAAACGCATCATATTTCGATAAAAAATTCAAAAATGCATTAACGAATTTGTTCTACGAAAATTAGCTAAAAAAAATTTTACACCCCTACTCACTCCTGGTCCCGTAACTTCCTGGGGGAGTGTAAACAAGAAATCTTTAGGGGGAATAGGGGTGCTGTGCGGGGTAGGCAGGGTTTAAGGGGGATATGGCTTCAAGATGTGAAAAAGACAACTTTCAAGCCCGTTTTATTCGCATTTTCTGCACATATTTTATTTTACTACCCACCTCTATTCACTCCTGGTCCCGTAACTTCCTTGCGGGGTGCGAACAAGACATTCACTCCTTTAACTTTTTCAGCACAAACTGTAAAATTAACATCAACCGAGGTTCTGGCATTGTATTTGAGCAAGTTGAATGTCTGCACGTTCCGCCCTTCGGAGGGGGCGTAAAGCCGTCGGTCCCGTGTCCATACGATGTTGGGCACGTTAAAGATCCCTACTCTCCTTACAGAAAGACAGGGGTTCGGCAAAATTTCCAGGATAGTGAGGTGAAACTGCTCCCTGGCGTCGGTGATTGGCCATAGTCGCGGAAATAGGCCGACGTTAAAAGAAAAAAAAACGTGTTAAGTAACAAATAACAAAACAACAGCCTACATAAGAACAAGAAAAAAAATTCGGGGCGCAGCAAGTGCGTTATAGTAGTGAATTTTTATAATAATTCTACACTATTATTATACGGCATATTACTAAAAGTAATACTTTAAACTTACACAGAAGATCGATTTAAGAGGTCCTACTACGCGCACATTTGAAGAATTATTTCGAAAGTGTTACCATTGATATCTCTATTATCAAAAAATCTTGTGTTCCAACTCTTTTCGAGAAAAATGTCCAAAACTCAATTTTCTATGAAGCTAAAAAAATTTAATTTTGCCATTTCTGTAGATCTTGTAGGCCTCTTTAAAAGAAATTTGTATTACAAATTTCATCAAATTTACAAAAGCTTTCCAGAAGGAAACTTTATTCATGGTTAAAGGAAATTAAAGGCTTTTACTACCAGACAAACTGATAAAATCAGTTTGTGTGGTAGTAAAAGCCTTTAATTTCCTTTAACCATGTCAAACCCAGAGGTTATGACGTTTAAAAATAATATAACTTTAATCATATTTAGAAAAGTAAAGTTTCTGCCAAATTATAAACGCAGCAATTATTTTTCCTTGCTAATCGCCAATATTATTTCGTTTTAGTCAACCTAATCAAATCGGTTTTTTCAATATCAACAGTAACAAAATGTCTGCTGAAAATTATAATTTCAGACTCAAAGTTGTTCAGGCTTTAAAACAAAAATGATATCTTGTTCAAAACGTATGAAATCTGTACACTATTGCTTCTCTAAATGTCAAAATAAAATAAAAAGAAACTATACATTCATTGAGCCGGAATCGATCACGCAACTTTCTGTGTAGAAGACAAGCACGCTACCACTGAGCTATCTAAGGATACGTTAACTAACGTTTTGTTTACATGATACTTGGCACGGGCTTCATGCCCGGGATATACTATGTTATATTATATTAAAAGTATACGTGACAATTGATAACACAATTAGTAGAATTGTCATTGAAACACATTCAATGACTGTTTCGATCTTAATGACGTCTTGTGTTTAAGTTTAAAGATAAAAAGGAAAATATTTTAAAAGATTTTTTTATAGAGACTTGACTTTATTTTGTTTATATTTCCACTATATTATGCTACACTTTCACTCTAAAACTTTATTAGGGGCGGTTCATCAAGCTACAAATATAGTGTATTTTAAAAATTGATTGAATCCCCCAGTTAAATAACAATTAGATACTTAACAAATTTTTAATTTCATGTCTGTCATTTGCGATATTTGTGGCCGAGATTTCACGATTGTTGTTTCGGGTAGTATGTTTTATGCCTGTTATTTATTTTGTTTCGTTACCATTCATGTATGGTTTATACCTGTTGTATGAATCCGTCTACGCGTGACTGTTAACTACTCTGTCTGGCAGGCATTGGACTTTAACCACTAAGTCGTTTCAACGCATGTCTTTCAGATTTTATTTTTAATTTGGAAAAAACTCTAAATATTGTGAACAAAATTACTTAAAATTCACAACATAGGTTTATTAACACCATTTATAGCCACATATAAAGTTTCATTCCAGTTACTCTAATACTTACAAAAATATAGCGTTTTCAAAACTATTTTTGTATTATTTTGTGGGGAAAAAGTGTCCGTTATAGTTGATATACGAACCCGCGTGCGGTCTTAATACAATGAAGATATTTGCCAAGTTTCGTTCAAATCAGTTGATAATTTTTTTAGTTTTCGCTCACATACATACATGTGTATATATATATGTATATATATGTATATATATATATATATATATATATATATATATATATATATATATATATATATATATATATATATATATATATATATATAAACATAAAAAAATTCCGAAAGTCTTACCATCGTTACCGCCGTGGATTTTCTGAATGATAATTCACTAATACAATTGAAATTAAGAAGGTAACACAGATTCTTACATGATCTTAATGTTAATATTAACACAAATTGTACTTTAAAGGCTGCGTGTTGAAAACCTGAAAACTTTCACCTAAAAGTTTTCGCATGTGCACGATATTATCAAAATGAGAATCCTTATACTGATCAACCATAGTGCCCAAACTTTGTACGACATAAAACGGATATTTTATAGCGATGTATGTACCTGCAGTTTTTAAAGGTTTAAAAAGCAGACAAAAGAGTATTATGACAAAAGCCCTTGCGTGGATAAGCACAACGCGTATGAACATTAGTAATTTTTAAACAATCCTGTGAAAATTTTCCATCGTGTCACTATAATTTTATAAAACGGGCAAAAACTATCGAGGCATATTCTAGGTGTGATGTGACTAAACGTACGTACAAAACCTTCAAGCACTTACTCGCCGTAAACTACCCAGTCGTGCAAACAATGGATATCAAAAGTTTGGTAGCTGTATTAAAGATTTCAGTGTGATTATGCATTAAAAGAAAGTTTTGTATTAAAAACCACACCGAGATCGCTCACTGTACTGTGTCTGGACAAAATTGTATTATCTACCTTATAGGGAAACATAACTGCTGGTGACTTTCGTCTGTAAGACAGGACAAAGCATTTGTTTATATTTAAAGAAAGATTATTGATATGACACCATAAAAATATAGAAACAAGAATCAAGGCTGCTTTGTAATTTATGACAGCCGTTGTCTGACCAAATAGCAGAAAATAATTTGACGTCATCACAACCACTTGCCAACATCAAGACGGCCCCGTAAATCGTTGATGAATATGGTAAACAGAAGAGGACCTGGGTTAGAGACCTGTGGTAATGAAGAGGTTGAGCAGTGGGCATAAGATTGGAATCCATTGTACTCAACACACTGCTGTCGTTCAGACATATAAGAGGACAGAAGCCGACACAGGGCCCCAGAAAAACTCATACATTTTAACTTATAAAGAAGGAGACCACTATGGTCAATACGATCGAAGACCTTTGCAAAGTCTGTATAGACAGCATCAACCTGCATGTTTTGATCAGGTGATTCCGATATACTGTAAATTCTATCACACAGTAAAAATTAATAAACTTTTGGGAAATTCGACAATATTGTAATTTGACGAGAATCAACAATTTGATGCATATCACCTTTTTAAAGACAGGGGATACCTTACCCTGCCTTCACTGTTGTGCGAAATTAGCTTCAGTCAATGAAATATTGAATAAGTTAGTTATGGACTACACAATAGAAAACGGCAATCACGTATTATGCCGGCACACCATCAGGACCATTAGTCATTTTCGAAGTCAGTCTATAGCTTCTAAAACCTCATTCTCCTACAAGATGGCATTTTCAAATTTGAAATCCGATGTTTCGTCTTTCAGAAACCATCATCAACTCCATTTTTTCAAATACGGCCGTGGATTTTTATTTCATATTTTGTTACCTTTGGACTACCTCAAAACAATTTCCTCATCACAACTTTTGAATTTGAAACGTTTTGATAACAAAAAAATGACATTTTCAGTATTTCTTGAAAATATTGAATGCTTACTTAACTTTTAAAATGGACAAATTAAAAAACCTAAAGTAAATGTTCGAATAAGCCCCCTTGGACTGTTATGCATTTTTGCATACGTCTTCGCAGATTGTTCGTAACAGCCCGGTGGATTATTCTTCCTCTTGCTCGTAGAGTTGTGAATTCTAACACTAACTTTTAGCGCAAAATGTTTATATCATTCGGAAAAGTATCCTTGAATAAGCGATTTTTCAAGAATCCCCATTAAAAATAGTCCAGCGGGGACAGATTAGGACTTTTGGCAGGCCAGCGCACCACTCCTTGGTTTCCAATCCATTGATTGGGAAATGTTTCATTAAGAAACTCGGTTACTGCCCTTCCATTATGGGGTGGTGCACCATCCTGTTGCCACCACAGCTGCCGCATCATATTCAACGGTTCATCTTCAAGCGCATCGAATATATAATTATGGATTAAATTAAGATACCGTTTAGTATTTAAGTTTCCATCATAAATAATTGGCCCTAAGATTTTGGTTCGATACATTCCAACCCAAACATTGAATGATTTTCGTCCCTGTCTTCGAACTTGCCGATTTTGGTACGGATTTTCTACTGCATTATAATGCTCATTGTTTCTGTTAAAAAGGCCGATTGTGGAAAAATTTCGTTCATCTGTCCAGATGATTTTATTTAAGAAATCATCATCTTGTTGCATTTTTCCATCGAGCCAATTGCAGAATTCGAGGCTTCTGTCCCTGTCTACTTATGTTTTTTGAAAACCCTCTGAATTCGGCTTCTAGTCATATTCAGTTCTGAAGCAAATTGTCGTGTTGAAACACGAGGATTTTCAGGAACCTTTAACAAAACGTTTTGGTGAAATATCTTGACATGTTATCGCAAAATATTATAGTAATAAAATAGTGCATAACATCATTTTATAACGATACTTACAGCATTTAAAACAGCTTCTTCATCTTCAGCTTCCATTCGTTGGCCGTACGAATTTCTAGGTTTACCAAAACTGCCAAAGAAACCTAAATTTCTGTCCAAATTGTTAAAATATGAATAATGGGGTTGTGGACGCTCGGGGTATTGCTCTAAATACCGTTCAAATGAAATGTGCGAGTTTCTGTTATATCACGTTTCTCGAAATTGTAAAACACCATTTTTGCTCTCTTAATGTTTATTTTGAAAGTTAAATTGTCAAAAGTTCTATTGTCTTTATGACAAGCAAGCGTGATATGTCTGAATATCAAAGCCGCCGAGATGAACGAACAGACATGTCATTGCATTGCATTGGATTGACCTTAAAATATTTGACTCATAATCATAAATTCGGGTTCATATTTACCTACCTAATCAAATTATATTATTGAAGAAATATTTTGTTTCGAAAGCAGTATTATTAAATATTTTCAAGAAAGACGGAAAATGTCATTTTTTGTTATCAAAATGTTTGAAATTCAAAAGTTGTGATGATGCATTGTTTTGAGGATTTCAAAATGCCATCTTGTAGGAGAGGAAAAGTGACCTTGATGAAGTGTGATTCATTTTGTTATATCTTTTCAAATAACCCAAGAAAAAAATAAAACAGATTTTATGAGTTTTCGGTTTTTTCCGATTATCACCGTATTCGGAATTTTCAAATTTTCTAAACTGCATTTTGCTGAGCATCAAATTAGGCAACTTTGCTATAATTTAACCGACGTTGTATCTCTTACAGTTTCCGAGATACCAATGATGAGGCTCGGATTTGAGCCACCTGTACATATTTGGTGTTCTTGGTATTCTCACCGCATTTCGTCTATTTTGAATACAAGATCAGAATGAGGTTGAATTTGTGGAAAGATTGTCCTGAAGTTTATTAATATACAATTCGTAAGCAATTTTTATGTCTCTATAAACTTCGCCTCTTATAAGCCTAAACTGTCTATGATAATAGTTTGAGCCGATTTTCTAATTTTTTTCCAGGCAGTTCCCCCAATAGTGTTTACAGAAACAAACAATGCAGGATGAGGAGCATCCTCGGGCACTAAAGTTGTATCATCTTCATAAACCAAACAATTGATGTTTGATAAAACCAGATGGAGTATTATTCCATTTGCATGTTCTATGGAGTTGTATTGAAGATCATAAAAATTCATAAAATTACCAAGCAAATCGTATTTAGTGTCTCCCAGATATGTAGCATTATTTAACAATTTATAATAATTAGCTATGTTAAAATAAATTTGTATCTATAAATATCAAAAACCGTCAGTTCCTGGACGTGTGATCGTTTTATAGGATCCCGTCCGAGTCTGCTGAAATTCGTAAAAGAAATAACGTCATACCATTCGAACTCTCAACGAGAGGTGAAACTTGTAACGTAATTCCCAATATATATATTTTTTTCATAAAAAAAACGTACTTTAGGACCGCCTTTTCTAATTTTTTTATAGCCAATAAAAATTAAATTGCTGATGAGTTTTAAACACCGAGAGAAATAGTTTAAATCGGCAACGGTGTTCGCTTCCATTGTTTGTGCTTGTGAACTGGGTAAATGTATCACACAAGCTTGTAGCTTGTAGATCCCATTTGTGGAAGCGCATCGTCGACGTAGGTGTGTCCATGTGTTGGTGCCTGTTCTGTCCACTTGGCTATCCACAAGCGAGACTGTAATCGCCACTAATACCCAAAGAAGTGACCGTTTGACCATTTTCTCTATCTCGATCTCATAAGAGACGCTAGAAGCACTAAGAAGGTGAAAATGACAGCAAACAAGAGGTTTATGTCGTGTGCGATCAAAAGAGCCGCCAAATTTTAAATCCCGAAAATGTTTATAGGTATTTTAACCAAAATTTTTTTTTTTAATAATATTTTAACTATATATTAGTGTAATAAAAATTAATTTCGTGTCCGGTTTCATAACGCTTTTACATTGTTTCTGAATTATTTTCCCTTATTGTTTCTCTATATTAGGGTGACCTATACAGGGCCGAAAAACGCCAAATAAAAATATTTTGGGTATCGTACCTTAAGTATTGCATCATATTATATCTCACACCAAACCAGGATCGGATTCATTTTTTTTTGCCGGAGTACTGGAGCCTGGAGCTCCGAAAGGCCAATTTGTTTCTCTTCAGAGTTTTAGCCCTGAGTGATATGTTTGTTTGTCACACCTTTATTATACAAAACACAATAACTGGTGAACATGTCTTTATTTTTATCCGGGCGCCAAAGCTTTGAATACTACGAGTTGGTGAAAAGGAAAAAAAGGCAAGTGCAACTCTTCGTCTGACCTGGTATATCATAGCACAGCTTGTTTTATAATAGTATGTGTACATAATATGAAAAAGCATGCGTTTGTGAATATCAAACCAGCCCAGAAATCACCACGCGGAGGCGACTGCACTTCGAATGAGCCCAGTCCCCGGTAGCGACATTTGTCGCGCTCGAGGGTCGAAGGCAACCTCGCTTCGTGTTCCTCCACCCTCTCACATTGTTAAGCACATTTACTATCTTCTAGATCCAAAGTATTGTGCTTTATTTTTAAAACTTGGTAAATATTTACGTGTACTTGTATGAATAAAGTAATTTTTTTGCTAGGCCTCCGCATACCCTTAATAAAACATCTGTTACCATCTTCACGTATCTCACAACCGCGCTTAGGTGTGAAAAGGGGGTATTGCATAATTTTGAACATCAGCCTGAATCATTTAACTTAACCCTTCAAATGATTTATCGGCAGTAACGGGTGGCTTCTAACACATACTGACAGATCAATCAGATGAATATATACAGGCTGGCCACTTGAAAACAGACACATTTAGGGCAGTTTTCGTGATTTGTTGAAAATCGCTCAAAGACGTAAATTTTGCTTTCCATGGCAAAGACTTTTAGGCTTATTTTCAACATCGCCACACCAACCCTTAAGCGGTGATACGATCCCCTCCTAAAATCTGAAATGACAAAGGGGGTCAAATAGGACATAATTTTAGAGCTGTTGTAAATCTCTTTTTCAGCGGTGCTTTATTTTTTAAATTTGAAGCAGTGGGTTCTGATAAATTGGCTTAGGGGTGAGTAATGTATTTATCAAAAACATACAAGTCAGTTTATCAAATATTTAAAATTTCGACCACCAGCTTCCATACAGTAGTACGAAATTTATTCTAAACGTGAGCGCACATTCTGTAACATTTCTGTAGTGATTTGGCGGCATTCGTGTACGATACGCTGGCGTAAATCTTGTCATGGGTCTGGTTGACTAGGATAATTTTTTTATGTGACCCCGCAAAAAGAAATCTAGAGGTGATAAATCTGGCGATCATGCTGGCCAATCTATGGAACCTCTAAGCGTAGTGTAGAGGAGCTCCCCCCTGCTGAAATACCAACTGGCCTTCGAGTGCTCATCATTCTCGGTAATGTCAGTCAACATTGGATCAATGGTGTTTTCCAACAACTCGTAAGTACATATCTCCAGTCAGATTATCAAGTAAGAAACAATTACCAATATGGTTACCAAAAATTCCAGCTCAAACATTGAGTTTTTCCGGGTGTTATGTATGAATATCGTAATAGTATGGGATTAGAATCGGCCCAATAGCCACAATTATGACGATTTACGGTACCGTTTAGGGAAAACTTCGCGAAACTTCGGATCATTTACCATTCGTTCACTTATCACTCCACAGAAGTCCAGACGGCGGTCAAGGTCATCTTTATGACATCACCTTGCCTTATTCTTCACTTACTCCATGCGCATTCATGTGCTTTCTCTATTGTAAGAATTGGACACATGACGTCCATGTCTTTCGGTAGTGTAGGAAGACAGTCATTAGACATACCTACATCCTCCTCGGGCATCCACTCCAGTCTATCTATATTAAATTTCCGCTTAAAAAGTGTTCTTAATTATTTTTTTGTATCTTCAGTATTTTACCCAGAATATGAATTTAAAACTTTTCCAAAATATTTTTTCATTTGTTAACTCCAAAAAAATTTCTTGTTACTTTTGAATTAAAAATTATATCCAAAGAATGACAGATACGATAAAACCTCAAGGGCCTATTTTATGAAAAATATAATTTTCTATAAAAAAAAGTCTTCATGCAATTTAATCGTATTTTCAATATTTTACTCGAATTAGAATTCAAAACTTTTGCAAATGATTTTTACATAATGAAACACTGTATGCAGTGCAATTTTCACACCAAATCGTTTATACACTACACCAGATTCCCGTAAGTTTTCACAGTGTATGCCCGGAATTGATTTTGTAATACAAAATGTTATTTGTTATAATAATGTGAGTTAAAAAGTTAACATATGATTTTCATTGAGCCCCATCCTCCCTTCAAATGAGATTTGGTGATATATTGTCGCTACCCTCTCCTCCCCCCTTCGATTTTGAGGTCACGTAATTAATGGACGTCCCCTACGATAATTCAAGTAACGAAGTTGGCGCATTCTGCGGGACTATTTTGAAACAGAAGTCTGTCCGGGGAAATGGAAGAGTAAACTTTTTTTATTATCCTTGTCAGACGTTATCTGTTCGTAGGGGATGTGTTACTGAGATGAGACAATGGTCGAGTTCACCAGGCGTCAACAGTTGAATAGTTGTGTCAACGTATGCGTTCACCGGTCCCGCTAAGTTTCTCCTGAAACTGAACTGTTGCCAATTTGTCAAAGCGGTATAACAGACAGACTTCACAAAACAGTGCTTGAAGTCAACAGTGCGTTCTCATGAACCGCTGAAATGTATCGGTAGTCAGAATATAAGCGCTTAAACTCAGCTGCTGGCGCTTGGTGAACTCGGCCAGTGGTCAGACTTGTCAAGGGCAACCAACGTTAGTATTTTGTAGTTTTCAAGGTTAGTCGTAAAAAAACATCAAGAGTGTGGGCTGTACATACAGAGCATTTATCATAATGGAATCTATTATTTATATGTAAGGGATATGCCAGTCGGTAATTTATTTAAGTTGTGCTTGCTAAATATTATTTTCATATTTATGAAGAAATAAACGGATTACTAGAGAGACGTAATGGAGTCCCCCTCGGAATTTACTAAACGTAAGAGCTAAAACCATTCAGATCAGTTCAGGAATTTCTGACAAATGATTGGCAAATGAACACGGAAAAAATATGTCGAATACCACTTTTTTGTTTGAAGTCTGAGAAAAATACAAAAATAGCCCAGTTCAGTTTCAGTTTGTCATGTTTGTCAACATTTTTGATGGTTTTAGGATTCCGGAAAAATATTTTTATAAACCACAGTAACGACTCCGGTTATTGGCACCCCTAACAGTTATTGGCACCCCTCACAGTTATTGGCACCCACTATTATAAATAAGCTCTAAGCAAACATACTGGAATTTCACGATATTCAGCGTCTGAATACGCATTATGGCAACACTGTTTTATATAACAGTGTAGTTTGCAGTTGCAGGGGAACACGTTCATCAATTTTATTTTTAATTTTAAGTCAGCCCACCAAATTTAAAGGTAACTTTTCAAAAATTATTAAGAGCATAGGTGCACAATCTTAGTTATTAATTGCGCCAATGTGACCTAATCTTAAATATTTCTTATAAACCAAAGTCCATAACATCTCATGCTTGTAACCTCAAAATATGGATTTTACCGCGTAATGCGTAATTTAGCACTGCTAAAAGGATGGAAATCAGTTATTGGCACGGTATGCCAATAACTGAACCTACTTCCCATAGTGATTGGCAATACCTCTACATTATGCTCAGTTACATATGTGGGGTATTTTTGACTTATTTATTAAATGTGTATGTTCATTTTATTATACAGATACAATATATACAATTTTGTATGTAATTCTGTCAATTAAGGTGCACAATCTTAGTTATTAATTGCGCCAATGTGACCCAATCTTAAATATTTCTTATAAACCAAAGTCCATAACATCTCATGCTTGTAACCTCAAAATATGGATTTTACCGCGTAATGCGTAATTTAGCACTGCTAAAAGGATGGAAATCAGTTATTGGCACGGTATGCCAATAACTGAACCTACTTCCCATAGTGATTGGCAATACCTCTACATTATGCTCAGTTACATATGTGGGGTATTTTTGACTTATTTATTAAATGTGTATGTTCATTTTATTATACAGATACAATATATACAATTTTGTATGTAATTCTGTCAATTAATAAACTTTTGAAATGAGATCTTGGAAATATATTCCGATAATCATTACATTAACTATTTACATACAGACTTGGAGACTACTTCTCTGGCTTCACAGTGAAGCCAGAGAAGTAGTCTCCAAGTCTGTATATAGTATGGACAAGTTTCACCAAGTAAGGGCAACAACAATCAATGAATTAATTATTTAGCAGTTACAACATGCCGAAAACGAAATTGCATATTGGATACAAAAAGGCTTATACTGAAGATAATATCCAACAGCCAATCGAGACCGCTAAAAGCGGCATGTGTAAAAAGTGACCTGCTCACAAGTACAATGTACCCAGAGCAACTTTACAGTTCAGATTAGGCAGCAAATTTGTAAAAAGTCCTCACAGTCCTTCACCCATTCTGTCTGAGGGCGAGGAGAAACTTATTGTCAAATGGATAATTGAGTGACAAGAGAACGGATTACCGAAAACAAACAGGGCGTAACAACCCTTTTACGAATAACTGTCCCGGTAAAGGTTGGTATAGTAGATTCTTAGCAGGACATTCAATCATCGCGGAACATACATCCGAATCAGTAACGGTAGCAAGTCTCACAATTTCGATTGATATATTACTTCCGCATCGTCACAATGCGTGGAAGTATGGCATCGGCGAAAAAAAAATCAAAATTTGTTTTTCGCTTAAATGGGTAAAAGTGTCAGAACGTATAGAAAACATGATTTGGGAACGATTTTTTGTGTGTGTCGGTCTGTATGTCTAGCCACGATAACTTTAGAACGAATTGTGATGTCTTCAAATTTGGTATGCAGTTAGCACCCGACAAACTAACGGTTCGGATTGTTTTTGGGTAAAATCGCTCCAGGAGGTAGGGGATAAATGGGGAGTGAATTGGTGAAAATTGACATTTTTTCGTTAAAACTCGAGTAATAAACGTTTTAGGTTGTTGTTATTAGAAAACTTTCAATTTCATCAAACATCTGATATTCTGTGCTGAAATTAAATTAGGGTTTGTATGTCTGGGGGTGGAATATCGGTAACAGAAATTTCGAATTATTTGTTTTTCTAAAATGGCGTAAAAAGTCTCAAAACCTATAAAAAACTTGATTCTTGGGGACAGGGGATAAATGGGGGGTGATTTGGTGAAAATTGACTTTTTAGTTAAATTTCGGGTAATATAATTTTTCAGAAGTTTTTGGGTACAGGAATACGAATATTTTCTTTGTGGGCAAGTCTTAGATACTAAATTCATTTATTGGGAATGTGTTTCCGGAGAGAGTAAATTATGACCTTTATGTGGAAGTTATTATTCAATTTTCAGCACTATTCGTAGTTAATTTGACAAAATCGAGGTCTGTCTCCGTGTAAAGGGCCAGCTCGACATCCTAGAGGATCCCTCATGTATATATATATATATATATATATATATATATATATATATATATATATATATATATATATATATATATATATATATATACAGGGTCGCTGATAAGTCTGGAAACGGTCGATTATCCGGGAAAATATACAAGGTGTCGAAAAAAGTTTTATACAAAAGTTTTTGGGTTCTTCAATGTCTACTAGGCGGTGATAATTTCATTTATACAGGGTTGGTCATACAGGCGTGGCACACCAATATTAATTTTTTTTTAATGGAACACCCTATATATTATTCGATATTTCAATGCTTCTCTTAATTTTGAGCAACATTTATCAGAAGCATGATGTACATAAACTCAATCGTTTCCGGGTAAAAAAATAAATAAAAATAAACGCTATTGTTTTTAAAATCTATTGGATGAAGAACAAAAATAAATGAAAAGTAGAATATCTCTTGAAAACAATCTGTGAGTGTGAAAAGAACCGGTTGCGATGTTTTTAACATTGTTTGAAATCCTATTTTATAAGATGTTCAAAGTGTTCTCCATTGCCCTCCTGACAATAATGAATTCGCTTAACAAAACATTGCACTGCATTTACAAGAGCGTTTTGAGGAATGTTATTAATTTCATGCACAATCCTTGCTTGCAACTCTTCAATATTCTGCGGTCTATTTTGGTAAATTAAATTTTTTACATGACCCCACAAAAAAAAGTCAAGCGGCGTCATGTCGGGAGACCTAGCTGGCCATTCAATAGTTCCCCTGCGCCCTATCCATCTGCCAGGAAAGGTTTGATTCAGATATTCCCGTACCTCAATTCCAAAATGAGGGGGTGCCCCATCCTGCTGAAACCATATTTCTTCCGCTGGTAGATTTGGGTCGTTATTGTTCGGAAATAATCGACTAACGTCTGGAACAATTGATTCTTGCAAAAGTGTCAAATATCGAGCAGAGTTCAAATTACCGTGTATAAAATAAGGTCCTATGATATGTCCACCAATAATAGCACACCAAACATTTACTTTTTGCGGTCTTTGGGTGTGAATTTGTTCCATCCAATGTGGGTTTTCGTCTGACCAGTACCTACAGTTGTGTCGGTTGACTTGTCCATTCAAACAAAATGTAGATTCGTCGGAAAACAAAATGTGGTTGGCAAAGTTAAAATTTTGGCGTAACTTCTCCATAATAAGTTCACAGAACTCGATTCTGCGATCAAAATCGTCTTCACTCAGTTCTTGCAATAAATGAATTTTATATGGACGGAACTTTTCCCGCTTCGTAATCTTTTGAATTGAATATCGACTCATATTGTGATTTAAAGCCAATTGCTGTGCCGAAGTTTTCGGATTTTCCACCACATCCAATATTACATTCAAAGAATTTTCTTCATTTGTAACGGTTACTGGCCTTCCAGTTCTAGGTTTATCCTTGATACCGCCAGTTTCGTGAAAACGATGCAAAGTTTTCGAAACTGTGGATTTGGAGATCGATTCTCGCTCAGGATGCAACTCATTGAACATAATCACCACTTGAGCAAAACTTCGTGTTCTATCACCGTACCCTATCATCATTAAAATTTCGATACGTTCGGTTTCACTTAAACTTGCCATTTTGCACAAAAACTGTTGACACTAAATTACTAATGTTTCAAAACTGTTGACACTGAATGAATGTTTGACATTCGTTGTCCTGGAAACATTTTAAAACAAAAGAATAATACTGCGTTTCTTATGGGCATCTTATCTGATCTTGGGATTCCAAACAATGTTAAAAACATCGCAACCGGTTCTTTTCACACTCACAGATTGTTTTCAAGAGATATTCTACTTTTCATTTATTTTTGTTCTTCATCCAATAGATTTTAAAAACAGTAGCGTTTATTTTTATTTATTTTTTTACCCGGAAACGATTGAGTTTAGGTACATTATGCTTCTCATAAATGTTGCTCAAAATTAAGAGAAGGATTGAAATATCGAATAATATATAGGGTGTTCCATTAAAAAAAATATATATATATTGGTGTGCCACGCCTGTATGACCAACCCTGTATAAATAAAATTATCACCGCCTAGTAGACATTGAAGAACCCAAAAACTTTTGTATAAAACTTTTTTCGACACCTTGTATATTTTCCCGGATAATCGACCGTTTCCAGACTTATCAGCGACCCTGTATATATATATATATATATATATATATATATATATATATATATATATATATATATATATATATATATATATATATATATATATATATATAATGAAGACAAAACAAACTTCCAAATATGCCCTAAAGTAAAAACTGCGTTGGCAACCAGAGTATGTAAGAATGTATATGAGGTAGATCGTGGGCAAGCCAAGTCGAATTTAACGGTTAACATTTTAGGACAAAGGTGGCGTCGGCCTACCCATGATCATTTTTTCACTCAAAACTTCAAAAATTTGCCTCTGAAAGATCATTAAAGGTGAGCTCGATTATATCAACATTACAACCAACTTGAATGTTTATCATTCTAGACAATACAATACAACATGAATTCACCTGGATGTTTTTCAGAAACTAGGAGTGATGAATTTGAACGCCACCGGAGCAAAAATCTTAACGGTATCAATTTTCAAACACTATTTAAAACTATGTTTACGATAGAAATGTCTTTATGAATTTCACAAAAACGAAATGGTGAAGAAAACTCTAATTTGACATTCCCTAAAAATGCAACACCTACACCAGGATCACTCTGATCATATCCACCTACAAAATCGGAAATGAATAGAATTCAGCTGTAACGTGTTTCAATTGCGTGAGGAACTTTCACATAAATTGAGTCTTCAACCATTTGCATAATAATATAACAGAAAATATATTTTTTGTAAAAGCTGTCGGAAACTGAAAGCAACTGAATAAATATGTTTCAAATGTCAGGAGATTATTTTCTTGGGAGGTCTCTCATTTTCCATATCTTTTTTTAAAATTAAAGCCAGCCTGCAAGTAGCATTGGTAGTTTATGTTAAGCATTGCCCATATAACATACTGAACTCTTATTCGAAAATGAAATAGATAAAATAAATAGATGACCCGTCTCAATGTAAAGTACTGATTTCTACAATTCCAAGGAGAAGACTAATAAGGCTGAAAAAGTATAGTCAACACCTGTCGTGAAAACCAGAGAGTTTAAATATTCTGTTATTATTCATATATATTAAAAATAAAAATGACACAAATATGTGTGAATTTGTTTCAAATGGATTCATTTTACTTCCACGTCCTAATGTGTGGAAGTATAGAACGAATTGAGGTATCGTCTTCAAATTTGGTATACAGTTAGCACCCGAAAAACTAATGGTTCGGATTGCTTTTGGATAAAATCCCTCAAGGTAGTAGGTAACCAATGGAGGGTGATTTGGTGAAAATTGAAATTTTTTCGTTAAAACTTGCGTAATATAACACTTTAGCGTTTGTTTATTAGAAAACTTTCAATTTCATCAAACATCTGGTATTCTGTGCTGAAATTAAATTAGGGGTTGAATGTGTGGGGTGGAATAACGGTGACAGAAATTTCTATTTTTTGTGTGTGCTAAAACGGCGTAAAAAGTCTCAAAACATATAGAAAACTTGATTCTGGAATGAATTTTTTGTCTGTACGCGTGTACGCCTGTCTGTTAGTAGGCGCAATAACTTTCGAACGAAATGAGATATAATCTTCAAATTTGGTATCCAGCTGGCACTTGACAAAAGAACGCTTCAAATTGTTTTTGGATAAGATCGCTTCAGGGGGCTAGGGGATAAATGGGGGATGATTTGGTGAAAATTGTAATTTTTTCGTTAAAACTCCAGTAATGTAACGTTTGTTAAAACTCCAGTAATGTAACATTTCAAAATTTATGGGTACATGAATACGGATCCTTTCTTTGTAATCAAGTCATGCACCCTGCATTCATTTCATGAGGATGTCTTTCTGAGGAGAGTAGATTATCACAGCTATGTGGAAGTTATGATTCAATTTGCAGCACTGTTTTAGTTTCCACAGCACTAGCTTCTATATCATTTGGCATTATGAGTGCAAATAACTGACGTCTGTAGTACCAATGATTTCAAGAGGGATGCCGATAACTCATTTTTGTCCAGAAGCTATAATTTAGTTAAAATCACAATTATATTTGATGTTTCACAAGAATTTTTAATTGTCAATTTATTGTTACGACAACAAAGAAACCAACGACACTGAATGAGGAATTTGCACATTTTTTTATTCTCATCTTATTCAATTCCCCACATCGTATAAAATCAATTGCCATATAAAATTTAAATTTTTAACAGTTTTCCTGTAAAAAAATACAGAAAATTAAAATAATTGTCTCCGCGCCAAAACGCAGCCGTAAACAAAGACGGCCTACTGTGACGTCACGATCCGGTATCGGCCAAACTAGTCTCGCTTACTCACACAGAGATCCCCATCTCACCATTAGTGTTTATGCGACTTACGTGTGCCGGATAGTTATTGTTATCAACTAATATTATTGTTTATGTATATATATATATATATATATATATATATATATATATATATATATATATATATATATATATACTCGTATTAATTATTTTAAAAACTGTACAGTCTTATAGTATGACTACAGAAGTTGGATTTGTCCAAGGACAATCTGATAATTTACCAAAAATTAATGTACTAGCAATGTTTGCATTTTTAGAAAACAACCCGAATTTCGTTGGTGCTGAGCTAAAAGAAATGAAAGCTGGGAGGTATGTGTCTGATATGAACCTTATTCTATCCTGTAAATATCTTTGTTGGATTTTATGTAGTAATTTTTTATAAAATATAATGCAAATAAAAGCATAACCTCAAAATGTTCTCCATTCAAATAATCTACAAGAAAAATATACACTATTTCTTCCTGATTTTCTCATCCTTAGGTACATTAAAGAATAATTTGTTGGGGGTAGTTATTGTTGTGGAAGTACATTTGGGCACTATACAGCACTTATAATATTTATGTCCAGGAATTGTTATGTCTTTCGTATTCTCGTATTGTGGTTATGAATCTGCTGAAGCCATCACACAGTCACGTAGTAAACTATATTAAACACAACTTACTACCTTTGAACCTATATTATACACTAAACACCAAAACTACTTAAAATCATGATAAAACTGCTCAGAATTCGATGCAAACACAAACGAAAACAAGCAGGTGTACCGGATCGTGACGTCACAAACCTCTTCACTAATCGGATCGCGTTTTCGCCCACTCTGTCTTTTTGGATTATATTCAATATTTCAATAATTAATTACTAATTAGTGGTTCACTTTAAGGGGGGTTTACTTGTAGACATATATTTTTAGAGTATTTTGCTGTACTTTAAATACGTTTTTCATCAAAAGTAAATTATATGCAACTTCCTCATTAAACAGAACTAGCTTTTTTTATACTTTTCTATAGTGTTATTCATCGTAAGATATGCTTAAGGATGCCAATAACCGGAGTTGTTACCCTACTAATTTTTTTATTAGTTTTCGTTAATTACGCATCTACTTTGTTACTTTATGACAATCTTGTCATTTTGCACATACATAATATGTACGGTTACATTTGCAACTATACATTATGTGGAGATGACTTTTTTTTATTCTATCACCACGCGTGTATCACATTTTGTTAGGATCATTGATATATTTTAGCTTTATGGACATTTAGTGAAAAAGAAGCTCATCAATTCAGTGGCATTTCTGCCAGGAGTGCGAGATTATGTATTAAGTTAACAAAAAAAAAACTATAACATATATTTTTTTAATAACAATCAGGCGGCAGGTACGAATGTAGTCTCTCCTTGGTGGACGTCTTCGCCACCAACGGCGTTGGGAGCACTCATCCGGTTAAGCCAGCAGAAACAGCGGCAACGGGACGGTCCCGCCGACTGTTATCGCGTCGCCGTCCCCACGGCCCACCGCCGCCACCACCGGCACCAGATCGATATACATATGCGATACTCTGATACTCCAAATGAGAGCTGCTGCTGCTACGCTTTCACCCGCCATCTCTCGCCCATCCCCCGGTGGCCCCTGTCCCGGCCGACCCCGGTCTTCCTCTCGCCACCCCCGGACCCCTACCGACCGTCCCCCGCGTCGCCGCTACCTCTTTGTGGTGGTGTGTCCGTCGTGTGTTTATTGACGAGCCCCGGTGCTGCTTTGCTCTGCCGCTGCTGCTGCCTCTCAGCCACCTCTAACGCTCATCTCATCCTCGTGTGACTGTTGGCTGGGGTGGGGTGGGTGTTGGAGGATGTTTATTCTTTAAATAAGTTCGGGACGCAGCAAATGCGTTATGGTCGTGAATTTTCATAAGAAAAATATGTTAGTGATTTAGCCTTATATTAAAAGTGATAAAAGATTACTTTATTTAATTAGCAACACTAAAAAATAACGTAAAGAAGGGCATGCAAAAACATGATCTCTCGCATAAATATTTATACAGTAATTTGGATACAAAACAAACAAAGAAATTGATAAACAGGAAATATACTTAACAAAAAAATACACTAAAAAGCTGAACATAAAAAAATTCGTGTGGTTCATGCATTGAGGGTGATTGTATGTATACAGATGGGGAAGAATAACCCCCAGGACAAAGAGTGTTCCTGCCCCCTCAACAAAAACTTGGGGGGTTGTCCTTCCCCTTGAGCATGCATACAACCACCTTCAAAGCATAAAACACAAGAAAAATTTCTTAGGAACAACCGCAAGAAAGTTATGGGACCTGGGGCGAATATGGATGTTGTGCGGAGTAGGCAGGGTTTAAAGGAGGTATTGCTGCAAAATGTGAAAAACCCATCTTTTCAAAGTGCGACCAAGTAGTTCTTTTAGCATTTCGCTCGTATTTTCTCCCCGCCCAGCACATCTATTCATTCTTGGTCCCTTAACTTTCTTCGGGGTTGTTTGCAACAAATTTGTTTTGTGGCTTGTGCATCCAAGAGGGGTTCTAAGCATGTTTCTGAAAAGAAATTCTAAAAACCCTCTGTGCAATTTACATGAAAGTACATCGCATTTCGTTGCCTATGTCTTTTTCAGATAATATAGAATACAGCACTAAATTAAATAGGTTCACTTTTTTAATAACATATATAAGCAGAAGATAGGTATAATGAAGGGATTTGGGGGGGGGGGTGTCCTTAATTAACATTGTGGCGACAATTGAAAATTAGAGAAGTTATTTATAGCGCGTTAACAGTCATAAACTTGATTTCATCGTCATATCACAGTAGTATTCTGATCATAAAAAATTACTTCTGACTGTATGCACACAAAAATTAGTAAAATACATTTATAAAATCTAATTAAAACAACAGGTTAGTAATTCGTTAAGAGGTTTTCAGATGTGATGAAACGTCAAACTCACTGTACCGCAGCGTTAGCATATTATTATGTGCATACACAAGCCTTGCTTTTGTGTATAATCAGATGTATAATTTATTTGCAAATAATAAATTACTATAGTACTTAACCCATGTCGCATGCGCGTGACAGTGCAAAAAATAGGTAGCCGCATTATCGCATCTCTCTAGTATTTGTACAATGAAAAAAAAAATGAAGCTAAATTTCTAATATCTTCTTTGTGGCGTCTGTTTCCACTAACCTAAATTTTCAATTTGACAATTGACAAATCGGAAATTTAGGTTAATAGAAACAGAGGCAATAAACAAAGAAGATGAAGAAGAAGAAGAATAAAAACGTTGTCAGAAACATCTACAACAGATTCACATAATTTGCGCTAAGGTCGAAGCCTTCGAGAATACCTAATGTTTGCACATAATCGTTAATTTAATTTCATTGAAAAAGTACGTTTATTTTGAAAACGGTCAACTTTTTAGACTTCAAAGAAGTATACCTTTTTTGTGTGAAATTAAATGGGCTTTCTTTATTTTTGTTGAAAAATGTGCATACAGGTGGATAAAAAAATATGACCATGTTAATAAACCAGGGTGGCGTCAGCCAGCGGCAGTGGTCAAATTAACCAGCGCATCTTATAATAAATTTGAAGCTTGTGGCTGTAAAAACATGAAATTTGTATTCCAACTCTGGTTGAAATTGCTGTTTCAACATCTGCCAGAAGCGCTTTAAAATTTCCGTTTCCTTATTATTCATTTAGATAATTATGCATACATATTAAAAACCTTACACAATTTTCAAAACTTACTCTTCACTTTGTTCTATAAGTAATTGTAACTTATAGATACTATTTCCAGATATTTTAAGTTTTTAATTCAACAAAAAAAAGTATTATGTACTGTCATTATATTACTGAAAATAGGAAGGATAGGACAGCGAAAATGAATACAAGGCCAAACGTCCAACAACTTGAACAAGTAGAAATGTTCGCGTACCTTGGATGTTCTGGATGATGGTAAATGTAGCAAAGTACTGAGAAGGGAGATCGTGATGGCAAACAATGCATAGACAAAATATTTTCTTGATAATGACCATTTCATCTTGAGCCCGACGAAGAGGTTGATCAATTCATACGTATGAAGTGATATAATGTACGTTGTCGAAAGCTGGACTTTGAATAAGCAGGACTTGGAGAGAATAGAGGCTTTTGAAATGAGAACGTGGACAAAAGTGAGAGAAAAAGTATACCGATAAAAAGATTCAGCATTCTCGATAATGTCAGTCAAAATTGGAGTATTGGTGTTTTCCAACAACTCCAAGTACATATCTCCAGTCATTTCACCAGGTAAGAAAAAAGGACTAACAATATGGTCACCGAAAATTCCACCTCAAACATGGAGTTTTTCCGGGTGTTGTGTGTGAAATGTTGTGAATAATGTGGCATTAGAATCAGCTCACTAGCGAGAATAATTATCATGATTCATGGTACCGTTTAGGAAAAACGAACATTCGTCCAAAAAAGTATTAAAAAGAAAATTCGGATCATTCACCATTCATTTACTTCACAAAAGTTCAGACGGCAGTCAAAGTGATCTTCATATAGTTCGTGTGAAAGATGGATTTTGTATGGGTGGAAAATATGACGCTTTACAATGTTCTGAGAGCCTCGGTGGTTCAGAGGTAAGAACGTGTGCTCTGAACCGAAGGGTACTGGGTTCGATCCCAGGGTACTCCTTTCACTTTTTCAGTACAAACTGTAACATTAACATCAACCGAGGTTCTGGCATTGTATTTGAGCAAGTTGAATGTCTGCACGTTCCGCCCTTCGGATCGGGCGTAAAGCCGTCGGTCCCGTGTCCATGCGATGATGGGCACGTTAAATATCCCTACCCTCCTTACAGAAAGACAGGGGTTCGGCAAAAATTCCAGGATGGTGAGGTGAAACTGCTCCCTGGCGTCGGTGATTGGCCATAGTCGCGGAAATACGCCGACGTTAAAGAAACAAAACACACACACAATGTTCTGAATGGTAGTTCGTCCAAAATCAGATTCACTTGCCAGTTGCCTCCTCTCGTCCTGGGATTCAAAGCAACATAACCAAGGACCGCCCGCCACTTCTACCGCTTCATTTCTTTCAGCGCCTTGCTTTTTATTACAAACAGGCCCGTTCTATTCAAACTTTGCCACTAACTCCAAAACATAATTTCGATTAACCTGCTTATCTAAATGTTGTTGACCAAATAATTGATCTGTTCTGTTAGCACATTGACTATTTGCATAAAAAAATGAAATAATTTCCACCCTCTGTGCCATCGAGTGAACTATTTTGTTGAATAACTGCACAAGCAACAATGACCTGTTGGTTGACACTGAGATTTCTTCACAAATAAAGAAACCGAAGAGCACAATTTTCTGAACTCTCACTTTTTCGTAAGCGATAATGAGATAAAACAATCAACAAAACGTGAAGATATTTGTAACAAATTAAAGAAACACCTTTATTTTTAGGAGTCAATTTCTCAGAACCCACTGCTTCAGATTATAAAAAAAGTCTGGACGCAGCAAGTGCGTTATGGAAGTGAATTTTTATAAAAATGCTTTGAATAGCAAATATGTCTTTTTAATGCAAGCAGTCATCAATTTGGTTACCGGTATAACTTATATAGTAGAAACAATGTGCCATATTTTATCAAAGTAACTTATTGTTTGAAAAAAGTAACTTACTGTTTGAAAATGCACAAAAATTTTCCGACAATAAACTTTAAATGTTGGTTTCCTAGCCAACAAACCTTAGGTTAATAGCAAATTGAGTTATTGAAATTTGAAGCATTTAATGAAAATTTGCCTCCAAAACGCACTTACTGCGTCACGATTTTTTTCTTACAAACATATTTCGATCAAAAATGCAATAAAATAAAAAATTGTGGGGATCGCCAACAACTTATGGGCCAGCCTGTGATTGTCAAAATAATTTTATAAGATGCAGCTCAAGACACCCTATAATTAACTTATATAATTTTTTCTCGTCTCTTGTATAATAATAGTTATATTGAGCTTTACCGTAGAAATGCGTCACCCTGTATATATGTAAACAGATCAAAACTGAACGTAAACCGGGATATGGATTTGGGGGGGGGGGGGGGGAGTGGTAGTTTGCGCTCATTTGAAGAAATCTTTTTAAAATTCTAAAGTGGCGGTCTCCTCATTTTTGTACGAAAATTAGCTAAAAATTATGGACCGTTAAACCATAAAATTAACAAAAACTACCGCCAACGCATCAGGGAGAAAATAACTAACCTGTTACATATCAGCCCTTTTTGTAAAACTTCGATCTTTTATATGTGTTGATAAAACATAAAACACTGTTTAGTCCACCCACTAACATTAATAAAATCGTAAAGGAATAATTTCCACTTGTATATAAAAATTCCCAAATGACACAAATAATTTGTCAACTGAAATTAAAACAGATAAACAATCTAATGCGATACGATAAACGTCAGTTACAGCGTGTAACTGACCCGCGCAATAATATCAAATGTTCCGTTGCTAGGTAACGGCTCAGACATAATAGATCTCATATACCTATAAGCCAGTTTTTGCCATTGCCAATGAAACGCGGTGATATTAAAAATAAATGTTTCAAATTTGAATAGCTCAATTTCTGTAAACCTAGAAAGCTGAATTTTGGTACATAGTTAGGTCTTTCCTAAAGCAATATGTCCACAAAATTTCATCGAAATATCTTTGTAATTTTCGAAGAAAAAAATTTGTTTCGAAAGAAAACTAAAAATTTTCCCGGGAAACCTTGTCCGATTTTCCTGGCTAACGAACTCATCCAAGTTATTAATGAAAGAAAGGCACTTGCCGAGTTTAATCCAAATCGGTTAATTATTTTTTGAGTTATCGGTTGGAGACTTTCACCAGCTCTAAAATGATGAGCTACTTGACCCTCCTGGTCACTTAAGATTTAAGGGGTGGATAGCATCACCGCTTGAGGGTTGGTGTTGCGATGTTGAAAATAAGCCTAAGTCTTCTCCCTTGAAAGCGAAATTTACGCCTTTGAGCGATTTTCAGCAAAATCACTATAAGTGTTCCAAGACGCGCCTGTTTCGTTTTCAAATAGCCACTTAGGTGTATATATTGTGTATTTAAAGTAATATAGACATACAAATGTACTATGTAATCTTGCTGTTTTCAGACGTTTTCTTAAAATTAATAATAACCAGTCGTGAAGTCATGAAAAGCACTCTTAAATAACACAGTCAGATTCTGATTGGCCACCAAAAAACTCTCACGTTGTCAGCTTATAGAAGACGGGAAACAGCGAAACGCCTTTCTAAAATGTCAACTGTCGAGTTACACATGATTTAAATTAAAATTCACCAAAAGTACTTAAAAATGATTGCATTTTCACTCGAATGTAGAATAGACGGCTTCTTATGAGTTATGGATGGCGTCCTTTGTCTTAATGTGTATGTAAGCTCCACCCGCACAAGTCTGAGACTCCCGGGTTCACAGTTTGTGTAGTGTTGTGCTGTATTATCTTCTCTGCGGTCTCATTTAGCCAGCGGTAGAATGTCTACTCGTGCAGAGGTTCTGAGTTTTCATTCTACATCATGAATAATTTATTCAGTACCTACTGGAAAAAGTAATAACTAGTGAGATCGCGTCATTGTGTCTGAGCAATTAAATGTCTGCACCTTCCACTCTTCGGAAGGGGCGTTAGGTCATCGGTTTCGTGTCACGTGCCTTGTTGGGCACGTGACAGATCCGTACTCTTATTACAAAAGGCAGGGAGCGGGCAACGTTTTTTTAGATGCGCCCTAAACTCACCTACAGATTACTTCAATTGTCTTTAAATATTGGAGTAACGTTAGAGCGAGCATTTTAAAACAACTTATCTGCATCTACGAATGTCACCATTAAGACTCAGATACACGACCCGTGATATGGCGAACCAGCTCGTGGACCGACGTTCCACGGACCGTGTAGACGGGCCAGGTAGCCGGAGACTCGCGGATCGGGATATGACGAGCCTAGGATCCACGAGTGTATCGGTAAAGTTGTACATCTCCAAAGACGCTTAAAAAACTCGGCGTATTGCTAGCAAGTCAGTAGTGTAGTGAATCTTTTCAGAGATAAACGTGCATTTAAAACTAAGCTAACTAATTTGAGAAGTAAAAAATGTAGATGATAGACACGCCGTGTAGCATCCCTGATTCGTGTAATCACAGTTCATAAACAAAACAAGCTATGGACTAGTGGAATGGCAATTTATGGGCCGTCTATCCCGGTCTTTCATTGGCCTTTCTTAAAATATCTTCAAAACTGTTTTGATAATGTCAGGATAAGCGCCTGTTTTAGATAATTTGCTAGTATTTAGATTTAAATTCATTGATTGTTGTTGCCCTTACTTGGTGAAACTAGTCCATACTACATACAGACTTGGAGACTCTGGCTTCCCTGTTCGGTTTCGCGTCTGTAGGTGAAGGACGTAGCCAGCGCGTAAGCTAACTGGAGCAAGAGGCCCTTATGAATTCTAGATGTTCTTAGATGTTCATCAACGTTAGATTTACTTTATGATGCTGAAAAGTGTAAGGAAGATAATGCTTATATTCATTTGATAATAAATATGAAATTGTCATAATTTTGACAATTTAGTGGAAACTCCGGTATAATGGCGCTGTTATCAAATATGTTTATAAATACTTTTTCGATTCCCGTCAGAAGCCATTATATATATATATATATATATATATATATATATATATATATATATATATATATATATATATATATATATATATACCTCCGTGATGCAGTGGAACGACTGTTTGGCTGCTACGCGGAGTGTCCGGGTTCGATTCCCGGTGGTGGCAGTGTCTGTCAATGTGTGTTGGGTTCGTGTTCGTTGTCTTTTCTATGTAACCTCTGCCCCGCACTAGCTGCTCAGAGCTTCTGGATGGGAGGGTGTCATTTATGTGGTGTCATTTGTTATATATATCGTAGATATTTGAACCAAAACGTTTCGATGAACATGGCATGTCTGGAACTGTGTAGTTCATTGTTCATCTTAATAATCAATGTCTCTTAGAAGGAATATTTAATAACGACACGCAGTTTTACAAAAGCAAAAAGCAGGTAATGGAATTTTAATTACAGGGAGTTTCGACTAAACAGTGGGGGTTTTTCTCTGTATACCTTCGTAGATGACGTTGTTCGTAATTGCTATTCAACTAACATATAAATAGTAGTTCTAGTTTTTATTCGCTTAGTTTATTCATCCCTCTGATGAACCGGATTCTCCAAATTGTGCTTATCGCAAAAGAAAGGTTCGGATTTCTGCGTTTCCATCGATCCTTTCTCCACATTGCTTCTCACAAATTGAATTGCTGGTTATTACGCTTTTGATCTTATTCGAGAAACCCACGACAAAAAGATGGATATACCTTTATTGTTAATTGTCCACTTTTTAAACAGTTTTCTATAAATTATTAACTGTCCCATCCTAAAAAATATTGCTGAATCTTGAATAATAACTTCCACATCGCTGTGGTAATATACTCTCACCAGAAAGACTTTTTTATTAAATACATTTGGGGTAATAACTCGATTACGAATAAAATTAATATTTTCCCCATCTTTAATCAACTCGGACTTTAATTTCATGAGAAAATCTCAGCTGTTTAGCAATATTCGTATTTCTGTAACCATAATCTTCTGAAACGATATGTTAACTCGATTTTTAACGAAAGAATATCAATTTTCCACAGTCAACTTCCTATTTCTTCCCTTTCTTCTAAAGCGATTTTACTCACAAACAATCCAGATTATCTGCTTGTGAGCAGCTACCTGTGTACCAAATTTGGTGTCGATGGCTCAGTTACAAAATAATTTGATATTTCACCCCTTACATGATCAACCCTACTTGAATTTCATGAAAAAATAACAGGTCCGTCGTAATATTTGAATTAATGCTCTGAAAAAATCTCATTAAACGACATGTTACTCGATTTTAAATGTTAAAGTGCTGCAAATTTCAATAAACCAACCCCCTCATCTCCACCTTCTCCTGGTGCGATTTCGCTCAAAAACCATCCGAACCGTTCGTTAGTGAACTTCTATCTGACAGAATTTGTGGATTGCTCAATCCTTAGAAAGTTATCGCGGGAACTAACGAGCACACCAACGGACAAACACATTTTTTTAAACTTTGCAAATCGTTTTTTTTTTTACTTTTTTTTTGAGTTTTTAAGACGTTTGAGGAAAAAAAAACGATTTTACGTTACCATACGTTTAAGGCCACATGGAAGTAAAATAATTCGGATGAAAAGTTTAATCTTTTAGATTTGCTACACATGATTTAATTATCCTTTGCGATAATAACTTGCCCTTTTCCCTGAGTGAAGATTGGAGCCTGCGATGAGCACTGATAAGTACAATTTGGAGGACCTAATTCACCACAATACATTTTTCAGAGCTGGCGATCGTTTCGCCAACAAAATGAGCATCATCAAATTAATGAATAAACTTATTTTCTTGGCAATGTTGGTAACATTTTCAAAAAAATATGGAGAAAGACTGCAAAAATTACCTTGTTGTCGGGAAGCTCATTAATGTTTTGTGCGGTAAAAAATAATTCATTTCGAACATGTATTTGCCCTATGATCAACCGTGAGATGTGAAATATTGATAGTTACACCCCACTCCTGGTAAATCAGAAATGGGATGCGAGTGGAAAATATGTCGAGAGATATATTTTTAAATATTAATTGTATACCGGTCGAGAGATGTGGATCCGTTGGTGTTTTGTCCAGAGAGGGTGTAGAGGAGGACCCTGGGATCAATACTTCGCACGCAAGGAAGTGAAGTTGGTTAATGCATGGAAAGAGTCGTCGTAAGCCGTGTGCTTATAATGCCAACCGTAAGATAAGCATCTCTAATGGAAAACGTGTTTTTCAATTCTCGTTATAAAGGGCTTGGTTGTATGTATAAGGGCTATATATCGTCGGAAAATTTTATTGTGATGAAAAAAAGCTTCGTGACTTTTAATTTAAATAAAAAACGTATTAGATCTGGAATGGATTTATCGAATTAAATACAAATAGGTCGGTGGGGGTTGGTGGTGGAAATGTATACTTACTGATGATGAAAATCATACATATTCTAAACTTGGTAACATTTTAAAATTAATTCAGTTTCATTGTACAGCTGTCCCGCGAATTTGGAACATTAGCCATATATCAGGAACTACTCTCATTTCAAATCTGAGAATTCCCAGACGTAGGTTTCTCTAAAGTATCTATTCAATAAAAATATTTACAGCCTCAGATGGTTCCTGGTTATACCGAAGTATGCACCAATTTCCTTATTTCATAGAGAACTGACTGTATTTTATTACGTTTTTGGATTGTTTTCAATATGACTTTATGTAACATACAGGAGGTTTCATTAAGAGTAAGGGTGAAGAGGTACCATATATCAGGAAAGAATGGTACAGGAGATCCGCGCAAAAAATCCTGTTAAGGAAAGTGGCTAAGAGAAAATGCTGGAAATAATGTTCAAGTTCCCAACTCTGCCGCTAGGCGGCGTGATTGCTAGGGTCGTGTGAAAGAAGGCATTTTTATGAAAAATATCCCTATGAAAGCTATCAAAAAATGTTAAAGTGTTAATATTACCGAAATTCTACATATTTTTGGTTCAACTCTTTGCTGTAACTCGTAAAATTAGAACAGGAGCGGAGGGGCAAGTCTACTGATGAAAGTTTACATTATTTTCTTTTGACTGAACCAAATTGGAAGAAATCTGTCTCGTAAAGGAAGGTATGTTAGTTAAAACGAGATTTTCGCCGTCCTCGCCAGAGACGCTATTTGAAAAACTTGCTTTCTTTTCAATTTACCTTCCAAATTTTAAATAGAATGACATAAGTTTCTAAGGTGTTTCTAATGCTCAAGTGCGGATTAACTTGCACGTACGCGAGAACGGTTATAGTGTCTTCAGTTGCAGTTACAACCGCAACATTTTTAAATAGCAAGGAGGTGCTTGTGATACCTCATTGGGAAGATATCTCCATTCTCTATTTAAAATTGCAATGGTTTTAAAATTTATTCCAAAAATTTACAGTAAAAACAAAGAAATTCATCTGATTGACGAACTTCGCCACAAAACACTAAAAAAATAGTGCTGCAAATTGAATCATAAGTTTCACATAGCTGTGATAATTTACTCTCTTTAGGAAGACATTATCATGAAATGAATTTAGGGTCCATGACTTGACCTCAAAGAAAATATTCCTATTCCTGTACCAATATACTTCTGAAACGTTATATTGCCCGAGTTTTATCGAAAAAATTCAATTTTCACCAAATCACCCCCCATTTATCTCCTACCCCCTGAAGCGATCTTATTAAAAAACAATTCAAAGTGTTTCTTTCTCGGGTGCTAACTGGATACCAAATTTGAAGATGATATCTCAATTCGGTCAAAAGTTTTTGCGCCTAGTAACAGACAGACGTATTGTCCGATCGACAGACAAAAAAAACTTCGTTCCAGAATCAAGTTTTCTATATGTTTTGAGACTTTTTGCGCCATTTTAGCAAAAAAAAACAAATGACATTTCTGACATCGATATTCCACCCCTACACAATCAACCTCTAATTTAATTTCAGCACAGAATACCAGATGTTTGATGAAATTGAAAGTTTTCTAATAAACAAACCCTTAAACGTTATGTTACTTGAGTTTTAACGAAAAAATGACAATTTCATCCCCTACTCCCTGAGGCGATTATATCCAAAAACAACCCGAACCGTTTGTTTGCCGGGTGCTAACTTTATACCAAATTTCAAGCCGATATCTCAATTCACTCCAAAATTATCGTGGCTACAAACAGACAGACATACAGACCGACCGATCAAAAAAAATTTCGTTCCCAAATCATGTATTCTATATGTTTTGACACTTTTTAGGTTTAAGTGCTTTTTCGTTTAAGCGAAAAAAAAATGTTTGAAATTTTTGTTGCCGGTGCGATACCTCCACACGCTGCGACGATGTGGAAGTAATTAATCACTATTCGCGTTTTATTCTTGATAATGAGAAAAAAGTCTGGACGCAGCAAGTGCGTTATGGTAGTGATTTTCATAGAAATGATATGGCAGCAAATATTCTCTGTGTAATTTTTTTTTCTTGCAACATAGAAATATAAATTTTGGTGTATAGTTTGCCATTAATGTCGTAAACTTACGTACCAAATTTGGTTACCATAGCTTTTCTATTTGTTGAGATAATTTTTTTTTCGAAAGAAAACCCAATATTTTCCCGGAAAACCTGGTTCGATTTTCCTGAATAACGAACTTATCCAAGCCATTTACAAAGGGAAGGTACATGCCAAATTTTATTAAAATCTGACCATTATTTTTTGAGTTATCGGCGTGATACACATACACACACACAAATATATATATATATATATATATATATATATATATATATATATATATATATATATATATATATATATATATATATATATATATATATATATATATATACATATATATATATATATATATATATATATATATATATATATATATATATATATATATATATATATATTATACATATTATACATATAAAAATTGAAACTGGCCCCGGATATGGATTCTTCTAGTGGTCCTAGTTCGCGCTCATTTGAAGAATTTTTTTCAAAATTCAAAAGACGCGATCTCCCATTACAGAATTTTTTTCTAAGAAAATTCACTAAAAATAAAAAAAAACATTAATCTTAATGTAGGAGATGTTCAAAATGCATGCGTTAAACGTTTTTGGCAGCAGGAAACAAAAATGTCTTCTAACGTTAATCAACTGAGGCGTGATCGACCGATCGGGCGATGGTGCTGGCCATTCTAACGATCCTCGTATGCCTATCGTCCGATTTGGAAATATTAAATTGGGGTATTGCCGGACATTGATTTGGTAATATGCTGGCGCTGTATTCCTCAGCAACCATATCACATTCGCTAGAAATTGTCGGTTTGCTCTATTAAGATATAAGTTTGCCAAAGTTGGCACGACATTAGTTTGGAGCAGTGCTAAATAATGATCTCCATTCAAATTGCCATAATGAAAAAGAGACCAATGACATGGTTTCCGACAATTCCTGCGCAAACATTATCCTTTTCAGGGTATTGCGTATGTTCTTATCTCATCGAGTGCGCATTTTCTTTAGATCAGTAGCGACAATTGTGACTATTAGAATGGCCGTGAAGTGTAAAGCTATGCTCTTCAGAAAACAAAACATGTTCTAGTTGAATAACATTGTTATCTAACATTCCCATCATTCGTTCACAAAAAGACGTTCTTCTATCAAAATCGTCTTTCATGAGCTTCTGAGTTTGTATCAATTTATAACAATGCATTGTATTTTCTTTTAATATTCGAATCATCGATGAATGACTAATATCCAATATTGTGGCTGCTTGTAGATCCGAAACGTGTGGGTTTTTCCCAAACTCAAGCATTACATCCAATTTGGTATCATTATTCAGTGCACTAGAAGTGTTTTTTTTTTGTGGTATCTGCCTTACATGTCCAAGCTCGCGAAATTGCTTTTCAATTTTACTATTGTCCCTTGGGATATAGGCGGCAAATCAGGAAATTTTTCTTGAAAGGGGCGAGCAACTTCTATCTGTGATCGTGTTTATCTCCGTAACCAATCATCTGTAGAATTGTTATTTTATGCATTTCTGTTACATAAACCATGTTTAGAATTGCAGTTAACCAATGACGATTACTGCCATGCGGCTGCAAGTTGCTAAGGCGTTTTAAACGAAACTAGCTTTGCCAACTGTGAAGAATGTTGATAACTTTTTATGTCTTCTTTTTCATTGATACCCTAAAAAAAGGCACTGAAATTGTTTTCGCTTGCTTTCTCATTATCAAGAATGAAACGCGATTAATTATTAATTTTTGAGTGTGTTGTAGCGAAGTTCGTCAATCCGTCAAATTTATATTTTAGTGAATTTTTATTTAAAAAAATTCACTATTAGAGAGGTATCGATAGTGAGACTTTGCAAAAAAAATTCAAATGAGCGCGAACTAGGAGCCCTAGAACCCATATCCGGGGTCAGTTTCAATTTATATATATATATATATATATATATATATATATATATATATATATATATATATATATATATATATATATATATATATATATATATATATATCCGATAACTCAAAAAATAATTAACCGATTTCGATGAAACTCGGCAAGTGCATTTATTTTATTGATAGCTTGGATGAGTTCGTTAGCCAGGAAAATCGGGTATGGTTTTCCGAGAAAAAAAAATTCTCCGAAAATTACAAAGCTGCTTTAATGAAATTTAATTGATATGTTGCCTTGGGAGAGACCTTACTACGTACCAAAATTCAACTTTTTAAGTTTATAGAAAACTGAGTTATTTAAATTTTGAGTTTTCTTTCGAAAAAAATTTTTTCTCCGAAAATTACAAAGTTATTTTAAGGAAATTTGGTGGGTATCTTGCCTAAGCAAATATCTTACCACGTACCAAAATTAAACTTTCCAAGTTTATAGAAAATTGAGTTATTCAAATTAGAAGCATTTAATAAAAATTCACTACCGTAACGCACTTGCTGCGTCCCGAACTTTTTTGCAAACCCATATAATTTCTTAATAGAGAGCGAAGAGATTTTTCAAATGCGGTATCACAAGTCTCTACTTTCTGTTTAAAAATTTGGGTAGTTGCAACTGTCACTCGATGGGGGTTGAATGTATGCGGTTGAAGTTTTCACGCTGCAGGGCGTCATTTTTTTAATCTAAAATTGACATGGTCCGGGATTCTTTTATAAATGTACACAATAATTGAGATGCTGAATTTATTCCATTTGATTGTTTCAGACTGTATTGAATAATTTCTTGGCCGAATATATATTATTAATATTATTATCATTATAATAAGGGGTTGGTGGTATGTTTCATCGCAAATATTCTCCTCTATTAGGAAGTCTTGAAAGCGATTCAATGCCTACTGGCTTCAGGCTACATTTACACTTACAACCCCCTGAGAACTTCACCCCTTATTTCAGAAATAGAGCTCCAATTCTATGTGTAACTCTCTTAAAACGCTACTATAAAATCTAAAATAAATTCATTTTCTCTTAGTTACTGCGGTATAAAATATTTATAGCCTAATTTTTTTATTATTCTAACCTGACTTCATAACCCACATGCAGAGAAATGACGATATTCTCTGACGGTTTCCAGTTTCCTAATTCCGGAAGCAGCCTCGCAGCTCGTCCCGAAACGGCTGGTGGGAAGTTTTTAGATCCAACCGAGTGTGGAAACCACCTGTTGAATCTCCTATATATATACATATATACATGTAGTATATACATACATATATATGTCTGCACATGTATGTCCACATTGTGTGCCACAGAATAACAACATAACAATTGATGTTTCCGCATCTACGTGTTTGTACATATGTATATTAAACGTATGATATGCGATATTAATTTATCGTTTGCTTTTAATTATTTATTTTATAATTCTATTAATTATAAACGGATGGGAAAGTAATTTGCGTATTTGTCGGAATATTGTAAATATTATTTAGTGAAACCAATGCAAATTATATTAAATATTTCTCTCTGGAATTGTAAGAAAATTGAAGTGACGGTTCTAAAGCATTTTGGCGTTAATTTCTAGACTTGTTTTGATGGTAAATTCTGTCTCCTACAATCATAAGCTAAGCTTATTTGTATGACACTTTGTATAATTTATGTGTGATACAGGTGTGCCAATTAAAACTTTCCACCTGGAAAATATCGGATTAAAAAAAAAGAAAATAAGGTCGAGACATGTAGACTTTGTTTTCAAGGGGGACACATAATGGCGTAAGTTTGGGTATCTTGGAACCTACCTCTTGGACAGTGGCGCAAAGTACCATTAATTTCAAATGGCACCATATGTTGAGTGTTACCTCATTTTAGAGCTTTCTCAATTCTGGACTTTTTACATTTTGGTGTGGACATGGCAATAAAATTATCTATTAAAAAATAAGACAAAATATCAATGAATGATGTTTTCCGTCCACTTCCATACAATTATAAAATCTCAACTTCCGAGCGAACATTTACAAGCATTTCGGGCGTTATCTGATGACATTTTTTTAAACAAATTCTCGATAAAAATATTTTCTTTTATGATTTATTGTTTATCTCTTAATGAACTTTATCAAGTCAACTTTCTTACCGTTTTTAGTTTAAACGAGACAAGTAAATATCCCGCAAAATCATCACAAAGTCGATTAAATTCCAATTCGTGAAAATGGTTTATACAATTGCTGAAAAGGCGAAATTAATTAGTTTGTTCTACAAGAATTGATCGTCATCCTGAGAAAAATACTTCGTATCGGTACATTCTGCATTTAATGTATAAATTTTTGGGAAACTGGGTCAGTTGCAAACAGAAAGCATCAATCTGAGCAGGTCGTACATAATGAGGGTAATCAGGTAGCTGTCCTGCGTCACATCGCAATGGAACCAAATTTGAGTCTTAGGAAGCTTGCGAGTACTTCAGGAATTTCTGTAGCTAGTTGCTGCCGAATCTTAAATAGTAATAAGTATTACCCATACAAAAATAATTTGGTACAGGAACGTAATGAAGACGATCCTAATCGCCGCGTGCAGTTCCGTGAATAAATGACTGTCCGTGCCAGAAGTAATCCAACATTTTTGTACTCAATTATTTTTTTCGATGAATGTACGTTTCAACTGGGTGGCCAAGTCAACCACCGTAATTGCCGCTACTGATGTGATGGAAATCTAAGAATTTTTCGTGTAACTCATACGCAGCATCCGGGGAAATTGAATGTTTGGGCGGGCATATTGGGAGACCTCCTCATAGGGTCTTTCTTCCTACCGGCAAATCCGAATGAAAACATGTATCCGGATCTACTGGAAACGCATATCTACTCGACGATTGTGCAATTATTGGAAAATGACAACGCTTTGGCAGAAGATGATGTGTGGTTTCAGCAGGATGGTGCTCAACCTCATTATGCCGCAGCTGTGCGTGATTTTCTTAACCAGAACGCGGGGGTTCAATCGAGTTGCCTCCCAAGTCGCCAAATTTAATACTGTCAGACTTTTTTCTATGGGAACATTTGTAGTCGAAAATTTATGCAATACGACCAAACTCACTTGAGGACGTCGTCGGCGAATTGTTGAGGATTGTGCTCAGATAACGCCCGAAAGGCTTTGATATGTTCGTTCAGAAGATTGTATTATTGTAAGTGGAGGGTTTAATTAAATAACATTCTTTCGTTCATTGATAATTGGCCTTATTCTTTAATTGATGATTTTATTGCCATATCCAAAGCAAAATTTAAAAGGGTCGGGACGCAGCAAGTGCGTTATGGTAGTGAATTTTCATAGAAATGATCTGGCACCAAACATTTTTTTAATGTTTATAACTTTTTTTTCTTGTAACATAGAGATTTTAGTATATAGCTTACTTTGTATACCATAAACCTACGTACCAAATTTGGTCACCGTAGCTCTTCTATTTTCGGAGATAAAAAAATTTGTCGACAGAAAATCCATAGGTTTTTTTTGGAAAACCTGGTTCGATTTTCCTGGGAAACGAACTTGTCCAAGCCACTTACAAAAGGAAGGTGGTTGCTAAATTTTATCAAAATCGGTTCATTATTTTTTGAGTTATCGGTGTAATTGAAGCTGACCCCGATGGGTTCTAGTTCGCGCTCATTTGCAGAAATTTTTTCATAATTAAAAAGTCGGGATTTCCCTATAAGTCATTTTTTTCTACGAAATTTCACTAAAAGCTTTAAAGTGAGGTATCACTCAACATAGGGTGCCATATAACATTTAAGGGTACTTTATGCCCTCCAAGACACCAAAGTATTCTTTTTCTTCTTTTTTTTAATTCCGCCATTTTCCAGGTGGGAAGTTTTAATTGGCACACGCTGTATTACTATTACTATGTGATGTTTGAGGTAGTTAATACGGAATGATAAGTTGTATACAATTAACGATTCAATATTATTAGTGAATTTTTATTAAAAAGGTTAACTAATAGAATGGTGAGACTTTGCAAAAAAATTTCAAATGAGCGCGAACTAGGACCCCTAGAACCCATATCCGGGCCAGTTTCTATATATATATATATATATATATATATATATATATATATATATATATATATATATATATATATATATATATATATATATATATATTGCAAAAAAATTTCAAATGAGCGCGAACTAGGACCCCTAGAACCCATATCCGGGCCAGTTTCTATATATATATATATATATATATATATATATATATATATATATATATATATATATATATATATATATATATATATACGTATGTATGTATGTATCCGCACGATAACTCAAAACGTTATTAACCAATTTTGATGAAATTCGGCAGGAATATTTCTTTTTTTTAATGGCTTGAATGAGTTCGTTAGCCAGGAAAATCGGACAAGGTTTTCGGGAAAATTTTGAGTTTTCTTTTGGAAAAAATTTTTAACTCCGAAAACTACAAAAGTTTTTTTGATGAAATTTGGTGAACATGTTTCCTTGTGAAAGACCTTACTACATACCAAAATTCAACTTTATACTGAGTTATTCAAATTTGAAGCATTTAATGAAAATTCGCTACCATAACGCACTTGCTGCGTCCCGAAGTTTTAAAATTTTAGCTTAAATGAAATAACTCGTAAAGAATAAACACTGGTTTACATACAAATAAGCTTCTAAGCTACCTATATATATATACATTTATATCCAAAACAAGAGTATTCTTGCGTAATTTATCCATACTGCTGACAGTTTTAGTTCTGACCATTAGAATATTATAGCCACAACTTCAAAATAAAACTTTCTTCTTCAAGAAAATGTGTGTTATTAAAACATGTATATCCAGAAATAACAAAGTTGCTTTGAAATTTGGTACTCATGCTGCTTTAATAGACTTTACTTTTAAAACATATAATGAAAATTCGTTACCATAATCCACTTGTTGAGTCCGATCTTTCTGGTGAATTTTCATACTAAAAGTTTCTTCTAGGAAGCGCGAACTAAGTGGGCTGGGGATACATTTTGAAATATTTTTGACATTTACCCCCTCTCTCTCTCTTTCTCTCTCTTTGAAGGGCCAGTGTTACGTAATAAATGTCAAATGGATTAGTGTTTTTTTTCAAAAATTCGATTATTCGTAAAGAACTGCGTATATACGTAGAAAATCGTTGCATTTACTCTACTGGTTGCATACTTATGAATTTGTCTAATCCGGGCTCTCATATTTTCTGGCGTGGTTTGTGTTATACCCATAACTTTCTCTTTTATTAATTCCCAAAAGAAAAAATCTAAAGGAGATCAGGAGTTTACAGAGTCGCCACGACCAATCCATCTATTTCCACACATGTTATGTAGAGTGTCTGACTTGGCGCTTAAAGTGTAGAAGTGCTCCGTCTTGTTGAAACCACACCTCTCCTTGTAGATTTTCTATGTAGTTCAGAAGTTCGTTCAGGTAAATTGTGCATTAAAAAATTCTTACAGATCCCCCCATTTAGGTGGCCTTCAAAAAAAAAAATGTGGCCCAATGATTCTGTCCCCGACTATAGCACACCAAACATTGACCCAAATTTGCAACAGTTCTAATCCAATGTGGATTTTCAGATGACCAATAATGCAAATTGTGCCTGTCTAAAATTTAAAACGCAGTAAATTGACAATGAACTGAAGTACAAATTCGAAGTAAAGAAACTTACCTGACCACGATTCGTAAATGTAGCCTCATCCTAAAAATCAATCCTTGAAAATCATTATTTTCTGGAGTCTTACTGTCAGCCAGTTACAAAATATTCCACGATTTTGAAAATCTTGACCGTACAATTCCTGATGCATTTCCTGTCCAATAGAAGATTAGGATAATTAATGCCCGGACACGCCGCGTAAGCAGATAGTATTAATTAACTCGAAGCAACTATCGCAAAAAAATCAGTTTTAATCAGAACATTTTTGTCCTAGAGACCTGCAGTGACACCTTATGCCAATTTTTTCAGAGACATCCGTATAGCAACAATAATAAACAGAAACCAAATAACGTAAGCAGTTAATAGTAAAGTTAATGTCATAATTTTTAAAGCTAATCTTCATCCAGTACACCGGTATACGGCTTGGTCTTCCATATCGTGAGAAACGTATAATAAAACTGTTTCTTCTTTTACCTTTTTCTACCGTGTGCCGTGTCATTAAACGGCCGGTTTGCATCCAGTTATCAATACCACCATAATAACTACTGTCAAAACGCAGATATGTTACCAGCGTGCACCGTCTGCTTCCAGTTCGTACGTTAATCAATGTATATTGAAAGCGAATGCATTTTATCGAACGTGATTTTTGCCACCGCACCGCATTAACGCACAATATCCATTATATTATTTTACCAGGAGGCGTCAACATGTACTGTAAAAGTTTTAAACATAATTAAACAGTCTCAAGAGATGGATCGGAAGAGAAAAATCAGGTTATGAATGTTTATACCGGATGTTAATATATAGCTATAATCTCGGTTGTTTTAGACCCTAGCTTTTCTATGAAAGCAATACTTCGTTTTGAATGTCACATTTAAGTACACTTTGGGGAACCTTATTCACCGTCACACAATTAAACATGATGGTGGAAAAGTAATGGTACGCAGAGCAGCGGTATATTCTCGACATTAATATATTACGACTTAGTAAAACTTACCTCAGTTCAAAAGTCAAAATCAAAAGAGGTACAGGTGTTGAAGTGAGATACTGATTTTCGATTTTCCTTGATATCTCGAAAATTTGTTGACGTATGGTATGGTAAACCCGTTTCTTCTGCTATTTGCCTGATCCTAATGCGTTGGTCATGCACTTTTTCAATGCTTTCTTGAGTAGTAACTGCTATGGGAGGGCCACCGACATGTTCATCTGCGCAAAAGGTTCTACCGCATCAGAATTGCATGATAAGAAACGACAGTTTTGAGTAGTGGTTTCACCAAATTTATGGGATTTTGACATGAACTAATAGTCTTTTTTGTGGGTGCTTATCCCTCTTTCCCTGTGCGCGTGCGCGTGTGTGTGTGTGTAAATCTATCGTCTAATTTCTGAAGCTCATGTAGATTGATTAGATTGTAAATTGTTTAATGGGGCATTTGGTCTTTCAGCGCTGCGACCCCAATGGGTCTTTTGTGCATGACTCTTTTTTGTCTAATAGTAGCCCAAAATGTTCAGACATTTCATAGAGTGTGCTATCGTTTTGGGAACTATTTTACCTATTTCCTGTGGTGCTAAAGTCACCCCTCCAAGGTATTCCGGCCTTTTGCAGAACTGCGGTTGCATAGCAAGTGGTTTCTGCTGTCTCAGTACAGTATCTGCAGTTTTCACTATCCGCTTTGCCCATTTTCATCAGGTGATACCTCACTGGAGAGTGCTCCGTAAAAAGCCCTGCGATGATTCTCAAGTCGTTCGTGTTCAATTCAAGAAATAGGTCATACTTCTCTGTTGATATGGTGGTGAACCGTTTTTCCTGCCCTAAGCCTGGCGTATTGCTTCTGTATGACAGCATTTGGTATCGAGTTTATTTCTTACATGGCTTTTTGTTAGTCCACAATAGGGCTCTGGGCATTAGAATTGTGTTGTTGCTGCGTTTTTTTGCAAGGCTATCTGCTTCCTCATTCCCTTCAATGACTTGATTCTGTGGTACCCACATCAAAGTTACTTTGTTGTTCGTAGCCAATTGCTTCAAGGATTTTTGGCAGCCCCATCTAAGCTTAGACTTAGTTTTGAAAGATTTCAGAATCTTTAGTGCTGCCTGACTGCCTAAGAGGATGTAGATATCTCTATTCCTGAGTCTGCTTTGTAAGCACTTCTGTGCACAGTAATTTATAGCGAGCATTTATGCTTGGCAGATGGTGGCAGTTTTTCCTAGGGACATAGCGAGTTAGGTCCTCTTATTCCCAGTCCTGCTCCCTCGATTTGTTTAGATCAGTCTGGATACCATACAGATGAGTGTTTGTCAGCATTTCACTGTCTCTGTCCCATGCCTTGCGGTCGCTTATGACAACGTCAAATGGGACTATGAAGTCCAGTTTAGCTGGCATTTGATCTGTTGGTTTGGCGAGTGACTCCAATGGAATTTTCAGGGTCTTTAAGTGTCCAACCAAGTCTCCTGGTTTGAATTTGTCTACTCGAAATATATTATCGTACATGTGTGAAATGAAAGACAGCAATAACAAAGGCAAAGAAACAGTTTGCAAAGAAATAGATGATGATATTTGGGCACTAGGGTACAAGATTTCCACGGGTAAAATTGGTACAAGAACACTAATGACAATAAGTGAAGACGTACAAAATAAAGAGTTGTTCCCTAAACACGAAGTCAAAAAATGGCCGAGAGTAGAGGTGAAGTCGGATATATTTCACCTTCTGCACATGAAGGGAAGCAGGCCGAAGAATGAAATCCGTAAAGCTACAGGCTCGGATGTTATACCGATCCAGGTAGTTAAGGCAGTAGCAGAACAGAAATCGGAGATATTACAGGTTTGATAAATAAAGTAATCAGTGATGGAAGTTTCTCGCCAGAATAAAAGACTGCTCGATTGGTGTTATTGGAGAAGCCACAGAAAACAGGAGAAAATGAGTCATATAGAACTATATGCCTGAAAGACGGAATAGCAAAATTATATGAATATGTAATAAATAACAGGCTAAAAAAGGGGCGTTCGACGATGGATGCTGTAAAGATGGTACAGGACGTGGCAAGAAAAGAAGACAATAAAAACAGGTTTCTTTACTTGGTAACACTGGACGTAAAAAATGTATTCAATACAGCGCCATGGAGAGGCATATATGAAGTGTTAAGAAAGAGGCAAGTTGAGCCATATTTACTGAAAACAGTATGTAGTTACCTGGAGAGCAGACAGATACTGATTGGACAGAAATATCGGACGCATGCTACATGTGGCGTGCGTCAGGGGTCAGTCCTAGGACTAACACTGTGGAACATGTATTACGATAAGGTCTTTAGTCTGGAGTCCGTAAACAACACATCATATGTTGTCAGGAATGTCAGTGGCTAAAATTTAAATGTCAAAATATGATAACTATGTGGGGCTATATGCATTCTCGCCATAATTAGAAACGCATACGTTCTTATTAGACTTCAGTGCGCTATACTAATTACAGCGAGAATACACCTAAAGCAATTTCGGTTTAGGTAGCCAGCCTCCTAGAACATTGTGATATGTACGACAGAGTCGCCATCTCGGTGCGGAACCATGTAGTATGTTGTCACGACAGCTCCAATAAACACCAAATGTTATCAATAGAGACTGTGTACAAAAAACAAACAACTTTGTAAATTGTCAGCCCTGGCCATTTCTTCCATACTAATTCCGGGACAATGTATGTAAGGCCAGATGTATTTTCACCATAATTAGAAACGCATACCGGTTTTGCTCTTATCGTCAGTGCGCTAGATTAATTAGTCAGAATACACCTAAAGCAATTTCGTCTAAGGTAGCCAGCCTCCTAAAACATTGTTGTATGTATGACAGGGTCGCCATCTCGGTGCGTAACCAGGTAATATGTTGCCACGACAGCTCCAATAAACACAAAATTTTATAAATCGAGACTGTCAAAACATTCAAATCATTTTGTTTCTGTAAAAAAAATTGAATTTTGGAATGAATATGGAAGTTTAATAGAACATGAGTTGAAAAATAAAGAAAAAGGTGTTGAGACAATCAGCAAATAAAGGCAATGGTTGTAAATTTTAGATGGCAGTAAAAATAGCAAAAATGTAAATCTCGTTTGGTGACGTCAAAATTTGAAGTCTCTCTAACTTAGAAAATTTAATATCAAGTATTTTTGGAAGAAATCATTTATAAACTGTGTCATATTATAAAGCTCAAGTCGTACTAGACTTATTGTGTCAGAGATTCTCTAAAATTCAAGACAATAAAGGATAATAATAACAATAATAACAACCAACAATTTTGTAAATTATATTATACCTATAAATAGGTAGGGTCTGAGTATAAGGATCCGACCTCCTATTACAAGAGTAAAGACATATTTTATTCCATTTATTACCATTCTGGTGTTTTTTGTGGGTATTTCTAGTGTACTACAATGATTTTAATGTGTGGCACAAATATGCCAATCAGGCTCGTGCTTGTAAAGAAAACATACTTTCAAATCTTCTTTTTTCAAATAGAAGTGCCAAACTGTTATGATAAACCAGTGGTTCTCTAAGAGTGATAACGTCGGTCTATTTCCGCGACTATGACCAATCACCGACGCCAGGGAGCAGTTTCGCCTCATTATTCTGGAAATTTTGCCGAATCCCTGCCTTTCTGTAAAGAGGGTAGAGATCTTTAACGTGCCCAACCTCGCATAGATACGGGACCGACGGATTTTCGTTGAAGGGCGGAACGTGCGGACATTTAACTTTCTCATATACAATGCCACAACCTCGGTTAGTGTTAACTTTACAGTATGTACTGAAAAAGGGAAACCCTGGGAATGAACCCAGTACCCTTCGGTTCAGAGGCACACGTTCTTACCACTGGACTGCCGAGGCTCTATTAGTGAATTTTCTTAAAAAAATTCACTAATGAGGAGATCCCGACTTTTGAATTTTGAAAAAATTTCTTCAAATGAGCGCTAATTAGCCCCCCCAGAAAACATATCCGGGGTCAGTTTCAATTTTTATATGTTTATATATATATATATATATATATATATATATATATATATATATATATATATATATATATATATATATATATATATATATATATATATATATATATATATATATATATATATATATATATGTATCACACCGATGACTCAAAAAATAATGGGCCGATTTTGATTAAATTTGGTGAAAAAATTCCTTTTGCAAATGGCTTGGATAAGTTCGTTAGCCAGGAAAATCTGCCCAGGTTTTCCCGGAAAATTTTGTGTTTTCTTTCAAAAAAAATTATATCTCCGGAATTAACAAAGTAAGGGCAACCAAATTTGGTACACATGTCTACATCGTTATAGGTAAGTTACTCACCAAAATTTAGCTATGTAGGTCAAAAGACAAAAAAGTTATAGGCATTTAAAGAAAAATAAATTGGGGTTTTCCTCAAAACGTCAAAGTGGCGAATTAAAATGTCAAAATTGGCAACATTTAGGCAAATAACTTGAATCTAATACGCGCTATAGAAATAAAATGTCTCAAGAAGGATGTTTTACAAACCCTAAAGTCTTAGTTTCATTCGTCATTGTCCTTCATTTTACTAAAATATTTGCAGAAAATTCATTTCAAATAGACCTGTTCTCTGATGCTTGGCAGTAGCCTTAGCTATAGAGTGTATCGTTTAATGGTATATAATGTTTGTCGAATTTTCGTAAAAAATCAATAAAGCTCAATATATCCGTTATTATATAAGATATGAAAAAAATTTGTATATATTAATTGTAGGGTGTCTTGAGCTACATCTTAAAATAATATTTCTACAATCACAGAATGGCCCATAAGTCGTTGGTGATACAAATTTCCTTTTTTTTAATCAAACACGCCTTAAGTTATTGCATTTTTGCATTTCCTATCGAAATATAATGCATGTTTGTAAGAAAAGAAATTCTGGACGCAGTAAGTGCGTTACGGTAGCGAATTTTGATCAAATGTTTCATATTTGAATTGCTCAATTTGCTATTAACCTATAAGGTTGACCAAGAAACGTGTTTTTTCGGGAACACTTTAAGTTTACTTTTGGAAATTTTTGTACATTTTCACACAATAAAGTTATTTTGATGAAACATGGCACATTGTTTTTACTATATAGTTTATACTGGTAACCAAATCTGATGCCTGCTTTCTTAAAAAAACACACATATTTGTTTTTAAAAACATTTTTATGAAAATTCACTACCATAACGCACTTACTGCGTCCAGAATTTTTTTTTCTGTTGCATTATGTTGAGTCTATCCCACTTATCTAAAACTCTTCACTCATCAATAATCTTCACTTATTTAAAATCTTGCTTTGTCTTATGCATCAAATTCTACAATATTTGCCGTGGTTGTAAAATAATATACTAGCATTAGTAAAAAAAGTAAGAAACATTTTATCAAGAACAAGAACGTTAATTTTAGTAAGTTTTTAACAAAAATAATAAATATCAGATGTAAATAAATCATGTGTAGGGGTTTATAGAAAATTTTCAATGCGTCTCACGTTTCTGCCGAGACATTGGAAAATTCTAAAATTTACTTCGTGTGAAGTTGCTTTGATTACTACGTGGGGATCTACTAGACGTTTATAGGAAATTTTCAGTGTGTCTCCCGTTTCTGTCGACAGATTGGAAAATTCTAAAATTTACTTCGTGTGAAGTTGCTTTGATTACTACGTGGGGATCTACTAGACGTTTATAGGAAATTTTCAGTGTGTCTCCCGTTTCTGTCGACACATTGGAAAATTCTAAAATTTACTTCGTGTGAAGTTGCTTTGATTACTACGTGGGGATCTACTAGACGTTTATAGGAAATTTTCAGTGTGTCTCCCGTTTCTGTCGACACATTGGAAAATTCTAAAATTTACTTCGTGTGAAGTTGCTTTGATTACTACGTGGGGATCTACTTCTTCGAAGGCCTCGACGATTCTTTGAATAAGTTCATCGCTGGAGTAGCAATATACTTTACTCTTTATCCTTCCCCAAAGATAAAAATCACACGGTGTTAGATCTGGTGATCTTGATGCCATCTGCAGGGACCGTTGCGGCCTATCCATCGGTCTTCAAACATACTATTCAGGTTCTGGTATACTTCACCCGCGCAAGGAGAGGGAGCCCCGTTTAGGTGATACCAACAACTAAATAATGTGTTGACTGGCAGATTTTCAATAAAATTTGTTTCCACGTTCTAGGAATCTCTTAGAAATACCTTTGAGAATTTAAGTTTTTGTCATAAATGTGATAACACACAACATTGTCACAAATTAAGGAGAAAACATTGAAACTGAATTTGTTTTGGAAATTTCGAGGTCTGGTTAAATGCGGGTTCATTTCTTGGTATTTTCAACAATTACTGCTCGAATATCTTCTGCTATGTAATATCCTTTAGATTCCATGATTGGAGAGTGGTATTGTTTTGTGATTTTGTAGATTCCTTTTCACCAACCAATATTTCCACCATCTCAACAGCTACGGGTAAAATTAAATCTTCAGCAATTATTGTATGTGGATTACTGGTTTATGCAATGCGATATGGAACTCGATAACTGGCAAGTAATGGTTTTTCGTTGACGTAAAAGTGGCTTGCTGCTGGAAGGGAACTTGATCGTTTCGCTAACAAGTTAGGTTCATCGGAGGGATGAATAAACTTCTAGCTTGCTGGTTTTTACAATGCGATATGCGACTCGATAACTGGCTGGTAATGCTTGTTCATTAGTAGCTGTTGGTGACGTAAAATACCTTGCTGCTTATGGAGGGTGCTCAGTTTTCTTTCAAAAAATTCTACAGCCTTGTCTTTTTTTGTATGTTTATGCTATTTAAATGTCAAAGTAACTTTGATGGCTTCGTACTTTCTTTTGATAAGACTTCTCCACCAAGTACCTACATATTGTGGTTCATTGAAAATGACTGTGAACCCATATGTAAGGTATTCATCACTATACCATCAGTGTATTCTCTCCACATTGGGACGTATATAGTTCCAATTGCCTTTTTAAAAATTTGTTCATATTTTGCAAAATAAGAAATATCAAAGAAAATTATCCTTAAATATTTAATATTGCACTCCGCACAGTACACAACTTGAAAATGGCGCATCAGCGAACGTTTCGCTGATTATATAACAGCGAAGGGACGATTCCAGAAATATCTAGTATTGTAGTGTCGCTTCTTGACCATGTTGAGAATTCCGGAAAATAAAGAACAAACAACTTGCGATATTTGATCATAGATGGCGCATGTAACAAACACATTTTCTACTTTGGCTTTACTCGCGTTACTTAATGGTAGATGGTGTGAGCAACAAAATATCTAATAGCGTCTCAGTATTGTTATAGCGAGAATACATCCAGCCCCGGTTTCGGTTATGAGACTAAAAACAACCAATAGGAATGCGGAAACTTAAACAAAAGTGTAGTTTAGAATTATTATTCATGTTTTTCTCACTGGTTATCCCTTCTTCTGATAATTTATATTTATGGTAAAGTCAGGTTAGCTCAGTTAGATCCTAAAAGTGACTGTTTGCTGAAACGGGGGCTGGATGTTTTGTCGCATTGTTATTAGATGATTATTATATATTATTTAAAATGGTTGTTTTATCTTCTACAAATCAAATTAGGTATGGTAAAAAAAGAGAGGGCCGCGAACCCAATCTTATCAAAAGGGGGTCGCGCTTTAAAAAAGTCTGGGAAACACTGTGCTGAGCTATCACTTGTAATGTTTTGCTCTCTTTCATGCACATTTGAGCATTTTTATTTTCCAATTATTCTTGCCACATATATTTGCCCTTATGAAAAGAGTTTCAAAATCATTTAAAATATAATCCAGCTGAAAACTAATTTTGTTTTCGAAGCCCGACTGACTTGAAATTAATTTTAATTGCAAAAAAAAGGAACCGGCTGTGTGGTCGTTAAATTGCAAATAAAGAATGTTGACTACAAACTGTACAAACTACAAGTATGTAAACCGATAATGTATGATGTACGTGGGTGATGCAGAGAGTAGAGTTTATAAAATTTACAATCCCTTGGTTAGCTAAAAGCTAAAAGGATTAACTTTTCAGGTATTCAGTTCTCTACGTTTTTGTGCCCTTTGCCCTTGATATTTGAGACAACCTATTACTTCATTTTACCCTCATCTCATTTTGTTTTTTTTTACATTAATTTGCATGTTCACCCCACACTCAGCGAATACGGGTTAGTGCCTGGAAATCAAACATAGGACCTCTGGCGTTATAAGCCCTCGGTAAAGACCCTTCACCACGGGGCGTTTACTTTTAATTTGATACCTTCCTGATCAATACTTATGGTATAGTTTCTGTTTAATTACGCGTGGCAAATATTAGCGAAATAAGGGTGGCCCACTCTTCATTATCTATTTAAAAATGCTGTAGTTCTAAAATTTGTTGCAAAAATTAACAGTAAAAAAAATAAATTCATCTGATTGACGAACATCGCTACAACACACTAAAATAGTGCTGCAAATTGCATCATAACTTCCACGTAGCTGTGATAATTCATTATCTTCAGAAACACACCTTCTACCGCTAATTTAATTTCAGCACAGAATACCAGATGCTTGGTTAAATTGAAAGCTTTCTAATAAACAAACCCTAAAACGTTATATTACTCGAGTTTTAACGAATAAATGTCAATTTTCACCAACCGACAAAACATGTGCCGGCAAGGAATTCCACAACTTGGAAGTCGTCGGGACAAAAGAGCGGGCATAACAAGATGTTCTATGTTTGGTGACCTGGACAGTAAAAGGGTGCATTCGATCTGTTCCCCTGGTAGATCTGTTGGGGGCAGCAGGTGGAGGAACTATGGAAGAGAGCTCCCCTGAGCAGTGCCCGTGCAGATATCTATGAGAGAAAGAGAGAGAGAGAGAGAGAGGTCACCAACGGCACGTCGATGGGCAAGCGATGGCAGCCTTTGGGTGAGGGTAGGGTCACTGATGAGACGTATTGCTCTCTTCTGAATGGAGTCCAGGATAGCGAGTGTAGAAGCGGCAGCGGCACCCCAGATGTGGGAGCAGTATTCGAGGTTTGGCCTTATTTGTGAAGTATATAAGGTATATAGATTAGCTGGTGAAAAGTATTTGCGAGCCCGGAGGAGGAAACCTAATTTCTTAGCAGCCGCTTCTGCAATTGATGTGGCGTGTTGGTGCCAATTGAGATTTCGATCAAGAGAAATGCCAACAAGTCAAAAGGACTTATTACTTTAAATAACTTGGTTGTTCATTGTGATTGGTCTAGGGCTGGTGTATCTCTTATGAGATAGAAAGCAAGACTGAGATTTTGTGGAGTTGAATTGTACAAGATTTCTACTTCCCCGGTCGAATATTTTTTGGAGATCCACAGAGACAGAACCATCCATGAGCCTGCGATCCTCATCTAATTGGGATAAAGAGACAGACTTTGAAATATTGTATATTTGAGTAGAGGGTGCTGTCGTGCGCGTAACTGAACTGGGTTGGATGTGCTAGAGAAGGTCATTGATGTGGAGAAGAAACAAAGTAGGGGCTAAAGCTGAACCTTGAGGGACTCATGCATTAATTGCATACAGTTTAAAGGAGTGGCCATCTACGACAACAGAAATGCTCCGGTTAGAGCGGAAATTTGCTGTCTAGGTACAGAGTTTTGGTGGTAGGCCATATGCCGGAAGTTTATTAAGCAGCGCTGCGTGCCAGACATGGTCGAATGCTTTGGATATGTCTAGAGCGACAATCCGGGCTTCACCGTGTAGTTCCATAGACTTGTTCCAAGAATGGGTGACAAAGGAAAGAAGGTCGGCAGTTGATCTGCGCTGACGAAATCCTTACTGCCTGACGTGGATTAGACTGTGTTTTTCAAGAAATTTTAGTAATTCGGTGTTTATATACTTTTCTATCACTCTAGAGACGACTGAAAGGAGAGAAATAGGCCTGTAGTTGCTAGGAAGCGCTTTGGATCCTTTCTTGGGGACGGGTTGTACTCGAGCAGTTTTCCAGTTACTAGGGAATATGCCTCTATTGTAAGATGTCTGAAACAGAAGAGTCAGGACAGGAGCAAGTTCTGGTGCGCATTTTTTGAGAACAATTGCTGGGATCTCGTCAAGGCCAGAGGCTTTCCTGGTATTAAGAGAAGAAAGCATGGCAGTAGTTGTCAGTTGTTAACTGCAATTCAGAAATTTGGTTTCTTTAAGAGGAATGCGTAAAATAACAATTCTACAGGTGATTGATTACGGAGATAAAACACGAGCACAGATCGAAGTTGCTGTCCTAGTTCCAGAAACATTTCCCGATTTGCCGCGTATATACCAAGGGACAATTTGTAAAATTAGAAAGCAGATCGCGAGCTTTGTCATGTAAGGCAGATACAAAAAAAAAAACGTTCTAACGCACTGAATAATGGTACCAAATTGAATGTATTGCTTGAGTTTGAGGAAAACCTACATACTTAGAGTCGACAGCCCATCATTGGATGTTAACTATTCACCGATTATTCGAATATTAAAAGAAAAGAAAATGCATCCCTATAATTTGATAACAAACTGATGGAAGACGATTTCGGTAGAACGTTTTTTTGCGAACAAATGATTGAAATGTTAGATAACAATATTATCCAACTAGAACATGTTTTGTTTTCTGATGAGTGCAGTTTTACACTTCACGGCCATGCTGGTCGTCAAAATTGTCGCTACCGGTCTAAAGAAAATCTACACTGGATGAGAGAAGAACATACGAAATATCCTGAGAAGGTTAGTTTGGACAGGAATAATTGGGAACCATGTCATTGATCCTTTTTTCGTTAATGTTAATTTGAATGGAGATAATTAATTAGAGCACTGCTGCAAAATTATGTCGTGCCAACTTTGTTAAACTTATATCCTAATCAAGCCAACCCACAAGTTCCAGCGAATGTAATATGATTCCAACAGGATGGAGCAGCAGCACGTCACCAAATCAATTGTGCGAGTTCACCAGGCGCCAGTCCTGCCAGCAGCTGCATTGTTATGTCAAAAAATGTCTACAAAACGATTGCGATTAGGTCGGTCATGCCTCAGATGTTGCTTAACGTTAGAAGATATTTTTATTTACGATGATGCTGCCAAGACGTTTAAGGCATGCATTTTGAATATGTGCTATATTAAGAATGAAACGCGTTTAGTTATTAATTGATTAGTGTGTTGTAGCGAAGTTTGTCGATCACATGAATTCCTTTTTTTTTACTGTTAATTTTTGCAAACTATAGCATTTTTAATAGATAATAAAGAGATCTTTCAGATGAGGTATCACAAGCCACTACTTCCTATTTAAACATTTTTGTGTTGCAACTGTCACTAGAACGGGGTTGGATGTAGGGGTGAAGTTTTCACGTTGCAGGCTGCCATTTTTTAATCTAAAATTGACGTGTTTCGGGATTTTTTATAAATATGCATAATTGAGATACTAAATTCTTTCCATTTGGATGTCCCACACTGTATATATTATTTGCCTCATAGTGTAGACAATCCCGCAAGTCGCTCTCGCAATTATTAATGTCGCTAGTTACTTGCTAGTGGACATGTATCTTTAGACGAAGAATGCATTTGTGTATTTTGTTTCTTTAACGTCGGTCTATTTCCGCGACTATGGCCAATCACCGACGCCAGGGAGCAGTTTCACCTCACTATCCTGAAAATTTTGCCGGACCCCTGCCTTTCTGTAAGGAGGGTAGGGATCTTTAACGTGCCCAACATCGCATGGACACGGGACCGACGGCTTTACGCCCCCTCCGAAGGGCGGAACGTACAGACATTCAACTTGCTCAAATACAATGCCAGAACCTCGGCTGATCTTAATGTTACAGTTTGCACTGAAAAAGTGAAAGGAGTACGCTGGGATTGAACCCAGTACCCTTCGGTTCAGAGGCACACGTTCTTACCCCTGAACCACCGAGGTTCTTAAGAATGCATTTCTTCACATTCATTACATTAATAAGCATATGTATCATTATCAAATCATTATTTTCTCAAAATGTTGTCTATAAAGTAACGCATAAATTCAATAAAATTGAATGTGGCCATTATTAAGGAAAATTCAAAAACAGGTCGATTTTTATTTTCAAAAACTAACTTTTTGATATAAAAATCTCACCCATATCCTTATGCCTCTTCAAAGGGTAGCTACCCTCTCGAAATTTTGAAATTGGATGGTGGGTAGGTGATACATATTTTTAAAGCTAATCCAATTCTCTATTGAGCAACACCATTATTTTTTTTGTAGGAATAAAATAAAGTGAGTAATAAGACAAGTGAAGCATATAAAGAATTACATACCTCAGTATTATCTAATCAAATGTTCGAAATGCCCGCCTTCTTGTGTCTGAACGGTCAACAAATTCTTGTTGGACTTATAATCTCTGGAGAAATGTTGGTACATTCAATTCTATTCTTGTTTTTAATTCGTCGATAGTATCTGGTTTACTTTAGAATGCCATTCTTCAAATGACCCCACAGAAAAAAAAATCTAAGGGAGTTAGGTCAGGTGATGTTGCTGGTGATTGTACCACGCCTGCCAATCCATCTATTGGGAAATTATTGGTCCAGGTACTGTCGAACATTAACGTCATAATGCGCTAGGGCACCGTCTTGTTGGTACCACAAGTTACGATTTAGCATACTAGCATTGTGTCCATCAGAAAATAAGTTCAATAACGGCGGAATGAGATAGCGCTGTAAACATTGTAGATATCGTGGTCCATTTATAGTTCCATAAAAAAAGTATGGACCAATAATCCTACTCCTAACAATTCCCGTGCTAACATTTACCTTTTGTGAATATTGTGTGATTCTGTCGCATCCATTTTCAATTTCTGCAGTTTTGACGGTTAACTTCTCCATGTAGTGTAAAAGTAGATTCGTCCGAAATTCGGTACTTGCGAAGATTTCTTTATTATTCATCATTACATTTATCCTTTGATGTTGCACAAAACTGCATCCTTCAGTCTGAATCGTCATCGGATAAATCTGTATTTTATAAGGAAAAACCTTTTCAAGTTTTAATACTTTATGTGCCGTCTGAATGGGAATTCCATGGTCTCTGCCAATTTTCCGAACACTACTGTGGGGATTCTCTTCCACTGACAAGAAGACGTTTAATTTCACTTCTTCACTTATATAGGCCGACGACATGTTTTTGGAAAATCTTCTGCGCTAGACGTTTCTCGAAATTTCTTGACTATTCGACTCACTGTTGATTGATTAATAGACATATCCGGATATTTAGTATTAGACAGAATACACATACCTGCCTGAGTTCGGATCCTGTCACCATAACCAATCATCAGCAGAACTTTAATTCTTTGAGCTATTGCTAAACGCATTTTACCAACAATTTAATAATTAATTTGAAAAAGCAAAAGTTGAAAATTATACGTATTCACTTTGCACGACAACCAAACCGTAAATTTACTACTATTAACTGTGGATTGTATCGCAAAAAATTATGAAACTTATGCTTGATTAGTTTTTATGGCACATGTCACGCAGCAGATAACTGTTATCATCAGTCGATTGTTAAAGATACAACATAAGAGACAACACAATCTCTAGAGTTCTTTTCGTACAAGAAGTCCAACATTTTGAACATTGTTTACAGGCTTTGAAGTATCATTTCATAAGTATATCAGTATCGTAAGACTGGACTATGTAATTCTTTACAAGCTTCACTTGTGTTAGGTGTTACTGATAATAAAAAACTCTGGACGCAGCAAGTGCGTTATGGTAGTGATTTTTTATTAAATGCTTCAAATTTGAATAACTCAGTTTTCTATCAACTTAGAAAGTTTAATTTTGGTATGTAGTAAGGTCTTTTCTAGGGAAAGATATCCACCAAATTTTATTAAAATAACTTTGTAATTTTTAGAGAAAAAAATGTTTGTCGAAATAAAATTTAAAATTTAAATAACTCAATTTTCTATAAACCTAGAAAGTTGAATTTTGGTACTTAGTAAGGTCTCTCCCAAGGCAACATATATAGTAAATTTCATTAAAACAGCTTTGTTATTTTCGGAGAAAAAAATTTTTTTTTGAAAGAAAACTCGAAATTTTCCCGGAAAACCCCGTCCGATTTTCCTGGCTAACGAACTCATCCAAGCCATTTACAAAAGAAAGGCACCTGCCGAGTTTCATTGAAATCGGTTAATTATTTTTTGAGTTATCAGACGGATACATTATATATATATATATATATATATATATATATATATATATATATATATATATATATATATATATATATATATATATATATATATATATATATATATATAAACATAAAAATTGAAACTGACCCCGGATATGGGTTCTAGGGGTCCTAGTTCGCGCTCATTTGAATTTTTTTTTGCAAAGTCTCACCACCTCTCTATTAGTGATTTTAAAAAAAAATAAAAATTCACTAAAATGTTATTAATCGCTTTATTTTATAAAAAAAAATACTATTGCTGAATAGAGAATTGGGTTAGCTTTAAAAATATGTATCACACTACCCACCATCCAATTTCAAAATTTCGAAGGGGTAGCTACCCTTTGAAGAGGTATGACGATAGGGGTGAGATTTTTATATCAAAAAGTTAATTTTTGACAATAAAAATCAACCTGTTTTTGAATTTTTCATACTAATGGTCACTTTCAATTTTATTAAATTTATGCGTTACTTTATAGACGCGGTGTATATATGTGTGTGTGTGTTTGTTTTGTTTCTTTATCGTCGACCTATTTCCGCGACTATGGCCAATCACCGACGCCAGGGAGCAGTTTCACCTCACTATCCTGGAAATTTTGCCGAACCCCTGCCTTCTGTAAAGAGGGTAGGGATCTTTAATGTGTCTAACATCGCGTGGACACGGGACCGACGGCTTTACGCGTCCTTCGAAGGGCGGAACGTGCAGACATTCAACTTGCTCAAATACAATGCCAGAACCTTGGTTGATGTTAATGTTACAGTTTGTACTGAAAAAGTGGAAGGAGAACCCTGGGATCGAACCCAGTACCCTTCGGTTCAGAGGCACACGTGTATATTGTTATAGTATTTCAGAAAAAGTTACGTATTTTCATGAAATTTAGCTCGTAATGATTTCAGTAACCCCCAAACAAAATTGTCTGCACAATATGCCCACATTTGAACCTCAAATAATTTTGGTCAGCTAGATTGGCCAAATATTCCACTGTGTGACGGTAGATTGCACGTGAAGAGGATTAATTTAAAACTGACAGATTAAATAACTCCGACAGCTTATCAAATGTCTATATCAATATGTTCTTCACAAATTAATTTAATTTTGGCCATCACAATTTTTTTTATATATTTATATTTTTTTATTTATTAAGTGAAATATTTATATGGCACATCTTACAAAAAGTTAGCACTTCTGCTTGCAAAAGATGTAAGAGATATTGCTTCGGACCAAATATTGATGTACCAATTACAATTCAGATTTTTTCTTTTAACTCTTATTTACTATTTAACAAACAATTTTTGACGGAAATATTTTTGTGTAAATTAGTTATCCTAACACACTTGCTGCGTCTGTAATTTTTTCGTTTTGACTGACTGCAATATTGTGTGGGCTTTTCCCTCAGAAATCGGAATAATGTGGGACGCCTCCCGCGTAAAGAGAACAGCTAGCGGTGGCGTCATCGTAACGGCAGGTCAGCCGAAATCCCTTCGAGCCGACACAATGGAATAACTGGAACGGTAGGGTGCACTACGCTCGTTCAAGTCTGGTTTTCTGCTACGCCGACTTGAACTTTCCACCCCACAGGAGACGAACTGACCTAGGAAGAAATAGGAAAACTGAAAAAAGTGATTCTTCACCTACTGACCTACTGCTGGTTTGAGTTTACTTGATTTTTCTGGTGGCATTTATTGTTTCACAGCGGAAAAAGGTAGAAAATGTTAGACTCGGATGAAAAGTTTTATGGTTAAGTCAGCTCCGGATCTTGGATTTTTTCGAGGCGGAGCAAAAGCATATAACTTCCGCCTTCGTCCATCGCTCATTCTCCCTTAAGTTTCAATGTCAGGCTCTAATTTTTTTAACAAACACAAGCATATTTAAATAGGGTAAGATTTCTAATAAATTGTAAAATCGATTTTATACTAAGAAATTATTTATTTGTCATTTGTTTGTTGCAGTAGAAAGATACATACCAAAGCATAAATTATATGCCTAAATTCTTCATCAATAATGTCATTAAAATATTACGAGGTCAGTAACACAAATTAAAATTTATTTTGCGAGCCTTTTTGTTCTGCAACTAAGCCTATGGCCTCGTTATAATGAATTTGATGTCCGATTTAATTTTCTATTACCAGAATTGCCAGACTTTATAAACGTTCTTGGCTTATTGATGATCGCAGATACTTTTTAATGAGTTTAAATTTGCTAAAACTTCGCTCACAGCATGCGGATGTGGTCAAAATCGTAAATTAAATCTGCAGCGCAATACAAATATTGAAAGGGCATTCTGCAAATCATGGGTGTAGAAGTGTTGCAAGAGATAGAAAGTGCTAGGCTTATTTATGTCGCCGAAGAAAAGTGGAGCTTGTTCTTTAAAAACGGCTAGTTCCTGGCAGAACTTCTTGTAGTTAAGTTTTGCTAATATTTTCATGCTAGATCTACGCGACTAGTTTGTAGTCGACATATTCAATATTTAACGACCATTCCCAAGCAACAAATTAAGACATGTTAACCAGCACTCGAGTCCAAATAACCTAGCCAATTTGTAATTTAGTCATAATTAACCAAAATGTTGGCTTCGTTGTCATAATCACTACAGATTTAGGAATGCAGCTCCCAATTAGCTTGTTTTTTGGTTATTAAAATTACTCCAAAGTCAGTAACTTACAAGTAACTAAATTGGGAAAATTTTGGTTCAATTTTACCTATAAAATATACTTAAATATACTTTTGAGTTTCAATTTCACAATTGGTAATTTTTAGGTCGAAGTGTGCCCTAAATTGGACTGAAAACTGACTACTAAGTCTAGATGCGTAAAATACCTATTTTAAGGTAATTTAATACATACTATTAGCCTGCAATACGGCTCTGTGGTATAGTAAATTAGAGGTCTTCTTATGAAGTCCAGAGCACGCACACACACGCGCGCCACGTATACACACAGATATATATATATATATATATATATATATATATATATATATATATATATATATATATATATATATATATATATATATATATATATATATATATATATAACCAATTTAACTGCAATACAGCACAGGACATATTTAGGGCACTGAGGTAACCTAAAATGGCTTTCTGATTGGCAAAACAGTCATAATTACCGCAGAAGTGGTCTTCCAAGCCAAATTGACCTCAAAGTTCAAAGTGTACAGCAGTGGAATAAATTCGTGAATGCTGAAGGTGTTTCAGCTGATAAACTTAATAAAGGTTGTATTATTTAATAATATTCTCGGTGTAAAACCTAAAAACGCGTGACAACTTATCGGTTACTAATATGTGGAAGTAAAGCTGAATATCAGTCTCCTGCTGATCTGAAATCAGCACGTTTCTCTCCAAGTTCGTTAGCCAGGAAAATCTGCTAAGTTCAAAGAGATTGAACAATGCTTTGTTTTAATTAGATAGTCGGATTCCCCGGTCCGTGCCAGTTCTGAGCTTATCTTTAATGTATCTAATTTCGACCACGTAATTATAATGCATGTTTGTAAGAAAAGAACTTCGGGACGCAGCAAATGCGTTATGGTAGCGAATTTTTATTAAAATCTGCTCATTTCAAATAGATTAAACAATGCTTTGTTTTAATTAGATAGTCGGATTATTGCAGTCCGGTTAATATTGCTGTAACTTTTAGATCAGCAGAAATGTTCCAGGTGTACGATGAATATTTAATTTTTTTCCAATAACAATTTCATATTTCCTAAATTTTCTTTCATATTTGCTTCATGTGGAAGGCAACTGAAGTATATTTATTGCCACTGTGAAGTAAGACAGCTTTTAAACTGTTTTTGGACGAATCATTAAAAAGTCGCCATTTCTCTGCTCCTTCAGGCAAACCCAGTTCTTGTAGAAGTCCTTCAGCATTATTACAAAACACCAAATCACCTTCTTTGGTGAAGTAACTCATTAAGTCTTCTTGTCTTTTACGAAAATAGGCGACGCTTGTATTTTTATCTAACAAATTCCATTGTTTCAATCTTTCGGCGAGAAGTTAAGCCTTCGATTTTGAGCGTTCTAAATTTCGAACGAGATCATTCAAATCAGGTTGCGTAAGAAGATGAGGTTCCGATAACCTTGTAAATAAGGATGAAGAAGCAAATAATCAACTCGATTCACTAAGTTTGGGATACGCGTTTTCATCATCCACCGTCTCGTCGATGTTAGTACGCACTGGGGGTAAAGCATCATTGCTTCGAGGAACTGGTTTTTGTGCAGACGGAATGTCTGGATATTGAATTTTGTTCTTATTTTTTGTCGTAAATCTCTTTCTCATAGTCTGAAAAAGTAACAATCGCTTTCATGGTTGTGACGTTCACTCCAAAACATGGACGTTATGAATGGCATAGACTTATTACTTCCTTTGAGCCAACCTCCTAAAGTTCTTGAGCAACTGTTGCAGCATATTTTTGGGAGCCAATTTTTGTCTTTCAACGAACGAAAACTTAGATAATGTGGATAAGCACTTTCAGCAACTTCAACACGGGAAGATCGTCTTTTGCGGATTGCGGCTTTACAGGACAGTTTCCACTACACAGTCGACTGGAAATGCTTGGTTGGGAGTTTTACAAAAGTCTCTATGGCGCAACTTTATGTCGCAGAATACGCACATTTGGACTTCGTGCGACTTTGAGTGGTGTAACGGCAGATAAAATTGGGATGGTGAATGCAATCGTATTGTGTTCTCTGACGAGTCCCGATTCTGTCTTTGGGTCCACGATGGTCCCAGAAGAGTAATAAAGACGATTACGTGGAGAGCGCAGAAATTTTGAATTTGCTGTGGAACGGAATTCCACGATCTTCAATAAGTTTAACTTCATTGCTTGATATAACTTACGAAGTTTTTATCATTTGAAATATCTTGCCTTTCAGTTTATTTGCGACCACTTAAGATTAAATAATGTATTACATAATTGAAAAATATATTTATAGTAGTTTTATTTGGTACACAATGCAAAGGATATTTTTACCATTTTTGTAAATGTATATTATATTGTATGCGCTTTTTACAATTTGCTTTCATTTAGTACTTTTACCTTGAGTGTGGAACGTTTATTAAGTGTGTTTCATTTTCTGTCCATGTTTAGCAGGTGCCTTAGATGAATCAAACGGTAGCCCTCTATCTGACACGAGCATAACAAGAACGGACAGTCTGACACCAAAGCAGCGGCACCAAATGAGGCACCGGGAGCTGTTCCTATCCAGGCAAGTGGAGACGTTGCCGGCGACCCACATCCGCGGCAAGTGCTCAGTGGCACTGTTCAACGAGACGGAATCGCTCAATTCCTATTTGAACAAGGACGATATGTTCTTTTACTGTTTAGTGTTCGATCCCACGCAGAAGACCCTGTTGGCGGACAAAGGTGAGATCCGTGTCGGTAGTCGATACCAGTGTGAAGTGCCCCCTGCACTCCGGGAAGGTGAAAGTGATGGTAGGGACTTGCGCGACCTCGAGTCTGTGGTCTGGACGTCAGAACATAACTTAAACGACAGACAAATAGACCAGTTCCTGGTGGTGTCGAGATCCGTGGGTACCTTCGCCAGGGCCCTGGACTGTAGTTCTAGTGTTAAACAACCCTCTCTTCATATGTCTGCTGCGGCTGCTAGTCGTGATATAACGTTGTTTCATGCAATGGATACGCTTCACCGACATAGCTACGACCTGGCCAGTGCGCTGTGTTCTTTGGTACCTTCAAGTGGACCTGTTTTGTGCCGGGATGAGATGGAAGAGTGGAGTGCTTCGGAGGCCAACCTCTTCGAAGAGGCTCTGGATAAGTACGGTAAGGATTTCAATGACATTCGTAACGATTTTTTACCGTGGAAGACACTGAAGAACATCATAGAGTATTATTACATGTGGAAGACCACCGATAGATATGTTCAACAAAAAAGGGTAAAAGCTGTAGAAGCCGAGTCAAAACTGAAACAAGTCTACATTCCTAATTAGTAAGTGTGTATCTATGGTTTCCTGGTTTAATTACTAATAAAATGTTATTTTGTTTTCTTTTAGTAATAAACCAAATCCTGCAGCGCTTAATAACAATAAAGGCGTCATGAATGGAAGCAGTAATGGCAGCTCGGATACTTCGGTTTCATTAGGTGGAAAGTCTTGTGAATCTTGCAATGGTAAGTGTTATGCAACATTATACTATTCTACAAACCATACTTGCTTCTTTACGAGTTCTGTAGGGCTAAAAATATGCCTAGGTTGGCAAAGTAGGTTTGAACATTTACATTGACTGTATAATTGTTTTACGCGATGTAAAAAAACACTACGCTGTCTAAAAAATCTTGCAGCCCAGCTCATTTTGGAAAATCTTCTACCACATAATCTTTATATTTTATTTTCTTAAACAGATACCTTAAGATACCTTAATTTCACAGATACGAGTTACAAAATTATTATGTTCCTAGTTCGTGATATTGTCAAATAAATTACATGTCTATCAATTATTCCACAAAATTGTAAACTATAGCATACAAGGTATAAATAAAAAGTAAGATATAAAAACTATGTACATACTTAAATCAACATAAATAAAAAAATATATCATCAAATAAATTACGAGAAGAACTCATCGAGGAAATAACTTCCCTTCTGAAGAAGGTAGTCTTTCAAAGATTACAAAAAAAAACTGAATGTGTGTAATCCTCTTAGACAGGGAATTATAAAAACGAGAACCATTATAAAAAACATTTTTCTGGTAACAAGCCTTTGAGTGAGCATCAGGTAGCAATACCTGGCATCTTGTATCATAAGCATGTATCACTCTGTTCCGAGAAAATGTGGCGTGATGCTTATAAACAAAACAACACAACTCTTAGATGTATGTATCGTAAACACTTAGAATATTGAGGCGCCTGAATAAAGGTTTAGAAGAATCACGAAATGCAGCACCAGCAATAATTCTAACAATGAACTTTTGTATGTGAAAAACATGCTCCGTTCCCGAAACACCCCCCCAAAACAGAATGCCATAACATACAAAGGAAGAAAAGCATGCATGGCACATATTCGAAATAACTCCTGCACTCCAGCCACTGCTCACCGATTTTATGGCATAACAGCACTTTTTCAGTTTGCCACACAAAAATTCGACATGTGAAGACCATTGCATATCACAGTCAAGGACCACAGGCAACATCTTTACATTCATAGAAAAACCATGTGGTAAATTACGAACACTTGCTCAGCGTCCTGATCCAAAGAGTAGTGTCACAGTTTTGTCCGTATTGAAATCTAGTTTGTTTTTATCAGCCCATACAATTAACCACTTATACACCAAATCAGCGGTAGCAATCATTTGGACAAAGGTTTTTGATTTAATTAGAATACTAGTATCGTCCGCATAACAACTAGTAGTTATGTTATTAATGCACTTAAGGAAGGGAGACAGGTCTTTACGTACACCAGGTAAAGAAGTGGGCTTAAAAGAGAACCCTGCGGAACTCCCAGGTTTATATCCATTGCTTCATTGATTGCATTATTTGATAACTTAACTGTTTTGAGTCCTGTCCCATAAATATTAGCTTCAACAGCAATCGTCTAACACCATATCGATATAATTTATGCAGCTAGGAGTCAGATCTGACTGTAGGGTGGTTGGTTGTTTTCATGGACGCCTGCATCATGTATAGCATGCTTCGTAACTTGATTTATGTGAAACGGCAGGTTATTCTGTAATAGGAGAATTCCTCTATCAAGTTTACCCCAGCATTGCTCAATAATGGCGTTTCCTTTTAGAAGTCATGTCTGCTCTAGCCACAATAGCACAATAAACCGTAAGATCGTAGATGAGTAACTAATATAACCTATGAACTAACCATCTCTGATCTAAATCGCAGTGCAAAATGTACTAGGAATGTGGACTAAATGGTCAATAAGCAAAGCAAATCTTAGAATGCATGGAAACATGGGTATGACAGCCGGAATCTGTTCATTGTTCGGATTATGGCTTCAGGCTCTCGCTCTTCATATTACTGTAGTTTCGGATAAGGGGAAGTTCGGATTAAAGAGGTCATACTTTATATGACGTGCATATATTGACATAATCAGGGAAAAACTATTCGATTTTTTAAAACTGGTAACTATGTTCGATGTGCTGTATTTTTCTGAAGACTGGATTAGACCTTACAAAAAATTTCCTACAATTTTTGTATTTACCTGCCTTGTCTAACTTGAGAAATTTAAAAGTTAGGGGGAAGTCAAAACTTAACATGAATCACAAACATTATCATATTTTAATTTTTTATAGTTGCTGTGTCAAGTCAATGGTATGCATGGGGACCTTCTCACATGCAATGTCGTCTCTGCCAGAACTGCTGGCAGTACTGGAAGAAATATGGAGGTTTAAAAGTGCCGACTCGCTTCAGTGAGGGTGAGTTCGACAACAATGGTAAGAAGAAATCGGGTAGCGATTTGGAGGATGACCGTCTGTCGCTGTTATCACATCGGCCACATCGATGCAGCATCAATGGCTGTGGCAAGGAGTTCAAGCTGAAGTCCCATCTGGCGAGACATTATGCTCAAGCGCACGGCATTGTAGTGAGAAGCGGTTCGCCCAGACCAATCATGAAAACCAGGACCGCCTTTTACCTCTTCACTACACCTATAACCAGGTAAGTGAAGTAATAAATAATTTTTTAGATGTTTACTTGCTGTATGATATTAAATTTGACAATAATGTTAATCCAATAATGCGCAAATAGTCTTTTCCCATCTTTTTTCATCAATTTTAATATAAGTAATGTAGAAGAGGTTATTATTCCCAGATCTGCTGTTCAAAATTGATATGTTTTTTGAAAAAACAGTTGTCCTTGTATGAGGGCGTTGGGCACAAAATATTCTGATAAAAAAAAATCATAAAAATGAATAAATGTTTATTTAACTTTGATCACAGAACCAGAACAAGCTCAGTATGTATTAATTGAAAGGGAAAAGGGGCTTGAGCTACTTTTTATAATAGTTTTTATCATAAAGCTTGCTGAAACAAGTTTTACACAGAATAGTATCACATTTTTTACAAAAAGTTCAGGGTTGTTCTTACATTCGATGAACTGGCATCTCCTCTGGGCGTCACGCTTGTCGTGTATATGTAACCAGACGCTTTTATTTTGCGCTTTTGCTAAACTCCTGAGGGATGTGAGTTCTTTATAAGAGTGACCTGGTTTTCTTCATAATTGATTTTAGAGATTTTTACAAGGTCTGGTCTGTTTATTTCAGGGGGAATAGAACAACAGAGCATTGGTGTTTAACAAATTCAAATTTTACTATTGTACCTAGTGTTCCATATACCTTAGTAGCTTAGCTACGCTTTTACTTTCACTTATTCTTAGGGTGTTGCCTTAGTAATCTTCAATGAAACCACGATATTTGATTCTGTATAACTACTTTAATAATAATTAAAAAAAGCCTGGACGCAGCAAGTGCGTTATGGTAGTGAATTTTCATAGAAATGATCTGGCACAAAATATTTTATTATAACTTTTTTTTCTTGTAACATAGAAATCTAAATTTTGGTGTATAGTTTACTTTTTATATCGTAAACCTACCTACCAAATTTGGTTATCATAGATTTTTTATTTTTTAAGATAAAATTTTTTTTGAAATGAAAACTCAAAATTTTCCCGGAAAACCTCGTCAGATTTTTGTGATTAACGAACTTGTCAAAGTCATTTATAAAAGGAAGGTACATAGCAAATTTTATCAAAAGCGGCCTATTATTCTTTGAGATAAAAATTATTTTCGAATGAAAACTCAAAATTTTCCCGGAAAACCTCGTCCGATTTTCATGACTAACAAACTTGTCAAAGCCATTTACAAAAGAAAGGTACATGCCAAATTTTATTAAAATCGGCTTATTACTTTTTGAGATAAGAATTTTTTTCGAATGAAAACTCAAAATTTTCCCAGAAAACCTCGTCCGATTTTCCTGACTAACGAACTTATCCAAGCCATTTACAAAAGAAAGGCCCATTATTTTTTGAGTTATCGGTATGATACATACATATACATACATATACATACATATATATATATATATATATATATATATATATATATATATATATATATATATATATATATATATATATATATATATATATATATATATATATATATATATATATATATATATATATATATATATATATATATATATATATATATATATATATATATATATATATATATATATATATATATATATATATATATATATATATATATATATATATATATATATATATATATATATATATATATATATATATATACATATACATATACATATACATATACATATAAAAATTGAAACTGACCCCGGATATGGGTTCTAGGGGTCCTAGATCGCGCTCATTTGAAGAAATTTTTTCAAAATTCAAAAGTCGAGATCTCATCATTAGTGAATTTTTTCTAAGAAAATTCACTAAAAAAACAGCATGATCGGCCAACGACAAAGAAAACTAATGAGATGAATTTTTTTTACAAACATCTTAGAGATATTTAAGTTATTACTCTCTAACTTTATCTAGTGTTATAACAATTGAATGTTCTGTAGCCCATGTGGCTCAAATTCATAAACTGATGTTCTACAAATTTGCTTTCGGCCTCGAGACAACTACCACTTGAAGATGATAAATATAAATTATTAAAACAGTATGAACAGCCAACGACAAAGATAACTAAAATAATGAGATGAAGTTTTTTTACAAACATCTTAGAGACATTTTAATTATTAGTCTCTAACTTTATGTAGTGTTTTAACAATTGAATGTTCTCTAGCCCATGCGGCTCAAATTCGTAAACTGATGGTCTACAAATTTGCTTTCGGCCTCGAGACAACTACAATTTGAAGATTATAAATATAAATAATTAAAATCTTACCTGGGAGTCAGTGTAAAATCCAACAATACATTATATGTGGTTCAATTAATCTTTTAGGGGCCAAAACACTCACAACACCTTAGCTTTAACCACTGTGGAGTGGTTGTTTAAACACTTTTTCACCCACGAAAATATCAAACTCAAAATGAAGTTACCGGCTAAGCTCTACTAATTTTATTCTATTGTACAGCACCCACTTTTTGAGTTCTGCCTCTCTCCATGACGACCTGGTATCCGCTGTCTTGGCGCTATTTTTCCAAATTCAACCTCTTGATTCCCGCCATTTTTTCTTGTGATACCTTTTTTCCCTGTGATACATTTTCTCCGAATTAAAAATTGCAATCTATACATCTTTTGTTAGTTTAACTTCGCCCTAACGTTAGAAAGCTATCATAATTCTAGCACGGGCGAATGACTGATCTCACTACAATCTTTGCTGACGGTGGCAGTTTCGCAGGACCAATCTTCACGAATCTAGGTCACACCATCATTATATAGGAGGTTACAGTTAATTCCTGAAATGTGATTTTTAAGTTCAGTGAAAAAACTGCAATACAAGCTTGCTGGTGTGCTTTATAAAAGTAAGGAGTTTTTGCATTTAGTCTGCCTGGAGCATCATATTACCCAACATACTGGCGACGCTCTGGAATTTCTATACTTATAATTTAGTGGTTTCTCGTTTCATTAGAATAGTTACTTTGTTATAAATTACACGATTATTTAAAGACGACTAAATTATACTGGTGTCCCATAAAATGTATTCCCAAGTTAAAACCTACTACTTTACTCTCTAAAATATGTTATGACAATAAAGTTAATAAATAAGAGGGCTTAAGCAAGTACTTTGCATACATACATACATACATACACACACACACACACATATATATATATATATATATATATATATATATATATATATATATATATATATATATATATATATATATATATATATATATATATCCTGTTATGGCCCAGATGTTGTAACTTGTTTTTATTGTTGATATGTCCATAATTTTAAAGATATTGTTCTATTTAACGTGATCTCACTCGAGTGAATTAATTAGGTTGACGTAGACCGCGTCTGTGTACGTCCGTAATCCTTGAGCAGGTGATACCTTCAGTATTCCTGCTCGTATAATTTTATTATGTCTAGTAAATATGCAGTCGCATTGATATTCATACTACTATCTCCTTTTATTTCTGGTCACCAGATAGTTACATTATATGTTTATTGGCTGGGAGACGATTCGTTGTCTATGGGTTGGTATGACTGAGTTTCAGCGCATGAGTGTGTCGAGAGAACGTCTGTCAAGTGCGCTGTCTGTTCTGCCTCTTTTAGGTCTGGCCGCTGTACTGCCATTTTGTGCCACACTGTTTCTATCTGATGAAGTCGTTCTTCAGGGCAGACTGGTGCTTACAGCCAGTTTACTAAACCATTTTAGGTTCACTGCCATTTCAGTGTATAAGCCTCTGCTGCTTGGATGCCGGAGCTGTGGTGGACGTCTCAGTTTAGTTCCTGTCCTGGCGGCCTGGGTCATGTCGAGGGAAGGGAGTGAGCTGTAGGAGCTGTCTTCTTCCGATATCAGATGAGTATGCAACAACCATCTCGTGTGATGTATTTCAACTATTAGTGCAAACGTATAATGCTGTGCCATTTGCCTATGAGATATCCTTTTTTGTGCGTCATATTTTTATCAAGCCAGATAACTTACTTGACGTATAGTGACTGGTAACGTCATTGTCAGCCATGACCTACCTGTAATGTCTGTGAACCTGGTTGACATCTCCATAGTGTTCAATTTAAGTTAATGCATTAATATGTCACTTGTTGCTGGAGATATAACCCCACTAATAGTTACTTATTGTTTCACGATTGCTGACCTATAGGGTTGTTTATATGTTATTCTTTTGGTCTTCAAGTGTTTAATTCAGCATTTACTTGTTACGTAGGCAACCTCAATTTCATTGTTAAGCTCTTCAAGTAGGTTTTTTAAAACCTGATGATACAGGGCAAGTGTGTTTATGTAGGTCAGTGTTATTATTACAGCGTATTGTTTTATTAAAGCATAATATTTATACTATTGTTGTACTGGATATGTGAATATATAGGTCAATATTATGACTGGCATTATCATTTGTTGACCGTACAAATGACTTATTTAGTTATTCATGTCGGGTTGATTATAGAAGTAGTTTAGCACTGATAACCCTTCTGGTTTTACAGTATTATGAATTTTACATTGATTAGTGAACTGTCACCTTGTGCATTTGTTGTGACAGTAATCTCAAGTCACCAAGTCATCATAATTACCCTCTTAAGTACTAATGTCATCCTGAACCTTGCAAGAGGTTGCAGAATAGTTGCTAGCACCTATTACATTAAGTCTCTAAGACTTGAATAGAACACCCTAACCCCTCTGAGAGATGTCTCTATCCTCAAGCTTTGCTTAAGACTCCGCTGCTTATTGAGGGAATTGTGGTGATTTACACCCTTTATTTAAGGCTAGATGCATTCTCACCACAATTAGAACCGTTGACCGGTTTTGCTCTAATTAGAGCTCGTCAGTACGGCATACTAATTGCAGCGAAAATACACCTATAAAGTAATACGGCTATGGTAGCCAGGCTTCCAACACTCAGTGAGATGTGAGACACGAAGCACATGCCATCACCTCGTTGCAGAACCAAGTAGTATGTTGTCATGGCAGCTCTAAATAACACATAATGTTAAAAAATAGAGACTGTATACAACCAACTAACAATTTAGTAATTTGTCAGCCCTGGCCCATTTTTACCCTAATATAGGGACAAACTATGTAAGGCTAGATGCATTCTCACCACAATTAGAACCGTAGACCGGTTTCGCTCTAATTAGAGCTCGTCAGTATGGCATACTAATTGCAGCGAAAATACACCTATAAGTAATACGGCTATGGTAGCCAGCCTTCCAATACTCAGTGAGATGTGAGACACGAAGCACGTGCTGCCACCTCGTCGTGGAACCAAGTAGTATGTTGTCACGGTAGCTCTAAATAACACAGAAGGTTAAAAAATAGAGACTGAACTGAACAAAATGTACAAACCTGTGAAGTAGATTGCTCTCCATCTTGTTTTGAAGTCGAGAGTTGTGCAAAAATATGTATTAGATGGTCTTAAAGCTTCATGAGTGCGGTTATAAGGGGAGCGCTCTTCACTGCTTTTTATACTAGACTATACCCTAGAGGGACACTCAGAACCACAACTCTTTAGCTCAATGGCCAAGACACCAGTCGAATTACGAATGTAACCTCTATCGCATGCATCATTGCAGAATTGAGATTTCATGAATCAAATAGCAGCGAATCAACCTCAAGTCTCTTGTGAAATTCAGCAAACATGATTTGAGGAATGTTTGCAACCTACCGCCCACAAGTGGTTAAAGCAATTTTGAGAGCACCGGGAAAATATTAAAGATGATTATGATGATTTTTTGAATTCTCCGGGCATTGTCCGATATGAAGTTGCTCCCCCTAGCCAAACTGTTAGGAGTTTATATGTCGAGGTTCTGAAACGTGTTCCAGCCCGTGTGTTGCGCATTCAGCCGCATTCATCCACAAGCAATGGATCCATAACAATGGACATGCTCACATATCATTGGTCGCTGGGGAGTCTTTGGCAGGAAAATTGATCACAGTCACTGATCACCTGTCCTATTTGTCTAATTTGGCATTGTGGGACTACTTTCTATTCCTAAAGTGCAAAATGGTACTGTTGGGGCGGCAGAAGGAGGACTTGGTGGCCATTAAAATGGCTACGATGGAGGGCCTTAAAGCATGCTTTGAATGGTGGAAACAGGTTGCACAATTGTATTATATCAGGGGGTGTGTATTTTGAAGGGAATAGTATTCAGTTATCTGATTAACTGTACAAGAAACGTTTTGATAGAAACTTTATATGTATTTTTCAACAAGCAGGTCATATTTTAAAAATGTAATAAATAGTTTGTCATCAAAAATATTGTGTATTTTCTTCATGACATCGAAGATATGCGGCATTAGCATTTGTACAGTGGCTATCTAAAGACAGTGTGGTCATAAGTTCATGGCCGCCATGTTTCCACCATATTTGTACAGAGCGTTTTGGGAGAAACAGGGGAATCAAAGAATTTCTGTGTTAATCTATGTGTCAGTGAGAAAAACTGGACAGGGGTCACAAGTAATAATGATTAATAAATGACTCTGATATTTCATTGTTGGAGTGTCTTTTTTAATTATCAAATATAAATTAAAATCGTGTTCTCGATTTCCACAAAATTTCAAATCAACTGTAATGTCAATTGTCATATTAGTTTGAGAGTTTACATTAGTTGAAAAGCATTAACTAAAAGGAATCCGGGCAGAAATCTTACAATTGGTATGGAGAAACGTTTGCAATTGTGAATATTACATTAAAAATGCTATAAGCTTTAAGTTTTTTTCCCATTAGTTTAGTTTCAGTAATTAAAATTATGAAATAAGCCGTGTATCCAAGGGCATGCTGTACCGTAGGTTTCCTCTTGTTTCAGTTTCTAGTCTTATTTCGATATCTGTCTCTGCAGTGCTTACGTCACATTGTTTAAAATTGACTCTTTTAAAGTTAACTTTACTGTAAAGACATGTAACGGTTATTATGCAGATTAGCGGAATGCCTGATTTCTGAAAAATGTTTCGAGAGACACGCTTAACAGTACACTTATATGCATAAACAACAAGAGAAGTGTTGTGGAATTAATTGCTCTGAAAGTTACAGGACTCTGTGTAAACGGTAAGGTTCCTTTTGTTCCAGTTTCTAGTCTTATTTCGACGTCTGTCTCTGAGGTGCACGTCACATTATTTAAAATTGAGCCTTCTAAAGTAAATTTTTTGCTGTAAAGACGTTTAACGGTTATTATGACTTTTCTTGTTCAAGCAAATGAACTTGGCTTCTTTATAATTCATACCTCAAGCAGGTACTTAATCAATCAAATGAACTGATCTAAATTGGAGCATTGATGGACGATTCTAAGTTGAAAAACTATCACAACAAAACTACGAACAATGTTCTCGTAAACATTCTGTGAAATGTTCACAATTGCATACATTTCTCCACACAATTTGCAAGAATTCTGTCAGGATTACTTTTACTTATTACTTTTCAGGTGATGTAAACTCTCAAACTAATATGACAATTTACATAACAGGCGATTTGACATTTTGGAGGAATTGAGAACGAGATTCCAATTTGCATTTTCTAATTTAAAAAAAAAACACTCTAAAAATTAAACATCACATGAGTCATTTTTCCATCATTATTACTTATGACCCCTGTCCAGTGTTTCTCAGTGATGCATCGACTAACAAAGAAATGCTTTGCTTTCTGTGTTTCTCTCATAAGGCTCTATACAAATATGGTGAAAACATGGCATTGCTGATCCCATGTGATATGACCTGACCTGACCTGACCAATCAACACTCTTGATGAGTCTGATGAACATACGTACATACTGTCTTTATACAGTCACTGTAGGGTTTCTAATACCAGAGTTCTCAGGACACAGTTTCTAGTGGATCTTGGGATTGCAACCTCTAGTCTGAATGCCTGAAAATATCAGTAACTCGTGAATTAATATTTGTACGAACAGTGACAATTCTAACATTAGAGACAGCATCTTATGCTTATGATATTGAGATGTTCTAAAACAAATATCTTAATCTGTTTTTTTTAACCTGTGCTTTTTCTTTCAGGATCTCTAGACGGCTGTGCCGGCACATCATGCGGCCAAGGCATGCAGCAAGAGCTCCGTTCTTTGCCATTAACATACAGGCAGTCAAGCAGGAGTGTGCAATCCAGATGGCTGGTAAGACACTGGAGGACCTGAAGCACCTGCTGATTTATCGTAAGAAGAACAGGGGTAGCGTGACTGCTATTGCAACAAGATTAGGTAATCCTGGTAGTCAGGTAGCACAGTGGTTGATACTGACGAGGAAGGAGAATATGCCAAAACCGGATAAGGTTGCTTTTCCAAAACCACCAAAGGGCCCAGATGGTAGTCTTCTATATGAGAGAGTTCCTAATAAACCAGAGGCTGATAAGATTCCTCTCAATAATATGTCACCTTCATTAAAGAGACGTGCTTATGATGAGATGAACGGAATTGACAGTAAGTATTATTACATGGTTTTAAGTGTCTATTGTTTATTTAATTTTTTTTACAATCATTCAAACTGGCAACTGCCCAAATACATCGTTAAACATAAATAACCAAACTTAAAGATATAGAAAAATTTAAGTATGCTATGTAACACAACTCCCTGTTTTCTATATACACCCCAGATTGAGCCAAATAAAGCCCAACATCATTCAATTTGAAAAAATGATGATGTTAAATGCCATTAACAACAACCCTTTTATCATCATCGCTGCTCACTAGAAAGAGAATCTGATATATGATACAATGAAAAAGGCACATGCAGCGTTGGAATGTTGAGGTCTGTCTAGAATTACAGACAATTCTGCTTCACTGTGGATTTTGTAATATTAATAAAAGAAATGAATAGAAGATTTGCACTATATAATTATTATTAGATTGTGACTTTTTCTCCACATGTAGCTTCTTCGGAGACAATATTGTTCATTTCACTTTTGTACCTGAAGAAGCTACATCAGGACGAAACAAATGTATTCTAATAATAGGCAATGGCTGAATCCAGTTGCATTTCATGTAAATACAAAACATTAGAGGTGTGCGAAGCTTCGAACTTTCGAACCGAACTCGAACCCGAACCGAACCCAACCCTCGGTTCGAAAAATTGTACACGTCAGCGATGTTAAAGTAGTTTGAAGTTCGAAATAGGTAATTATCCAAAATAGTTCTAAGTTCGTTGTTCAAAAACATTTCAATATTAAACATTACAGGCATTCAAAGCTGCCAAAGATAACGAAGTTGTAACCCTGCATTGGTCACATTGAGTTGGTAGCGTAATTTGAGGAGATTTCACTAATGCATATTTTGACAGTTAAAATTTCAAGTGGTTATTATATAACTATCATGCTCGATTTAAACCCCCTCACTCTAAAAGACTGTTAAAGCGGCCCAGATAATACCAAACTACAAAAAGTAAATTGAGCTTAGCTATAGATGTAAAAATATAAAAAGATTTCAATATACCTTTTTGTGTTTTGGTTCAATGTTGGCTCATCTTTACAACTAACATCAGCATCGGGAGGCATTTTCATCCAACCTGCAAATTTTGTCGAACCTTTGCTTTTTGGAAAAAGAATATATATCTTCTACATACCAAATATTGTATGTAGAATATACCTAAATTTTGTATTTAAGGAAATGATATATTATAAAGAATTTTGGTTAGTTCGAAGTTCAATTTTGAATTTTTAAGAGGTTCGAAGTTCGAATGTGAACCTTAGACATGCTATTTCAGAGGTTCGAAGTTCGAAGCAACACATTTGCTTGTGTTCCTGCATAGTTCGATTCGAGAGAAACATGAGTTCACACACCTCTACAAAACATGGCCCAATTTTTTGCAATACTACACAGTCGTCTCATTTTGCTAATCGGTAGGAAACAATTTTTTTACATTATTTTGCTATTAACAAATAAAGTTCATGTACGATGACTTCTTGAAAATTACTCAGTATAGAATATAAAATGCAATAATTGCTTAAAACAAAATGTTACTTAAAGACTTACACATTTAGCAGAATGTTAATAACACAATTAATGCTAACCCTACAAAAACATTATTTTTCTTGGGCTTCAAATCAATATGACTTTGTTGTTTGTCAAAATCGTTTACCTTTCAAGTGTTTTTTGAGCTTTGAGAATAAATAATAGTCCGACGGTGCTACATCCGGAGAATAGGGCAAGTAGTCAACCAATTCAAAACAAAATTTATCAAATGCCTGCAGTGCAATTAACGACTTCTGAGCAGGGGTGTTGTTTTGTAAAAGAGCACACTGGACAAGTTTTCTGCGACGTCTTTCGAACATTTTCTCACATAGTTTAGTTAGGAACTCACTACAATATGCTCGTGTGACAGTTCTACCCTGTCCCAAAAAATCTAGCAGAGTTAGCCCACTTCTGTCCCTGAAAACTGAAGCAAGACAACCGACTTTGGGTCTTGGAGAACGTGAATTCATCTTGCTCTTTAGCCACTGGATCACAGTGATGGACCCATGTTTCGTCCGTAGTGATAAAGCGACCTAAAGAGTTAGCGAGGTTTTTAAAATGGTGGCACATTTCCTTCGACATTGTCAAACGAGCCGACTTCTGATCAGCATTTAAGAATCCATTTTGCTTAAAGCTGTCTCATTCTCAAGCTGTGGTGAATGATGTGAAACACATGCTCATAGGAAATTTGCAATGATTCAGATATATGTTTCAGCTCAATTTATCGATCTTCTAAGATCATTTCATTGACAGAATCAATGTTTTCTTGAGTGGATGCAAAACTTAGTCTTTCATCTTTGACATTTAATCGTCTTCTTTTAAATTCTGCAACAATTTTTTAATTGTGGAATACGAAGGACATTGATCACCTTACGTTTCTACTAGAGGTGTGTGAAGCTTCGAAATTTTGAACCTAACTCGAACCGAACCTTCGGTTCGAAAATATGTTCGCACTAGCGATTTTGAAGTAGTTCGAAGTTTTGAGATATGTAATTTTCCAAAATAGTCCGAACTTCGTTGCCCAAAAATACTTCGTAATTGAACTTTACAGGCCATTGAATGCTGCCACAGGTAGCGAAGTTGCGGCCTCTAACTCGGTAGCAGTACTTTAAACTTATTTTCAGTCTCATTAAGTAATTTCAGGAGATTTCACTCAGCCATATTTTTGATAGTTGGTGGGACACATTGAGACATGATGGAGCCATTTAGCAATCACAAAATTATTATTATATAGCTTTCCAACACCTTTTTAAGTAACAACATTATGATGGCGGTGTTCGAAGGCGATCGGTAACTTAAATTTTCAGAATTTATGAGGATAATTGCAGATTGCCTTTGGAAAACACTGGTTTCAACATGCTTTATTTCACAATGAACGAAAAGAGTTAATTATTCAGTCAGGAGACATATCTAATGAGAAAATTTAATGTGCCATCCATAAGGAAAAAAAAAGGTTATTATCGTGTGTGCAAAATTTGCAAACATTTTGTAAAACCGGTTCAACCAGTCGATTCCTCCAACGCTTTTCTGTAGTTTTTTCCCTGATAAAAAAAATTAAAAAGTTAAAATTATAAGAAAATATAAATGACAAAATCCGGTTTTCTTCGAATAACTTCGGGACTGTGTAGAATTTTACATATGTAAACCAGCTCTGGAATGAGTTTTAAAAACTGCACTATCTTTTTCTAATATTAACTGGGAAGGTTATACGTAGCCAATCAAAATTGACACCTATTTGGGGGGGGGGGGGGGGGGTATGTGGTCACAAAAGAAGCTCTACTTGTGCGGGCTTTTTGTGAGTACCGCGTTCTGCCGCTAGAAGTGTATAGAGTTACCATTCCAAAGGTCAGTTAGGCGAGCTTCGTTGCTAAACGAGGATCCGTTCGGCCTGTATGAATTTTTTTAGTGAGAGTTGTTTTGTGCGTCCGTCGTTTTTGCAATGACTGATTATCATGAACAGCATGTGGTCATGTAAAGTTTTGCTTCTTGCTCGGAAAAGTTGGCACAGAAATTCTTAAAATGGTAAAAATGGCTTCAAGTGTTTCAGTAGTTTTCCTATTTCAGAAGAGGTGAAAAGTCAACTGATGATAAACCTCGCTCTGGTGTTTCTTCTGCTGCTCCAATCGAAGGAAATGTTGAAAAAATTCATGAAATCATCCTGGAAGAATGACTAGGGACCATTGACTTGGAGTTCAGTTCACCGATAATAATAAATGAATAATAAGAAATAATGCTTTATCTATTTGCTACAACATGTATATATTACCCGTAATAGGTGTGAAACTTGTCGAAACAGTAACAAATTAACAACAGAATAAAGAATACATAAATTCAAATAAAATAAAACAAAACAAAATGGACTAAAATTTTATGGTATACCATATTTTTCCCCATTGTATTGTTTTATCTGCTAAGATTTGGGAACGAAAAGGCTGCTGCTAAATTCATGCCCAAATATTCCGTTAAAATTTGCTGAACTGAATTTCAAGTCGCTTTAGGCAACTCCACAACTTTGTCAAAAGTCTGTCGTCAATGTTCCATGATGATTTCGCAAATTTTGCTAGCATTTTCGTCGGTTTCAGCCGTGGAAGGACAACCAGCGTGAGGTTTGTCATCAACTGACATTATTTCACTTCTTTTGAAACGAAAAAAAACACTCAAATACTTGAGTTTTCCCAATAGTGTGATCCTTGTAGGCTGTTTTTAACATTCCAGGAGTTTCTGTGCTAGTGTTTCGGAGCAAGAAGCAAAACTTGATGCATGCGCCTTGTTCATGAGAATCAGTCAATGCAAAAATGACAAACACACAAACCAACTCTATTGAAAAACTCACACAAGCAAAACGGAACCTTCTTTAGCGATGACTACAAAAACTCCACCCGCCACAACATGAGTTCGGTTTCTTTTTGGGTACCCCTTGTATTTAATACACTTTAGATAAAATAATCAGTAGTGTTGGACAAAAATAGGACTTGAATCTGTTTGGTTAATAGTTTTTTAACGTTGAAATGTTTTTATTGTTAGGTTTGCTTTTTTCCTAATGATGTTAGTTTTGCTGCCATTTGTTGAACACAGTTGTAACCAGTTGGGTGTTTTTTTTTTTACGTTAAGCTTCTAAATTATTCAGTTTTGCATTTTAGAACTTAACTGTTCTCTTTTATTTACTTTAAATATTTAATTTTGTTGAAATTGTTTAATTTGGGTGGCTTCCGCCAAAAATATATTTTAAGCCTATACCTTAAATATTGTTCAGCGACTTGCATTAAGAAATATATCTGAAACCTGTTTTATAATTATCACTAATAGTCTTTATGATTTTACTGGCTTTTATTCTGATTTGGATTGGGATGAAGGTAAGTTTGGATATAATTGGATTCCTGTCTTTTTTTGTGTGTGTGTGTGTTAAAAGCAAGAAGAAAGAATAAATGAGAGGGTTATTTAAAAATTGAACATGAACCTCAAAACATTATTTTCATTTAAGGCTAGAGACATCCTCACCATAATTAGAAACGCATACCAGTTTCGATCTTATTACAGCTCGTCAGTGCGCTATACTAATTACAGCGAGAGTACACCTAAAGTAATTCGGCTAAGGTAGCCAGCCTGCGAAAACATTGTGAGATGTACGACAGGGTTGCCATCTCGGTGCGTACCTAGGTAGTACGTTGTCGCAGCAGCTCTAATAAACACAAAATAAAGACTGTGTACAACCAACCAACAATTTTGTAAATTGTCAGCCCTGGTCCTTTCTTCCCTAATACAGGGAGTATGCAAGGCTAGCTGCCTCACTATTAATATGGTGAGAATGCATCTATAGGGTATTTGGGGAAGAAAGCGCCAGGGCTGACAGTATACAACATTGTTGGTTGGTTGTACCCAGTCAAAATTTGTAACATTTTGTGTTAATTAGAGCTGCCGTGGCAACATACTACTTGGTTCCGCATGGTATCACTGTCATACATCTCAATGATTATTTTCATTGTTTTACAACACCTTTCTTCTTGGTTTCGTTTTCAAATGCTTCACTAGATTTTAGTGCTCTTTGCTAGTTTACTGACAGAAAAAAAATATTGGTCATATTTAGAGTTCTAAATTCAGGTTTTGTCATTGTAACTCTTTATCTTTTATGTAGAGTGCGAGTTTGTAGTTTGAAATAAAGTCAGTCAATCATATACATCTGTTGTTTTTCAAAAATGCTCGGACATGTCAATTAGTATTTGAAAATCCAATCTTTAAACAATATACACTCTATCCCAAATTTGAGTAATGATCTATCTATAATATTTTTAAATGGCAATCCTAGTTTTTTGTTGACTATTTTTAAAGTACATGTCAAGTTATACAAAACCACGAAACTTCAGATTCTTATTGCTTGCCATTAAAAAAAAAATACATTGTATTATTTTAAAAACAACATAAAATCAAATAGTTTTCTACACTAAAAATACTATTTTAGTGAATTTTCTTTAAAAAAATTCGCTAATGAGGAGATCCCGACTTTTGAATTTAAAAAAAATTCTTCAAATGAGCACTAATTAGCCCCCTAGAACACATATCCGGGGTCAGTTTCGATTTATATATATATATATATATATATATATATATATATATATATATATATATATATATATATATATATATATATATAATCACACCGGTAACCCAAAAAATAATAGGCCGATTTTGATTAAATTTGGTGAATACCTTCCTTTTGCAAGTGACTTGGATAAGTTCGTTATCCAGGAAAATCGGCCCATGTTTTCCCAAAAAATTTTGTGTTTTCTTTCGGGAAAAAATTATATCTCCGGAAATAACAAAGTAAGGGCAACACAATTCGGTACACGGATTTATATAATTATAGGTAAGTTACCTACCAAAATTTAGCTCTATAGGTCAAAAGACAAAAAAGTTATAGGCATTTAAACAAAAATAAATTGGGGTTTTCCTCAAAACGTCAGTCGCAATTTAAAACGTCAAAATTGGCAACATTTAGGCAAAGAACTTGAATCTAATACGGGCTATGGGAAGAAAATGTCTCAAGAAGAATGTTTTACAAACCCTGAAGTCTTAGTTTCAACCGTCATTGTCCTTCATTTTACTAAAATATTTCCAGAAAATTCATTTCAAATAGACCCTTTCGCTGATACTTAGCAGTAGTCTTAGCTATAGAGTTTATCGTTTAATGGTATATAATTTTTTCGAATTTCCGTAAAAAAAATTGTATACATTAATTATAGGGTGCCCATAAGTTGTTGGTGATACAAATTATTATTTTTTTTTTTTAGTCGAACACGCCTTATGTTATTGCATTTGTGCATTTTCCATCGAAATATAATGCATGTTTGTAAGGAAAGAAATTCTGGACGCAGCAAGTGCGTTATGGTAGCGAATTTTGATTAAATGCTTCACATTTGGATACCTTAATTTGCTATTATACTATAAGGTTAACCAAGAAACGAGTTTTTTCAGGAACACTTTAAGTTTGCTTTTGAAAATTTTTGTACATTTTCAAACAATAAAGTTATTATAATGACACATGGCACATTGTTTTTACTATATAGGTTATACTGATGCCTGCTTTCCTTAAAAGAAAACACATATTTGCTATTAAAACCATTTTAATGAAAATTCACTACGTTAACGCACTTGCTGCGTCCGTTGTTTTTTATGGTATAAATTAATAAAGTAAGATATAATAAAGGGTATTTTTTATAAAGAGTAAAAATTTGGAATTTAGTCGTTTTGTATATGTGCATGTACTTTGAAAATAGTCACCAAAAATATAGGGTTGTCATTTAAAAAAATTATCAATTACGTCATATCTCAAACTCAGGATACACTGTATAATATTTTTGTTTTAATCAGGCGTTACTTGAAATATCAATGTAGCATTTCAGAAAAAAAGAGGCTATATTTGATTAACTGAATTTATTCCAAATTACAATCGCACACTGTAATATATAAATATATATATATATATATATATATATATATATATATATATATATATATATATATATATATATATACATATATACATACATATACCTTGAATCAGTGTAAAATGGTTAAGAATGTTTATAACAGCTCAATCCCTTTTACTCTAGTCTTCACAGAACTAAATTTTTATGGTTTTGTTTTCCAATAGAGATTGTTCAATTGAAAATGATAAAAAGATTATAAAGTGGTTTACAATGAAAAGAACAAATAGATTAAAATCGAGGGGAAGAACCGGTTTTTCGCGAAATTGCTCTCATCTATCAACTAAGATTATCAATTGTCCAGTTTTTAGCATCAATGTCAACTCAAAATCACTTCCATTTTAACCGGAAATTACATCACTTTTTCTTTTAAATGGAACACCTTTATATTGCTATAGATTTAGATAGATTATTGAAAATTCTTTTATTTTTTATGCATCTATTATAAATGAAGATATTTATAAAAATAAATTTACAAATTAGGGAAAAAGTGCATTAAACAAATAAACCTAATCATTAATTGAATATTCAACGGTTACAACAAATGTTCAACCTCTCGTCAGTTTACTTCTAGACATTCCTGAACCTGCAAGTTATTGCTTTGTAAGCACATTTTAAAACTTCCGGAGAAATTAATCCTATTTCTTGACTGATCCTCTGTTGTAATTCCTCCAGATTGCTTGGTTGATTCAAATAAACGTTGAATTTCAAGTGATCCTACAGAAATAAATCCAGAGGAGTTATGTTTGGCGCTCTAGGTGGCCACTCTATGTATCCTCTCCTCCCGATCCATCTGTTGGGGAAAATTTGCATTTAAAAATTGCCTAACAATGGCAGCAGAGTGTGGAGGTGTGCCATCTTGTTGCGACCAAATCGTATTATTCAGTGAACGAGGGTTGTGTGGGTCAGGAAATAAATTTACAAAAGCAGGCGACAGTTCAAGTTGCAAAAAGTTTAAGTATAGTTCTCCATTTATGCTCTCTTCGAATGAGTATGGTTACACAATTAGGTTTTCTTCGGTTCTAGCTTATACATTAATTTTCCAAGGATGCTGAGTGTGTACCTCCTGCACTCAGTGATGATTTACTCCAGTCTAGATTCTACAATTTTGTCTGTTGACAATGCCATTCATATAAAATGTAGCTTCATAGAAAATGCAATGTGTTTGATAAAATTTTGGTTAAGATGATTTGTTGCTAAAATTTTGTCACAGAATTGCATTCATATGCCAAAATCATTCTCCATTAATTCTTGCATAAGGTGAATTTTATATGGATGGACTTTCGTTTCTAGAAATACTTTGGACACAGTTCCTGTTTGTTAAACGATGATTCTGTGAAATTCCAAAAATAGTCATGTGAGAATCCTCTGCAGTTTCTAAAATGATGATATTTGCGATAGTCTAACTGTAAATCTCTTACATAGCCACATTCTCAATCTCACTCACTGTTGACCCACTTTTTCAGGATGGTTTCATTATTAAACAAATGACGCACTTCTTCTTGAATCCCATAACAATGATCATCAAATTGTTTTCTTTTTCTGCTAATTTTATTTCAATAGTTATTTTCCATTGTCCAATAGTTTTTATGTTCTTAATTGAAGCAGCATATATCTTGGAAACATGGGCGGCAGTAGAAATTTTAAAGGTGGGTGCTTTCTTTTAAGGAACTTTCACACCAAATGATACTGTAGTGCCTCAATCACAATTAAAATGCATCATTTTCAAGTTATTCACACAGTTTGGTCGGTAATTGTACTCGCCTTTAATACACTTTTTACATCCTTTCACTCTTTGTGTGACTAATTCAATTTGTAGACACAATTGCAGTTACATTTTACACATTTTTTATGGCTAAAGAAGGGCCATCGTTCTTCTATACAATGACATGTATCTTCTGAAAAAGGAAAACATAACCCAAGTGGCAGAAGCAAATATGATCTATAGCACGTGGGCAAATTAGATGTCCTCATTTCATTTGTTAACTTTGTGGGTCAGTCACATATCTTCCATAATAGATTTTCCTTGATGAAACGCAAATGTGAAATGGAAAATCTCAAAGAAATTCTGAAAATCTCAAAGAAATTGTTAATAATGTGTGCTAAACCACGCTACTTAGCCCTGAAAAGTACAAATACTGTAAAGAATGTCCTAAAATTAATACAGTTTTCAACCAAAATGTGTAAATATCTTGTAAGACAAGCATTTAGCTAAGGTACTCATGATAATTTGCGCCATTGAGGCATAAAAGTGCGGTGGTGGTGTCTTGCATTGATAAAATAATATGATGATTCCTTAAAAGTATGTTCAGAATGTCCATATCCATTTTTGAATAACATTATTTCACAATCGGAGTTTCCAGAATTTGAATTGTTATCTAGACTGATAATAACTAGATTGATCAGTGGTAAGGTAGAATATTCAGTTTCTTTTTCTTTTATATGAAATATACACTTCCTCCATATATCACTTTCACTTATTTTATCTACTATCGTTTTTATAGTGTTTAACCCAGACTAGATATTGGTCATTGATTTAATTTTCTCAGATAGTTCGACTGTCATGCCTTTATGACAGTCAGCAGAGGATTGTGTGTTATTTTTGGCAGACAACAGCAACACGTGAGGAATAAAACCAGTTTAATTTCAGGCATGAAACTTTTTTCCCCTTAGAACACTCATTACTTAAATTACACTCTGTGCTGTTATCTACCTAACTGTATTGGAAGACATCATTGGTGTCTGTGTTTCGCCAAGATAAATCATGTTTCTATTCACATCTCGGGATGTTTTTATTTTACGTAAGTAATCATGTCGAATTTTATCAATACATGCTGACCCCGTAATTAACATTAGTTTGTCCAACTGCTTATACTTAAAACATCTCACAAAGTATCGATTGACTATAATGGTTTATAGTCATACTGTGGAGATTCCTGTAACTTATCATAGATCATTTCTAATGTCAGTAATTGGTTTAGCGTTTAAATTCATACACGAATCGACAAATGTCCTGCTCAGAAGGCACTGAGTTTCTAAGTGTTTGTTCAACTCTTCCTATTAGCAGAATGATCGACTACTTCCCCGACTTTACTAACCTAAAAAATTATACCACGGCTAAGTTTAGTTAGTTCAAAAATCCTCTTCAGAGCTTGATTTTCTGAAAAACTATTATTGTCACCTTCCATCCACGAATATATATATATATATATATATATATATATATATATATATATATATATATATATTCGGAATAACTTTTTTAATTTGAACATATAAATCTTTTTAAAAATTTGTCCTGCATCGACTCTAAAATCAGTACCATGATCGCTCGTTTCATTGTCACTAGTATCAAAATCTCCATAATGCCACATTAAAGAGCAAATAACCAACCCACAAATTTAACAAATAAACTTAATAGATGTGTGTATAACATGCTACCAATTGCACTGAAACTGTCTCGTAGAAGCCAACTGAATATAAAATAAAATTACGACTTTTTATCTAAAGGCGATAAGAGGTGTGAAATGAGATAAGCAAAAACACTGACCAATTTAATTTCGTTAAATTCAAAGCTAACCAAGCACATTCGTTAGGTGTTTTATGACACCCACATTTTTGCTGACAGTAATCCGTGAAGTCAATGTGGACTCTGCAAAGTTTATTCAATACAAATTTAAGTACTTATTTGTTTATTTTCATTTATTGGGAAATTGTAGCAAATTGACAACTCCCGGTACGATCCTTTTGTTTTCTGCTGTCTCAGCTGACAATATATAGAATATACACTATAGTATTAATAGTTTGAATAATAACAATATTTCTTTTCTAATTTTATCAATATCGAAATAAAAAATTGTTAGTTTAAAATTCTTATGACTTTGCCTTTGATTTTCTGTAGATATCACAGGATCTGTTCATGATAAGTACATGTACAGGGAATTCATCCACAATGGTCTTGAATTACTATCTGAATCTATAGAAATATACAGGTGGTCTGTTTAAAATAAGAGTTGATGTCATTTCCATTTAAAACTTAAGTAATTTTGGGTTGACAATGACACTAAAAAAAAAAATGAATAGCTAATAATCTTAGTTGCTGTGTCCTGTGCCTGAGTATTTGTGGAAATAAATTCCCCTCAATTTTAATAAATATGTTCCTATCATAATGAAATATGCACTGTGTTTCAAAAGTCTGGGAAGATTTTTGTATTTCAGAAAAACTAAATTAAAATTTGCTACAGGAATGTTATTCAAAATGCCTGGTTCAATGATGGCAACGGCAATGTTGCCAAGTTTTCCACTTTTCTGATAATGTTAGTACCTTTTTTTTTAAGGCAACACCGCCTTTATTTTTATTACAATGAATTCAGTGCTCTATAGTCAGAGCAATATTGCCAATGGAATTATATGGGAGAGGATCAAATTTTAGTCTTGTTTTATTTTATTTGAATGTATCTAAAATTTTCTTTTATTAGTGAATTTTCTTTAAAAAATTCACTAATGAGGAGATCACGACTTTTCTATTTTAAAAAATGTCTTCAAATGAGTGCAAACTAAGCCCCCTAGAACACATATCTAGGGTCAATTTCAATATGTATACAGGGTGGTGCATTGAAAACGAAACAGACCAATTTGCGCCCAGATTATTTTTATTTTTTAAAGAAACGCTGAAACACGTCAATTTTAATATTGAGGGGAACATGTTTTGACATAAAACTCAACTTTGTCACATCAACCCCTTAAGGGTGATGATAACAACCCTTATATTTTAAATAGGGAACATGGGTCGAGTGTTACATCATTTGAAAGCTCTTTCTTTTCTGAATTCAGCACACAAGTTTTATCAACTCGTTTAAAAATTATTCACAGTTGGAGTTGCAAGAACGTATTTCATTCATTGTGATAAGAAATGCACAAATTAGTCAATTTTTCATTTAAAAAAACTAAAAAACAAAACCAAACTGTTTACTCAGTTAAGTAAATGTTCAAATTGTTGACCACCAGCTTCCATACAAAAGTACAAATTTTGTTCAAAATGAGCTCTGACATTCTGGAGCATTTGTGGACTTATTAGAGGGCATTCTTCAACAATGCGTCGTCGTAATTCTTGCAGAGACTCCGGTTCTGTTGCGTAAATTTTACTCTTTAAATGGCCTCATAGAAAGAAGTCTAAAGGAGTTAAATCCGGTGATCTAGGGGGCCACTCAATAGCACCTCTACGCCCAATCCATTGTCCTGGAAACTCTCTGTTCAAAAAACTCCCTAACACGTTGTGAAAAATGCGGAGGAGCTCCATCTTGTTGAAACACTAATTGATTTTCTTGATAGCGATCATCATTTTCAACAATGCCAATTAGTAGAGGGTAAACGATATCTTCTAGTAACTCCAAATATGTTTCGCCACTCAAATTGTCATCAAGAAAAATTGGTCCCATTAAACGGTCTCCAAAAATGCCAGTTCAGATATTCAATTTCTGTGGAGTTTGAGTGTGGACTTCGTGAAAATTTCTTGGATTATTATCTGCCCAATAACGACAATTATGACGATTGACTGTAGAGTCTAATAAAAACGTAGACTCGTCAGAAAAACAGATACTGAACAGAAAGTTCCCGTTATCAACTATTCGTGCAGTCATATCTTCAGAAAACTTCAGCCGCCGATCAAAATCATCTTCATTCAGTTGTTGTACAAGATGAATTTTATACGGGTAAAATTTATGATGCTTCAATATTCGCTGAATAGTTCTTCTTTTGATGTTTAAAACAGTGGCCAATTGTTTCGTGCTCAAAGTTGGGTCTGCAGCAATTTGTCCTAAAACTTCAATCTCAGTAATCTCATTTCTAACCGGAAATTCACGTTCAGGATCCCGTTTTTTGTTGGCTATTGAACTACTTTGTCGAAACTTTGTAACTAACTCCAAAATGTATTTTCTGTTAACATGTCTGTTCGGATGTCGTTCATTAAACAAATTTGCGGTACGGTTGGCACAGTCATCGTTTTTGAAAAAAAGTAATTATTTCAACTCTTTCTTCTACAGAATAATACACCATTGTGAAATTAATTTTCGGTAGTACTATCAAGTATCAAACCGACCGATAAACTGAAATAATAAACCGCATTTCTCTCATTCCGATAAGAAATGTTCTGAGGGTCAATTTTTTGTTTACAAACCAACAAAACATTGACTATCAGCACATTTCTTATCGGAATGAGTGAAATGCGTTTTTGCATCTTCAACTGTGAATAATTTTTAAACCAGTTGATAAAACTTCCAAAAAAATGTGTGTGCTGAATTCAGAAAAGAAAGAGCTTTCAAATGATGTAACACTCGACCCATGTTCCCTATTTAAAATATAAGGGTTGTTATCACCACCCTTAAGGGGTTGATGTGACCAAGTTGAGTTTTATGTCAAAACATGTCCCCCTCAATATTAAAATTGACTTCTTTCAGCGTTTCTTAAAAAATATTCTCTGGGCGCAAATAGGTCTGTTTCGTTTTCAATGTGCTATCCTATATATATATATATATATATATATATATATATATATATATATATATATATATATATATATATATATATATATATATATATATATATATATATATATATATATATATATATATATATATATATATATATATATATATATATATATATATATATATATATATATATATATATATATATATATATATATATATATATATATATATATATATATATATATATATATATATATATATATATATATATATATATATATATATATATATATATATATATATATATATATATATATATATATATCACACCGATAACTCGAAAAATTATAGGCCGATTTTGATAAAATTTGGCATGTACCTTCCTTGTAAATGGCTTGGATAAGTTCGTCAGTCAGGAAAATGGGACGAAGTTTTCCGGGAAAATTTTGAGTTTTCATTCGAAAAAAAATTTTATCAAAAAATACAAAGCTATGATAACCAAATTTGGTAGGTAGGTTTACGATATAAAAAGTAAACTACACACCAAAATTTACATATCTATGACAAGGAAAAAAAGTTACTACGGTAAAGCTCAATAAATCCATTATTATACAAGGTAGAGAAAAAATTGTATAAGTTAATTATATGGTCTCTTGAGCATGTAAGTCCTTGGTGATACAAATTTTCTCTTTTTCGAACACTCTTATATCATTGCATTATTGCATTTTTCTTTGAATTATAATCCATGTTTGTAGCGAAAAAATTTTGATAGCGTTCATCGTTTTTAAGTTATGTCAATTGTTTTACAACTTTTCACGTTTTTGGCACACATCAAAAATTATGATACAGCGTATTAACCAATAGATAACAGAGTGCCATAAACTGACACATTCTTCGTTTATATTATTGGTCAAAAAATTGAAATCCGGTATACAGGGCGCTCTCAAATAATGACTGAATTTAAAAAAGGTCAAACTGTCGTAACTCAATTGTTTCAAAGGAAACCCCTGTATTTTGTGTTTCAGAAGTAAAGGGCATAATAATATACAATAATAATGTTTAATACGTTTCTGTAATAAAATGTGTTTTTATTTTCGGGAAAAATTGTTTGTAAACTTTCATGCATTTTTTTTGCGAATTTTGTCGAAAAGCTTTTTAGGATTAAATAGCGCGAAGAAGTGCGTTAGCCAGGAAAATCGGACCAGTTTTTTTTTTTTTTTTTTTTGGAATATCTTAGGTTTATTTTCGGAGAATGTTTATACATATTCAAACAATACATTATAAAAGACATGTTTGCTATTAAAAACATTATTATGGAAATTCGCTACCATAACGCACTTGCTGCATCCAGGCTTTTTTGTTGTGGTTTTGACAAGTTCAACCCATTACGGGTAATGTATGAAACAAATAAAGCATCTTCCATCGAAATATAATTCATGTTTGTAAGAAAATAAATTCGGAACGCAGCAAGTGCGTTATGGTAGCGAATTTTCATTATATGCTTCGAATTTGAATAGTTCAATTTGCTACTAACTTATAAGGTTGAGTGGCCAGGAAACCAGTTTGTTCTAGCACATTTTAAGTTTATTTTCGAAAAAAGCTTGTACATTTTCAAACAATAAAGTTATTTGGATGAAATATGGTACATTGTTTCTACTATATAGGTTATACTGGCAACCAAATTTGATGCCTACCTTGTTTAAAAAAAAGACATTTGCTATTAAAAACATTTTAATGATAATTCACTAAGATAACACACTTGCTGTGTCCAGACTTTTTAAATCAAGCAGCTTCTAAAATACACGACAGGTCCCTAATTTTTGAAACACAGTGTATATTATCACATTGAGAATTACTGATCAGCACCCAGATTTAAATTTCATCCAGAGTGCAGCATATAATACTGACAAAATATGTGATTTTAATATTTTGTGACAATGTTAATCCATGTGCATCAGATCAAAATAACTTTATATAAACATTAGACAGTTTGCTAGATTATATATATATATATATATATATATATATATATATATATATATATATATATATATATATATATATATATATATATATATATATACACACACTCACACAAGCCTATACAATTTTTATTTAACTTTTGTTTCTTATCACTCAGGTGCAGCACTGACAGTTCCACCTGCGAAGAGACTGAACAAGGAGCCGGCAGTGATAAACCGGCCCGAACACCAGTTCCAGGCGATGCTGGCAACGTCAATGGTACCAGGACAAGTGTTGCCACGTCACATCTCCCAAATAAACGGAAAACCGAAGATAGCACACATGACCAGGACAAGTGCCGGTCGCAAACAGGTGATCAGCTGGATGGATGCCCCCGATGATGTTTATTTTCGTGCAACAGAAAATAATAAGTAAGTTAAGGTGAAGAGGTGTTTTAAAATTGTGTCTTTATCTCCTGTTTCTGTTTTTCATTGTAAAAGTAGACTTAGGTTTGTTTAATTTTCTCTTTTCTCTAAGCTAGGCAAAGTATGGCTTTATCAATAAAAGTTTATAAACTTCATGGTCGGTTTGTAATGTTTAGTGAGTGACACTCACAGACTTTGTCATCACCTGGAGCAGTTAAGTGGTTACTATCCGTCAATATCATCTGATTTTGTGCCGTCTGAGTTTTATAGTTTAAGAGCCATCAAGATCATCCAATTTAGTACTATCCAAGTTCTTTAGTTGCATAGTTGTATAACTATTGGAAATGTAAACTAAAAGAAGCATCAAAATTCTTACATATGACACTCTTCGTTTTTGGTATCTTTGTCTTAATTTTTTTATCATTATTAATTTTTTTCAGGAGGTTGAGAAGACAGATTACTTCAGGAGAATTAAGAAGGGCAGCAAGAAAACCATGGAGGAAATTAAAAACAAAATTTGATGACCTCCAGGTGGTTGTCCTTGATTGACAATAGTCAATATGTAAGGTGTATAAAAATTAAAATGTTTGAAAAGTGCTCAGTGTATCACTGCACAGACTGTTAAAACATAAACAACACTTCTAGCAATATTAACTACTTTGTTCTTGAGAACTAACACAAGAGAGAATATAATTTTATGTGATTTTTCAGCACAAATTTTTCTTATACGTAATTGATGAAAGGTTAAATATTTATTTGAATAAGTGTACAAAATGTTATGTTATAAATATAATTTATAGTGGATTATATTTGGATATAGCTTGTATATAAGTAAATATACTAAGTATAAACTAATATATAAATATTCTCCTTGTTTTACGTCTGGATCAGATTTTTTCTTAATGTTGTGTAGCATAATTTATGTATGTTCGACATGAATAAAATATCCACTACTGCTGTGAAAATAGCAGTTATATACTACACATTTGTATAAGGCACTAGTATTGCTAGAAGATGGAAATAATTATGTAATTGTACAATTTGTTTACTGGCAATAAACCAAGTGTTGAAACTAAGCAGGACTAGTCTTTGTGACTGTTTTTCACAATGTTCAGTTGGTGAACTTGTATATAATACATTATTAAATTATGTATGTCTTTGCTATTATAGGGAAGAATGCCATGATGGCATTAAGGATCCTTAGAATAATTTACATTTTTTTCATTGAATAAAAAATAAAGCACCTAGTTAATTGTGTTTTCGTTTCATTTGCCAATAATGAATCTTGATCATTATTTCAGCAAATTAAAATTGTTTGATCAGAAAAGTGTCGCTACTCAAATGAAATAAAGGTACTATAAAACATATTTATGTTTTATTGTTAGATAGGAATCTTGAAAGCAGGTAAGAAAGTATCTGAAGGTAAGTTTTTAGTTTAAAAATTACTATTACTGAATACCTATTTGATCTATTTTAATTTCCCACATTTTTGTTGGTTATTACCACAGATATACAATTAAAAATGTATTTTTTATTTTATTTTATTTATTTATTCAACGGATCAACCATTTACAATAATAATAAGAACATCTAAAACTACATTAGTCTTAAATAACCTATCTCAATATGAGAACATAACAAGAAAGCAAAACGTAACCAGTATGACAATTCAATCAATAACACCTCTCAAAATGCCTCTAATTGAACGGTCAGAATCATTAAACATATCCAAGAGCTCCGAATACTCATTTGCACTCTCGACATTGGACTGAAAAAGCCATAATTGGTTCGATGGAAGGGAAACACGAAAACCTCCCTTGCTCTCGTGCGGTCCGGAATCCTTAGAGAGACTAACTCAAGCAAAGAAGGACTATCAATTTTATTCACTAATAATTTATGCAGAAAACAAACATCACTGACAATCCTTCTACCACTGAGTGACTGCAAGTGCAGCCGATTCCGCAAATAAGAAAAGTTAAGATCATTTTTCTGCAAGCCCATTCTGTAAGCACAAATTCTCAAGAATCTATTTTGTATGGCCTCAATCTGATTGATATAAATATTGTAATTCGGACTCCAGACTACAGAAGAGCATTCCAACAAAGAGCGAACCAGACCACAATACAGTCTTCTCAAGCTATTGCATGAAAAATCCAGAGTTGATCTATGAATAAATCCTAACATTTTATATGCTTTAGATGCTATGTATTCTATGTGATCCTTAAAAGATAATTCCCTATCCAATACAATGCCCAAGTCTTTAATCATTTCCTTCCTCTGTAAAGCGTTAGAGCCTATGAAGTACACAAAGTCAATGGGAAACTGAGCTCTAGTGAATGTAATGCAGAAACACTTATCAACATTCAGAGTCAGAAGATTGTCACCACACCACTGAGCAAAACGATTTAAGTCTTCCTGTAAAAGTAAAGCGTCCTGTCTGGAACGAACAATCTTGAAAATTTTGATATCATCAGCAAACATCAAAATCTGACTATGCTTAAGTGAATGTATGACATCATTGATAAAAAGATTAAGGAGGACCTGGTCCACCAGTGAACCCTGAGGAACTCCTGAAGAAATAGTAATACTATCAGAAATGAAGTTTCTGATCTTTACACTCTGGGACCTACCTGTAAGGAAGCTGCGCACCCAAGACAACAAATTGGCATTAAAACCCAACAATGCAAGTTTTGACAATAATAAGGCATGATTAACCTTATCAAACGCTTTGGAGAAATCTGTATACATCGAATCAACCTGTAACCTATCCTCCAAAGCTGAGACCAATACATTCCGGTAAAGAAGAAGGTTGGTTGTTGTAGATCTTCCTTTAAGAAAACCATGCTGCTGTTCGACGAAAACATGTCTGCATTCCCAAGTTATATGTCTAGAGACAAAAAAGTCAGGAAGTTTGGGTATCTCTGACTGAATACAAACAGCTCTATAATTAGTAACCAAATGCTTTGGCCCCTGCTTATGAACGGGCACCAAATAAGAATGTTTCCAAACATGTGGAAACTCGCCAGACAACAAAGACCTGTTAAAGAGAATCCTCAGTGGAATTGCCAAGGTGAAGGCACAAGATTTTAACAGATGGGAGGGGATTCCATCTGGACCGTAAGTAAATTTATCTTTCAAACCACAGATACGATCAATGATATCAGCAGAAGTAACACTAGGCACAATCATATTTACCGACTCACGCAAAAGAGGATCGGGGTAGACACTCCCAGCTTGACCCTCATACACAGATGAGAAAAAACTAGCAAAAAGACCCACTGAATCGTGCAAAGAATCACTCCTAACATCATCATAATACATAGCCTCAGGAAGATTATGAACCATCCTCAACTTGTTAATATAAGACCAGAAAGAACCCGGATTGTTTTCAAAATTATTCTTAGTATAAGCAATACAATTTCTGTAACAGGTATCACGAAGATTCCTACATTCCTCCCGGAGATCAGAAAACCTAATATAATCATCTATTCTACCATATTTCTTATATTGACTGTGTACCCTCTTCTTCTCAGTTATCATGCCTCTAAGCTCGACACTAAACCAAGGAGGGAAACATGATTTTTTACATCTCTTAACTGGAACAAACCGATCCACAGCATTAAACAGAACGTCATAAAAGCATTTCACAGCATCATTTATCTCCAATGACTCAAGATATTCCCAGTCAAACTCGGAAAGAAAATAATTCATGGCATAATAATCGGCATTACGAAAGTCATAAAAATACTCTTCATAGGGTTCAGTTGGAGGAGTCTCAAGTGAAAAAGAAATGTCCAGGGGCACATGATGTGCAGTAGCAGGAAAAATCGGATCCAAGGACTCACCAACACATATGTTATCTATATACTAAAAACTAAATCTAAAGATCTATTCAATTCATTAAGTACTAAATTTTTTTGGAACAAGCCCCAAAAGCCAAAACAGTTTGAAACAAATGAGGCTGATGGACTGTAACCACTAATAACTGGAGCACTCTCAGCACTGCTTGTCCAGGTAACATTTGGGAGGTTGTAGTCCCCACAGACAACGACCTCAGAATTGGGATGATCAGACAAAACACGATCGACTGAATCACAATGATGTTCATATATAGCAACTTCTGAACTAGGTGGAATGTAACAAACACCAAAAATAACTATGGTCAATGCTTGCAATATATATCATAATGTATGTATGTTAGTGTAGTCAAGAAATATGGTAGCAGTACAATGAGTTAAATAGTTTAGTGAGACACGAGATAGACAATTGCGAGCTGTTGACAAACTTCACAGGTAAAAATATCTAATGTTTAATGTTCTTTATGCACTAAAATCTCAAATGATTTAAGCTAGATTCATCCACTCGCGAATTTCAAAAAGCGAATTTTGAAATCGCAGCGAAACATATCCCTATTGGTTTATTTTCAATAATATTGTAATATTATTTAAAATGGTCCAATAGGAATTTGCTTCTCAATTCGCGAGTGTATGAACCAAGCTTTAGCAACGATTATGTCCAAGAGGGCGAAAATTTACCAAGCGACCTGACAGCTCTTTTATGTTAGACGGACCTGCTGAATTTTGGCAGCAGCAAGCTGCTGGTAAGTACAACAAGCAATTTATTTTTGCTCTGTGTAGCTTGCGCGTGTTTTGTAGTGTTGTTTACATTTTACAACTAACTTAACTAACCTAACATATTTAAAAATGTTCGGGACGCTGCAAGTGTGTTCAAGGTAGTGAATTTTCATAAGAATAATATGTGGTATGTTAGTGATTTAGCCTTATATTAAAAGTTATAAACAAATACTTTATTTAATTAGGAACGGTAAAAAAATAAGGTAAAGCAGGACAAGCAAAAACATAATCTCTAATATAAATATTTATAATAATAATAATAATAATAATAATTTATTGTGTCCAACACACTAAGTACAGGACCAATTACAGGACACTTACAAACTAATTAGCCAGTGAGATTACCATAAATTAACAATAACAAAATATTAATCCAAAAACAAACCTAAAACTACAACATTTCAATAGCTCTATGCAACAATGTACACAAACTGTCTCTAAATATATCACTAGGTGAACAAATGATATCAAAAGTTTCACACATTACATATATTGGAGATCTTAACATATCAACAGTCCTAGCCTGATTATTATAAAATAACATATTGTGCCGTTCACTCATCCTGGGAACATGAAAATTTATCTGTGCCAATAATTCCGGACAATCAATGACATTGTGTATCAGTTTATATAAAAACTTGATTGAGTCAACTTTTCTTAGCTTACACAAACTGATGAATTTAAAGTGCCTAAGCAAAACAGAATGATCGAACCCCCTCTCCTAATAACGCCCAGTTTCCTTAAACCACAGATATTTTAGGAACCTTCTCTGGACAGATTCGAGAGCTTATATGGACACTATAAGTAGATAGGGAGCCACCTGGGCTCATCCCCTCCACTTTTTACTGCGCATGCGCGTGACGTCATGCGCATGCGCAGACCTGTGACAGTTGACAGCTGACCTGTCAGATTTGACAGGTGTCAAATGTCACTGACCTGTCAGCTGTCAGCTAACCTGACAGCTGTCACCTGACATGTGTCAACGTCAAATGTCACCTGACCTGTCAGATGACGTCACAAGCATTCCAAGATGGCTGACCTGTCATAGACAGTCGCAACCCGGGTTCTCTCTATGGAACTAACCTGAGATGACGTCACAAGCATTCCAAGATGGCTGACCTGTCATAGACAGTTGCAACCCGGGTTCTCTCTATGGAACTAACCTGAGATGACGTCACAAGCATTCCAAGATGTCTGACCTGTGTGTCCATAGATATCTACAAGTCAGGTTAGCTCTCCATGTGTGTTTGTCTGATTGTTTATTAAGGTTATGTATTTGTTTATTAAGGTTATGTTCGCTCACGTGTCATCTGTTTGTTTATTAAGGTTATGTTTGTATTTGTTTATTAAGGTTATGTCATGTGTGTGTTGATTACCATGCATCTGTTTGTTTATTAAGGTTATGTATTTTGTTTATTAAGGTTAGGTGTTCGTAAACACAGCTGTTTGGTTTGTTTATTGTGTTGTTGTTGTTAAGGTGTATTGAAGTTTGTTAGGGTATTTCGTTTTTGGCGGGAAATTTGAATTTGTTTGAAAATTTCTGTCTGTTGTGTCCAGAGATATGACTCATCGAGCTAGAGAATATTCTATTTGTAAAGTTGTAGAGTGTAGAGAATATTCTCTAGCTCGATGGGAGACATCTGTTGGACACAGTCATTCGGTTTAGTCACACACACATACATATATGAGGAAGATATATTGAGCGGGTAATTTGAAATTTTGAATTTAATTTGAAATATGATTTTTGAAAGAAAAGCATTCGCCAGAAATTAGATTTGAACCCCCAACCATACAACTTACTAAGATATGCAAACGTCCCTAAACCGATCATGCTATTCAGACATACGATGAAAGTTTGTTATCAGTGGGTATATATAAAACAAAAACCTGTTACGTAAAACGAGTTTATGAGGCTGCTGAGTTTGTGTGTGTAGGCAGGGGGTGTATCTCTATTACATTCCAATTGAATAATAGGAACTGTAATGTTAAAAACAATTGTTTATTTATAGTAAAAAGAAATTTAAAAACACGTACCAATTTACCTATCTAATATCATTTAATAACAAAAACGTTTCAAGTAAACTATATCAATAAGAAAAACGTATTTACATCTAGATATGTTAATGAGTTTATTTTAATAGCCTAATAAAACTCGGGGACTTGGTTTTATTGCCGGCGTGTTTGTTTATGTTAGTGTTTGTATTTTGAATGAATGAATCTAAATTTATATAGGGAGTGATCAAAAACACACAAGTAACAAAACTCAATTTAAAACAACTAAATTAAACTTTGATATACGAGGATTGTTTGATAAGTATTGTTTGTATGTAAACATAAATAATATAATAGTATACTTACATACAGCAAGAGACGTCAGCCTTCTTTCACAGCTTAACACACACTAACGTATGTTGAGGTCTTGAATGGGGCCCGTTATAGAAATAACACAGTTGTTTAATGACATCCACTTGAACCAAACAAAACATATAGACGCTGTTGTTGATTGTTAACACACACACACACGTCATGACAGCTCGAAGTCTTTGCTTAGACTGACAGAGCTGTGTAATAAAAGACAGACAGACAAACAGCTGTTTAACAACAGTTAGAGCGTGTAACACAGCTAAAACGTATCAAAAATAGCCAAGTGTCTCCTGTGTAGAGGAAACAGAGACAACTAATGGTCATTGTTGGAGCTTGTACATGTTGTTTGAAAGGATATATAACACACGTCATGACAGCACGAAGGCTTGGCTTAGACTAATGGATGTGTGTAACAACAGACATACAGACAATAGATTGCCCCCACAAGTATCATAGATAATCTTGTTTGAGCTTATACAGCCGTGTAACAAACGTGTCATGACATCTCGATGTCTTTGCCTGGGCAAACAGAGCTGTAATAATAACAGACAGACAGACAGACAGCAGTTTAACAACAACAACTAGAGCAAGTAACACAGCCATGTTCTTTGGTTCAAGTGTCTTCTGTGTTGAGGAAACAGCTGTTTAACAAACGTTGTCGTAACAACTTGTTGTCTTTGGTTAGAGTGACAGAGCTGTGTAACAACAGACAGACAGACAGACAAACAATTGAATACCATTGTTAGAGCTTGTACACGTTGTTTGAAAGGATATAACACACGTCATGACAGCACGAAGGCTTTGCTTAGACTAATGGATGTGTGTAACAACAGACATACAGACAATAGATTGCCCCAACGAGTATCATATGGAACCTTGCTGAAGCTTCTACGTGTTGTTGTGACACACACGTCATGACAGCACGAAGGCTTTGCTTAGACTAGTGGATGTGTGTAACAACAGACAGACAGACAATCGAATGCCAACAAGTATCTTAGATAATCTTGTTTGAGCTTGTACAGTCGTGTAACAAACGTCGTCATAACAACTTGTTGTATTTGGTTAGAGTGACAGAGCTGTGTAACAACAGACAGACAGACAGACAAACAATTGAATACCATTGTTAGAGCTTGTACACGTTGTTTGAAAGGATATAACACACGTCATGACAGCACGAAGGCTTGGCTTAGACTAATGGATGTGTGTAACAACAGACATACAGACAATAGATTGCCCCAACGAGTATCATATGGAACCTTGCTGAAGCTTCTACGTGTTGTTGTGACACACACGTCATGACAGCACGAAGGCTTTGCTTAGACTAGTGGATGTGTGTAACAACAGACAGACAGACAATCGAATGCCAAAAAGTATCTTAGATAATCTTGTTTGAGCTTGTACAGTCGTGTAACAAACGTCGTCATAACAACTTGTTGTCTTTGCTTGGAGTGACAGAGCTGTGTAATAACAAACAGACAGACAGACAAACAGCCGTTTAACGACAGTTAGAGCTAATAACATAGGTAAAACGTAACAAAATAGTCATATTCTTTGGTTCAAGTGTCTCGTGTGTTAAAGGAAAACAGACAGACAAACAAACAATTGATTACCATTGTTGAAGCTTGTACATGCTGTTTGAAAGGATATACACACAGGACAGCTTGATGTCTTTACTTAGACTGACAGACAGATGTGTTTGTAATAACAAACAGACAGACAAACAGGTGTTTAACAACAGTTAGAGCGTGTAACACTGCTAAACGTATCACAAAATAGCCAAGTGTCTCTTGTGTTGAGGAAACAGACAGACAAACAAATAACTGATAGCCATTGTTGAAGCTTGTACACGCTGTTTGAAAGGATATAACACACAGAACAGCTTGATGTCTTTACCTACAGGCAAACAGATGTATGTAATAACAGACATACAGACAGACAGACAGCAGTTTAACAACAACTAGAGCCAGTAACACTGGTAAAACACAGCAAACAGTCATGTTCTTTGGTTCAAGTGTCTTCTGTGTTGAGGAAACAGACATACAGACAATTAATAGCCATTGTTGAAGCTTATACATGCTGTTTAACAAACACGTCATGACAGTTCAAAGTCTTTGCTTAGACTGAGAAGACAGAGGTATGTAATAACACAGACAGACAGACAATTGATTGCCCCTAACAAGCATCATATAGAACCTTGTTGTACAGCTGTTTAACAAACACGTCATGACAGCTCGATGTCTTTGGTTAGACTAATGGATGTGTGTAACAACAGACAGACAGACAATCGAATGCCAACAAGTATCTTAGATAATCTTGTTTGAGCTTATACAACCGTGTAACAAGCGTGTCATGACAACTTGTTGTTGTCTTTGCTTAGACTGACAGAGCTGTGTAATAACAGACAGACAGACAGACAGTTGGTTAACAACAGTTAGAGTGTGTAACACAGGTAAAACGTAGCAAATAGCCATGTTCTTTGGTCCAAGTGTCTCCTGTGTTTAGGAAACAGACAGACAGACAATTGATTGTCCAACAAGTATCATAGATAATCTTGTTGAGTCTGTACCTGGTGTTTAACAAACAGACGTAAGAGAGTGGGACCTACAAAAGGATAAGCAACGTTTTACAGTTTGTTAACCTTGATTCTGTTTGAGCTTGTACACTCTGTTTAATATACGCAAGAGAGAGGCTCGCTTAGGGGTAAACAACCTGTCAGTTGATGACCTTGCCGAATGTTATCTTGTGTTATATCTGTTCAATCACCCCATTATTCGTGTTTGAGCTTGTCTGTGTATCTGTTTAATATACGCAAGAGAGAGGCTCGCTTAGAGGTAAACAACCTGTCAGTTGATGACCTTGGCGAATGTTATCTTGTGTTATATCTGTTCAATCACCCCATTATTCGTGTTTGAGCTTGTCTAGAATACAAATATAACCGAAAAGATGACATCATCTCATTATTAGTGTTTGCAGAAAAGGCCCCTGCTCACACCTTAAATCGTTTCTATTTCTCATAAGATTACATGTATTTTTGCCTAATATAGAGCTTTTAACACGTTTCCCCATAAGAAACAACGTATTTGCAGACACACATGAAACAGACCAAGGATTAATATATCGATATCAGTTGCTTATAACACGTACACGATATGTTTTTATATGTTATAGTTGATGAAATAAGAGAAAGACACAACAAGTGAAAAACTGAAGCTATAGCAAAAGGGTTCAAAACAAATTTTTGTTCAAAACTGTCTAAACGCTCCCTGTATCTATGTAAAGCAAACAACGGTTGATTCACTGAAGCCCCGAGACTGTCCAACCTCGTTCATTCATAACAACAAACTTTGCTTTGTCCCCAGCTCAAAAATACTATTTACGATAAGTTGAGATACTAGTGATTATTATTCAGCGACTTTATTTTTGTTTTCACATGCTCTTGTAAAACAAACAGACATATATGTGTTATCTAGTAAATATAAATAGAAATAGACCTTACAGCTTAGAGATGATTAAAGTTTATGGAGAAAGCAAGGTCAACATGTTCAGCTTTTCGCTCTTTTTAGTAACGTAGGGGTGTTATCATGAATATTTATAGAAAATTAGAAAGGATCACAGTTATACAACAGGTACTGCCCACACACACTCACACACACATACTTGTAGCTCTATAAAAGAACTCTCGAAACCGATCTTCACCACTTACGTCAAGCAGTTGTTTATACAGGTATTTATGTTTTTTTTTTGTGTTAAAGATTAAACCCTATTTAGATTATTAAACATTTTTCGTATAATTAAGTGTATAGTTAAAACTTGTGTGTGTGTGCTTTTAAATATTTTTGTGCTTATATATAGTTAGCGGGCTTAATATTTTATATAGTTAAAACTTGTGTGTGTGTGTGTGTGTCGACTTAGTAAATATTTTTGTGCTTATATATAGTTAGCCGGGCTTAATATTTCATATAGTTAAAACTTGTGTGTGTCGACTTAGTAAACATTTTTGGTGCGTATATATATATATAGTTATCGGTTTAATATTTTATTTAGTTAAAACTTGTGTGTGCGTGTGTGTGTTTAGTAAACATTTTTGAGCTTGTGCTGGTGTGTACGTGTAACAAAAACTTTTTAAAACTATTTCCCGGCTTTGCGTTTGAAGAATAATAATGGCTTTCACCATTGTACGGGACTTTAGCAAATCCAACCAAAAGTATAGAATGCAACAGCACTGCATCGAATTCAGGCTAAACCCCCTTGATGCTGCTGTTCAAGAGCCTGAACAGTGGCTTAAACAGGGCTTGCGGGGCATTTACGAGCATATAGTCGAGAGTTTGGATGCCGAAAGCAAGGTAGGGTTAACGTTTACGGCTGATGGGCTAGATACAGACTTCCACATACCCTTCAAACCGGTCCCAAGTTTGAAATTTGACGACTTGTGGAAGCTGTTAGACTCTCTGTACCAGAGCAAAAAGGAAGCTGTAGCTGGTGATACATTTAAAATTATTACCACAAGCTTCCGACCGTACAGAGGGTCTGGTCGACAACACTCGCCTTACATGACCTTCCAAGAGGAGTGTGCAAAGAAAAGGGGTGTTGTTACGATCAACAACAAGGACAACCTCTGCCTTGTTAGAGCTCTCGTTGTTGCCCTGGCATATGTTATGAATGCCCCGTATTTGGTTCAAGTCAGGAGAAATATAGGGAAAAGGCAGGACCAGGAAGCGATGGAGTTAATGCAGAAGGCTGGTGTTGATATTCCAGCTAATGGTGCCGGTGTCGAGCAAATTCAGCAGTTTCAACAACATCTCAAAGACTGCAAAATTACCGTGTACGAGTACGGGTCTAGAGGAAGAGATGTACTGTATGAAGGACCCGATGCTAAGTACAAGTTGAATTTGCTGCACCATAGGAATCATTTTAATGTCATCACCAGCCTTACATCAGCTTTCTGTTGTCATTATTTTTGTCAACGTTGCCATGTACCATATGAAAGTAAAGACAAGCATAGGTGTCTAGGACAGTGTCCATGTTGCCGACATGAACCACCGTGTGAGAAGGTTGTTAATGAAATTTTGTGCTCAGATTGCAATCGTAAGTTCAGGGGTCAGAGCTGTTTTGACCAACACAAGTCTTCATCTTCGACGCAGGGAAAGACCTTGTGTGAGCGTGTCCGAAGATGCGGTGATTGCTTAAAAACAATTAAAGCAGACAGAACACACATATGTGGGGAGATCTTTTGTAATATCTGCAAAAAGCACCAACCTTCAACACACCAATGCTACATCCAAGTGGACACTGGTAAGCCAAAGTTAGATAACACCTTGTTTGTCTTTTACGATTTTGAGACCAGGCAAGATGAAGAGAATGCCCGTGGTGAACACGTACACAAGCCTGTTCTGTGTGTTTACCAGCAACGATGCAGTGACTGTTTTGAGTTGGGTAGTGAAGTGCCTACATGCCAGAAGTGTGGAGTGAGAAGGCAGGTTATATCAGCCGATGACGTTATTCAACCGTTTCTGCAACAACTATTCATTAGCAGCAAGAAATTTAAAAGTGTCATCGTCTTAGCTCACAACGGTCAGGCTTATGATCACCAGTTTATTCTACGTCATGCACTGGAACAAATGACCGGTCTTAAGCCTGAGGTTATTATGCGAGGAAGCAAGATACTGATGCTCATCCTTGGGGTGTTGAAATTCATTGATAGCATAAGCTATTTTTCTTTGAAATTAGCCTCCCTTCCTAAAGCTTTCGGTCTGAGTGAGTTGAAGAAAGGGTATTTTCCACATCTGTTCAACACTCTTGCAAATCGTAATTATGTTGGTCCGTTGCCCCACATGAGGTTTTACAATCCGGATGCTATGAAAGAAGCCGACCGAACAGCGTTCCTCAAGTGGTACGAGGAGAATAAACATAATGAGTTCGACATGCAGAAGGAAATGGTTGAATATTGTATTAGTGACGTGGAAATATTAACCCAGGCCTGCCTTACATTTCACAAGATGGTTATGGAACAGGGTAACGTGTCACCGTTTACCGAAGCCATAACCATACCTGGGGCTTGTAACAAACTGTTCCGTCGAAATTTCCTAAAACCTCAAACCATTGGCATTATTCCGAAGAACGGCTATAGGAACAGAGACAGACAATCAAAGATAGCCACACAATGGCTCATACACGAGGAAGAAAGAAGAGGTGTAGACATCAGACACTCTGCCAAACAACGGGAAGCAGTCATTGATGGTGTTAAAGTTGATGGCTATCGCGAGCAAACTGGAGAAGTGTTCGAGTTTCACGGTTGCTATTTCCACGGCTGTCCCAAGTGTTTCACCACCACCAACAGAGAGGACCCCCTACACGAAGATCCAACAGACACCTTGAACGCTCGCTACGAACGTACTGTGAGGAAAACAGAACGGCTTCGTCAGCGAGGTTACACAGTCCATGAAATGTGGGAACACGAGTTTAGACAGCTGTTGGAAAACGATCAAGTGCTCGAACACAGACTGAATAGCCATCCTCTGTTAACATACCTGCCACTTAATCCTCGGGACGCCTTCTTCGGTGGTAGAACAGGTTGTGTAAAGAGTTATTACAAGGTGAAACCAGGAGAGAAAATACGCTATGTTGATGTTTGCAGTCTCTACCCATGGGTTTGTAAATATGGGAAGTTTCCCATGGGACACCCCACAGTACACACAACATGTTCTAATATAGATGACGTGAATGGACTCATTAAATGCAGCATCTTACCACCGCAAGACTTATATCACCCTGTGTTGCCGGTAAAAATGCACAATAAATTAATGTTTGCCTTGTGCAGAACGTGTGCCAAAGATATGAACAAGGGTGAGTGTTGTCATTCAGAAGAAGAACGGGCCTTCACTGGTACTTGGGTGGTTGACGAGGTTCGAAAAGCTCTCGACAAGGGTTACAAGTTGATGGAAATACAAGAAGTTTGGGAGTATACCATTACCCAATATGATAGGTCTTTAAACACTGGTGGTCTTTTTGCTGAAATGATGAATAAATTTATTAAAATAAAGCAGGAAGCATCAGGTTGGCCTTCAGACTGTTCCACCAACGAGACCAAAGAGACCTACGTCGAAGCTTTTCTTGAAAATGAAGGTGTCCAGTTGGAGTTTGCAGCCATCACCAACAACCCTGGTTTGAGGTCACTAGCTAAACTGATTCTGAACAGTTTTTGGTACGTTTATATGTTTTATTTCATGTGTGTGTGCATGTGTTTTATTGTTTTTCTCTCTATTGTTTCAGGGGCAAATTCGGACAGCGAGAGAATCAGACCAGAATTGATATAGTGAGACAACCATCTGAATTTTATAAATTAGAAAACAACCCGGCCATTAACGTAAAACACGTAACAATCATTAATGAAGATGTGTTGCTAGTTAGTTGGGAGTACAAGGATGAAGCCGCCGACAGCACAGCTACCGTTAATGTAGCCATTGCTGCCTACGTCACAGCCCAAGCCCGTTTGAAGTTATATTCATATTTGGAAAAGTTGGGTGACAGAGTGCTGTATTATGACACTGACTCTGTCATTTACGTGTCCAGAGAGGGCGAATGGGACATTCCAACAGGTTCCAGCTTGGGTGAAATGACTGATGAGTTGGCTGCTTATGGAGCTGGTAGCTATATTATGGAATTTGTGTCGGCGGGGCCTAAAAATTATAGTTTTACTGTGTACTCTCCAACAACCGGAGAGACACAGAAAGTGTGCAAAGTAAAAGGGTTTGCTCTCAACTATAAAGCATCACAACACATTAATACCGGAGTTATGAAACAGATGGTTGAGAACTCTAGTGCGGAACCGGTCGTTGTTCACTTTGATCAGATACGGAGGACACAAACACACGAACTGGTAACCAGATCGGAAACCAAAGTGTACAAACCGTGTTTGACGAAGCGTAAGTTCAACGACGATGGCAGTTTCGACTCTACTCCTTTTGGCTTTAAAAGACTCAAACAGAGTGACTAAGTGTGTGTAGTTTAGGTTAAATCTTGTATATATATTTTTCTTGTATATCTATAGCTTTAGGTTAATGAATTGGTGTGTGTGTGTGTGTGTGTGTGTGTGTGTGTGTGTGTGTGTGTGTGTGTGTGTGTGTGTGTGTGTGTGTGTGTGTGTGTGTGACTATTTTTAGCTTTTATCTCTGTTTTATACAAGACATACACGTTGAGAGTGTTTCTTAATATTTCCATAGGTTACTGTGTTTTAGGTTAAAATGAATAGGGTATCTAAAAATATGTTAGTTTTAAGTTTTTCCTGGCTAATTTTAGTAAGAGAGGTGTACTTTTTGTTTTGTAGCTTTCTGTCTACAATATATATGTTTGAGTATTTTTCTTTTGTTTAGATTAAAAACTGTCTTGAAAATAAATATTGTAATTTGCTCAAAATAGCTTATTAGGGTTATTCATGTTAGCTGAATTTTCAGTTCAAAAGACATATTTTTGTTTAGATTAAAACTGTCTTGAAAACTAAGTATTACTATTTTCTCAGAGTAGCTTTAAGAGTAAGTGTTTATTAGGGTTAGTGTTTTTTTATCTGAATTTCGGCTTTTCTGGCTATGTTTAGCAAACAGTGTGTATTTTTTTGTAGCTGTCTGTCTACAAGATATATTTTTATAATATAGTATTATTGTTATTATCTCAAATAGCTTATTAGGTGTTTACGAAGACATATTTTTGTATAACAGATTAATTTTCTCAAAGTAGCTTTAAGAGTAAGTGTTTATTAGGGTTAGTGTTTTTTATCTGAATTTCAGCTTTTCTGGCTATGTTTAGCAAACAGTGTGTATTTTTGTAGCTGTCTGTCTACAAGATATATTTTTTTATAATATAGTATTATTGTTATTATCTCAATAGCTTATTAGGTGTTTAATCAAGTTGTTTGTTTTTAACCTAATTTCAGTGTAAGAAGACATATTTTTGTATAACAGATTAATTTTCTCAAAGTAGCTTTAAGAGTAAGTGTTTATTAGGGTTAGTGTTTTAAAGAGAGAGTTTTACTATTTTTAAAAATGTTTGATTAAGCTTTTTCACAAGAATATCAATACCAAATAAAAATACTTTTTATATTGAATTTTGTCTTTATTTAAATATAACTCCTTGTATATATGGTAGTTGTTTGTAAACATTTAAACAAACACTTTACTGACCCCTGTCAAAACTGTATCAGCCGAGTACAAGGCTAGAGTTATCTCACAGGTCACACACAGCAAAACAACACAGACACACTGTTATATACATAGGTTGGAATGATTAAACGAAATCGAAAGTAATTTAAAAACATTTATTACATGAAACGGTCCTATACATGTTCAATAGAAAATTAAAAAATAATACGGTTTCTTTAATGATCTCCTTGATTGTGTTGAGGCTTTAACAAGCTGTTTGATTGTCTAAAAAAAATGAAACAAGTTTTAGTCTATAATCATTGAAATGAGAACAAAAAAATTCTGTTGATTGTGTGTAAAGACAAAGATGATACTACTTGATATTATGCCATCATATGACCTTTCATGCTGTAAGCCAGAAAAAAATGCAAAACAGTAACAGAAAAGAGACCTGTCAAAAATATTTGATGCTAAGAAAAACAAGTATACAAAAAAGGCAGATTTCTATATCTAAAACTGAAGTAGAGCTGAAACAAGTTACAAACATGCAGTTAAAAAACAAACCCCTTTACAAATTATATAACAAAAAGGTTTCACAACAAGAATCTATTTTTCTATTAATACAAACAATAAAAACATACACTAGAATTAAATACATGCTAAAAATAATATAACCACCAAGCAGTAAAACAAATACAGAATATTACCTTACAGCGAAGATACCTTCATTACCCTTCAATACTGTATTAATCTGTAAGTGTGTTTGAGCAGATTATATATTTGGGTTTAAACTGAAAAAAATATTACAATAAAATCAAACAACATTATTTTTAAAACGTTTTATTATTATTATATATATTTTATTCTGTTATTTTTTGGTGGCCTAGGTGGTGTCACAGACTGAAACAAAAGAAATGAAACATAAATTCCTGTATCCTAAACGAGGGGCAATGGATATTACCTTTCTTTTCTCGAGATCTACAAGACGTAGATCTCGAGAATTGCACCCCCTACAGGCTGTGGTGGGGCTTGAAATATCAGCCCCACACCCCATGGGGCTATATACCCCACCCACACCAGGGTTGAGTATTGTTGCGGAGAGGGCAGCTCCCCCTCCCCAGCAATATAAATCGCTATTATAGGCTAAAATAAAAACAAATCTTTTATAAACTAAAAGAACCATTTTAAAAATTACTTACTGCGTTTCCCACAAACAACCCATTGACTATATTAAATATTTCGGCTGGAACAAACAAAAACTTTATTAATAATTTCACTCTAAACACAGAGAGACAGGGGTATACCTTCCATTATGTTTGTTGTTTGCTAACTGAAAGTCGAAACCTGCAGACAAGCTTTTAAAGCAGAGCTTCACTCATGGTATATCAACAAAAAAAACTGCAAACCGATAAAAAATGCCCCGGTCTTTGACTAGAAACACAAGTTGACCCTCGAAAAATGTTATATATAATTGTTTATTGCCTGGTTTAAACAAAAAAAAACACGCTAAGGACTTTGGAGACGAGTCTGTTTTATTACAAAATATATAAAGTGTATCTGGATTTATAGGGGATAGAAAAATGTTATATATATATATATATATATAATTGTTTATTACCTGGTTTGAAAAACACGCTAAGGAATTTGAAGATTACGATGCTGTTTTATCACCAATTAAAATTGTATCTGGATTTTATAGGTGTCGGGTTTTTTATGATTCATTACCTAAAATCAATCTTGAGTTATCAGTGGTGTTTTTCTGATAACAGAATGTATGTAGTTAGATGAAAACTCAGGAAAGCGGGTTTTTAAGACCAGGGGTCTTTCAACCTACGCTTTCAAACCTGATTGGTTGAACCCTTATATATATACGTTCTTATCAAAGCTTTACCCCACAGTATAAAATCAGAAACAACAACAACAACCATGGCTTCATCATCAGCATCAGTACTAGCTGATTTAAATCGTGACGGTCTTTGTGAAGCGTCACCTGTAATTAAAGCTGCAGACTTGTTGTTAAACACCCCATATAACATATTAGGGGGTGAAAAAGTGAAAACCCGCTATGGTTACCGAATGTTGATGAAATTGGAAAACGGGGTGGTGTTTCTACCGAGACGTATGCTGCCAACTGACGATCGAGTCGTCTTTTTCGAGTCTGGGTATGCTCAAGCAATATATAAAGGAGAAAAAAAATTAAAAAATGGTATGTATACCAGTACATTCCAATTTCAAGACAAACGAACCAACACCATCGCTGACTTGTAATATACCAGAATAATCAAACGTATACAGTTAAGAAGATAAACTATCAACATCAACTTATGAGAGGGGTTTTCATCGTAAACTACCAACCATATGTACTTTTAGAAAAAGAACAACAACAGCAGCAGTAACAGTAACAAGTATGAACCATTGTGAGAAGTGTTTTTTTATAATGGAGCAGTTAAAGCATCTCACTTTTATCAGCAGGGAATTAAAACCAAACTTACAAACACCAATTGATCAACTAATCCTGGACAGCGTGTTGGCTGATATGGAGTGGTTTGAAACCGAGAAAAAATTTTGTTGTGTACTCGGTGGTTATGCCTCAACACTATACGGTACAGAACAACATTATCTTATAATTCGTTTAATAATATCTGGAGATAAGTATGACTCTTGTAATTTACCTAATATGCAGGGCTATCATAGTACTAAGAATGGTTTTATGTTTTACCGTATTTTTTCAGATGAGAAGAAAGTGTGGTATAGTTGTAGGTTTTTGTCTGAGCTGCTTATTCATAAAGAACTTTTTATACTCAAAATATTTCAATACTATAAATATGATTTAGATAGTAGTTTTGTTTTTTATAAAGCAGAAAAGACTAAAAAACTTCTTCTTGTTGAAAACCCAGTCAGTGTTTTAAATTTTTGGCGATCTTATAAACCGCAAACCTTGCAATCATTATGTATGGGTTCGTTAGCTAACCAAATCTAGAGTATTATTTTTAGTTGTGTTTATTAAGCTGTTGTATTTTAGTCTAGTGTTTGTACTAAATTATATTGTATTTTTGTATAAACTGTACTTTTGTATAAAAATAATTGTAACAACCAATATAAACTCCACAGTACAGTGGAAAACTGTAACGATATATCAAAGTATAGTTTTTAAATAAACCTCTTTCATAGTTGAACTTTGTGTTTTTAAAACCTATAAATGTGAAAGGTAAACACATCTTTACAAAAACAAACATAAAAAACGTAATCTAGAACGGTATACTACGTTATATGTATTAATGCAATACTAGTGTTGTAGGTATTATTAATGAGAACATGTTTTTACGATTATAAAATAACTCATTAAGAAGCCTGAGGCAACTGGAAACAGATAGAATATTAGTCACCGATGAAACAGTTTTTACTAGCGTTTTATATTTTACAAATATTTCTAGTTGCTTTGGCGTTCCGTATATATACAGGGAGCGTTTAGACAGTTTTGAACAAAATTTGTTTTGAATACTTAGCTGTAGCCTTCTGTTTTTACTTGGTATGTGTCTTATTTCATCAACTATAACATATAAAAACATATCGTGTACGTGTTATAAGCAACTGATATCGATATATCAATCCTTGGTCTGTTTCTGTGTGTCTGCAAATACGTTGTTTCTTAGGGGGAAAACGTGTCAAACACAAATACTGTACTGATGTCTGTATTCTAGACAAGCTCAAACACGAATAATTGGGGCTAACAAACGGCAGGTGTTTACATACTTGGAATCAAATAAAAAGTATTTTGTTCAAATTAATGTGTTTTTATTTTGTAATACAATTAAAAAGTATGTCTTAAAGCAATAATATCCTGAACAAACTTATCTTGTGGTACATCGGCTATATGTAGGTTGTTTCTATGTGCTGTAAGGTATTTCACTTCAGTCTTTATTCTGTTAAAGAGATTTACTACATTTGGATCGTACAGTATGTTTAGAATCACTTTTGCATTGGGGTGTTTATTTTTAAAGTTCCTCACAGCTCTTGGGAAACTTTTCTTTTGTGTTCTTACCACATGATATGGATAGGGGGCGCCTGTCTCGTTTCTTGCAAGTAAACCAAACACACTTATTTTTCTCCGTTTACTTGGCTTTGGGGTTGTATCTTCAAGATGTTCTGTGACTTTAGCGTTTGTTTGTCGCACAAGCTGTACCTCATCATTTATACGCGTTAATTTCACTTTACTAACCTCTGGGTTGTCCTTTGATTTCTGATCAAATTCGTTTAGGAAAAAATCAAAAATAATTTGTTTGCACTTTTCATAGAACTGAATGGATATCCAGCAAGCCAAATTTAATAGCAAATCTTTACACACATATGTACCTGATACCAAATTGCTTTCCGTATTTGAGCCACCAAAGTCCACCAAGTAGGCAACAGTTGTTGGTGTTACTTGAGATGTTGCGTTCGTTTTTAGGGTATTTCGACTCCTTGACGATAACTCTAAGTGAGCTCCCTCGGTTGAATCAATTGGTATATTGTTATGCTGATACCCCAACTGCTCGTTCAGCCGACTGTTGTAATAGGTAATTAACTCTTTGGTTTTCTTATTTTCCATCCAATGAGACATTTTTTTATTGCTAATCTTACACAGTTTAGTTGCATTAAAATAGCCAGTGTTTTTATCGATAATAAGTTGAAAGTCTCCAAATAGACCATACCAGAAGTTGTCTTTAATTTGCTGGTAACACACATCACTTAATGTAGCCATTTTGAAACAGATTTGGGGTTAGAACAAACTGAAGCACGTCTTTTCTCAACAACAACAGACTTGTGAATATGTTTAAGAGTGTCTGTGTGTAGCCAATTTATACATGTTACCCACAGTAACCGTTTTAAACTGTATTTGTTTTTACATGGATGATGTCATACTTCTAATGACTGTATTCTAGACAAGCTCAAACACGAATAATGGGGGTGATTCAACAGATATAACACAAGGTCATCAACTGACACGTTGTTTACCTTTAAGAGGGCCTCTCTCTTGTGTATATTAAACAGATACACAGACAAGCTCAAACAGGATCAAGGTTAACAACTGTAAAACGTTGTTTATCCTTTTGTAAGGCCTCTCTCTCTTACATCAGTTTGTTTCCTCAATACAAGAGACAGAGACACTTGTTCAGTATGTGTTAAGTCGTGAAACAAGGATGACGTCTCTTGCTGTATGTAAGTACACTCTTCTTATTATGTCTGTTTGCATTCAAATAACAAATACAAACATAACCTTACTAAACAATCAGATGATTGGTAATCAACATGTATACGAACACCTAACCTCATATGTAAACAACAACTGGCTTTTGTTTTATATATACAACAGCGAACAAACTTTTAACGTGTGTGTCTGTGGAGCTATTGGTTTAGGGACAGTGTATATCTGAGAAAGCTGTCTATGGCCGATTCGAGGTTCGTGGGTTCAAATCTAAGTTCAGGCGAATGCTTTTCTTTCAAATACACATGCATCTGTCAGTCTAAGCAAAGACATCGAACTGTCATGACGTGTTTGTTAAACAGCATGTACAAGCTTCAACAATGGCAATCAGTTGTCTGTCTGTTTGTATCCTAAACACAGGAGACACTTGTTCAGTAGTGTGTGTATTAAGCTGTGAAAGAAGGCTGACGTCTCTTGTTGTATGTAAGTACACTCTTGTATTATGTCTGTTTGCTTTCAAATAACAAATACATAACCTTAACAAACAATCATATGACTGGTAATCAACACGTGTGTGAACATAACCTTAATAAACAAATACAGACAGTAGTGTGTGTGTGCGAACATAACCTTAATCAACAAATACAAACATAACCTTAATAAACAATCAAAATGGCTTGGTAATCAGTCTGTATACGAACACCTAACCTTAATAAACACATACATACATAACCTTAATAAACAATCAGACAGATGGTATTCTTCAAATACACACATGGAGACCTGACTTGTAGATATCTATGGACACACAGGTCAGACATCTTGGAATGCTTGTGACGTCATCTCAGGTTAGTTCCATAGAGAGAACCCGGGTTGCAACTGTCTATGACAGGTCAGCCATCTTGGAATGCTTGTGACGTCATCTCAGGTTAGTTCCATAGAGAGAACCCGGGTTGCGACTGTCTATGACAGGTCAGCCATCTTGGAATGCTTGTGACGTCATCTGACAGGTCAGGTGACATTTGACGTTGACACATGTCAGGTCAGGTGACAGCTGACGTTGACAGCTGTCAGGTTAGCTGACAGCTGACAGCTGTCAGGTCAGTGACATTTGACACCTGTCAAATCTGACATGTCAGCTGTCAACTGTCACAGGTCTGCGCAGGTCAGCGCATGCGCATGATGACTCGCGCATGCGCAGTAAAAAGTGGAGGGGATGAGCCCAGGTGGCTCCCTATCTACTACTATAAAATGGGCCCCAGGCAAGAGATGCATATCGTAACTTGGAAAGAACAAAAGCACAATACAAAGCTTTGAGAGCACCAAAACATGTAAACGACCCACAGTTCCACACTATAAATCCGAAAAACCTGTTACACTCGTTTATTATGGTATTGATGTGAATGTCAAACGACAGTTTCTTATCAAAGTGGACCCCCAAGTCCTCCACAGTCTCCACACGATCCCAACCGACCCACAGTGTACGCAAACTGAACAGGGAAAGCTTTACGTGTGAAAGTCATGACCTTACATTTGCTCACATTTAGTTCCAATCCATTCTGTAAGCACCACTCATAGAGCAAGTCTAGATCTTCCTGCAGTCTAACACAATCATCCAGCGAGGTCACTCTCATAAGCAGCTTCAAGTCATCTGCATAGAAAAGTCTCAGCACACTAAAACTACTGTCCAAATCATTGATAAATAGTAGGAACAGTAGTGGCCCCAGATTAGAGCCCTGAGTAACGCCCGAAGTAGCAATGAGCTCAGAGGACCTGAACCCGCCATAGCTAACAAATTGAACACGATCACTAAAATAATCCCCAAAAAGACGTGACATGCCATCGCTGAATCCATACAATGCAAGCCTTCTCAAAAGGACAGAGTGATCGACACGGTCAAAAGCCTTCACAAAATCTGTGTAGACAACATCAATCTGACCCCCAGCATCAATGCCGTCTGAGGCCCACTGAGTGAAAACGGCCAAGTTTGTGACAGTTGACCTACCCCTCACAAATCCATGTTGACAGGGTGATATCAGTGTTTTCACAGAGTTGTAGTTAGGTTAGGTTGTTTGTGAGTGGTCCATACACGTGTAGTTACCCTCGTATAGGACCATCTCGAAGATCTTAGCAAAAATGCAGAGTAGAGCTATCGGCTGATAGTTCATGACCAAAGATACATCACCAGTCTTAAATATGGAGCATATACGTGCCAACTTCCAGATCATAGGAAACGGACCAGTGTTCAAACATAAATTAAACATGTAGCAAAGTGGAACACCTAAAACACCAGCGCAGTCTTTTACAAGGAAAGACGGAATCTGATCTGGGCCAGATGTCATTTTACTGCTTAATTTTCTTATAGCTCTCCGTATCTCTTCCTCCGTAATTCTAGATAGGTGGACGTAATACTGATTAGGCTTCGAGTGTACAGTGATTTGGATACAAAATTCAAACAGCAATTGATAAACAGGAAATATACTCGACAAAAAATACACCTGAAAGCTGAACATAAAAAAATTCCTGCGGTTCATGCATTGAGGGTGATTGTATGCGTGCAGAAGGGGAAGAACAATCCCCAGGATGAAGAGGGTTTCTGCCCCCTTACCCAAAAACAAGGAGGGTTCTCCTTCGCTTTGTGCATGCATACAACCACCTTCAAAGCATAAAGCACAAGAAAAATTGAAAGCTGAACATAAAAAAATTCCTGCGGTTCATGCATTGAGGGTGATTGTATGCATGCAGAAGGGGAAGAACAATCCCTAGGATGAAGAGGGTTTCTGCCCCCTTACCCAAAAACAAAGAGGGTTCTCCTTCCCTTTGTGCATGCATACAACCACCTTCAAAGCATAAAGCACAAGAAAAATTGCTTGGGACCAACTGCAAGAGAGTAACGTGACCTGGGGCGAATATGGGTGTTGTGCAGGGTAGACAGGGTTTAAAAGGTGGTATTGCTACAAAATGTGAAAAACGCGTCTTTTCAAAGTGTTTTGTTTTTAGCAGTTTCCACTTTTATTTCCTCCCTGCCCAGCACCTCTATTGATTCTGGGTCCCTTAACTTTCTTGGGGGTTGTTTGCAACAAATTTGTCTTGTGGCTTGTGCATCCAAGGGGGTTGTAAGCATGTTTCTAAAAAAATGTCTAAAAACCCTCTGTGCAGTAAACTGCAAAGAGAATATAGAATACACCACACTAAATTAAACAGGTTCACTTGCATTTTCATTTCTTTTTAATTTTTATATTGCATATTATATAAGCACAAGATAAGTATAATTGAAGGGACCCTTAATTAACATTGTGGCAACACTAACTTGAAAAGTAGCGACGTTATTTAGAGCGTGCTAACAGTCAACTTAATTTCATCATTGTTACCTCCTTCAAAGAGAAATTAGAAACTAGAACCGTGGTACATTGTGATTGACCTCAGATGAACATAGATCTGCTCAATGGTGAGGTCACAATTGCCTATAACACCCTACCCTAAGTAGCTATCTATCAGATTATCGAATTTATTATGATTAGCAGCACTTTTTAGGAGGTTGACAGATCTGGATGTAGTTTGATACTCACATTCTCTTCCTTTGTTTGCTTCACACTGCCCAGAGTCCTATATTTGTAGGCTCTCCAGACTAGTGCCAGGTTACATAGAAATCTAGATAATAGTTAGTAAGAATAAATTGTTTGCGCCGACGTCAAAAAGAAAGTAGATACTAAGGGAGGAATTTCTCTTCAATTAAACAGATATGTTAAAGTAACAAAATATTGAATTTATTCATATAAATTAAATTTGGAATAGCGAATATAATGAAATAAAATGATTGATAAATCTCAAATAAGCATTGATTGCACACAAATAGAAATCAAATAAACAGCAAGAATTTCAAGAACAAGGAATTATTAATTTACATACATATGCCAAAACGGTAAGATAAAGATAGTTGCATATTACTAAAATGTTACTGTTAATTACTTAGGGTATCGCTCAAAAACAAACAAATGATTAGGTAAGTTACATGACGTTTGTCAATCAATTGCTAGGTTTTCTAGTGAATTAACTGGCCAGTTCTTTGAGTGAGGCTTCAAAAAAAAAAGAATATATAATCCTACGTGAAATTTCTGCATTAATTATGAAAACTAAGAGATATTAAAGAGAATGTATGAGTTACATATTTTACAGACAAAATTTGCTAATTACAATTTAAAAAAATAAAAACTGTGTTTAAATTTACAAAATTGACAAAATCTTGGAGATTTAACAAGAAATTTATAGTTATGCTGACATTGTTTAAGCTCAAACTTGACTATGTCATTTTGAAAGTTCAGGTTATTAAAACTTCAGATGTTAGATTTCGGCATAAAAATTCTGCTGATTCAGAGAAATGATTTGTTTAGACTCACCAGTCTTCCGCTATTAGGTTACCTGATGACCCTGTGAAGATGCTTGCCGGGTGGAATCAATCATGAGTGCCTGACACAGATTCCAGACTCCAATAAGAGCGGAAAAGCTGGAGAAAACGACTGGGACTTCTCATCGGAGATTATTAGGCTGCTGGGTGTTATTGCTCCAATACTACAAGACCATTTGACACCTTTGTCGATGTTCTGAATTCGCTTGATAGGAACTTTGCGAATCACAATTAAAACGTGAATTTGCTTAAGTAAAATTCACTACCAATTGACTTAAGGTTTGATAACCAGGAATTCTTTCTGATTACGGCAAGAAATCAACAGTTCGGAACAAAGAGCCACGAGTTAGCTCGCGTTTTTATGCTGAATACGATGTTTAATTAACCTCGAAAATCACTTGAATTACTCCGTACAATCACTGACAATAATTATTAGGTAGTACAGACAGATAACAGAAAGAACATTACAACCCCGTTTTAGGACAATTTAATAGCCACCGATCTGACGGGTGTTCACTCTATGAACGCTCAGCAGAGAGTCCTCGCTAATGCGTCGGGCTCTACAATTCCTACTCACTGCACGCAAAAATTCTTACCGTAACCGTTGGTGACTGTGCGCGAGCTCTCTCTAGCTTCCATTCTTCGAATGAGATAAAACGAGACCTCCAATTGGTGGTAAAGTCACGACGTCTCACCTCCCGTGTCCACAGTTGAAGATTTCCATCCGTCTTTCTTGGGTGACATCACCGATTGGAAAATTACAGATAAACAATATTTTGTTCTCGAATATTCCTAACGTATATTTTCAATGCTTATTTCGTTCCTGGAACTATTTGTTCAGTGATAATGCGAATTAGTTTCCCATGGCAAACATATATTGAATTTTAACATACAAATTAGAAATGCAGTAAAGGGGGTTTACGGTACATGAAGATTTAGCGACTTTTCATGAAAATAATTTTGAAATTAAAACATGAATTGCCTTACAGATATTGGATTGTCTGCTATTAATTAAGTCTCTTATGGGTTTATTTTGAATAATTAAACCAGTAACGAAACGTAATCGTTACACATCATGTCGCAGTAGTATTCTAATCTTAAAAAATACTTCGAACTGTATGCACACAAAAATTAGTAACATACATTTATTAAATCTAGCAAAAAACAACAGTTTCGTAATTTCTTAAGGGGTTATGAGATGTGATGAAACATCAAACTCTCTGTACTGCAGCATAATATTTTTATATTGCGACTGTACGCACCCCATGTCGCATGCGTGTGAGTGCAAAAATAGGTATCCGCATTATTATATCTAGTAATTGTATCATGACTAAAACCTAAATTTGAGGTTTAACTTCCAATTGAACATTGTCAGATATCGTAAATTAGGATTGGAGGGATAAATTAAAAATCATAAGAAATGGCTAATTCAAAATTTGCAGGTTTTAAATGCAGCTGTGGGTTACAGTATTTTTACGCACTAATAAAATTCAATTTTATAAAATGTTTTCTTTATTATCAGAAGTTGTGAAAATTTAAGGTGTTTATGCATGAAAGGTTTAACTACATTAAATTTCTAAAGATTTGGCAACACCGGTAAGAAACAGCTAGATCGTGACATCTTGTAATGATTGTAACTTCCATTGTTTAGATTTTTATCTACAAATTATTTCGATAGCATAGCAGTACAGGTAACATCATCTGTTTTTGTCCAACATTGTAGATATTGCATTACAGAATTTAAAGTGGTGTCGAGGATTATTTTCTTATTAAATTCGAATAACTTTATTTTTCTTTGGTCAAAAGAGTGAAAAATTAGTACACAACTATGTCTAGTTATGTTCTTTTAAGTTGTATATTTTCGTTTCAATCGAAAGACTGCGTTTTAAAAAATGTTTTTTTAATTTTTGGTTAAGAAAAATTGTGCTTTAAGATCTGATGAACGAATTCATCCAAGCAACAAAATAAGGATAAATCCCAAATTTGATCCAAATCAGTGAAGTCACATCAACCCCTTAAGGGTGGTGATAACAACCCTTATATTTTAAATAGAGAACATGGGTCGAGTGTTACATCATTTGCAAGCTTTCTTTTCTGAATTCAGCACACTAATTTTTTTGGAAGTTTTATCAACTCGTTTAAAAATTATTCACAGTTGGAGTTGCAAGAACGTATTTCATTCATTGTGATAAGAAATGCACTAATTAGTCAATTTTTTGTTAAAAAAAACCCAAAAAACAAAACCAAACATTCAAAAATGTTTATTCAGTTAAGTAAGTGTTAAAATTGTTGACCACCAGCTTCTATACAAAAGTACAAATTTTACTCAAAACAAGCTCTGACATTCTGGAGCATTTGTGGAGTTATTAGACGGCATTCTTCAACAATGCGTCGTCGTAATTCTTCCAGAGACTCCGGTTCTGTTGCGAAAATTCTACTCTTTAAATGGCCCCATAGAAAGAAGTGTAAAGGAGGTAAATCCGGTATTCTTGGGGGCCACTCAATAGCACCTCTGTGCCCAATTCATTGCTCTGGAAACTCTCTGTTCAAAAAACTCCCTAACATGTTGTGAAAAATGCGGAGGAGCTCCATCTTGTTGAAACACTAATAGATTGTCTTGATAGCGATCATCATTTTCAACAATGTCAATTAGTAGAGGGTAGACGATATTTTCTAGTAACTCCAAATACGTTTCGCCACTCAAATTGCCATCAAGAAAAATTGGTCCAATTAAACGGTCTCCAAAAATGCCAGTCCACACATTCAATTTCTGTGGAGTTTGAGTGTGGACTTCGTAAAAATTATCTGCCCAATAACGACAATTATGACGATTGACTGTAGAGTTTAATAAAAACGTACACTCGTCTGAAAAACAGATATTGAACAAAAAGTTCCCGTTATCAGCTATTTGTGCAGTCATAACTTCACAAAATTCCAGCAGCCGATCAAAATCATCTTCATTCAGTTGTTGTACAAGATGAATTTTATACGGGTGAAATTTATGATTCTTCAATATTCGCTGAATAGTTCTTCTTTTGATGTTTGAAACAGTGGCCAATTTTCTCGTGTTCAAAGTTGGGTCTGCAGCAATTTGTCCTAAAACTTCAATCTCAGTAGTCTCATTTCTAACCGGAAATTTATGTTCAGGATCCCGTTTTTTGTTGGCTACTGAACCACTTTGTCGAAACTTTGCAATTAACTCCAAAATGTATTTTCTGTTAACATGTCTGTTCGGATGTCGTTCATTAAACAAATTTGCGGTACGGTAGGCACAGTCATCGTTTTTGAAAAAAGAGTAATTATTTCTACTCTTTCTTCTGCAGAATACACCATTGCGAAATTAATTTTCGGTAGTACTATCAAGTATCAAACCGACCGATAAACTGAAATAATAAACCGCATTTCTCTCGTTCCGATAAGAAATGTTCTGATAGTCAATTTTTGTTCACAAACCAACAAAACATTCACTATCAGCACATTTCTGATCGGAATTAGTGAAATGCGTTTTTGCATCTTCAACTGTGAATAATTTTTAAACAAGTTGATAAAACTTAAAAAAAAAAATAGTGTGCTGAATTCAGAAAAGACGAGCTTTCAAATGATGTAATACTAGACCCATGTTCCCTATTTAAAATATAAGGGTTGTTATCACCACCCTTAAGGGGTTGATGTGACAAAGTTGAGTTTTTTGTCAAAACATGCCCCCCTCAATATTAAAATTGACGTGTTTCAGCGTTTCTTAAAAAAAATTTCCCTGGACGCAAATCGGTCTGTTTCGTTTTCAATGCGCCACCCTATATATATATATATATATATATATATATATATATATATATATATATATATATATATATATATATATATATATATACATTTTAACTGACCCTGGATATGGGTTCCAGGAGTCCTAACTCAAGCTCGTTTGAAGAAATTTTCCGAAAGTCTTTCCATCGATACCTCTCTATTAGTGAATTTTGTTAAAAACTAAAATGTATGTAAATATTGAAATATGGTAATAAATGAAAATTGAGAGTTGATAACTTAAAACACCATTTGGGTAAAGTAGGAAATTAGTATATCACAATAATCTAAAATGGGGTGCTAACACTCTGTTTTTAATGTTTCTGAATTAAGCCACAGAAACAGGACTGTGTTAGACAATATTTTTATTGTATAACCGAAGGGAAATAGCTAATGCATTTTGTGGTAATAGTATCAGCATTTTCATTGTTCGTCTCTGTGCAGAAGGCAGGCGATATTTGTTAGGTTCATTGTGTTAAATTTAGTACCACGGGTGTCAAAAATATTTACTATTATCAAAACCTGGTTACAAAATGAGAATGGTACTACATTGATAATAAAAACATCATTTTTATTATCAATGATTTTGCAGGTTAGTTGGTGTTTTCTTTAATAAATAGCACTTTAAAAGAGTATTTGTCATATTTAATGTTTCAAACAGGTACTTAGAATTAGACATCCTTTTTACAGTTTAACTGTCCAAGCCTATTGAGTGAAATTTACAAACTGTTTGTGTGCAGTCGACCGGATTTCAGTGTAGTCTTGGACAAACGGAAGTCTAACCTTTGCAGCTTACATGTCTCATTGTGTATCTGTGGTTATGACTTATTAAAGTGAATTAATTTTAATTTAAAATTACCAAGGCAATGATAATAAAAGATCCGGTTGACATTCTGCCTTCACAAGCAACATCTAAAGTCAAATTCACGTAAAATCGCCCTAGCAATAGGTCTGCGACCAAATCACCATAGGTCATTTTCAAGTAAAATTTAAGTGTATTTTACCGATGTGTGGAATAAACTAAAAGTAATAGGGAAGTCTATAATAGGTCCGGCAAGGCATTTCGACCAACGCGTTTTAGTTATATTTAGGACATTTTCATTCTATATTGGACCAATGGACGTAATTTATTGGTAAATATGTCCAGCGTTTTACTTGAATCCGACATCTGGGCGCATTATTCCGTGAAATCAGTGGTTATGTATATATTAACAAATAGTATATATTAGCTAGCAACTAGGTATGTCCATCTTTGTTTAAAAATGACAACATGTTGAATGATCAAAGAAGATACTTTGAATATTTAAATCAATGATAAAGGTAATTCGCACTGTATAAAGGAAAAAACACTGCGTTTTTTTTCTGTTACCATGATTATGATACTTTAATATAATTCTAGCGCCTCTAGAAAGTAAAATTAGTCAAAATTAAAAACTATTCAAAATTCCTGAAATTCTAATTTTTAGGATTGGTGATGTAAACAAGGCAAAACTATCGTACCCTCATTGAATACAAGCATTATTTTATGTTTTTTTCGAGTTAAAATTTAATCACTAGATTCAACAAAGAATGGCTTTTAGTTTTTCAATACAATCAAGATGGATACCGCAAGCATAGTTTAATATGGCTACCGTTATAACATTATTGACCTGAAATTTTATTTTGCTCAATTTTTTACCTATAAGTCACAATTCCCAATGACAGGGCAAACTAACCAAACTTTGAAGGGATTTTGTTATATTATGGGAATTTCAACTATATGGTAAACGAATTTTTATATATATATATATATATATATATATATATATATATATATATATATATATATATATATATATATATATATATATATATATATATATATATATATATATATATATGCACACCGAAGAGACATAAAGGAATGAGTATATATCGTTTTTGATCTTTGATTCCATATGTTGTAGACATCAATAGAGCGAAAATAAGTAAATAAACGTACGATAGCTGACTGTGTTGCTAATGGTTCATTCCCTTGGCATAAAAAGCTTTTCTTCCATATAGTAGTAGCCGATGAAGTTCTCATACGTTTTTAAGATTTACACAGAGACTGTGACTGAAGAATAAAACTTTTACTAATTAAGTTCATCAACTGAAACACCTTAACATTCACAAATTGATTTCACTACTGTACACTTTAAACTTGAGGACATTTTTATTTGAAGTCAGATTTTATGGGTATTTTCAACTTTGATTTAGGCAATTTGACTTGAAAGACCACTTCTACAGTTATTATGACTATACGGCTAATCAGAAAGCCATTTGAGGTTATCTTAGTGCCCAAAATATTTCCTGTGTTGTATTGCAGTTAGATTGGTAATATATATGTAATCTGGACCTTATAAGAAGACCTCCAATTTACTATACCACAGAGATGTATTGCAAATTAATATTAGGTAGTAAGTTACCTTAAAATGGGTATTTTATCTATCTGGACTTAGTAGTCAGTTGTCAGTCCAATTCAGGGCACACTTCGGCCTAAAAATTACCAATTGTGTATTTGAAACTCAAAATTATATTCAAGGATATTTATAGGTAAAATTGAACCAAATTTTGTACCAATTTAGTTACTTTTAAGTTACTGACTGGAGTAATTTTCATAGTCAAAAAGAGGCTAATTGGGTGCTGGATTCTCAAATTTATGGTGATTATGACAATCAAGCCAATATTTTGGATAATTAATACTAAATTACAACTTGGTTAGGTTATTTGGACTCGAGTGCTGGTTATGCGTTTTGGGTTATTGAATACCTATTTCATTCTTTTGAATTTTTCGGAATCTCGTGTGTTACATATTGAACCTTTTTGTTTTGGAGATGGTAATTCGCTTGTCAAGTCAAAGGTGATAGAAGCAGAGTGACAGTCTTGGTTGTTTCTAAACTTGATTGGTGTATTTTTTTTAATCATTTGGCAAGCACATTTGTCAACATTTTTTGAGAACAAAATGCAAGTTGGCGACTGGTGAACTCGCCCATTGTTATGACAAAAAATGTTAAAAGGCAACATTTTGTCAACTTTTTTGACAACAATGGAGCTGCTGGCAGCCCTGGTGCCTGGTGAACTTGCCTATTGTTACATTCTTGCGCCGCTCTCGCCCTTAGGTTCATGCACTAGGGAATTGCGAAACTATTTTCTATTATTCCATATTAAATAATATTAAGATAGTATTTAAAATAAATCCATGGGGATTCGTTTCGCTGTGATTTTGCAATTCGTTAGTGTGAACCAAGCTTTACATTTCAATGACTATGTACATTGAGATGTAACTTACACTGAAAACTGAGCAAGAGTACATCCACGCAGAAGACAACTGATCTACAGTCACTAGACTGGAGAGAGAGCATTATAAAACTCACCCTACCAATCGCTGTGCAGACTAGTTCAAGGCACAGTGATTCTGGAATGGGTGGACTAAAAAGACTAAGGGCACGCACAATAAACCAAAGGTTGCAGTGCTATCCGGGTGGCGTGGCCGCGGACGAGCCCTGAGGGAGAGAGAAAAAAAAGTACATCCAGCCCCAATTTCAGCTATGCGCTAAAATCAGCGAATAGAAATGCAGAAACTTAACTGAAAAAAGTTTAGTTTAGATTTATATCATGGTTTTTTCACACTGGTTATCTTGCCCGGATGATTTATTTGCGAAGTGTCTTCGCTGAAATAAAATTAGTATCACAATAGACAATTTGCATGGATTTTCCATAACATGAATTTAGCATTTAAATATTCGTTTTTCATACATAGAACATTATTACATGTATGAAAATATTCAAAAACATATGTAGTGGACAGAAAAAGATTTTTAAAGTAAATAAAAAAATCGAATTATTATCATGTGACCGCGAATGTTCTGTTATTGGTCATGATGTACTTGGACAGGGAATAAGTGACTTATTTACATTTGCCCTATGGTATGATAAGGACGGTCGCTTGTTTTTCAACATCGTGGTGGTGTAAACACAGAGAAGCAAGCTCATTGTCATTGTGACATAACCGTCCAGTGACGTCACAGATTATGCCGGCAAAATAGTGGTGTTTGAAATCAGTTATGAAATTCGAATTTTCCAATATTTTTTACGTCGTTATTTTCAGTGTGAAATGAAAAAAATATATATTAAAAATCATCTTTGTGGGATGTCTATCATATGTGGTTAGAAAAAAAAACATGCAAATTGACTATTACCTTAAATCGACCATAAAAGTGGTTAAAAGATTTCAATGTTCCGCCTTCCTATTGGCTGATTGGTGAAACCGGGGCCGGATGCAATTTTGTGAAAGGTGGGATCAATAAAAGGAGAGGTTATCTCTGTCGCACATACACAGGTCAGGCTCATTTGTAATATTTCTCTAACTTTCTAATGTTTCTTACAGGTTTTGCCTTATCCCTAATTGAAAACGTAGAATCTCCTTCTCCTTCTATGTCCCATTTCAAATCCGATATATAACGTAATGAACTGTTCCTTGGAAACTGGTGTAGTCCCTAGTGAAATGAAGCTCACCACAATTGTCCCATTAAGAAAAAAACAATGGACAAAGCTCACTAAGGAGCTTAGGCCGGTCAATGAATATGCAACATCAAGTGACACCTAAATATTGGAGAAAATAGTTTATAAACAACTTATGGAGTACTTGGACATCAATGAAATACTGGTTGAGCAGCAACTGCACTGCAAAATATAATAGATAAATGGAAAAATGATTTAGACAGAAATCATGATCAATTTCAAAATAAAGTTTGAGTCCCGCTATATCATATGTTTTGTAACTGACGAGGCAAATTCGTTAAACATCTGTTTTCTGTCTGTGCTTTTAGTTTGTAGAATGTTTTTAAGTTGGTTTGTTTGTTAGTCGTTACGGTACTACCTATAAAACATCTACCAGCGTAATATATATGTTAGATATTATATATATATATATATATATATATATATATATATATATATATATATATATATATATATATATATATATATATATACCCTATTTATCTGCAAAGTGACTGCGGCGAAAAAGGACGAACATAAGAAATTTATGGTAGTTTATAGTAGTTTAGCCAGTTATTGTCCCTATAAGTAAAGATGTTTCGTGAACAGATAAGGGTGAATTACTTCTTAATGGCAGTACCTATATCGCGAAATAACTATCATTTTATCATTTCGTCAAGATTATTTTGTTGTAACAGTATAGGTGACTTATTTTTAATACCAGATATTTGTAATAAAAAACTAAGTCTTAAATTATTATATTCACCAAACTACATTTAGATCATTACAGTAGCCCTATAAAAGGCTCCCAATTTTCATGTCCAGTTTATTTTCAGGGTTCAGCCGTTAAAATTGAACAATTTCATTAAAAACTTTTTCTAACAAAGTATCGAACGATTCATTATTGAATAACTATAAAAAAAGGTTCAGCGTGATAAGTGCTAGTATAACAGCTCCAGATATGTTAATTAATATTAAAACATATATGTAATTAAACAAAGAAAAGGTCCTGATAAGAAATGAGAACGTATAAATTATGAAAAGATAACCAGCATATACGTTTAAGGTTGAAAACGTAAAATTCAAAGATATTTCATTTCATCCCGCAAAGTTTTGAAGTCTCAGAAATTGACATTTCAACAAAATGGCGTGCCAGAAGGCTTGAACATAGAGTATATACGGTATTTGTCTATACGCAACCCAAAATCTCTTATTTTTCTTTATGGTGGTCCAAAGAGGTTTACAACCTCTTTGTGGTGGTCTGATTCGTGTCGTGTGATACTTCTTATTTGTCTTATTATTTGTTTAAAAAATTTGTAAGTCTATGACCAATGACATATGATGTTTTTGATATATATGTTGTCCATGACCGAAGTTATTCTTTTTTTTTCGATTTGACTAAACAACATAGCCTAAAATAAATTTAAAAAGTGTAAAATAAAAATTATATAACTTTAAAAATAAAAGAAGCATAATGTTTATCTGTAGAAACCAGTTGAAGTTTGCCGTAAACAGTGTGAATAATTTGTTAACCCCATGTCGATATTTGCAAACTTCGGGTGTAAATCATGGATTATTGCACGAAAGTGATCCAAAAGGAGGTTATCGAGTTTATAGAAATGTACGACCCTTGGATAGAGTTCTTGAGGGTTTAAGAGAAATGAAACAAGAAATAGCATTATGGTCAAAAGAAATGAAAGAAAATTTAGAGAACGATCCGATATTAACTTTTCGACCAAGAGAAACTGATGTTGTTTGGAGGTTTGATAAACCCGAAGCAATAAACAACTGGATTGTTACTAGTGACAGTGATAATCAAGAAGGATATAGCACATGTTCACTTACACGGACAAATCATGGAACAGCCCTATTTTCTGGACAGTTATCAACCAAGGTTCCGGAAGATGGGAGAATAAAACGGGCTGGTTACTGTAATATCAAAACTATGAGAGCTAGGGTAATATTTTTTATACAGTCTTGGGTAAATTTGCAGATTAGCTCCCGAACGCTTTTCAAAAAACTGTTTTCAGAAACCTGTCTAGGGCCTCCCTTGGATGCACAAACCACAAGACAAATTTCTCGTTCACACCCCCCAGGGAAGTTACGCGACCAGGAGTGAATAGGGGTGCTGGGCAGGGTAGGTTGGTAAAAAAGAAAATATATGAGCAGAAAATGCAAAGAAAACGGGCTTGAAGGCTGTCTTTTTCACATCTTGAAGCCATATCCCCGTTAAACCCTGTCTACCCCACACAGCACCCCTATTCCCCCAGGTGCCGTAACTTCCTCGGCGGACATGAACAAGACGTTTTTCTTGGGGCTTATGCAACGAGGGTGGTTATATGCGTGTGAGATGGGAAGGAAAATCCCCATGACGAAGCACCCCCCTCTTCACCCCTGTCACAAGTTGAACGGGGGTGGTGGTGGTGGTGTGTGTGTGTGTGTGTGGGGGTGTCCTGCTTCGTCGTGGGTATTTTCCTTTCCTTCTCGTGTGCATACAACCTCTCTCGTTGCATAAAATAAAAGAAAAATGTCTTGTTCATACCCGCCAAGGATGTTACGGCACCTGTGGGAATAGGGGTGCTGTGCGGGGTAGGCAGGGTTTAAGGGGGATATGGCTTCAAGATGTGAAAAAGACAGCTTTCAAGCCTGTTTTCTTTGAATTTTCTGCTCATATTTCTTTTTTACTACTTACCCCGCTCAGCACCACTATTCACTCTTAGTTCCGTAATTTCCTTGGGGGGTGTGAACAAGAAATTTTTCTTGTGGTTTGTGTATCCAGGGGGGGTCCTAGTAATGTTTCTGAAAACAATTTTTTGAAAAGCGTTCATGAGCTAATCTGCAGATTCACTCATGCTTGTAGTATAGATTGTAAGTATACAGTAATTGCTGTTTCAGCACTTGAACATAAATTTTCTCCTACTACAGCCAGTACGAGAAGCTTTAAAGCTAATGAACGTATATTGTCTTTAGAACCCTGTCTACATTGTTGCCTATGGTTTTGCCTTCCCCCTTGCACAGGTGGGTCTGTGGAAAAGGTGATTTGTATGCGAGAAACAGAGGGTTGGGCAATAGACAGTTGCATTTAAAAGCTAAATATGGCAATGAGGTACATGTTTTCTTCTGAGAATTGTGACCTTGAAGTATGTTTATTCGTCAGGGTTGTATAGACAAAACTACCGTAATGAATATCAAAGTAATCATCACATACTAAATATGGGTAATTGTGCAGTTGATGCCAGTAGACCGGCAGAGTCGTCGCACACTAGAATTTCGTCGTTAGAGTTCACACGCTGTTGCCACATCCTTCTCATAGTAGAAGGAGAGGGCTGCCTGAACTGACCTTCCTGACCTACACTTTAGGTCAGGAAGGTCCGGTCAGGCAGCCCCTAGAGCAATAAGCACCGTCCGGCAATGCCACTCTCTCGATGCATGGACGTTCGCAGGCATAAACTGCAGAATTACTGAAATATGCTGACTTGAGAGTATATCACTGTAATCTTTTTTTTTTGTTTGTTTTTTGTTCCCTCAGGGCTCGGATAGCACCGCAACCCTTGGTTGATTGTGCATACCCTTAGTCTTACTCCACCCATTGCAAAATCACTGTGCCTTGAACTAGTCTGCACGGCGATTGGTAGGGTGAAGTTTTATATTGCTCTGTCTCCGGTCTAGAGTGACCGTAGATCAGTTGTCTTTTCCGGTCCAGAGCTATACACTCACACAAGTTGTGCTGGGCTGATTCCTCCCCCTCGCCGCAGAGTCTGCATGCGAGGTCCCCTTCGAACCGCCCCATTTTATGCAGGTGTTTCTTGACGGCCATGTGTCCCGTCAAGAGACCTGTTGTGTTTCTGAGCTGTCCTCTGCTAAGGTTTAGCAGCTCCACACCTCTCTTTGAACTGGGTCCGTCAATTATTGACTTCCCATGTCTGAGCCCTGGACAGTCCGCCCAGTACACCTTGTGTTGGTTTCTGACCCAGGACTTAATGGCTCCCCTGGCAGTGCTCTTTGACACGCCCAGAGCCGGTTCTGGTCCCATAAATGGTTCTGCTGACCCTCTCTTCGCGAGACTGTCAGCTTCTTCATTGCCTTTGACCCCCGAGTGGCCCGGCACCCAGATGAGGGTCACCTCATTCTGCCCAGCCAGGTCGCTCGTCTCGTCTCGGCACTCACTCACCAGCCAGGAATTTACCCGTGGGCTCCTTAGTGCCTTAAGGGCTGCCTGGCTGTCTGTGGCTATGAGGATCCGCTTGTTGGTGTAGCCCCTCCTCTTGTTCTCCCGCACACAGTGCAGGATGGCGTACATCTCGGCCTGAAACACCGTTGCATGGGCTCCGAGGGAAATACTATGACTTACCCTCGGTCCTTCCGAGTAAACACCTGCCCCCGTCCCACGCTCCCCGCCGGATCCGTCCGTGAACCAGACGAGCGCGTCCCGTGGAATGCCCGGCGTCTCCTCCCGGCATGCCTCGCGATCGGGGATTTCCACTGTAAAGTTGTTTTCCCTGCACATTCGCGGGCTCGCGAAGTCTGACCTCATTTCAAGCATGGGCTCCTTCATGATCTCCTGAATTTTGCAGTGGCCCCTGAAGCCTGGGTTGATCTTCAGTCTACCATTGCAGGCTAGTCTGTATAGTCCTAGCCTGGCCTCTCCCATAATAACTAAGTGTAGGGGGGGTAGATCCAGCAACACCTCCATGGCGGCTGTTGGGGTTGAAGACATGGCCCCTGTGATGCCTAGGCAAGCCATCCTTTGGATCTTGCCTAGTTTTTGTTTGGCACTGGATTGTGTCACTTTAGGCCACCAGACCAGTGCCGCATATGTTAACGATGGTCTGACCACCCTTGTGTACAGCCAGTGGGCCATACTAGGTCTGAGTCCCCACGTTTTTCCATATAGCCGCCTAGTGACGGCTAAGGTCATGACTGCCTTACGCAGTATTTTTCCAATGTGACCCTTCCAGGTTAGCTTAGAGTCCAATACGACCCCAAGATATTTTACCTCCCTGGCCATTGGAACGCTCCTACCGTATAGAGTGAGAGTTCTGTGGCTTTCACACTTCCTCCTCCTCGTAAACGGCACGACGGTTGCTTTCTCGGGGCTCACCCCGAGCCCTTGATCAACCGTCCAGCCTTCCACCACTTTCAGTGCAGTCTGCATACGCTCCCACACTGCCTGTGTGACCTTTCCTCGGACTATGATGACAATGTCGTCCGCATAGCCCTGTACCTCATACCCCCCTCCCGAGAGCCTCCCCAGCAGGCCGTCCACGACTAGACACCAGAGCAAGGGAGACAGAACGCTCCCCTACGGACACCCTGCCGCGACCCCCGCCAGCAGTGTCCCTCCCGCGAGTGAGGTGAACACCGCCCTGTCCCTGAGCATGGAACCGATCCACCTGCAGCAGGTCTCCTCTATTCCACGCTCCCGGGCAGCTGCCAGAACCGATCCGAACGAGGTGTTGCTAAAGGCCCCCTCTATGTCTAGGAAGGCCCCCAGCGCCACCTCCTTGTTCTCCAGCGTATTCTCCAGTTTCAGCACCAGTTGGTGCAGTGCTGTTTCTGTTGAGAATCCTGCTCTGTATGCATATTGTCCGCAGTGTAGAGGATATGCTTCCAGTACACCGCCCCTAATGTGCCGGTCGAACAGTTTTTCCACTGTTTTCAGCAAGAAGGACATGAGACTTATTGGCCTCAGGGACTTTCCCTGGTCTGTTGGACGCCCAGGTTTAGGAATAAATACAACCCTGGCCAGTCTCCATGCCCTCGGAATGTACCCCAGAGCCAGGCTGGCCCTCATAATGAGGGTAAGCACCGGCGCCAGTATATCTATCCCCTGTTGGAGCATGATGGGCATTATTCCATCAAATCCCGGCGATTTGTATGGCTTAAAGCTGTTAATGGCCCATCTGATTTTGCTCCAGGTAACCACCTCTTTAGCGTCTACTCTAGATGCCCGCCTATAAGGCGCCTCTATTTCTGAGTGTTCCCAGTCCGGAGGTGATTGGTTTATTATGTTACAGCCGGGGAAGTGCGTCTGGAGTAAAATTTCCATAGTTTCCTCCCCCGAGCTTGTAAAGCCTCCCGTGGGTGTTCTAAGGGAGCCTATGTTAGTCTGAGGGCCCTTAGACAGCATCTTGTGTAGTCGAGCACTCTCGGACGTGTTTTCCACTTCTTCGCAGTGCCTCCTCCACGACTCCTTCTTGGCGTCCCTCAGTCTTTTGTTATAGGTAGATAGGGCCTGTCTATATTCATCCCATGCTCCCGACCTTTTGGCCGCGTTAAACAGCTTACGAACCTGCGTCCTCCTTTGCCTGAGGTCCTCGTTCCACCACAGGACGTTCCTGGTGGACACCCTCATTTTCGCGTCTATGCCGATGATGGTCTGCCAGCCACCTGCTCTGCTACCCACCATCAGCTGCTCCAATTCGTTGGGTGGAGGAGGGTCCGTGCTGTCCCCTGGCAGATAGGCTGACGCAACAGTAATGTCCCTCAGCCCATCCGCTCCTCCACATCGGATTTTGATCGTTGCCAGGTCCCTGGAACAGAAATTCATTAGAGGGAGAAACTCTATCCCTTCCCTGACAAAAATGCAGGCCCTCGGGTTCTCGCTGGATCTGCTGTAGATGAGCTTTCCAGTAGCTCCGCCGGGTCCCTTGATCTCTCCTTTATAGGAGTACGGTTCCTGGATGAGGGCCACATCCGTGTTCCTCAGAGCCATTAGTAGTCCGGCCGTGGCTGCCCTACTGTGTTGGAGGTTGACCTGAAGGAACCTAAGTCCCATTAACCCTTAGTTGCTTCCCCAGTGGGCGGAAGCTAACCCTTCCCATGCCCCAGAATGCCTTGAAGGAGGTTCCTTCAAGGGCTCTGTAAGATGTCTGGTCGATCGAGAAGGCGAGCGTCTGTCCTTTCTCCTCTGCCTTCCTGCTTAGAACCGACCAGTGTTGCGTCCCCAGTTCAGGGTTCTGGATCTTAAGTCTGCTTATCACCGTCTCCTGCGGGACGGTGTCAGGGATCCGTACGAGGACCTTGCGTCTCTTTGGGAGTTCCTTGGGCTCGACGGCTGTCAAGTCCGCCCCCTCCCAAATCTGACCGAGGCCCCCGATCGTTTTCCGCAGCCAGTCCCGCGACTGCGGGCCGGCACAGGTTATCCAGAGGATGCCCCCCGTCAGGCGCGTCCGGTGGAACTGAGGCGGGCTCTCCTCTTCCTGAAGAGAGTCCACCGCAGTTACCACCGCAGCCTGGATCAGGTCCGCCTTCCTCTGGTCTAGCGTGACCTCAGGATGGCGTCTGTCAATCACTGCCATCTCGAGGCCCTCCGCAGCCTCCCTATAAGAGCCAGTCTGCGCCGGTGTTCCGGCCTTGGTTCCTTTGGGAGGTCTGTCTGTAGTAGGCGTGCTAGAGCCAGAGCGCGGCGTCTTCTGACTCGCACTCTCCTCTTGCGCCTTTACAGGTACCCTGGCCCTTTTGGGACGTCTGTCTGTAGTGGGCGTGCTAGAGTTCGAGCGCGTCCTCTTCTGACCCGCACTCCCCTCTTGCGCCTTTACAGGTTTCTCGACCGTCCACGTCCCGGCCGCCATTTTTTGCGCCCTCCGGAACTTCTTTCTTTGCGCCCCGGAAAGACGCTTGGACTGCCGGGGCAGTCCCTCTACTCTAACAGTAGAGTCCTCACTGGTGGAGGGGCCCCCGGAGTCCGCGGAGCTCGCCGCCCTCCGGTGGGACCCAGCCTCCAGCTTGGGTGTCGGGGACAGGTCTCTGGCCGAAGCTACCCCCTGATCCCCCGTATCTACGCCGGTCGTGGGACCTCCAGAGTCCGCTGCCGCCCCCTGGCTCGTCTCCGTTTCCGGGATAAACTCAAGGCACAAGTCTGTAGCCGGAGCCACTCCTCAAGCCTCATTGGTTTTGGTTTTATGTGTGTTTATTATCTTCATGTTGTTCCCACGAGAATGGGGGAAATACTGTCCACACCATCAGAACCCCCTGTGTGGTGCAAGGCGGGTTACTCTGGAGGGTTGCCTGGTACTCCAGAGGTTCCGTTCACGACACCATCGCCCTGGTGCCATCCATCCATAGGCACGGGTCACGTGACACCGTAGATTGGGGGAGTTTAGTTAGACCTCCTTGTCTAGATCCGTCATGTTTAGTTATTAGCAGGGTCACCTCGTGCAGGATGCCGATTTTTACCGCGCATGACGGTCTTGGGGAAAGCTTCATCGAAAGTTTATGTTGTTATTTCCACTTCCTCAGCTTGCCCCCTGGAGTCCTTTGGACCGCGACTCCTTAACCCCCACTGTAATCTTACACCTGTATGATAGGTAGATGGCTGATATTTCAGGCATCTGGAAGCATAGATGGCAATATTGCAATATTTGAAGGGTCTAGAATCAAACCTGTCAATCTCCCATATATCATATTTTGAGATATTTATGAAAAACCGTTAAACTAATTTGTAAAATGAATCTGAAAATATATGAACGAAAATAGATAGTCTATTTGGTCATATGTAAGAAATTACAAATATTAAAACCGTTTCAAAGTTTTTTTACTAAAATATTTATTTCAAGTTTTATACAATATTTATCATTCAAAAAGGCAATCTCCAAATATTGTTCAAATTGTAGTACTTAATTAGGTACCTATGTGGTAATTCTAGTAATAAAATGCATTGTAGTGTTCAGATCGATTTTATTATTAAAAAATATCAACTGTAAAAATAACGATTTACACCAAATGGGAGGAAATATGTGCTACAAATTCGCAAGAAATTGTGTTTTCCTATTGTACTTCCTCTTCGTTTTTGATCTCTTAAATTTTCAGGAAACAAACCTATTATAAGGCAAGACCAAGAATTTCATAGTTTTTCCAGTGAATTCAGAAATGTTTTAACAAGCAACTTATATTAACATCTCTTGATTTCAAATGATTTATGTTGACAGTATTTCTTATAATTTATTCTGGATTTGTCATTCCAATTGTTTTTGAACTTTATTTTTGAACTTTATAGGAATAGTGCCACTTCAACACCTATTTCTATAAAATCACTTTGAGTGTTTTACTGGAAAAGGCCAAGACACTGTTGGTTACATAATCTCTCTAACGGAATTTCTCCAGTTGACTATTTCACAATCCTCTCAATGGCAAACTGACCCTATTTTAGAAAAAAGTTCTATATAGGTTTCTGCCTTGGTAATCACTTCCAGTTTTTTTTTATGTCTGGTCAGTTCACCTAAACACTTGATCCGTTGTTAGAAACAAATGACCAATCACCATGAACACCAATTCTATCACTTAAGATTTTTTGGTATTTCAGATGCCAACCACTTGGAACACATACTGAATAAAGTAGGGTTTTTGTTTTGGCTGCTAGATCCATCAACCATCAATCTGGTTTACTGCCTATAGACAACAAGTCACATACAGGATGACTTGTAGTATGTAGAATTTATATTACGTGTCATGTCTTAGAGTGGGTGTAAGATTCATAAATGACATACACATTATAGTATAGTATCAAAATAGTAGGCACTTAATTCTGAGAAACATTATTGACTAAAGATGAAGACATTACTTGCCTAGCTGCATGTCTCAAATTTTTATCATACTGTATTTTTATCATTCATATGTGACCAAAGAGCTTTAGCGTTTGACTATGGGTTGAAGCACAAACAAACGTATTTAAAAATTCGCCAGCTATCTACCTGTCGTACCAGTGCATTTCTACTGTAGGCTTTATCACCATGTAGCCTAGTGTTCTATGTGTACCATAAGTTTCAAATTTTATGTTGTGATAATTGTCCATATATGATGATGCTGTCTGGATATGTGTCAGTCATGACTAAAACTGTATGGGTGGTTGCTTTAAAAGCACAATGGAAAAGGTGAAATTTAAAGTGAGTAAATTGTTTCTCTAATAATAGGGAAAGGTGGTTTGCAGTGTGCAAATCTTTTCTCTAATATTCACAGTAATATAAAGGCAGAAGGGTAGAAAATAAAATATTGCACATCAAATACTCAGTAGATAATGTTGCTTTTACAGAAATCTTTCAAGAGGGATTCATATTTGGACTGGTCTTGCTATAATATGTTGGTATTAAAAGTAAGAGGAGATGGTCGATCTTATATTTTGAATTTGCACACAACAGGTTATTTTGACATTACATGGAATGATATGTACAATTATGTCCTGTTCACAAGAGGAGGACCTCATTGGCAGGTTGCAAAGGTAAAATATTTTTGTCTGAAAAATGCTGTTAATCAACTTTTGAGATTAAACATGGATGTTTTTTTGTGTGTAGTAATTCTGAATGTAAGTTAGTTAAGTCAATAGATAGGCTCTGCTTTTTACCTTACAAAAGGCCAAGGAAAGTTGACATAGTTTTCAAGTCAGTTATACTTGTTAATGTTCTGAGTTTTTAACTTTTGAGACCCTGTGACTTTATTACTGAAGTGTCAAGGTAGTAAAAGGTTTATTTATTTATTTATTTATTGGTGATGTAACATGCATCAGGTCAAACTTACCATAACACAAGAATTCTTTCATCTGATGTACAATCTATAAACTGGTGAGTTAACTCTGACATGGATCCTAGGTGGCAGTGGATGTAAGGAGTCATGCTTTCTAGAGCTGTTTCTACTCTGGCATGGATCTTAGGTGGCAATGGATGTCAGAAGTCATGCTTTTTAGAGCTGTATCTAGACATTTAAAAGAGCAAATTGTGCAACAATAAAGGACAGATGATGTTATTGTGTAATAAATTACACAAAAATGAGAGAGCAGAATAAATTCGCCAGGTGTACAAAGCTTTCAATGAGAATCTCAACAGTAAGTTGGCCTGTGGTGTGCCAGTAGCGGAACACACCTTTATGATATTGTGGAGGCCAATACATGATGTAAATCCATTGTCAACTTAGATAAATAAACAAATTGATATACATTCTTTTATTAAACGTAAAACTGCAGAGTCGCTGAAGTTCTCAACTTTGTCAAATACAGAATGAAAGTAACATTTTAAATTTCAATATCTACTCCATGTTGAATGAACCTTTCTGTCTCCTCAGGTAAACAGTATCGATTCGGAGCTGTTTTTATGAAATAGTCTGGTCAGAAAAATTTCCTTGCTTAATTATTATTTCATGCAAACGTGTAATAATGGACTATGTTAGTTTGGTCAACTTGAGCGTTTAGTAAATTTTCTGTATTTTTTGTTTGTTTGTTAATTTCTACTGTTTCGCACAAATTTAATTCAAAACCTTTTGTACCTAATTTGTGCATGTCGAAATAATAGTTATAATGATTCTCATTTAATAAATGACTTGCATAATTTGAATCCAATTTATCATGTTCAGGGATTCTTTTATGTTTGCGAATGCGTATTTTAAAACTTCTAAATGTTCTACCTATATATATATATATATATATATATATATATATATATATATATATATATATATATATATATATATATATATATATATTGTGACGGCCACTTGGGGCGGCCGGGGGTTAATACTAGTTTTCCCTAATATGGGGAATTTTCGGGCGGACTTCCGGGACACGGCTTTACGACGGATCCTGTCCGGGCGCCAACGCCTATGGAAATTCTTTCAGGGATTAGGCGTGCTCCCTCGGGATGTTCCCCCTCTCCCAAGTCATTGTCGACGGCTACGCAAGCCCAGGGTAGATTCTAGTGGAGACAGATTCCTTCTAAGTTATGACAAAGTCCCCGGAAGTTCTGGTTATGGTCTTTATTGGAGAGCTAGTGTTAAAAATTTACTTGGGTAAATATTCTGGAGAGAATAAATGAAATATCGAGTAAATTAAAAGAGAATCTATTTACAAACTATTTACAAAGGGGTTCCGTTTACTAGAAATTATGTACAAAGTAGTTATGGGGAACCAGAGGCAGATGGGGTTATGTGACTTTGACAAATATATTTACGGATGATACGGAGGGTGGGTCACGCGACAACTTCAGCAACGGTCGGGGTCTTGATACGCAGTGCAGGATAGCAAGAAAATCCATTAAAGGAAGTTACTCCCTGTCGGCAACACAGGGGTGGCCAGAGGGAGGGCTGTTTTGGAACCGATGGTGCATTAACCAGAACGATACCGACATATTTCTCTCCCTTAGTCACTTACCCTGGCGATCCCGGGGAACCAGAACTCAGGAATGCAGTTCCCTAGTTCTGCAGGCCTGTCCCTAAACTCCGGATACCTGGGCCCAATGGAAGCAAACTGAGCCACTTGGCTAATCTCACGGCTGCTACCTCGCGACCTGGTGCACCTGCTTTGACCGGGCCTTCCACCTTGATCCAATTTCGGAACCTAATAATAGCGGAATAGCGTAAAGCAGTTATGCTAGCGGAATCTTCTCAATCTCAACAGTTCACGTACACAACCAGAGAACGGCGGTGGAGCTACTGAACATCTTTCCTCTCTGCGACATGCGACCGGCTTGACGCCGGCCGGTGTCCCCCTCCTTCCACCGGTCGATGTGCCAGCGGGCACGGTCGCGTCTTCAACGTGAGCCCGCTGCACTCGGGTAAATATAAAATATATTTACTAGTGCACAATTGCAGTATTTTAACCCCCTGCAAACTGGTTGACTGCAGTCTCTGATTGTTAATTAGGCTAGTTAATATTTCCCGGCTTATCAACCTCGTGACAATATATATATATATATATATATATATATATATATATATATATATATATATATATATAAATAACATTTTGTCACAGGAACCACATGATAGTTTATATACTCCAGTCTTATCCGATTTTTCAACTGTCGACTTATTGTTTTTATGTATTTGCTCAAGTTGTTGTCGGTTTCATATGCTGTCCTGATACTAAATTTAGAAAATAGATGTTTTAATTTTTCTCTAGTCTTATTTACACAAGTCAAATATATAAATTTATTCTATATTATTCTTGTGGATGGGAATACTTGTTGTAAAGCTAAAGTATATTTCTTTTCTTTATATTATCAATTAAATTTGCATTATAGCCATTATTCACTGCTATTTGTTTTATCAAATTAAGTTCTTTTTGACAATTTTCATCGGATAAAGGTGCATATAGTAAGCGCTGTATCATTGAATTATAGGCTGCAACTTTGTGTGCATATGGATGATGGGAAGTATAATGTATGGTTGTATCAGTGTGAGAATGTTTATGGAAAATAGAAAAATCAAGTTAATTGGTTAATCTGGTGATGGTAAGGTCTAGAATGTTAATTGATTTGTCTACTTCTAATTCTGTTGTGAATTTAATTTTGGTATGTATAGAATTTAGAAAATTTCTAAAAGTGTGCAATTGTCTGTCAGTACCACTAAAACAAACTAATATTATCTACATATCTATACCAGAAAACGCATAGCTTAAACAAAGTATGTGTTTGTATTGTTTCCTCAATGTTGTTCATAAATATTTCTGCTAATATGTGACGGAAGGTGTTACCCATAATTCTACCGTTATTATTTAGGTAAGTTTTATTGTTAAAGGTAGACTAATTTTGTTCTAAACGAGTTTCCAAAAGGTTTAAGATATCTGATTGAATTGTTGGATTTATTTAGTGCCCAAGAGGTGTAAAAACTCAAGTAAAAATGTCAAAATTATAGTGATGAGAATTTTAATATTAGTTAAAAAATTTGATGTTATATTGGAATGAGTTCTCTTATAATAGTATATGAATACCAGTGGCAGCTGCAGGAGTGTAATTGGTAGAAATGCTGAAAAAGAAACATACCTTGAACAACATTTTTAAAGTGATATTTTATAAAAATATTTTGGCAGTTTAGTTGGGAACATAAAACAAAATTGTGTTCACTGCAAGCACAAGCTTATGCTTATTTGTGGAACATACTGTAAAATTTAAATCAATAAACATACTACTACTACTACTACTATATGATTAGATTGTAGATTTTTTTTACTAGCTCTGTTGTTTTTCTGGAGGAATACTGGTAAATAAATTTTTGAGATCAAACAAAATTAATCTCGTGTTATCTTGTAATTCAACATATTTCATTCTCTGAATTAGTTTGTATGAGTTCTTAATAGAAAATTTTGGATGGAATTTGCAATAACTTTGAATAGTGTTAGAAGAAAAAATTGGGAAAGTTTGTGTGCAGTGCCTGTCAGATACATTACTACAGATCTAATAGGGCAACCTTCTGTATGTAACTTAATTAATGAGTATAATTGTGGTGGTTGAGGACTAGACTGAATTATTTTATGTTTATTTTTGTCTGATATGATTGATTTTGCTTTGTTACAGAAGCTTTGAACAGAATAAATTTGATTCAAATTACGCAAGTCATTTATTAAATGAGGATCATCAGTTTAACGATGATTTCGACATCCTGAGATTAGGTACAAAAGGTTTTAAATCAAATTTGTGCGAAACAGTAGAAATTAACAAACAAACAAAAATACAGGAAAACACTGAAATTGACTAAACTAACAATAGACCATTATTAAACAGGTTTGCATGAAATAATAATTAAGCGAGGAGAGTTTGCTGACCTGAATATGTCATAAAAACAGGTGGCTCCGAGTTGATACCGTTAACCTGAGGAGACAGAAAGGTTCATTCAACACAGAGTAGATATTGAAATTTTAAATCTTTTCATTATGTATTTGAAAAAGCTTAGAACTTTAGCGAAACTGCAGTTATACGTTTAATAAAATAGTGTAAATCAATTTGTTAGTGAATTTTCTTAAAAAAAATTCACTAATGAGATCCCGACTTTTGAATTTTGAAAAAATTTCTTCAAATGAGCGCTAATTAGGCCCCCCAGAACAGAGATCCGGGGTCAGTTTCAATTTTTATATGTTTATATATATATATATATATATATATATATATATATATATATATATATATATATATATATATATATATATATATATATATACATCGTACTGATAACTCAAAAAATAATGAGCCGATTTTGATTAAATTTGGTGAATACCTTCCTTTTGCAAGTGGCTTGTATTAGTTTGTTAGCCAGGAAAATCGGCCCAGGTTTTCCCGGAAAATTTTGTGTTTTCTTTCCAAAAAAAATTATATCTTCGGAATTAACAAAGTAAGGGCAACCAAATTTGGTACGCGGGTTTATATCATTATAGATGAGTTACCTACTAAAATTTAGCTCTGTAGGTCAAAAGACAAAAAAGTTATAGGCATTTAAAGAAAAATAAATTGGGGTTTTCTTCAAAACGTCAAAGTTGCGATTTAAAACGTCAAAATTGGCAACATTTCAGCAAAGAACTTGGATCTAATACGGGCTATGGAAAGAAAGTGTCTCAAGAATAATGTTTTACAAACCCTGAAGTCTTAGTTTCAACCGTCATTGTCCTTCATTTTACTAAAATATTTCCAGAAAATTCATTTCAAATAGACGCTTTCTCTGATGCTTGGCAGTAGCCTTAGTTATAGAGTTCAACGTTTAATGGTATATAATTGTTGTCGAATTTTCGTAAAAAATCAATAAAGCTCAATATATCCGTTATTATACAAGATATGAAAAAAATGTATACATTAATTATAGGGTGTCTTGAGCTACATCTTAAAAAAATATTTCTATAAGCTAGCCTTGGTTCCGGATCTAGGTGGCGACACGCTCACCACTCACTTAGTGTTGAAAGGCTGGCTACTATAGCCGTATTACTTTATAGGTGTATTTCCGCAGCAATTAGTATGCCGTACTGGCGAGCTCTAATTAGAGCAAAACCGGTCTACAGTTCTAATTGTTGTGAGAATGCATCTAGCCTTACATACTTTGTACCTTGTGTTAAATATATCAATATTGATATAACTCTATCTGTTAAAATTTTAAGAAAATACTATTTTAGATACTAAGAGAAAGATCCATCAAGTGTGCTATTATTAAATGTGCCTTTAAAATGAAGATCCAAAAATAATACACAGTGTTTTATTTAAAATAACAAATTTAGGTGTCACCTCTCGTAGAACCAGAAAGGACAAAAACGTGAAACTGTTTTAGAAAGACAGATTGCAATGGCTTATATAATCAAAATGTCAGATTCATGTCTAGTAGAGCGATGACGCAAATGGCAATATTTTCAGATCAAAAATGAATTATATAATAAGTATTACATACAGACTTGGAGATTACTTCTCTGGCTTCACTGTTGGGTTTCGTTTCTGGTGAAGGGCGTAGCCAGCGCGTGAGCTAACTGGAGCAAGAGGTCCTTATGAATTCTAGATGTTCTTGGATGTTCTTCAACGTTTCTGTGACTAGTTTCACTGCTTCACAGCATTCTCAGACAGATAAAAATTGAATTAGTACGACATCATGACAACTACAAATAAAGATTTGTTGCTATGTTATATGATGTTTTGATCAAAAAATTCGTCAAATTGAAAATAAAATGAAACACAGATGACGGATGAGGCTTTCAAAATGTCTACGTGATGTATGTCAATATTTAACATAGAAGTAGAACTAGGCTATAATAACAGTTACAACAATAAAATAACTAAACAATAACAGTAATAAACTAGTCTCTATACAACGAAAGTATCGACATACATCAACTCATTATCTTATTAAAACTTTTTTAAAAGAATAGTTAAATTTATTTTCGTTGACTTATTTAATTAGAAAGAAGAATATCCAAGGAAGGGGAATTCATTAAATCAGTTTGCTCATTTAAAACAAGGCAGCTATTGTCGTGTGTGTGCTTTTTGACTTCTAACGCTTCAAGAAAGTCTAGTTTATGTTTGTTACAAAAATGTTGTGGTTGTATGTGGTTATTTACTGTAGGTCTAAATACAATTTTGAAAAAGAAATTTCAATAATTAAGCAAACAGCATTTAATATTGGCTACTCTGTTAAAAAAATAGATAAAATGATCGAGAGAAAAGAATACAAAATAGCGATTAATTTAATTTATCCAATATTAGAGACAAAAAAGACAACAGGTACGTTTTGATAACTTATTTTCGAACCATTTCAGAAAACATTTCAACAATTTTAAATACCTGTACAAATACAAAGGTAGCTTTTAAATCTTACAACACGACGCGTGGTTTGCTATTTAACGCGAAAGACAAATTTTGTTTCTTGACAAAAGCTGGAGTTTATAAATTAGCTGGTACACATTGTAACACAATCTACATAGCTGAAACTTCTAGAAATTTTAACACCCGATACAAAGAACCTATTTCTGCATTTAGAAATAACCACGCTGACAAATCTACATTTGCAAAACATATTATTGATACCGAACATATACCTACAGTAAATAACTGCATACAACACATTTTTGTAAAAACAAACGTAAACTAGACTTTTTTGAAGCTTTAGAAGTCAAAAAGCACACACACGACAATAGCAGCCTCGTTTTAAATGAGCAAACTGATTTAATGAATTCCCCTTCCTTGGATATTCTTCTTTCTAATTAAATAAGTCAAAGGAAATAAATTTAACTATTCTTTCAAAAAAGTTGTAATAATATGAGTTGATGTATGTCGATACTTTCGTTGTATGGAGACTACTTTATTACTTTTATTGTTTAGTTATTTTATTGTTGTAACTGTTATCATAGTTATTATAGGCTAGTTCTATTTTTATGTTAAATATTGACATACATCAAGTAGACATTTTGAAAGCGTCATCCGTCATTTTATTTTCAATTTGACGAATCTTTTGATCAAAACATCATATCATAACATAGCAACAGATCTTTATTTGTAGTTGTCATGATTTCGTACTAATTCAATTTTTATCTGTCTGAGAATGCTGTCAAGCAGCGAAACTAGTCACAGAAATGTTGAAGAACATCTAGAAATCATAAGGACCTCTTGCTCCAGTTAGCTTACGCCCTTCACCTACAGAAACAAAACCCAACAGTGAAGCCAGAGAAGTAGTCTCCAAGTCTGTATGTAGTATGGACCAGTTTCACCAAGTAAGGGTAACAACAATCAGTAAATATAATAAGTATGTTGAACTTACAAGCTATGTCAAGTATAAACTTTCCTTTATGTGTTGCACGATAAGGCCTTTTTTATGTCGCTAGTGACTGAACTACATGCAAAACTCAAGTTTGGACAAAAAGCAAAAATTTCTATTTTGTTTATGTCACTAGTTGTAATTTTTTATACTTTCAATTTCAGATACCGTTTTCAAAGTTTTTCTTCTCATCAAAAGGTCGAGTGCAGGACAAACAATGTCCTATAGCAAGAAATAAAATAACAAATTTCAGCATATCCGCTGGTGATAAAATAGAAGGCCCCTTTTCACTAGAAATAGACTATGTAGGTGTAGAATTTGATCCCAACCGTAACGAAGAATTTGCTTATGAAATGTACACAGCACCAACAAAGTATATGGTTGGGGTTTGATCTCTTTTTCTTTTTATTGTTTACAACTTGCTTTATCTGTTGCTGGTTATTATACACATTCATCACAGAATTAAGGATGTTTTGATGAAAATAAAAAACCATAAACATTAAATAAATTTATTTGATCTTAAACACCACATTTATTTCTCTAAGATTTATTTTTGATCTTTTTTAAGTATTTTATAAGTGTCTTTAGATACCAAATAGCTTGCACCAGCAGCTAATGTTGTTGCTCCAGTTATATACCTGAAATCAAAACAAATTACATGCAGAGCTAACTAAAGTAAATGATAAATGAAACAAAATATACGAAAGGTTTGTATGTAATAATATATATATATATATATATATATATATATATATATATATATATATATATATATATATATATATATATATATATATATATATATATATATATATATATATATAGGGTGGCGCATTAAAAACGAAACAGACCGATTTGCGTCCAGAGATTTTTTTTAAAGAAACGCTGAAACACGTCAATTTTAATATTGAGGGGGACATGTTTTGACATAAAACTCAACTTTGTCACATCAACCCCTTAAGGGTGGTGATAACAACCCTTATATTTTAAATAGGGAACATGGGTCGAGTGTTACATCATTTGAAAGCTCTTTCTTTTCTGAATTCAGCACACTAATTTTTTTGGAAGTTTATCAACTCGTTTAAAAATTATTCACAGTTGAAGATGCAAAAACGCATTTCACTCATTCCGATAAGAAATGTGCTGATAGTCAATGTTTTGTTGGTTTGTAAACAAAAAATTGACTATCAGAACATTTCTTATCGGAATGACAGAAATGCGGTTTATTATTTCAGTTTATCGGTCGGTTTGATACTTGATAGTACTACCGAAAATTAATTTCACAATGGTGTATTCAGTAGAAGAAAGAGTTGAAATAATTACTCTTTTTTTCAAAAACGATGACTGTGCCAACCGTATCGCAAATTTGTTTAATGAACGACATCCAAACAGACATGTTAACAGAAAATACATTTTGGAGTTAGTTGCAAAGTTTCGACAAAGCGGTTCAGTAGCCAACAAAAACGGGATCCTGAACGTGAATTTCCAGTTATAAATGAGACTACTGAGATTGAAGTTTTAGGACAAATTGCTGTAGACCCAACTTTGAGCACGAGAAAATTGGCCACTGTTTCAAACATCAAAAGAAGAACTATTCAGCGAATATTGAAGCATCAGAAATTTCACCCGTATAAAATTCATCTTGTACAACAACTGAATGAAGATGATTTTGATCTGCGGCTAGAGTTTTGTGAAGTTATGACTGCATGAATAGCTGATAACGGGAACCTTCTGTTCAAGATGTTTTCCAGACGAGTGTACGTTTTTATTAAACTCTACAGTCAATCGTCATAATTGTCGTTATTGGGCAGATAATAATCCAAGAAATTTTCACGAAGTCTACACTCAAACTCCACAGAAATTGAATGTCTGGACTGGCATTTTTGGAGACCGTTTAATCGGACCAGTTTTTCTTGATAGCAATTTGAGTGGCGAAACGTATTTGGAGTTACTAGAAGATATCGTTTACGTTTAAGAAAATCAATTAGTGTTTCAACAACGTGTTAAGGAAGTTTTTGAACAGAGAGTTTCCAGAGCAATGGATTGGGCGTAGAGGTGCTATTGAGTGGCCCCCTAGATCACCGGATTTAACTCCTTTAGACTTCTTTCTATGGGGCCATTTAAAGAGTAGAATTTTCGCAACAGAACCGGAGTCTCTGGAAGAATTACGACGACGCATTGTTGAAGAATGCCATCTAATAACTCCACAAATGCTCCAGAATCTCAGAGCTCGTTTTGAACAAAATTTGTACTTTTGTATGGAAGCTGGTGATCAACAATTTGAACACTTAACTGGATAAACATTTTTGAACGTTTGGTTTTGTTTTTTAGTTTTTTTTAACGAAAAATTGACTAATTAGTGCATTTCTTATCAGAATGAATGATATACATTCTTGCAACTCCAACTGTGAATAATTTTTAATCGAGTTAATAAAACTTATCCATGCCACCCCTTGGACTTATATATATGGCAACAACTATTACCCCTGCTGACTTTAAACATATACCTGTGCACTCAAAATCCAGCTCCTGAGCCATCTCCACAACTAACTTTAACTCAATGAAGTCATGCCCCTCGTGAACAAATATACATGAACCCCCATGGTTATCTGTGAGTCGTGTGTAGCAGGAAGCATTGGAAAAATCCGTTATATGCACTGATTTAAATTCACCAAGTTTAAGCCAATGTTCTGTAAACACTAGAATATCACACTGTGATACTGAATCTTCCAAAACCAGTTCGATTTCAGTTCTATTATTTCTGATGCTTTGAATGTTTTGACGGAAAATACCGAAGTAATGGTCCCTGCACACTAGGTCTTCTGATAAGCCTCCCTTTTTTTTTTTTTTGAAAATTTTCTCTTCTGGGAAAAAAGAATTCTCTGACTGCCGCTCCAATCGGCCATATATTTGGACTATAAATTTCTTGAACATGTTCAATAGGAAACGCCACTTTACATGATGTCGATTTTTCATCATTTCTTATTATCTCACAGTCAAATGTAATGAGGTGCTGTTTTCCTTAAAAATTCATTTAACATGTCTACTGTTGTCCCACTTTCCAAGTGGTAAACATGCATGTAACCCATTTTTTGTGTCGTTTTTATATTCGTGTTAGAAGACTTTCCTGAACCGTTATCAGTTTTGTTTTTCGTGTTCTGCAAGATGTCACTATTTTAAAATGTTTATCATCTTGAGAATTGTTATCCTTGTATTATTTTATGTTTGATGGTATAGTTACAATTTCTATTTGCGCTGATTTTGTTTCCAGCGGGCCTGAAACTGCGTTGCATTCGGCAGCAGGAGTTTTCGTTCAGTAGGCATTTTTAGCTGAACTCTCTGTTGACTTTATCCCTACCGATAAATTTATCTTACTTTCCTCTAACCTTATCAATCCTTCTTGTGTCATTTTCATCTTTGTTAACCCATCAATGCAGATTTTTTTTCTTTATTTTCATTTAGTAATTTAATTATGTTCTTGATCTCTGATTCGCATTTCCAAATGTTTGTTCATCTGCCTAATTAGACTTTTTTCCTCACTAAGGACTTTTATATCCTTCGTCATGTTATCAATATCAGAACTATTTGCGTTTGCTTCTGAATATAAACAAAAATACTTCACTTTCACCATTTCTAAACAAATTTTCAAAAAAACTTTTTAATGGTTTATTAGTCACATATTTAGTGTTTTAGTCACCAATATGTCAATCAATGTGTTCTTACTTAGTCTATTTAGCTCATATTGCAAGAGCTGACGACAATCAACACCTGCAATGTTGCAATTTCATATTTTTTTTTAGTCATAAGTAAAACTAAAGGGACTACTACCACAATCAACACTGGCCATGCTGCAATTTTTCATTTTTTTAGTTATAAGTAAAACTAAAGGGACTACTAACAAAAACATATGTTACTTATGGAGTTATAATTGCTAACAATGGTATGAATAGGCGATCCTATAAGCAGACCTGTTCTGCCAGTTGGAAGGTAGAAAGTATAACAACTTCTGGCATTTATTCTAGGTGCAAGAAATTTAATTTGCCAAACAGTTCTGAGCAATCTAGCAAATTATTTAAAAGCTTATAAAAAAACCTTATACAAGCAACTTTTCTATGTGACTCAAGACTATCAATGCGATACACTAGAAGCAGTATAAACTGATCAATTCCACAAGGAGGTTATTTCCCTAGAACTTTAAATCTCAAAAATTTCAGAAACATCTGTACTGACTCAAGGCAACACTTTTGAGAAGTCTAATGCGGAGAAAAAATCCATGGTCCGTGGTCCATGTTCGAGCCTGGTGGTCAAGTGAAAAATGAAGAGTTTTAAGTGCCATTTTATTACGGAACTTTCTACAGTTTCTAATTATCAAGCCAAGCATGCGAAGGGCTGAAGTTACCACTCCCTCTATGTGTAAGTTAAAGATAATTTCTTGTCAAAAGTAATGCCTAGAGCTTTTGTGTGGCTACATCTAGGGATTGATGAGGCATATATATTGTAATGATATTCGGTGCAAAATATTCTCTTTGAATATGAGACCACCCTACACTTTGACAAATTCAGGCACAGTCTGTTATCAACACACCACTCATCAACTCTATCTACTGCATTGAAGCTCTACACAGTCATCAACTCCACTTATAGAAGAATAAATTTTAAATTAACTTGCAGCCACTCTCAACTTTGGGAACTTTAAGGCATCAAGATTATGTACGTTGACTGAAATAAACTGTAAATATATCAACTTACATACATAAACAAACTGATTTACACTATTTTATTGAAGTATAACTGCAGTTTTGCCGAAGTTCTCAGCTTTGTCAAATGCAGAATGGAAGTAAGATGTTAAATTTCAATATCTACTCAGTGTTGAATGAACCTTTCTGTCTCTTCGGGTAAATGGTATCGACTCAAAACTACCTGTTTTTATGACATAGTCGGGTCAGTAAACTCTCCTCGTTTAATTATTTCATGCAAACATGGGCTATTGTTAATTTGGTCAATTTGAGCATTTAGTAATATTCCTGTATTTTTTTGTTTGTTAATTTCTACCGTTTCGCACAAATTTAATTTAAAACCTTTTGTACCTAATTTGAGGATGTTGAAATCATCGTTCGTTAAATTGATGATTCTGATCTAGTAAATGGCTTGCATAATTTGAATCAAATTTATTATGTTCAAAGTTTCTTTTATGTTTGAACTTCTAAATGTTATATACATATAGATATATATATATATATATATATATATATATATATATATATATATATATATATATATATATATATATATATATATATATATATATATATATATATATATATATATATATATATATATATATATATATATATATATATATATATATATAGTTGATTTTATAAGTATTATCACAGCTATGTGGAAGTTATGATTCAATTTGCAGCACTATTTTTTACTCTACGAAGTCTTTTTGTGGACACTGGTTCCAAAGTCACATTTTGTAAATCAGTTTTTCATTTGTAATTTTTGAATTACCCTGCACACTAAAACAAGATATCAACTGACATCCAGTGTAGGACTTTGGGGGCCCATTATCTTTGCAGAAAGGCTTGATCTGATGACAAAGTTTAGTAATTTGAGATTACGTATTTTATCGAAATGAAGACATGCCCACATGTTCTGGAAGTCTTGTATAGCTAATTTGGTGTGACGAGTATAACAAACAAGCTGCTTAATAAAAAGTCAAGGTGATAGAACAAAATGTGAAAAACGAACAAGGTGCACAAAACAAAACTAAGTTCGACAAACAACACAAATCATGTCAAAATTTGTACTTAAGGAAGGTTTGTACTTCATAGTACACTTCCTCCAGAAGATGTTTGTTCACAGTGTATATAAATTCGGAAGATGGCAGCTCTTTGACAGTACTTGGCAGATGATTATACATCTTTATGATCTGCTCCTGCATGTTTTTCTACACTTTAGACAGATGTGTCCTGGGTGAAATAACATAGTGATTTAGCAACCCACGTGTTTGGTGACCATGTGACAGTTCATGTTTCTGCAGAATTTCCCCATAATGGTTGTGAACAAAGCACGCACGCACCAACTCACGCACTCATACACACACACACACACACACACACACACACACACAAAGACAACGAAGGGTAAGTATGTCATAATTTTTAAAGATTTCAACATAGCTATATCTTTTCTTCATGTTGAAAACTGCTTGTATACACCTTTTCTGAAGCTTAACTATTCTTAATGCTTCTGTTGACTTGCCCCAACATACGAGTCCATACCCTATGCGAGACTGGACAAATCCATGATAGGCCATAAGTGCTCTCTCAACTCACTACACCAGTCACCATACGCAAGCAAATGCAAACAATGCAATGAAACCAGCCAGGAACCTCACATAGGACTTCCAATTTAGAAGAGTCTATCCAGACACCCAGAAACTTTGTATTTTTACTTGACACAATTTCTGTGTCTTTGTAATTTACGTCAAGTGGTGCACTCAGGGACCCCTTATTAACAAATTGTATCAATACTGTTTTTGTGAGATTCAATTTTAACCCATTTCCGCTAAACCATTTCTCCAAGATACTGAGTCCTTGACAAATACAAGCAGATATATCTTCTTCTTTGCTCCTCAATATCAAAGATGTGTCATCTGCCAAAAGCATTTGATGATTTAGTAATGATGGTAGGTCATTTCTGTATAAAATATATAGCATTGGGTCTAAAATTGAACCTTGTGGGATGCCCCTTTTCACTTCCATCCACTCCGATGTCAATGATTTTCCGGACATACTATCTGTTACCATAACACATTGCTTCCATGCAGTCAGGTAAGATTTTATGAGATCCAGGGAGCTACCTCTAAACCCCATAATCACTAGCTTTCTATATAGTATCTCATAATTTACACTATCAAAGGCCCATCACAAATCAATAAAGAGCCCTGTTACCTTTTCTTTATTGCTTAGTCCTAGAAGAATTTCTTCATCAGCCTGATAAAGTGATGTGTGTGTGTGTAGATCGTCCCTCTGTGTATGTACTCTACATAGTAGTCAGAGATATATTTTTCCTATGAATTGCTTTATTCTTTTCAGTATTAGCTTTCAAATTATTTTAAAATTTACTGGTAGGAGTGCAAGCGTGTGGTAATTAGAGATAACTGACTTCATACAGACTTGGAGACTACTTCTCTGGTTTCACTGTGAAACCAGAGAAGTAGTCTCCAAGTCTGATGTAGTATGGACAAGTTTCATCAAGTAAGGGCAACAACAATCAATGGATAACTGACTTGTCTCCTTTTTTATACAGTAGTATTAGTACTGTTAATTTCAGTCTATTGGGGGTAAGTTCCTGTTTCAAAGCACTTATTGACAATATAACTCTGCTAGTTTATCCCCATAGGATTTCAAAACAGCAGTAGGTATTTCCTCATATCCCACTGCACTGGTGTTATTAGTGATTGGATGACACCAAATACCTATGCAGAATCTGCTGGATTGAGAAACAGAGTATCTTTAACTCTCTTTACATGACTGTAGCCTACATCACCTGAATCTCCTGCCGCCTCAGAAATATTTATTAGATATTCATTTATACGATTCAAACACTTACGAGACATCCCCAAATATGTGCCCAAGACTAAAATTTGGTGTCTTCCTGTTCGTTGTTACGTTATTTACAATGGACCATGCAGGTTTAATTTTGTTTTTAGACGATTGTACAAAACTGGAATTTGCCGACATCTTTGCATCCCTGACTTAAGTCTTTAGTTGAAAACAGGTAATGCATGTATTCATCCGTGCTTATTTTTACCATTTGCTTATCCTCATACATTAGCCTTTTAATCCTGAATTTTTCTTTCAACTCTTTAGTCAGCCATCTATCATTTTCTTGGTATTTTGATGTTGCGTATGTTAACTTTGGACATACATCATCTAGCATTATTCTCAAGTGTTACACATGTTAAATTTATTTTCAACAGTTTCTGCTCAACGTCCTGTATTTTTGTTGGATTCAAGGCTCGCTTTTCTATTTTATTCCGTTGTACAGGTCTTTGTGATGCTCTGAATGAATAAATAAAGAAAAAATAAACAGAACTTATTTATATGCAATATCAACTTAATATGCTTTTCCTTTTATTGAATAAAAACTTGAAAACTTACCACAGACATTCCAAAATTGGATGTCCTACATACTGAAATACAGGAGCAGCTAATGTAGAACCTACCAAAAGGAGTTGTACTCCAGTGTTTACCTTGCTAATAAAAGTTGGTGCAAGTTGTGCTGTAGCATGTGTAACATCAAAATATCTGCTAAGTGTTTTCTAAAACGGAACAAAAATTAGCTTGGAGCTTTGTGAACATAACTATAAACTAATTTTGCAAAGAAGGTATACTTACCGGTGGAGGTAGAGAATTATATCTGATGACAAATCCAGCAACAACAAGTGCTATATCTCTGGCTATTATCATGCCAGTTAAAAGTATTGGAATCAAGTCAGCATATGTTAGACTCAGAAAAAGGGTCGCTATTAGAACTTTGTCGGCCATAGGATCTAAAAAACTACCCATCTTGGATGACTGACTTTCCCATGTTCTAGCAATCCAACCATCTAACTAGAATATAAAGAAATATATTAGCTTGACTTGGTGAGGCATCATTACATTTTTGGTTGGTATTCTTCGAATTGTAAAACACATTCTTCATTAATATCAAATTCAGTTGGAAAACATTTCAAATTGTTTGCATGAAAAAACGTTATCAAATCTGCAAAAGGACGGCCTATACCGAGACCTAACAATTTTGTCTACGCAGTGGCCGCCCTGGGTACTGTGCATCCCTTCCACCCCCCACTTAATACATTTCGCCGTGTGTTAAACATATTAACTGTGTGGAGCTAGAAATTCTCCTTATAATGTATATCCCTTTGGTTAACTGGTTAATACATTCTTCTGCAGTGTATGCATTTAGACAACACTTTGAAGAAATATTGAACACAAAAAAAATATTAATAAAAAGTCTTTAACAGATATCGTACAATATGAGAGTCTGCATGTAACTTTGATTCATAAAACTTGGAAATAATAATTAACATAAAACATTTAAACCGTTTAAGAACAATAATACTTTATTTGCTTTATAATATTACATAGTATGCTCCACAAAAACTCACGCTTGTGTAATAATTATAATAACAATCTTTATTTGCAATAAGCAAGCATTACAAATAGTGTCAGCAAAAAGTATATATAGTGCGGCCCATTTAAGATGGAGGCACCCCTGTAAGTTTTGTAATTATAATTCGATTTTAATGAACAAAATATCAAAAGAGATGAAATGAAAAACTCTATCAATGCTGTGAAAATTGTTTTCTATGTGACCTGACTAAGGCCTACTACTAAGGGTGGACGGTCGGTCAAGGGCTCGGGGTGAGCCCCGATAAATCAACCGTCATACCGTTTACGAGGAGGAAGTGGGACAGCCACAGAATTCTCACTATATGGTAGGAACATTCCAATGGCCAGGGAGGTAAAATATCTTGGGGTCGTATTGGACTCTAAGCTAACCTGGAATGGTCACGTTGAAAAAATACTGCGTAAGGCAGTCATGACCTTAGCCGTCACTGGGCGGCTATATGGAAAAACGTGGGGACTAAGACCTAGTATGGCCCACTGGCTGTACACAAGGGTGGTCAGACCATCGTTAACATACGCGGCACTGGTCTGGTGGTCTAAGGTGACACAATCCAGTGCCAAACAAAAACTACGCAAGATCCAAAGGATGGCTTGCCTAGGCATCACAGGGGCCATGTCTTCAACCCCAACAGCCGCCATGGAGGTGTTGCTGGATCTGCCCCCACTACACTTAGTTACTATGGGGGAGGCCAGGCTAGGACTATACAGACTAGCCTGCAATGGTAGACTGAAGATCAACCCAGGCTTCAGGGGTCACTGCAAAATTCAGGAGATCGTGAAGGAGCCCATACTTGAAATGAGGTCACACTTCGCGAGCCCGCGAATCTGCAGGGAAAACAACTTTACAGTGGAAATCCCCGAGCGGGAGGCATGGCGGGAGGAGACGCCGGGCACACCACGGGACGCGCTCGTCTGGTTCACGGACGGATCCGGCGTGGGACGGGGGCAGGTGTTTATTCGGAAGGGTAAGTCATAGTACTTCCCTCGGAGTCCATGCAATGGTCTTTCAGGCCGAAATGTACGCGTTCCTGCACTGTGTGCGGGAGAACAAGAGGAGGGGCTACACCAACAAGCGGATCCTCATGGCCACAGACAGCCCTTAAGGCCCTAAGTGGCCCACAGGTAAATTCCTGGCTGGTGAGTGAGTGCCGAGACGACACGAGCGACCTGGCTGGGCAGAATGAGGTCACCCTCATCTGGGTGCCGGGTCACTCGGGGGGTCAAAGGCAATGAAGAAGCTGACAGTCTCGCTAAGAGAGGGCCAGCAGAACCATTTATGGGACAAGAACCGCTCTGGGCGTCACAAAGCACTGCCAGGACTTAATGGCTCCCCTGGCAGTGCTCTTTGTGACGCCCAGAGCCGGTTCTTGTATATAGCGCTGAGTGGCAAACTTTCCAAAAAAGTTGTAACAGTACCTCTCCGTATCCTTCACTGTTTAAATTCTGTTTATATATTTCAAATGCGACTTCATCAAAAATTACCATAATGAAGACATTGAATCCAAAATTCACTTGAAAATGTGAATTTTTTGTGATATGAGGATTTTTATCTGCCCAGTTATTCCTTTAGTTATAAACTCCATGACGTATGAATTTTGACTCATCTGTCCATATGATTTTGTAGAGGAACATTCAGTCTTCTTGGAGTTGGGTGACTACGAACTCGTAAAACTCCATACACTTCTCATTATCGCCTGCATGAAGTTCTTGTACAGGTATGCTCGAGTATGAATGATATTTATGCCTACTTTTTTTTTCTACCTCAGGGCTCGTCCACGTCTTTGTCGCTCCGATAGCACCGCAGCCTTTGGCTTATTGTGCATGCCCTTTGTCTTTTCTACTCTACCCATTCCAAAATCACTGTGCCTTTAACTAGTCTGCACAGCAATTGGTAGGGAGAGGTTTTATATTACTCTGTCTCCGGTCTAGGCTGACCGTAGATCAATTGTCTTTTGCAGTCCAGAGCTTTACACTCGCACAAGAGGTGCTGGGCTGATTCCTCCCCCTCGCCGCAGAGTCTGCATGCGAGGTCCCCCTCGAATCGCCCCATTTTATGCAGGTGTTTCTTCATGGCCATGTGTCCCATCAAGAGTCCTGTTATGTTTCTGAGCTGTACTGTGCTAAGATTTAGCAGCTCCACAGGTCTCTTTGGACTGGGTTGCCCAATTAATGACTTCCCGTGTCTGAGCCCTGTACAATCTGCCCAGTATGCCTTGTGCTGTTCCCTGACCCAGGACTTGATCGTTCCCCTGGCTGTGCCTTTTGATACGCCCAGGACCGGTTCTGGTCCCATAAATGGTTCTGCTGACCCTTTCTTCCCGAGACTGTCAGCTTCGTTATTGCCTTTGACCCCGAGTGACCCAGCACCCAGATGAGGGTGACCTCATTCTGCCCAGCCAGGTCGCTCGTATCGTCTCAGCATTCACTTACCAGCCTGGAATTTACCCGTGGGCTACTTAGGACCTTAAGGGCTGCCTGTGGCTATGAGGATCCGCTTGTTGATGTAGCCCCTCCTCTTGTTCTCCCGCACACAGTGCAGGATGGCGTACCCTCGGTCGTTCCGAATAAACACCTGCCCCCTTATGTCTACTTAGGATCCTTTGTATTGATGAATAGTTTATTACTAAGTCAGTGTAGGCTGCTCGTATATTGATGACTGCGGATGAGCTTCAAAATAAGCCATAACATTGACTTCACTGGTTTGATTTTCGGTCACTGGATCTGACACTATTTTAGCAGTATTGAGATTCAAACATTGCTTCAATACGTTTTAATTTACTCGTTCATAGCTGGTAAGCCTGGATTCCTGTCGTTAAAAGCGCGGCAAGTTCTCCATATAATTTTACCACATTCCCATGAATATAAAATAAATCTAAAATTACTGAATTTGTATAACTATAAAACTGACTATTCATATTAATTTTCGACAATAATACTTTCACAACAACTGTATAGTAGCTTGACAATCAGAATTTGACAGTTTGTTCATAATTTTTTCATATCAATCTGATCGGAAGGTTTTATTGAAAACGACAAAGTTATTTATTCAAAAACTAAATTAGATAGGTATAGGTAGTAGGGAATATCATTTAAGGAAGGTCCATCCGATAATTTGTTCTCTGTGAAAAACTCGCATAGAAAAGTAATAAGTGGTGAAATTTACACAAATTGTATTTATAGAAAAACTTTGTGAAACTTAACTGAAGTACTTAATTAGTTTGGTGAAATTTATAAAAGCATTATTCATTGAAAAACTATGCTAGATAGGTATAGGGAAATCTAACAGAGTTCAATAAACATTTCTTTTTACTGTAAAATAATGTTATAAAAATACATGGTGTTCCACTTGAGAATTGCGATATTTTCGAATACCAAACTCAAGGTCAATTTATGAACACTTGTATATCTTCGGGAAAATTGCCATTAGGTAAATACTTTTATGTTTTTCTAATAATGTCAGCAAGTTTTAGATTTATAGCAATTATCATTTGGCAGATAATGTGGTCTTTATGAAGTTGTTGATACGTCAAAAATATATAAAATTCACGAATATCCCAGAAATGGTTGAAAATTAGAACATGATGGTTCAGACAAAGCTGACTTTAAATTTAAAGGCGAATTCAAATATACAATAATATATAGGGTGTTCTGTTTAAGAAAGAGAGTCTGTAGTGGTTTCCAGTATAACCGGATATGCTGCCATCTTGAAAGTAATTTCATATGAAAGATAGACATTGCCTATGCTGAAAATTTCACATCAAAATTCCTATTACAAGTTCAAAAGTTTCTAACCAACAAGTTGTGTGAATGACCCTGTATAAGAAAACACACGTTACTAAAGGTGTTTCAGCTACAACTATTTTTGGCACAATTGACCATAAGTGTAAATAGGTAATGAATTAATAAAAAAAGCAATAACAATTTAAGCTAATCGTTGTAAACAACCAGCTCGGTGTTGCAGTGCAAATATGTTCCAATGTTACCTAATTGATGTTAAGCAATGTCAGACATAGCCAGTGCCAGTTCAAAATCTCATCTGGATATTGTGAAATTCATAGTGTACAAACCGTGCTAATAACCATAGTAATTCATGGATATGGCCAAAATTTTTTTTTTAATTGTGAAGAAATCACTCGATAGCAAAATTAGGCTGAGCTAATGAAACTACTAAGATCAAAAGTGTTTCAGTTCATATGTAAGTAAAATTTAAATATCGATCCACTTACCAGGTCAGTTACTGCAGCAACCCCTAACAGTGCTAATGCAACATTGAATTCAGACTGTATGATCAGTAAACCTAAATAAGGGGACAGTACAATCCTTGATATGCAAAGAAAGTTTGGTATCGTATAAACATTTTCCCTCTGAAAAAAAAAATATATAATTAACTACTAAAGTTAATATTATCTAAAACAAGCATTCATTTAAATTTATACTTAAAGTTGGCCATGGAACAGAGAATATAATTATTTTATTATCTAAGCTCTTTTCTTCTGCAGAAAATGTTGATATAATTTTGATGCTACATTTCAAATGATGATTATAGTGTTCTGCTACAAATTAATCTAAAAAGCCACTTTATAAAGAAAATAATGAAGTGGCAGACATTGGGATGCTCATTTTAGAAACTCTGTATTTTCAAGATATTATCACTTCAGTAACATGTGCAAGATAATATGGTAACATTTGACTTTTTTTATGTAAATAATAACACTCCTTAATAGTTATTTAAACAATTTTTAATGGTAAATTTCAAGAAGTATTTAAAACTTAAAATTTTTAATTTCTTGGCACATCACCTCCCGTGGCAATTACAGCTTCCATCTTGCATGGATGCTTTCAACGCACTTGATTGCTTTTTCCTTAATTTTTTGACTATGATGCTAGATGTTAACAAGTTTCTCTATTAATTGTTGCTTATTTATGATAAAATGTGTGAAAATTTCATGCTTTGTTAGCTCCCAAAGATTTTCCATTGGGGTAAGGTCAGTAGAGTTTCCAAGCCATGACAAAACATTAATTTCTTAGTTCTTCAGGTTTGCTGTAACCCTTTTGTCTCTATAGCAGGTGACTGAGTCATACATAAACAAGAAGTTTTGCATACTTGGAAACCATTCCCATACCAGAGGTAGCATTGTTCTTCTTAGCACGTTGAAGTATTGCTTCTGTTGTATGTAAATGCAGTCAGTACCTCAATCTGAATAGTGGACTATTCCATATGTTTAATGGATGCTTTACTCATTCCACTATGCAATCTTTGTGGTATTTTTTCCAGGATGCCTCCGAACAAAAAAAGACATATTGGCCAGGATTTGAAAAGTTGATTTGTCTGAGAAACAAACTTGAAAATGAGTACTTCATGGTGTGAGTTAATCTGGATTTCTTACCTGGTTGGCAGCCCCTAAAAGCCCGTTTCACCAGGCATGTCCGAACAGTTTAAACGGATAAATTTATTCCAGACTCTTGCACCAGTTTAGTTACCACATTCATACTCGTTTTCCGATTTTAGAGACAAATATCCTTGAGCTTTCTATCACCTTGTAGTTTTGTAAGGAATTTTTCACCACATTTTCTTATTTTTTTACAGTTTTCCTTGGCACCAGATTAAAGCAAGCTACAGAAACATTGCACACTGTAGCAATTTCTCTCTGGGAGTATGCTGTGTCCTTCAGTAGAGCTGAAATTTTGTAAATTTCATTGGCAGAATGTCTTTGGCTTTTCCAGTCTGGAGAAAAAAAATTAAGAAAAAATTTTCCATTGAAAATAATATTTTTTGATATAAAATTATTTACTTTTAAATAGATTGAGGTACATTTGTAAATGAGCTCACGGACAGCTCTGCTGAAATTTTTTTGAGAAACATACCTAAAACCATCCAAAAAGTGTCACAAGGACAACACATGCATATGTGGGCACTTAAGTAGAAGCAACATAGTTTAACACTACATGATTGCAGTAATGTGCGAGTTCAATTCTTTTTTAACATGTTATAATATGCAATAATATGTCTTTAAACAAAGCATCAGCATGATCTTAATTTTACTTAAATGCTTCCAAATTAATTGAAGTTAAAACAACCTCACAAGAGCAGTAGGACTGTTAAACTTAGTAGGTACAAAAATGGTAAGATGTCTGTCATTTGAGCAATGATCTGATTAAGTAGATAATACAAATTTTATGATTTAGTAGGGAAAGGGGATTACCAATCACAATCTGGGTTGAAATTGATCATACTTGACAATAGTATATAGTGACTGAAACCACACATTTTGATTGGAAAATGTGAGTTGTAAAAAAGTGTTTTTACCATTTGACAGGGGGTTACCTGCTTTGTTTGAAAGCTGGTACCTTCAAACTGTATTCACTAATAAATTACTAACATGTTTTGTTAATCATCAATGGAGCTTAATGGAAGGCTTTTTAAGCTGCCAATTCAAATCAACATAAGAATTTTACACACAAAATACTTGATGAGATTACTTATTAGGTTTTCAATGACCGTATTTATTGCACTTCTATATAAAATAAGCTTTGGTGTGAGATTTGACAAAAACTATAAAACAATGTTTCTGGACAGTTCAAAAATGTCTTTAATGCAGTGCAAAACTCCATGCCATAGTATCTTAACAGAAGGCGATCACATGCATTCTGCCTTATATTTAACATTTTCATTTCGGCAACACCCCATCCACTAGCATCCATTCAGACAACATAGCATCCAATAAAAATATTGATAAAATAAGTTACATCCTAGGGATTCACTGTCATGGCCAACTTTAAGTATAAATTTAAAGGAACATGTATTACTATACTACATTATACAGAAAATATAAGGTTTCCACTTTTTAAGACATTTATGGTGTGTGCTGTACCATGTTTAATACAACCTTTTTATATTACCTCTACAACTTCCTCTACTTTCTCCTTTACTTTTTCTTTTGTTTCTTTAATATCTTGTAAAATAACAGAACCTTTCAATTTTATTCGTTGTTCTGTATCTCTCAGTTTATCTGTTTTTTGTTTTAGGAAGGTCTTTAATTCATCTTTTACCTTTTCTATTCTTAGGTCTCTATTTTTATCGTCTGAGGAAAAGAAACGAGACCGATATTTTTCTGTGTGTTTGGCAAGGTTAGTCACCTGAATACATACTGGATAGAAAGGATTAACATTTCTAAAGTAGGTCTGTTTATAAGCATCCAAATAAGATAACCTACAATCAAAACAGACACTAGCACATCTTATGTGTTGAGGAGCGAATAGGATTTTACATAGGGTAGTTCCAGACATGTACATTTCTATGACGATACCTGAAATATTTAAGTGCCTAAGAGTTCTTAAGTAAATTAGCTAAAATGTGTTTACCTACTTGTTTCAACTGTTAAAATACATATTAAAAATATATAATATTAAGGCTAGGAATATATTCGAAGTGATTAACAACTCCTCTGGAATTCCCTCATTTTCGTCTTTGAAAGATAAAAGTCTTATATTAATTAACTGATTATATTATTAACGGAAAGAAATCAGACTTTTTCCAACCCATTAGCCTATAAATGTCAGGAGAATGGCCAATAGTCAATTCATTCCATTCAAGAGTTAATTATTTTCTTAGAACTACTTCTTGTCAAATCATAACCTAATTGACCTACTGATGTAATGATCTTGAACTACTAAAAGTAGTTTTTTTATCAAACATAGCTCATAGACGAATTTGACATTCTCAATGGCACAAACCAGCGCATAGAGAAAGGTTGTACACATCTAAAGCTAGGTTCATACATTAGCGAATTGCGAAACTAATTATTTAATATTGGTTTATTAAAAATAATATGACGTTATTATTTAAAACGAACCAGTAGGAATTAGTCTTGAATTAATTAATCGTTTCATTAGTAACTGCACAGAATATAAAAACGCAGTTGTAGCCCTCAAATATTTAAAATTTTTCACCCTCTGATGACGCTAACTTGATAAGTCAAACGATCGTAAGTTTTTTAAAATGTGTTGTGGTAATTTGAGTTTTCCAAGTGTACTTGTTCGTGCTCATCGAAGGTTCCAATTGTGACTTAATAAACTATTATAACTAGTCGTTATTCTTCTTATTTTTTAAACTTTCTTTCACGGTGTTTTAATCATTGTTCAGTAATTTTTGTTACTTACTGCCAGCAATGATAAGGAAAACTAAATTTCTCAATTATTGTCTTATTAAGGGGTGTGCGATTTTACCATAGCGATATGAACGTTCTCAAAAGTATATGGTAGGCAATGTTTGGTTTTCCTATTATTTTTAACTATTAACTGTGTTTCTTGAATAGCTATAGTTTCAATAAACCTCGTCTCCGCTCAATATAAAATTACAATATTCATATTTAAACATGTGGAGTAGACGAATTATTAGCGGAACTCCTAAAAATTATGGTGAAAAAAATAATAATTAAAAATAACTTCTTTAACTGAATCAAAATGTTATATTAAATCGGGAAAACTATATACCCAGTGAGTTTAAGAAGAGTAAAATTATTGCTATTGCAAAAAAAAAACGACGAACGCGTGAAAATGCAACCAGCTCGGCACAATAAGTGTGCAACGTCATGTTGCTGAAATTATAAATATAGACATAGTAAAACATATAATAAGAGTCAAAACTGAGAGTTAGATGAATGAAGATCAGCTTCTAATTTAGATCCGGCCGAGGAGCTAGGGAAGCAATACTGATATATAAAACAATAGGAGCAAGGTGGCTTGACAAAACTAGAGATATGTTTATTTTACCTTTGTAGACCTGGAGAAAAGCTTTCGATAATGTAAATTGGAAAGTATTATTTTATATTAGGGGTAGTGGTTCGTCAAGCTATTCGTATGGATTATTAAGTGTATGAGGCTGAAAGCTGAATTTTAAATAAGAAGGACATAAGGAGAGTGAAAGTTTTTAAAATGTGGGCATCGAAAACAATGACAGAGATAAGGTACAACGAAGAAAAGACGGATAAAACTGTGCGCTGGGATAGGTGAGAGAATAAAGATGTCTCCTAAAAGAAAATAAGCGAGGAAAAAGACAAAATTTCTTGGACGTATTCTGAGACAAACTTTTTAAAGGAAAAGGTGGACCAAGAGAAAAACTTCTGGAAAACCTGACTCAATAGACAAAGCTAATTTAAGCTACATTTAAGCAAAAAGAGCTGCTGGTGATAATGACGATCTAAGGCGATATTGCCTTTAGACTATGATTATGAAAGATAATGATCATTCCTGTAGTATAGTATTATATTTAGTTATATTCGTTTCCTGGGGTTCTCCTTTTACTTTTTCAGCACATACTATAAAATAACTTCAACCGAGGCTGTGGCAAGTTGAATGGCTGCCCGTTCCACCCTTCGTATAGGGCGTAAATCCGTCGGTCCCGTGTCCATACGATGTTGTGAACGTTAAAGATCCCTATCCTCCTTACAGAATGGCAGCGGTCCGGCAAATTTTCCAGGGTAGTGAGGTAAAACTGCTCCCTGGCGTCGGTCATTGGATATAGTCACGGAAATAAACCGACGTTCAAGAAAAAAAAACACACCCTGTTTATAGTTATATCATTATAGTAGTAGTAGTAGTAGTTGTTGTATAGTAGTTGGTAGTATATTAGTAGTTGTTGTAGTAGTAGTGGTAGTTTTTTTCTGAACACCTGTCACTTCAATTGGCCCCTTGCCGTGTAGTGCCGGACTCTCATTAGCTACGCCCCTTTTTTTCTAGTGATTCGGCTTTCTCGGAAATGCCTAGAGCCATTACTTCAGGAAGGTCTGTAAAATGGGTTTTTCAGGCCGCCTTCATTCGTTCTTCTAAGACCTATCTTTTTCTTATCGGCTTCTCAAATTCCTGTCCTTTACACTTAGGATGTTCTTGGTAAGCTTACTTACGGGTTTCCAGCTGTTTTCGTTGGTCAACATCTTTTCTACTACAGTTTCTAGAGTAAGTCATCCTAGGTCGCTGATCACTTCTCGACTGTTTTCTTCACATCTGATGCACTCGAAAAACGTGCCTTCAGCCGTATCCAGCTCGCTGCAGTATATGCACTCGTGGATTTCAGCCAACTTAAATCTGTGCCTGTAATATTTGAAGCACCCAAGCCCAGAAATCATTTGTATGATAAAGTAATCCACTGCTCCGTCCTTTCTGTCCGTCCATTTCTTTAAGTTGGGTATAAGTATATTTTTATATATTGTCACTTGTTAGTCTTTTCTTTCCAGTCCTGCTGCCATTTTTCTATCGTCACCTCCCGTGCTGTTTCTTTATCAACCATTTTGGGCATAACACATCTGTCTTCTACCGACAGATGGATTGGTGGCGTTTTGGCGATGACTAGTGGTGCCGCTGTTGAGCTGGTTCTGTTGGCGCAGACAAGCCTTATGGCAACTATTCCTTTGCACCCCCAGAAAAATATCCCTGTATATATTCTTATTCATGGCTCATTGCCATATTACCGCCCCATACATGATTATTGACTGGAGTACCGCAAGGAGTACCCTTCTGGTTCCCTCTTAGGGTGTTAGGTAGTGTTCTGCGTTAGTGTCCTATGGCTCTTTCAGTTTTTGATGCGACCCTTCTTACATGCTGACCCATCCTCATATTTCGATATAATGTACTCCCTAGGTATTTTATCCTCTCCTGGCTTCTTACTGTCATGTCTTGTTGTAGCAGTAGTCTTTTTTCTCCCTCAGACTTTGCCACCCCGATAGCACTGCAACCTTTGGCTTATTGTGCATGCCCTTAGTCTTTTTACTCCACCCATTCCAAAATCGCTGTGCCCTGAACAAGTCTGCACAGCGATATATATATATATATATATATATATATATATATATATATATATATATATATATATATATATATATATATAGTGTCACAGCGAACACTCTGGAATTTCTAGAATAGACCAGAAGTGACAGGTGTAGATTAGTGTAGAACGTCTAGAATCTCTATAGACAGTATAAATAGACGAGCGATGCGCAGAGTAAGTTAGTTCAGTATTGAATAAGGTGGTGTGAAAATGATCAAAGAGTACAAAGCGAGTTGACAGTAAGTGTTGGTGTATAGTAAGCGATCATAGAAGACGATAGTGGAATATAGTTCTATGGACATTTAATAATAGAGAAGAGATATATTTTAGTTGACACTGGTGTTGGAAAATAGTTGGTAATAATAAATTAGTAGTTTGGAAAGCTGTGTTTTGTTAATCAACAAATCCGGAACCCCGTAGAACGTAACAACTGCTGTCAAAAGTGGGATTTTCAAGCTGCTAGCAGAAATATTTTCCGTCTAAAGGAGTTAAATCCGGTGATCTAGGGGGGCACTAAATAGCACATCTACGCCCAATCCATTGCTCTGGAAACTCTCTGTTCAAAAACTCTTTAACACGTTGTGAAAAATGCGGAGGAGCTCCATCTTGTTGAAACACTAATTGATTTTCTTGATAGCGATAATCATGTTCAACAATGTCAATTAGTATAGGGTGAACGATATCTTCTAGTAACTCCAAATACGTTTCGCCACTCAAATTGTCATCAAGAAAAATTGGTTCGATTAAACGGTCTCCAAAAATGCCAGTCCAGACATTCAATTTCTGTGGAGTTTGAGTGTAGACTTCGTGAAAATTTCTTGGATTATTATCTGCCCAATAACGACAATAATGAAGATTGACTGTAGAGTTTAATAAAAACGTACACTCGTCTGAAAAACAGATATTGAACAGAAAGTTCCCGTTATCAGCTATTCGTGCAGTCATAACTTCACAAAACTCCAGCCGTCGATTAAAATCATCTTCATTCAGTTGTTGTACAAGATGCATTTTATACGGGTGAAATTTATGATGCTTCAATATTCGCTGAATAGTTATTCTTTTGATGTTTGAAACAGTGGCCAATTTTCTCGTGCTCAAAGTTGGGTCTGCAGCAATTTGTCCTAAAACTTCAATTTCAGTAGTCTCATTTCTAACCTGAAATTCACCTTCAGGATCCCGTTTTTTGTTGGCTACTGAACCACTTTGCCGAAACTTTGCAACTAACTCCAAAATGTATTTTTTGTTAACATGTCTGTTCGGATGTCGTTCATTAAACAAATTTGCGTTACGGTTGGCACAGTCATCGTTTTTGAAAAAAATAGTCATTATTTCAACTCTTTCTTCTACAGAATACACCATTGTGAAATTAATTTTCGGTAGCACTTAAGTATCAAACCGACCGATAAACTGAAATAATAAACCGCATTTCTCTCATTCTGATAAGAAGTGTTCTGATAGTCAATTTTTTGTTTACAAACCAACAAAACATTGACTATCAGCACATTTCTTATCGGAATGAGTGAAATACGTTTTTGCATCTTCAACTGTGAACAATTTTTAAACGAGTTGATAAAACTTCCAAAAAAATTAGTGTGCTGAATTCAGAAAAGAAAAAGCTTTCAAATGATGTAACACTCGAGCCATGTTCCCTATTTAAATTATAAGGGTTGTTATCACCACCCTTAAGGGGTTGATGCCACAAAGTGGCTTGGATAAGTTCGTTAGTCAGGAAAATCGGACGAGGTTTTCCGGGAAAATTTTGAGTTTTCATTCGAAAAATATTTTTATCTCAAAAAATAAAAAAGCTATGATAACAAAATTTGGTAGGTATGTTTACGATATAAAAATTAAACTATACACCAAAATTTAGATTTTTATGTTACAAGAAAAAAAAGTTGTAATAAAATATTTTGTACCAGATCATTTCTATGAAAATTCACTACCATAACGCACTTGCTGCGTCCAGGATTTTAAATTTCTATAATTTCGGCCATCGCTATCTTTTGTTAATTAGCAACGTGCCGATGTTTGCCTCTTAATTTTTGTGCATTGCTTAATTCGTTATGATTAAATATTTTTTGCTTACACAAATCTCCAAAGAATGAACCTCTTCAACATGTTTCATCTCTTCTGATGTAAAGTTTTAATTATGATTATGGAATAACTAGTGGTGTTCGTCTGTGACTTGTTAACAAACTGTTAAATACTGAAAATACGACTTTATGTTTACCTTTTTGGTTCAGTAATACAGAGAAGTTGATTATCATGCACATTATCAGTTTTTGATAACATGCCATAACTACCAGTTAATTAGCACACAAAACCTGAAACGTTCTGAATATTTAAATTCTTATTTTTGGTATATTCAAATGTAATGTGGATATTTTTAACACAGAAGCATGATTTTAATATACCGACTTTAAAAAAAAAACCGAACACCCAGTAAGAATTGTGTTTAATCAAACCTTGAAATTATTACATTCTCAAACTTAAATATTAAAAATTTCGGGACGCAGCAAGTGCGTTATAGTAGCGAATTTTCATAAGAATTGTACATTATTATTCTACGGATTATTAGTAAAGTTAAGACTTTGAACTTACACAGACCTTGAATATTCATTTTAAAGGTCCTAGTACGCGCACATTTGAAGAATTATTTCGAAAGTGTTACCAACAATATTTCTCTATTATCAAATAAATTTTGCGTTCTAACTCCTTTTGAGAGAAAATGCCCAAAATTCAATTTTCTATGAAGCTAAAGAATTAAATTTTGCTATCTCTGTAGATAGTGTAAGTTTCTTTAAAAGAAACTTGTATTACAAATTTCATTAAAGTTATACAAAAGATTCCCAGAAGGAAACTTAATTCATATTTAAAAAAGTAAAGTATCTACCAAATTATAAACGTAGCAGTTATTTTTCCTTATTAATCGCCAATATTATTTCGTTTTAGTCAACCTAATCAAACCGTTTTTTCAATATCAACAATAACAAAATTATAATTTCAGAGTCAAAGGTGACAAACTTATTCAGGCGTTTTTAACAAAAATGAGATCATGTTCAAAACGCATGAAATCTGTGTACTTTTGTTTCTCCAAATGTCAAAATAAAACATAAAAAACATACATTTATCAAACTGGATCCGATTGCGTAACTTTCTGCTTAGAGGCAACCACGGTAACCCCTGCGCTATCAAGGCAAACGTCAACAAAGGTTTTATTTGCGTCATACCTTAGATCGGCTTCATGCCCAGGATATTATATTCAAAGTGTACGTATTTAATTAGAGAATTAGTAGAATGACCATTGAAGCACATCCCACGACTGTTTCAGTCTTATATGACGTCTTATGTTTAAGTTTAAAGATAAAAGAAATTATTTTAGAATCATTTTTATAAAGACTTGTCTTGATTTTGTTTACATTTCTAGTACCTATATTATACGACACCATAATATATCTATGCTGCGCTAAAACTGTATTTGAGGCCGTTCATAAAGCTACAAATATAGTGCCTTTTAATAATTGATTGAATCCCTAGTTAAATAACAATTAACAATTACTTGGCAAATTTTTATTTTCATGTGTCATTTTCCATAATTGCGGTCGAGATTTCACGATTGTTGGTTCGGGTATGTATTATGCCTGGTATATATTAGGTTTGATTAGCGTTGATGTATGGTTTATACCTGTTGTATGAATCAATCTACGCGTGGCAGTTAACTACTCTGTTTACTACGTATGTCGTTTCAACCCATGTCTTTGGGCTTTTATTTTTAATTTGGAAAAAGCTCTAAATATTGTGTACCAAATCACATAAAATTCACAATATAGTTTTATTTGCGCTATTTAACCCACATGTAAAGTCTCATTTCAGTTACTCGGATACTTACAAAAATATAGCGTTTTCAAAAAGTTTTCCCCGATTTTCCACCGGAAAAACTCGAGTATAAAGGCTGATTAACGAACTCGACCTCGGTTTTCGGCCAAACAGGATTTTTGCCAAGTTTGATTGAAATCAGTGTGGTATTTTTTGAGTTTACGCTCGGATATATATATATATATATATATATATATATATATATATATATATATTTATTTATATATATATATATATATATATATATATATATATATATATATATATATATATATATATATATATATATATATATCGTGAGCTCTCTATTAGCGAATTTTTCTTAATGAAAATTTGCTAAAAATCACAAAGCTATTTAATAATGAGTTGGCCTGCACGGTTTCTTATGCATTCGATAATTCTTCGAGACATGCTTGAAATTAAATGCAAGATTGTAGTAACCCTTGCTGTGTGAAGGACGTGCGTTGACTTTTTGGGAAAGGGGTTAAGGGCCGTATGCCGTTCCATAACAATTTCTAAATTTCTGCGTTCTCCACGTCGTCGACTACTGCGACCATCGTGGACCTAAAGACAGAATCGGGACTTGTCATAGAACACAACACGATAACATTCACCATCCCAATTTGATCTGCCGTTACACCACTCAAGTCGAGCAGCACGATATCGCGGTGTTAGTGGTAGACATAAAAATGGTCTATACGAACGAAGTCCGAAAGCGCGTATTCAGTGATATATCGTTTCCATAGAGACTCTTTGTTCTAAAACTCTCGACCAAGCATTTAAATCGAAAGTGTGGAAACTGTATTGTAAAGCCGAAATCCTCGAACGACGTTCTTTCCGTGCTGCAGTTGCTCGCAATCATCAGGATCGATAACGACGGTTATGGATTCCTTCTTGAGACCACTTGGACCAACAGTGTAACACTGTTGACACACTTCGTCCTATGCAGTCGGAAATTTGTCTGATTGATAAACCGGCTTCCCGCATACTAACAATTCGCCCCCTATCGATTCACTTGAATGATTGTAATTGTTCTGCAAGGGACGCCTAGGCACAATGACCTAATTACTCAATAAATTGAGCACAAATCGTTACGAAATATTGATTCGAAATGAAAGAAACGTAACTTTAAAGAGAAAATTTTTTGGAAAACAAAATTAAAAAGTGTACACCTGTTTTTTTGTCCATCTTGTTATCATTTCTTATCAGACAAATCAGAGTAGCACAGACACTTTCATTGCAATTGGTCGACTCGTGCTGGGTGTTCGTATTTTTTGGAAAGTCAGTATATTAGTAGAAATATAAACTCACCCATGTTGCTTATTCAAATTTGATTGAAAGCAAGTATGAGAACCAAGTAAACGAAATATATGAAAATACATTTGTCGCAGGCATTCTGCCACCACCCCAAAACATCGCATACGCACTGTACACAGACGACACTACCATCTGGCTCTACGCAGAAACGGATAATAAACCAACGTCTAAGGTGAGCTGTAAGACTAGCACAAGAAGTCAAGTCTAGCCATAGACGTCGACAAATGCACAGCAGTTATATTTTCCAAGAAGAGACGCACACCCCACAGTCACATATCATTCACCAAATATCTCGGAACTATCCTGGACAGATGGTTAACATGGCGCTCCCATGTCCAATATATCCGACAGAAAGCTTCGATGTTCATCACGAAGTTTGCTCCAATTATTAACAGAACCTCCAAATTGCCCATGGACAACAAATTGATTACATATAAAGGCATAATCCGGCCAGCCATGACCTATGCATCTCTCGTATAGACCACTGCTGCCAACACACACACCAATATCCTTGAAATCATACAGAATTAATTTCGGAGAAGTGTTACCGGAGCATCATGGTTTTGTCAAAAACAGTCAGATTCACTTTGAAAATTCCCTCAATACTCATAACTCAACCATCCACCACTCGGTTTGCCGAAGCCGCTTCTCATCCAAATGCTCTCCTACGTAGCGCCGCCGTCTACAACGACCAACTTCTATTAAGGTATAAGCGTCCAAAGCTTATCATGACCCTCTGATCCCCAGGGTTGGAGCAGAATGGAAACAGTCAAAATAAAGTAATGTGTCAATCATTCTCACAAAGGTACGGACAGAGTTCCGATACTTCACTGGTGGGGGTTTTAGTGGGTGAGAGTCCCACACTATCTCAAACTCCTACACATAGGTGTGTGATTAAGATGCCCATACCCCCCCCCCCCTCATGCATAAAAAAAACTGATTCCCAAAACGATTTTAAGTTATTTTTATAAAATCTGATACGCATGCTCCTTTTATAGAGGCTTTACCATGCATCAAACTGCATAGTGTAGAGCTCGGGATCTGTACTTCTTATATACATTGTATGAGTGGGCTATTGTTAGCTCGCTTATTTGAAGACGGTTTTTCAAAATTTAAATGTCGTGATCTCCTCATCAGTAATTTTTTTAAAGAAAAAATCACTAAAAACTATTTGTATTATTCAATTCTACCTAAAAAAAATCTATGAGAATTAGTTTTCAATTTCCTCAAATGAGCGCAAACTAGGAACCTAGAACCCATATCCGGGGTCAGTTTCAATATATATATATATATATATATATATATATATATATATATATATATATATATATATATATATATATATATATATATATATATATATATATATTATTGTGTTTTCTTTCGGAAATTTTTATATCTCCGGAAATAACAAAATAAGGGCAACTAAATTTGGTACGCGGGTTTATTTCATTAAAAGTAAATTACGTACCATAATCTGTAAGTTAAAAGACCACAAAGTTATAGGCATTTAAAGAAAAAAAATTGAGATTTTCCTCAATACGTCAAAGTCACGATTTAAAACGTCAAAATTGGCAACATTTAACAAAGAACCTGAAAATAATACGGGTTATGTAAAGAAAATGTCGCAAGAAGAATGTTTCACAAACCCTAAAGTCTTGGCTTCAACCATCATTGTCCTTCATTTTACTAAAATATTTCCAGAAAATTCATTTAAAATAGACCCTTTCTCTGATGCTTTGACAGTAGTTTTAGCTATAGATTTGATCGTTTAATGATATATAATTTTTGTCGAATTTTCGTAAAAACTCAATAACGCTAAATATGTTCGCTATTATACAAGAAAAATTGTATACATTAATTATAGGGTGTCTTGAGCTACATCTTAAAAAATATTTCTTCAATCACAGGCTGGCCCATAAGGCGTTAGTGATACAAATTTTCTTTTTTTTTAATCGAACACGCCTGATGTTATTGCATTTTCCATCGAAATATAATGCATTCTTGTAAGAAAAGGAACTCAGGCCGCAGCAAGTGCGTTATGGTAGCAAATTTTCATTATACACTTCAAATTTGAATAGCTCAATTTGCTATTAACCTTTAAGGTTTGCTGGCGAAGAAACCAATTTTTTCTGGAACATTTTAAGTTTTTGTATATTGTTGTACATTTTCAAACCATAAAATTATTTTGATGAAACATGGCACATTGTTTATACTATATAGGTTATACTGGTAACCAAATTTGATGCCTGCTTTCTTTAAAAAAGACATATTTACTAGTAAAAACATTTTTATGAAAATTCATTAGCATAACGGACTTGCTGCCTCTAGACTTTTATTATCTCATCACATAAAGGGGACACTTTTTCTTCTTCTTCAAGTGCCGTCTCCTCTTAGAAGGTTGGCTATCATCATGGCTATTCTCAGTTTTGATGCTGCAGCTCTAAACAACTCAACGGACCTACAGTTACAGTTGTACCATTTTCTCAGGTTATTTAACCAGGAAATGCATCTTCTTCCTCTGCTTCTCTTTCCCCGTATCTTTCCCTGCATAACATTCTGCAACAATACATATTTGTCTCCTCTCATCACGTGGCCCAGATATTGCAGCTTCCTTATTTTAATTGTGTTCAATATTTCTTTTTCTTTTCTCATTCTTCCCAGTACCTGCTCATTTGTTAGCACGTCTACCCAACTTATCCTCAAGATCATTCCATATGACCACATCTCAAATGCCTCCAGTCGATCACTTATATCTTTCTTTAACGTCCATGATTCCATCCCATACAGCAACACCGAGAAAACGTAGCATCTCAATATTTTGACTCTAAGTTGTAAGTTAAGATCTCTACTGCATAACATGCTTCTCATTCTGTTAAATATGGTTCTGGCTTGTCAAATTCTTGATTTAATTTCTTCACCGTACTCATTATTTTCATTGACAGTTGTTCCCAGGTACCTGATATACAAGATGTGCATAAAAATGACAAATTTTAAATATCTCCCCGTAGCTCAAAAACAAGTTTTAATTTCGGCACCGTTAGTTTCACACAAAAAAAGTAGAACAGTATTATAAAATCCGCATCCTACTCATAACCGAGATACCCCACAAAAGCATTGAAACCCGGACACGCTGTATACATATTTTCTTGTGTTTGTTGCATTTTAACGCGTTCATCGTTTTTGGAATAGTAATAATTTTACTCTTTTTTAACCCATTGAGACTTCATGGTTTGGGCACATTTTGTTTTAGTGAATTTTCTTAAAAAAAAAATCACTAATGAGGAGATCCCGACTTTTGAATTTTGAAAAAATTTCTTCAAATGAGCGCTAATTAGGCCCCCCAGAAAACATATCCGGGGTCAGTTTCAATTTTTATATGTTTATATATATATATATATATATATATATATATATATATATATATATATATATATATATATATATATATATGTATCACACCGATAACTCAAAAAATAATGGTCCGATTTTGATTAAATTTGGTTAAAAAATTCCTTTTGGAAATGGCTTGGACAAGTTCGTTAGCCAGGAAAATTTTGCCCAGGTTTTCCCGGAAAATTTTGTGTTTTCTTTCGAAAAAAATTTATATCTCCGGAATTAACAAAGTAAGGGCAACCAAATTTGGCAAGCAGGTTTATATCCTTATAGGTAAGTCACCTACCAACATTTAGCTATGTAGGTCAAAAGACAAAAAAGTTATAGGCATTTAAAGAAAAATAAATTGGGGTTTTCCTCAAAACGTCAAAGTGGCGATTTAAAATGTCAAAATTGGCAACATTTAGACAAATAACTTGAATCTAATACGGGCTATAGAAATAAAATGTCTCAAGAAGGATGTTTCACAAACCCTAAAGTCTTAGTTTCAACCGTCATTGTCCTTCATTTTACTAAAATATTTGCAGAAAATTCATTTCAAATAGACCCTTTCTCTGATGCTTGGCAGGAGTCTTAGCTATAGAGTTTATCGTTTAATGGTATATAATTTTTGTCGAATTTTCGTAAAAAATCAACAAAGCCCAATATATCCGTTATTAAATAAGATATGAAAAAAATTTGTATATATTAATTATAGGGTCTCTTGAGCTACATCTTAAAATAATATTTTTACAATCACAGGGTGGCCCATAAGTCGTTGGTGATACAAATTTCCGTTTTTTTTTTTTAATCAAACACGCCTTATGTTATTGCATTTTTGCATTTTCCATCGAAATATAATGCATGTTTGTAAGAAAATAAATTCTGGAAGCAGCAAGTGCGTTATGGTAGCGAATTTTGATCAAATGTTTCATATTTGAACAGTTCAATTTGCTATTAACCTATAAGGTTGACCAAGAAACGTGTTTTTTCGGGAACACGTTTACTTTTGGAAATTTTTGTACATTTTCACAGAATAAAGTTATTTTGATGAAACATGGCACATTGTTTTTAGTATATAGGTTATACTGGTAACCAAATTTGATGCTTGCTTTCTTAAAAAAAACACACATATTTGTTATTAAAAACATTTTTATGAAAATTCACTACCATAACGCACTTGCTGCGTCCAGAGTTTTTTGTTGTTGTAAATAATTGGCTTAGTCAATTAATACTTGTTTTCGTCGAAATTGTTGATTTTGAAAATTGGATGTGTTTAAGGGTAAACATTGATTTTTGAATTAGTCATCTAATGCAATTTTGCGAATTCTTTAAATAATCTTTCGTCTCCACACGTGCAAAAAATGAACTTAAATCGTTCGGAAAACTAAAATGAACCATGTAATATAAATAATCTTGTGCGCTTTTAAAATAGATAATTATGTCAACAGGATTTTTTCTATTATCTCTCGCCTTCGTCCTAAAATACCCATTATGCACAGTTTGTAAACACAGTTAAATTTTACGAGGACTTTGAAAGCTTTTGTAGCTAATAGAGTCTAGAATATAAAACAAAGCTCAATCGATATCGCATACGTTGTTTTGTATTAAACACTTAGCCGGTGTACAGACACGGCAAAGAATTTAATTCCACAGCAGAACTGTGCGAGCATGATAAGTGACACAGTGAGGAAAAATCAGAAGTGAGAAAATGCTATTATAGTACCTGGAAGGCGGCCAGAGTGTTAAAATACTTACCTCTTTAAACTCTGCGATTATTTGTGTATTTGCTGAAACAATATTTACCTCAGCTGTGAGAAGACATTAATTTTTTTTTATTGTTGAATTGAGAAAAATCAGCGGCGAACATGCAGAGAATTTTGAGTGTTGAAACATCAAGAAGTGGAGGGCTTACTTCAGAATTTGTTACGAAAAGGTTGTGCTGCAGCTTCATACTTACTGTGGCGTTTTTTGGATTATTAGCAGGTGAGTTTTATTTTAATTTGTTTCTTTTCTTTGATATATTTATTAAATAGCCATTAAATAATAAATAATTATTAAATAGATTAATAATCTACTTACGTATATATTTTTTTAAAAATTGGATTCGCGTCTAATCAAAATAATCTATTTTTACATAACTAATTTAACATAATTTATTTAAATCTTTAACCCGGCGATATAAATAAAAAATATATTAACCGAGATTAAATAACCAAAAATAAATAAATAGTAAGTTGAGAGAAGTGTTTTTTTTTTTGGTTTCAATAAAAAAAAATCAAGTAAAGTATTATAAACGGGTAGTTATTTCTTCTACGATATTCTTTGATTAATAATTTACTCTCTGTATTATCAAGTATTTAAATAACTCTTTATATTTATATCACCAGTATGTAAAGTATGTCAAGTAAATGTCAAAACTTTTGTGCTGAATAACTAAGCTCGAATGGTAAAATATACTGACTTTTCGAAAAATCGGAACACCCAGTAGTCGACCAATTGCAATCCAGTGCATTTCAATTTTCTATACTACTCTGTTTTGTCTCTGATAATAAATAATAACATTATGGAAAAAGATTAACAGGTGTACACTTTTTTCATTTTATTTATCTCTTTACACTTGCGTTTCCTTCAGTTTGAAGCAATATTTCGTAGCGATTTGTGTCCAATATATTAAGTCCTAACTGATTATGCCTATCTGCCTTTTACGGAACAATTACAATAATTTAAGTGAATTCGAAAGGGGGCGCATTGTTGGTATGCGGGAAGTCGGTTTTGCAATCAGCCAAATTTCCGACCGCATAGGACGCAGTGTGTCAACAGTGTTGCAGTGTTGGTCCAAGTGGTCTAAAGAAGGAATCCACAATCGCCTTCATGGATCTGCATGCCCTCGAGCGACTTCAGCACGGGAAGATCTTCATTTTGGGATTCCGCTTCACAAGATGGAGTTTCCACAACATGGTCGATTGGAAATGCTCGAGTCTCTATGGAAACACTGTACCGCATAATGCACGCTTTTGGGCTTCGATCGTATAGACCATTTTTATGTCTCCCACTCACACCCCGTCATCGTACTGCTTGGCTTGAGTGGTGTAACGGCAGATCAAATTGGGTTGATGAATAAAATCGTATTGTGTTCTCTGACTAATCCCGATTCAGCCTTTATGTCCATGATGGTCGCAGAAGTGTATTGGTGCGTTTACATCTGACACGTATTACATTATATGTATATCAGACAGACGTAAATGTAAACGCTAGGAAATCTGTCCGAGAGCTATATTTCAATATTCAGCATTAAGTGTCGACACATTTCAGCCACTATACGTAAACATATTTATTTTCATGTTAACTCGCATGACATATATCGCTGTGGTTGAGCAGTGGTCTACTTTTACATAAGTGTCGCGCTGTTGAGAAGGTACCATGAGTGTCGTAAATAATTACAAAATACAAAAATTACTAAAAATAGAGTGTTAAAGGGTGAAATTGAGGAACTAGTTGATTTATACCATGCTAAACCTGAATTATGGGACATTAAAAGTAAAGTTTATAGAAATCTAGTTGAAAAGCAAAATGGTTTTATTGAAATCATAAAAGCCTAATACTACTGTAAAAGATCATACCTACGCACAAAATTTAAATATTCACTGGGTCTTCAATAATTAATTCAGACATTAGCCTGTTATAATCGCCATTGCTTTCTCGTTTCAGTACCCACTGACAAACCCAGTTTTTACTTCTTTTTCCTCGCCATTTTTGAAGTAATTACAATAGCAGCAAATTTTCTTGTTGATAATTTCATCGTGTGTGTTGGATTGTCGAATAATAAAATTTGTATGTGAATGAGCTGAGAGAAGTTTACGATGAACAAAATAAATATAAGTGGCAGATCTACACAGCTGATATACTTCTAGCAATATATTTCTGTCAGAGCACGTTTAAAAACTACCCAAAATAACTGTATTATCGAAAGATTAAGTAATTTCTGTCCAGATGTGTGTGTGTTTTGTTTCTTTACCGTCGGCCTATTTCCGCGACTATGACCAATCACCGACGCCAGGGAGCAGTTTCACCTCACTATCCTGGAAATTTTGCCGACCCCCTGCCTTTCTGTAAGGAGGGTAGGGATATTTAACGTGCCCAACATCGCATGGACACGGGACCGACGGCTTTACACCCCCTCCGAAGGGCGGAACGTGCAGACATTCAACTTGCTCAAATACAATGCCAGAACCTCGGTTGATGTTAATGTTACAGTTTGTACTGAAAAAGTGAAAGGAGAACGCTGGGATCGAACCCAGTACCCTTCGGTTCAGAGGCACACGTTCTTACCTCTGAACCACCGAGGCTCTACTATCCAGATGTAAACATGCACTGCGAGTTTATATCTTGGTACATGATTATGATGTCCAAATAGAAGTGTTAGATGTACACGCACCATAAGACGATTACGTGGAGAACGCAGAAATTTAGAATTTGCTGTAAAACGGCATACGGCCCTTAGACGGGGGCGGGGTGATTGTATGGGGTGCGATAACATATGGTAGCAGGTCATCTCTGGGTTGCATTGACAGATATTTGAATGCAAATGATTACATACGAAACGTACTGCAGCCTGTTGCACTGCCATTTTTTTAACGTCCGCGGCTTAGCCGCCCCGACAGCACTGCAGTTGCACTGCCATACCTACAAGGGTTAATTGAGCCCATCAGCCAACAAGACAACGCACGTCCCCATACAGCAAAGGTTATTACAAGGTTTTTACTAGAAAATAACGTGATCCTACTTCCATGGCCTTCTTGCTCCCTAGACTTGTCACCAGCCGAACATGTGTGGGATCTAATTGGCAATCGGTGGGTAATTTACTCCAACCACCAAATAACTTAATTGACCTTCGTCACCGAATTTAAAACCCTGGGATGACATTTCTCAAGATACCATCAATCATTTAATTTCAAGCATGCCTCGAAGAGTTATCGAATGCATAAGAGATCGCGGCGGACCCACTCATTGTTAAATAACTTTGTTATTTTCTTATATCTTAGTCTGAAAATATAATCATCTTTCAAGTTTGATTAATCACACATTATGTATAAATTTTATTAAAATTGATCAACTGCCCTACTGCCTGTTCTTATTTTTTTGAAACTCTGTATACATCATTCCTATAGTACGGCAGAAATTAGTAGTCAATGCTGTTGTGAAACTGTTCGTGGCAGACGGGAACGCTAAAAAGTTACAATTAAGCTATACAATTTTGAAGTGAGATCAGATAAAACGTTTCTGCAGTTGGACGTTTAGAGAAGAAACTCAATCAAAATTGTGTTTTAATACAACCACAGGCCACAGCTTACTTACTGCCTGTTCTTATTTTTTTGAAAGTCAGTATGCATCATTCCTATATTACGATAGAAATTAGTAGTCAATGCTGTTGTGGAACTGTTCGTGGCAGACGAGACCGCTAAAAAGTCACAATTAGGCTATACAATTTTGGAGTGAGAGCAGATAAAATATTTTTGCAGTTTGACGTTACGAGAAGAAACTCAATCAAAATTGTGCTTTGTTTGTATTTCACAGTGTTAATTTAAATAACAAATAAATAATAATATAAAATACAATTATCAAACGGCCAGCAACTTGAACAAGTAGAAATTTTCACTTCCCTTGAGAATATTAATACAGGTGTAAATGTTGAGAAGAACTGAGGGGGGATTGCGATGGCAAAGCAAACAATGAATAGACAACGTATTATTTTTACTAATAAACATTTTAACTTGGATCTGAAGATGAGGTTCGTTAAGTCATAGGTACGCAGTAAGCCTAGATATATTCTCACCATAATTAGAACCGCAGACCGGTTGCGCTATAATTAGAGCTCATTAGTACGGCGTACCAATCACAGCGGGAACACACCTATAAAATAATACGGCTATGGTAGACAGCTACCTAGTACATTGTGAGATGTACGACAGGGTCGCCATCTCGGTGCGGAACCAGGTAGTATGTTGTCACGACAGCTCCAAATAACACAAAATGTTATAAAATAGGGACCGTGTACAACTAACTAACGATTTTGTAAATTGTCAGCCTTGGCCCATTTCTTCCCCAATATAGGGACAATGTATGTAAGGCTAGATGTATTCCCACCATAATTAGAACCGCAGACCGGTTTTGCTCTAATCAGAGCTCATCACTACGTTATACTAATTACAGCGGAATACACCTATAAAGTGATACGTATGTAGTGTTATAATCTATAAAGTAACGCATAAATTAAATCAAATTGAAAGTGACCATGATTAAGGAAAATTAAAAAACAGGTCGATTTTTTTGCCAAAAACTAACTTTTTGATATACAAATCTCACCCCTATCATTATACCTCTTCAAAGGGTAGCTACCCCTTCGAAATTTTGAAGTTGGATGGTTAGGGTAGTGTGATACATCTTTTTAAAGCTAATCCAATTCTCTATTCAGCAACACCATTTTTTTATGGGTATAAAATAAAGTGAGTAATAAAATGTTTATTATCAATAACACCTAACACAAGTAAAGCCTGTAAAGAATTACATAGTCCGGTCTCATGATACTGATATGATACTTCAATATCTCAAAGCCTGTAAACAATGTTCAAAATGTTGGGCTTCTTTTACGAAAAGAACTCTAGAGATTTTGTTGTATACTATCTCGTATCTGTCGACAGATGATAACAATTATCTGCTGGGTGACATGTGTCATAAAAACTAATCAAGCACAAGTTTGATAATTTTGTGTGATACAATCTACAGATAATAGTAAGTGTAAAGTGAATACGTATGATTTTCAACTTTTTTTTTCAAATTAATTATTAAATTGTTGGTAAAATGCGTGTATCAATAGCTTAACGAATTGAAGTTCTAATGATGATTGGTTATAGTGACAGGACCCGAACCCAGGCAGAGGTATGTATTCTATTTAATGCTAAATATCCGGATATGTCTATCAATCAATCAACAGTGAATCGAATTGAAAATAAATTTCGTGAAACGTCTAGCGTGGAAGATTTGCTAAAAACAGGTCACCGGTCTATAAGTGAAGAAGTGAGACTAAACGTTTTATTAGCAGTAGAAGCGAATCCCCACAGTAGTATTAGGAAAATTGGCCGAGACAATGGAATTCCATTTCGGACGGCACATGAAGTGTTAAAACTTGAAAGGCTTCATCCTTATGAAATACAGCTTTTGCATTCCAAGATGGATGCGACAGACTCACACAGTATCCACAAAAGGTTAATCTTTGGGCGGGAATTGTTAGGAGTGGGATTATTGGTCCCTACTTGTTTGATGAAACTATAAATGTACCACGATATCTACAATTTTTACAGCAATATCTCATTTCGACCTTATTGAACTTATTTCCTGATAGACACAATGTTGGTATGGTAAATCATAAACTTGTGGTATTAACAAGATGGTGCCCTGCGCATTATGACGTTATTGTTCGACAGCATCTGGATCGACAATTTCCCAACATATGGATTGGCAGGCGTGGCGCAATTGAGCAGCCAGCAAGATCACCTGACCTACCTTCCTTGGATTTTTTCTGTGGGGTCATTTGTAGAATGCGGTATTCAAAAGTAAACCAGATACTATCTTAAAAACAAGAATTAGAACTGAATGTACCAACATTTCTCCAGATATTATAAACAGAGTCCAACAAGCATTTGTTGACCGTTTGGGATATTGTCAGATACAAGAAGGCGGGCATTTCGAACATTTGATTAGATAAGACTGAAATATGTAAGTCTTTATAGGCCTCACTTGTGTTACGTGTGATTATAATAAACTGATAATAAAAATGTCATTACTCACTCTATTTTATTCCAACAAAAAATCCTTATCAGATAATTAAAAATTAGCTCAAGAATTTTTTATCCTCTGATGACGCTAACTTTGTTAGTGAAACGATTGTCAGGTCTTTAGAAAGATGTGTCATGGTGATTTGAGCTCTCCAAGTGTACTTATTGATACAATTTGTCAAAGTATCTCCCTTTTGTAAACGACTGAAGAAGTTCGTTAGCCAGGAAAATGAGACCAGTCTTTCTGGGAAAATTGTGTTTCCTTCCGGCAACGTTTTGTATATTCGAAAATAACAAAGTTATTGTTACGCAAGCTGTTTTTATAGAAGAAAAAAAATGGGATCAGAGAGGGCACAAGACGAAAATATTATGTGTGGTTAACAAGATATATTAAATAATACTAAAATGAATTTCCTTTGGCACGAAAAGGTCAAGAGTACCAAAAAATCAGTTTAACAATTTTATGTTTTTTTGTTGTCTAAGAACGCGAACTTGGCAATTCGAAACATTACAAATATGAAAAATACTTCGTTCTGGGGCGGAGCCGCGTCCAGAATTTGTTGAAACTTGACGTTTCGGTTCCTGTTCTAGAGCCATTTTCAAGAGGTTAGAGTAGTGGATAAGGGTAGGCTGGGTTGTTGTAGTTCGATTTCGGGGCCTTGATCTGCCTACTCCGCAAATCTCATTGGAAATTGTCGCTAAGGTTTCAGTGTGTTTACACCAGGAGACTTGGTTAGTCACTTAAAAATCATCGAAATCATTCTATTGGAGTCACTCGCTAAACGAACAGACCAAATGCCAGCCAAACTGAACTTCATAATTCCATTCGACGAGGTCTTAAACGACCGCCAAATATGGGACAGAGACAGTACAAGGCTGACAAACAACTCATCTGTATGGCACACAGACGGGTCTAAACAAATTAAGGGAACAGGACTGGGAATAGGAGGACCCAACTTCAGACTTGCTGAGTTCCTAGGAAGACTTCCACCATCTTCTAAGCAAAAAGGCTTGCTATAAATCTCGGTGCACAGGAGTGCATACAGAGAAGACTCAAAAATAGAGAGAACTACATATTGTCAGGCAGTACTAAAGACCTTGAAATCTTTCCAAACTGACGCGGGAATGCAAAAAATTCTTGAAGCAACTGGCTGCGAACAACAAAGTAACTTTGATGTGGATACCAGGGCACCAAGGCATCGAAGAAAACAAAGAAGCAGATAGTCAAAAAGGGCAGCAATAACACCATTCTATCATCCAGAGCCCTTTTTTGGACTAACAAAAAGCCATGTAAGAAACGAACTTGTTACTTGGAAGAGGAACCAAATGTTATCCTAATGGAGGAAAACGTCAGCGGTTAATAACCATGTCAAAAGAGAAGTCTGAACTATTTCTTAGATTGAACAGGAACGACTTGAGGATGATCACATGACTTTTTACAGGACACTCCCCAGTAAGGTCACCTTATGAAGATGGACCAGGCGGACAGTGAAAACTACATATACTGTACTGAAGCTGCAGAAAGAACAGAACACTTGCTATGGGACTGCATCGATCAGTTCTGCAAAAGGTTCAAATACCCTGAAGGGGCAACCCTAACACCTCAGAAAATAGGTACAATAGCCCCCAAGAAGATAGTGGACTACATAAAAAGTCTGAACTTTTTGGGCAAATATTAGGAAAGACTCATGCACAAAACACCCATTGGGGTGGCAGCACTGAGAATCCAAAAGCCTATACGACTCATTAAATAATCTAGAATCTCAGGGTGTTCAACAAAAACCTGAGACATATCTTCGCACTCATTTGAAGAATTTTTTTTCAAATCAAAAGTCGCATTCCCCTAGCGACTTTTTTTTCAGGAAGAAGTCCCTAGGCACTAAGAGGCTAAAGTAAATTTCGATTGAGAAATATTAATAGCATACAACATTAAAACGAAATTTGATGTGGCAGTAGTAGTAGTAGTGGTAGTAATAATAGCACAGCAGTTTATTTTGATATAATATAAGCCAGAGACTCGGACATGTGACTTTCTGCATGTATACAGAACTAAGCAGCAAGACGCGATTTTTATAGAGTGTGAGGCTCGTCGATGATAATAGTAGCTACTTTTTATTGAAAATTTGTTAAAAAGTAATTCACCAATCCTTATAATAATGTGCCCCTTGTATCTATAAATTATTGAATCACAAACAATTATAATATGGTAGTACAAGATAATTAATGTAGATGCCAAACGGCTGGCTTCAAATTTACAAAGAAACTTTAAACCGAGACCTAATTGTGCCCACTCCTTCCACCCCCGGGCGTTGTCCTACTATATTTAACAAACTTGAAATTCTCATTCATAAACCGCTTCATAGTAAACATGAATGGGTAAGTCTTCAGATAATTTCTGAAATTTTATGACAGTATTAGTCAGTATCTATATTTAGTACAATATAACAAGCATTTGATGGGTTTCCATAGAAGAACTGCGTCGTAGGTGTTGAGTTTTATTGATTATATGGAAATCTTACAAACTATTAATAAAACTGACATTACTTGTAAAAAATCTGCATAAACAACCCTTTCACAATATTTTCATGGTAACATTTACCTCAATATACATATATATATATATATATATATATATATATATATATATATATATATATATATATATATATATATATATATATATATATATATATATATATATATATATATATATATATATATAAAGATATCGGGTTAGTTTAAAGTATCGAAACATCTGAATATCTCACAAACGGAAAACGATAAAAACAAGATCTTAACACATGTTGCAAGGTTGCCATAGGTGCATATTCTCACGTTAGGACAAAACATACAGGTGGTCCTGAAAACCGTATTGGTTGCAATGAGTGATTTTTTAAATGAAAAACCTGTATATTATATTATTTTATGAATCCTTTCGAATTAGGGATGGGCACATTTCTTAAAACATCGATGTTAACATCGATGTTTAACATCGAAACCTACTATCGATGGTAGGAAAAACATCGGCTGGAAAACATCGATGTTGGGAAACATCGATGTTTTCAAAATAATTGTGAATTTATTAATTCTATAATTCTATGTTCTTTCGAGAAAAAAAAAGTTTGTAGTTTTGTAGGCATTAGAAAATGGAAACATATTCCGATGCAGATTATGGAAGGTGCAAGTGATACAAAAAATAAGTGGTAATAAAAATAAATAAATGTTTATTGTACTGCAATAAAATAAGAAAGAATATGTAAAACAACAATAGAAAAACTTAACTTCTAATGACTTTAATAATAAAAAGTAAACTTCAAATTTAATTCTAAACTGGTAATAACCCTGTTTATATATATATATATATATATATATATATATATATATTATATATATATATATATATATATATATATATATATATATATATATATATATATATATATATATATATATATATATATATTATATATATATATATATATATATATATATATATATATATATATATATATATATATATATATATATATATATATATATATATATATATATATAATTCACCAATATTAGTGATAATACTGATAATCTCTATCAATGGACTGAAGGAATCATGTTTTGCCCAAGTATTCTCCAGTTAAACGGTCTCTTTCTTGCGTGGCTGTCTGTCCAGCTTTGGAAAATAAACATTCTGTCGGTGCAGAAGTCGCCACTATGGGCAAGAATTTTTTCGCGACAGGGTATAAATAGTAATATACATTTTTATTATCTGACCACCATTTCAGTGAATTCTCGGTAAGATTAATTAGAGGATTCTTTAAATACAAAGACATTTCGCTTAATTGTTCTTTCTCTTGTGAAGCACTCTTTTGAACTAACTGAGAATGATGCGTCCATATATTGCCCTTTGGAGTACCTATAATTATGTTAAAATTTTTACCAAACATCATTGTGACAATCTAGCCTACTTACCCGTGTCCTGTTTATTATTTGTCGTTTCACTTTCTATTATTTCGCTATTGTGGTCATCATCTCCTTGCGTTTCTGCTAATAGTGATAACTGTTGTATTAGATTAACTGCTGCTGCAACATTATGAGGACTCTTAAAATAAATCTTTTGGAACCTCGGATCCAGCAAGATTGCCACGGCTAATTGTTGGACTTGTTCAACAGCAGAAAATCGTTTCCTACATTCTTGGAGAAGTGCTTCTTTTAGTGAAATACCTAAGGTGTCATTTACATCACATTCAATGTGTGAAACTTCTTTTTCCAAATTATACGTGAGAGGGATTACAAGACTCGAACTAATATACTTTTGACCACAAATTTCTGTTGTTACTGCTTCTAACGTCTTTAGAAGTTCAATGATTTTATTCAGTTCAAAAACTTCCTTGGCTGTAACCATTGTGGGGGCAGAAGGATGTCTGTTCACTATGGTATTTATGTATTCCCGCAGTTCAAGAAAACGATTAATCATGTAGTATGTGGAATTCCAGCGGGTAGACACCTCTTGTATAATTTTTGTTTCAGGTTTATGGTCGCTTGTTTGTGCCTTCCGTAATTCATCAGCAGCTACTACTGAATGCCTAAACCACGTTACAATTGTTTTAATTTAGATATAACTGATCACAATTCCGAAATATATTTTATAGCTCTGTCAGCAACTAAATTTATTTGATGAGCGAAGCAATGAATGTGCCTTTTTTTGGAAAACGTTTCCTCAATAGCTTTTGTCATATTGGCCGCTCCATCCGTAACAACAGTAGTAACTTTAGTTTCTAGGATACCCCATTCCTCACATATACGTTTTCACACAACAGAATTTATGGGACTGTTATCTTCAAAGTGCATAGTAACACCAATAAAACTTCTACATTGCATATCTGTCCATATATCTGTCGTCAAACAATAGCAAGACATTTTTTTTAAATTTTCAAACGATATGCATTTGTAACAGGATTTGTGATTTGTGGGATACGTAACGATGTTTCGATGATTACAAGTAACATCGATGTTAAAAATATAACATCGAAATTACCACATCGATGTTTTAAACATCGATGTTCAATGGAAAACATCGATATTCCAAAAACATCGATGTTAGGTGCCCATCCCTATTTCGAATTATAGATTAAATTTGTTATACGGTACCCTATGCCCAAATTCTATGGTTAGGCAGATATAGGCTTTTTAATTATTGCATTACATGTATTGATAAAACTAATACTAACGCATAACTATCTTATGCACGGAAAACAACAAATAAAAATCGCTTCACAGGTATTGTAGGGTTGCCACGAAAATATGAAATATATGGGGTGGTAATGAAAAGCGTAGCCAGTAAGCCTCAAAAGGTTTATTCTAGTATTAAAACTTGAATCCTATTAATAAAAATAATCAACATTTACACAAATAAAGAAAAATAACCAAACAACTTATAAAGTTCAAAGTGCAAACCATTTACGATTTGACGGTATCCAAGTCTTTTACAGATTGTCCAGTTGAATCACGTAAATATGTTTGTGGTATCAGATTTAACTCTTCCAAAATACGATCTTCTAAAGTTTGTAAATCAACTGGTCCATTTTTGTAAACCTTATTTTTAAGGTATCCCTGCAAGAATTAATCTAATGGGGTCAAGTCCGGTGAGCGGGGCGGGCATTCCATCGCTCCTCGACGTCCTATCCATCTTTGTGTAAACACAAACATAGATACATACAGCCCGGGTGTAATGAGAGAAAGCACCATCTTGTTGATACCATATGTCATCGGAAGGGAACATGGGATTGTTTGGATTGGGAAATATGGCTGCTATAGCTGGCACAATATTATTTCTTAACAGGTCTATCACCATTTAAATTACCTTATGTAAAAAAAGGTTCGATCATGTGATTATTAATAATCCCCGCCCAAACATTTATTTTCTGCGGCCACTGTGTCCCTCCCTCATCCAATGGGGATTAGGTCTAGACCAAATCCGGGAATTATGTCTATTTACTTCTCCGTTGAGGCAAAACGTTGCGTCATCAGAAAATACATTTTTTTTTTCAAAATTAACATCAACGTTCTTTTATTTGTCAACTATTTCACAAACCTGCAATCTGCGGCCTGGACCATCTTCTGTAAGTTCTTAAATGTAGTGAATTTTATAAGGTTTCATTTTTTCTGACTTCAAACTTCTTATCACGGACGTCTGAGCGATATTGTTGACTAGCGCCAACTGGTTTGAAGATATTTGAGGATTCTCTTCAACTTGGAGTAGCACATTTAGTTTTGTTTCATCTGTAGCGGTTTTCGTCCTGCTAGGTTTAGGACAATTTTTAACATTTCCGGTCTCTCTATATCTCTTGATAGTTTTAGAAACGGTTGATCTGTTAATAACGTGCTGAAGATTTAATTCATTAAATATTTCTTCATACGTTCTTTCCTTGTCGCCAAAGCCTCGTAAAATAAGAATATGTATGCGTTCTATATCGCTAAGATATGCAATTTTATAAAGTGATTAACATTAACTAATTTTGCAGTTCACTAATATGTATTTACAAAGCATAGCCAGCTCTGTGACAATAAGTACTTATTATGTAATTGTCGATATCTGCGTAACCATTGAATTTGGGCATAGGGTACCTTATAACAAAATTAATCTAGAGTTCGAAATGATTCATAAAATCATATAATATATAGGTGTTCCATTTAAAAAATCAACCATTGCAACCACTACGCTTTTCAGGACCACACTGTATATTTTGGGTAACCTTGAACAGACGCTGCTGCAACAACCCTACAATACCTGTGAAAATATTTTTATTTGTTGGTTTCCGTGCATAAGATATGTATGTGTTTCTGTTATATATGTAATGCAATAATAAAGTGCCGATATCTGCGTAACCATAGAATTTGGGCATATGGTATTTTATAATAAAGTTAATCCAGAGATCGAAAGGATTCATAAAATGATATAATATATAGGTGTTCCATTTAAAAAATCAATCATTGCAGTCACTACGCTTTTCAGGTTTGTCGTAACGTGAAAATGTGCACCAATGGCAACCTTGCAACAAAACATGTTAAAATCTTGTTTTTATCATTTCCCTTTGTGAGATATTCAGATGTTTCCATACTTTAAACTAACCCTATATATATATATATATATATATATATATATATATATATATATATATATATATATATATATATATATATATATATATATATATATATATATATATATATATATGAGACATACTTGGTTCTCGGGTTGAACCGCGTCCAAAATTTATGGAAACTCGACGTTTCGGCTCCTGTTTTGGAGCCAATTTCAAGAGGTAAAGGAAATATGTAAGGACACTCTAGGGGCTCAATCTGTCTACTCCTTAGTGTGGTGGACAAAGGTGGTTAAAGGAAATATGTAAGGACACTCTAAGGCCTCAATCTGCCTACTCCTTAGAGTGGTGGACAAAGGTGGGTAAAGGAAATATGTAAGGACACTCTAAGGCCTCAATCTGCCTACTCCTTAGAGTGGTGGACAAATGTGGGTAAGGGAAATATGTAAAGACACTCTAAGGCCTCAATCTGCCTACTCCTTAGAGTGGTGGACAAAGGTAGGTAAAGGAAATATGTAAGGACACTCTAAGGCCTCAATCTGCCTACTCCTTAGAGTGGTGGACAAAGGTAGGTAAAGAAAATATGTAAGGACACTCTAAGGCCTCAATCTGCCTACTCCTTAGAGCGGTGGACAAAGGTGGGTTGGGTTGTTGTAGCTCGATTACGGGGCCTCAATCTGCTTACTCCCCAAACCTCGCCGGAGATCGTCTGTGAGGTCTCAGTGTGTTCAACCCTAGGCCTCAGAAAGGGGCAGATTTGGGGAGTAGGCAGATTAAGGCCCCGTAATCAAGCTACAGCAACCCAACCCACCTTTGTCCACCGCTCTAAGGAGTAGGCAGATTGAGGCCTTAGAGCCTTTTCCTAATAACCTTTTTTTATATCTCATAGAGAAAAGGCCCTTTACTAATGTAAACATTTGTTTTTTGTAAATTTTCAACACATACTTGATTTTTGGAAATTAAAATTGTGACAAACTTTTTTCTATCCAAGCAGGGCTTACTCCCAGAAAACTAAGTTCAATTAAAAAAATTACAGTCTTTTTCACCTATTCATGCGTCGATCCGGGGACACACTGGTTTACATATGCATAGACACAGTTAACTCTGTCCAAGGTGCTCCGAAAGTACTCTAATCAAGTTTTTGAGGCTCATATTATTAATGTCACATAAGTGACACACTGCGTTAAAAGGCAATCACATATTATAAAGAGCGGACTTTTCCATTAAATTTGTTCTAGCTTCAGGAGGGTAGACCTTTTCCGTCCAGTATCAGGGAAATGATACTCGAAAAGAACCGCGTGCGTAGAATGGCTCAACGCACCGGAAACCCCACCGACAAACGAGACGCTAACAGACTCATCAAACAAGTACGATCCGCCCTACAAGAACTCCGCAACAATCGTTGGGAGGAGCGCCTGCAAACCCTGTCTACCCAAGACAATTCCGTCTGGCAAATGGCGAAAGCCCTTCGCTCCCAAAAACTTCCGATATCCCCGCTTCACGGCCGTAATGGTGTCGTATACACGGATGCGGGGAAAGCTACTGCATTCGCAGATCATCTGGAGTTGCAATTCAGCCCGAATTATAACAACGTTGATCTGTCGCACGTAGCAAGAACGCACCGCTATGTCAGGAGTGCGCTTCGCGCCACCCCAGACACAACTATCGTGCCCACAACTTTCGAAGAAGTTTCCCAAATAATCAAAGCATTAAAAAATAGGAAAGCTCCGGGATACGATGGAATCTCCAACGTAGCCCTGAAAAACCTCCCCCGCAAAGCCGTGGTATTCATAGTTATGATTAAGAATGCCATGCTGCGATTTCAACATTTTCTTTCCATGTGGAAACTTGCCGACATTATCAACATCCCGGAACCCAGTAAAGATCCGCTGTTCCCTCAGAACTACAGACCCATTAGCCTGCTACCAGTCATCGGCAAAATCGCCGAAAAACTGATTCAGAAAAGGCTAGCTTCTTTCACCTCAGAAAATCATATCCTCCCTGATGAGCAATTCGGCTTCAGACACCAGCACTCCACCACTGACCAAGTCCTTCGTGTGGTGGAAAACATCACCAAAGGATTTAACATCGACAAGTCAACTGGTGCAATATTTTTTGACATTGCTCAAGCTTTCGATAGGGTTTGGCATGCGGGCCTCCTAAACAAACTTCTATCATGTAATTATCCTCTCTCTCTGATTCTGCTAATCAGGTCATACCTGCAACAGAGGAAGTACCAGGTCAAACACCTTGGAGCCAGATCTAGAACGTACCCAGCCACGGCTGGTCTCCCGCAGGGTTCTGCTATCTCCCCTCTGCTGTACAATATATTTGTCGCAGACATTCCGACAGCCCCCCTAAACGTGACATACGCACTGTACGCAGACGACACTACCATCCTCAGCAGCTCCACTCAGCCGAGGATAATAACCGAACGACTTCAGACCGCCGTAGTCGAGCTGCAATCATGGTATAGGAAATCTCTTCTAGCCATAAACCCCGATAAATGTTCAGCTGTCCTATTCTCCAAGAGGAGACACACACCTCACGAACACGTTTCATTAGACAACCGTCTAATCCCCTGGCAAGATTGCGCCAAATACCTCGGGGTTTTCCTCGACAAACACTTAACATGGCGCCCCCATGTTGATCACGCTCGAAAGAAAGCCTCGATGTTCGTTTCGAAGCTGTTCCCACTTCTAAATAGAAATTCCAAATTGTCCATGAACAATAAGTTGCTCATGTACAAAGTCATTATCCGGCCAGCCTTGACCTATGCATCACCTGCATGGGCCACCGCGGCCGCAACACACATCAAGACCCTTCAAATCATTCCAGAACAAAATTCTGAAAATGGTAACCGGAGCGCCATGGTTTGTCCGAAACAGTCAGATTCACTCTGATCTGGAAATGCCTTCGATACTTGAGTTTATAACTCAACTATCCACAACCCAGTTCGCAAAAGCCGCTTCTCACCCAAATGCTCTTCTCCGTAGTGCCACCGACTACGACGAGCAACTTCCACACAAGCATAAGCGTCCAAAGCTTATACTTACCCGCTAAACGCCCCCGCGGCAAAAACAGAATGGAAACATTCATACCCGAAAATGTCATTGTGTGAAATTCTTTCCGACGGAGGTATGGACTAAGGTCCAGTACTCCCAGGGAGGGGGTTTTAGTGAGTACAGTCTCACAGTACCTCGATATCCCACGGAACCTACGGGGCCGTGAATGAGGTCTGCATGAGCATTTCCCCCTCTTGCATCCAACAAAAAAAAAAGGAGGGTAGAATGTTCGACATGACCTCGAGTTCAGTCTGGGTATACAAAAGTTTGCTTCCCAAGCGAGGAAAAGCTGATTTGTTATTTATCTATGTATTTATTTATACTTCTACAAACACCGGTGAGAGTACTTACAAGTAAGCATTACTGGCTAAACATACACATAAATATAAAAAGAAAGAGACAAAAACAACAAGAAAATGAAACCACTAGACATTATCCGAGACATTGAAATTGTCACTCAATACCTCACATTTAATACTTTTAACACTAGTATTCAGTAAGTCTATATCACATTTTTGTACTATCCCATTACACTCATGTAGCATTCTATTATAGGTGAACAATTATATAAGAGCGAACAAAAAAATAATTGTTGGTTTCTTATTCGTGAGTTTTGGAACCAGAAGTCATTTTTTTTAATTAAGGATTTAAAAAAAAAGATTTTATGTTGTTAATAATATTGAAAATGAATACTACACTACTCAGTCTTCAACTCACATTCAATCTTACCATGCCAAACTCTACCAACATTCTGCAATAACTGACCCTAAACGGGTAGACACTGTATTTTCTCAAGTACAAATATTCAAAAATCTTTTTAGTACTCTTTCAATCATATCTTCATGAGCTTTAGTTTGCGGTGCCCAGATAATAGAGGCACACTCTAACTGAGGTCTTACCAAAGCATTATACAACCTTATAACTGACTCAATATTCCTAAAATATTTGGTATTTTTAATTACACAACCGAAAAGCTTATAAGCTTTATTTATAATATTTTCATAGTGCCGGGTAAACTTTAGATTCGTCTGCAGACTAACTCCAACATCTAGAAATTCTTTTTTACTTACTAAAACAGAACTGCTGATTGAACACTCATATTCAATATACTTTCTCTTAAGTGTAAAACTCATTACCTGACACTTGCTGATATTTAAGAACATATTATTGTCAATCGACCATTGCACAATAGAATTCAGGTCAATCTGAAGACTGTCACAGTCATTAGGTTCTGATATACGTAAGATCTTGAAATCATCTGCAAACAAAATACTTTTGGAAAGCTTCACACAGTTTGGCAAGTCATTTATAAAGATGGCAAACAGTAGAGGTTCAAGGTTACTACCTTGGGGCACTCCAGGAGTACAGATTTCCCTAATAAACTGTTACCAATTTTAACTTGTTGAGCTCTCAGGGTAAGATAAGAATCTATAAATTTACAGGCATTCAAAGAAAAGCCAAAGTCCCCCAGTTTAATAACAAGTAAGCCATGATCTACCTTATCAAACGACTTAGCACAGTCTGTAAATATGACATCTAATTGCTCCCCTCCGTCTATAGCACTGGCCGTTGCCTCTGTCAGGATACACAGGTTGATAACAGTTGACATGTCCGGCAAGAAACCCTGCTGTTGCTTAGCAAATTTGTTCAAAAAACACCCCAAAATAATGTCGCGAAGTATATTTTCAATTTTTTTTTATGTTTAAGAACTAATTCATATATCACCATTCCATCGCATACTGGAAGATCATCCATTCTGTTAATGGCCACAGTTGCCGAAACCATTTTCAAAGAAAATAAAGAAGAAAAACTCAATTGTTCGAGCAGCTCAGCACAATCAACGTGGTAATGAGCAAGCTTATACAGAAAAGTTACTGAAATAAAACACCTCTGCAATTTCTCGTGAAGGTCATAACCTTACATTTAGGTACATTAAAGTGCAATCTGTTGCTATAACACCAATCTAATCGCCGATTATGCTGTAACGAGTCGCAATCTTCAGAACAGTTAATACAATCATATAACTTAACATCCTCAGCAAATAACAAGTGACGATGAGGCACAGCCAAGCTAAGGTAAGTGATAAATAACAAAAAGACCAAAGATTCAGTATTAGAACCTTGCGGGACAACAGATATTTGGTAGAAGCCTGACGACATATATTCATTGTACTGCACATACTGAGTTAGTTTATCAACATAAGATCAAAATAAATCATGCAAGGGAGGGAGAAAGCCAAGATACTTTTCCGCAGCAGCATAAAGTGATCCAACCAGTCAAAAGCTTGGACCTGAACTAACTCTTGAAGTGGTACCGTAACATCTTCCACTGATTTATTTTCCACAGAAAAAAAACCACTACCGTATGGAAAGTTCATCTCCGAAAGGCATCCCGAGGTGGCCGATATACACTTTTAACGTATTTAGCAAATCCTTCAACTATTTCTTTGAGGATCGCCACACACAGAGCTAAGATCATCTGTTATTCAATTGAAAATCTTACTAGTGTGATTCTTATCCTAAATAAATGTACTTAAGTTAGATAAAAATAATGTATGTAAAAAAATATTTGATGCCCGCAACTAGATTGCCAATTGGTTTTGTTATTTTAAGCTAGCAACCTTAAAAAGTCTGGAGAACATCATAAAATTTTATTGGATATTACTAAAACATTTGATTTGGTACGTCATGCGGCACTTCTCAATAAACTTCTACCATATGTATTGGTTCCCAAACTCCTTGATCGCAAGATCGCTTTCTGCATGTGGTTATCTATGGTGTTTCATGGGCTGAATCAGCAATTAATGCAGTCGTTCCACATATTGCTGATTTTGGTAATCAAACTAAAGACCAATATGACAAAAACAAAAGTAATAAAGAGAAGTAAGGAGAACGACGATAATGGATGTAAAGCTAAATGGTCAACAGCGTGGACAAGTAGAAATGTTCACGTACCTTGGGAGTATTATTACGGATGACGGTAAATGGCAAAAAACACTGAGAAGGAGGAATCCAATGGCAAAACAAGCGTTCAGTATACAAAGTACTCTCCTCACTAATAAATATTTTAACTTGGGCCTGAGGTAGTCAGGACAAGTCAAGTCAAGTTGTACGTATGGGGTGTGGTGGTTTTAGGGTGGAAAGCGAAATTTTGACTAGGCAAGGCGTGAAAAGAATACAAGTGTTTGTAAGGTGGACAAGGAAAAATATGGGAAAGACACGATACATCGATAGAAAGATGAATACAAGTGTGCTAGAAGAGGTAAGATACTAAAGATGCTGGCTGAAATAAATAAAGGGGGAAGGAAAATAATAACTTTTTGACATTACTTGAAGGTGACGTACTTGGAAAAAAAGAAGCGGCGGACCAAGGGGAAAACTTCTGGAAAACCTGGCACAATTGATGAAATGCGGAAGCTAAAATGAAATGAAGAAATCTGCTGGAAACAGAGAATCATGGTGGTGACGACAGGGAGATATCACCTTTGGATTTTGACGATGATGGTGGTGTTCTACATGAAAAAAACGAGGATTTTTAGCGAAATGCTTGATACGTGGGTAATTTAATAGCTTGACCAACTTTGGTAAGAACGAGTCTGCTTAAAGTGTCAATTTAAGGAAGTAACAAAGGATTTTCTGAGGATTAATGTAAGGTATAGTATCGACAGAACAGACGGAGATCTTAACCTTTTATTTTGTGATAAAAAAAGCAAGATTTATAGTGATATATAAATCTTATACAAGGCGAACAACTCGTTTTTGAATGGAATCTAAGAGAAACAAGGTGGTATTTGGAGCAGCACCACGGACAGTTATACAGTATTTTTACTGTTGATGATTATGTGCCTTATACAGTATAATAACTGCTGTGGTAGGAATCTTTTAGCTAAAAAAAACCAATGCCTTGGCTGCAGCTTTCACAATATTGGAAATATGTGGATGCTAGCAAAGATCATCGGCAACTAATACACGTAATGTAGATCTATTGGATTATGTGGATGATATTTTATTCATATAAACCTCTGTAGGTTAGTCTTCCCAAATAAAACGAAATTCTGTTTGTTTGGGGCATTAAAATAACCAGATTTACAGAGCAGTAACAAATAATTTTAGATTGGTCATTATTAAGGAGTTGGTTTTTTCAATTCCCACAGATATTTATGTTTCATTCCGGAATGTTTGAGTCTCTAGTCTTATCTGCATTTTCTTTAAAATGGTTTCGAAGAGACGCTAGACAGTATTTCTCTCTTTACATTCAGAAATCTAAAGTGGTTCAAGCAACATGGAGCACCTCATTATAACGTCAGAACTGTCACTGAGTTAACGATTCCCAAAGTCTTGGATTGGGACCAATAATCCCATACATTGGCCACTACTTATTTTATCTGGACTTTTGCATCAGGGTATTCCAAAAAACGAAGTGTTTTGTAGATCAAACTAAAATGTAGATAATTTACGAGAAAATGTAGTGAAGAGTATAAAATTTGAGGCAGATATTGGGCGAATCAGTGGGGAGGTACTGTGGAGAGTTATAAAAAGAATAATAGCTAAAACGGAACATTGTGAAACACTGATTAGTGAATTTTCTTTAAAAAATCACTAATGAGGAGATCGCGACTTTTGAATTTTGAAAAAATTTCTTCAAATCAGCGCTATTTAGGACCCCTGGAACCCAAATCCTAGGTAGGTTTCATACTTTATAGGTATATATATATATATATATATATATATATATATATATATATATATATATATATATATATATATATATATATATATATATATATTTATTTATTTATGTCACACCGCTAACTCAAAAAATAATGCGCCGATTTTGATAGAATTTGGTGAGTACTTCCCTTTAGCAAGTGACTTGGATAAGTTCGTTAGCCAGGAAAATGGGACTAGTTTTTCATGGAAAATTCTGTGTTTTCTTTCGGAAAATTTTGATATCTCCGGAATAACAAAGCTATGGTAACTATTTTTGGCACGCTCGTTTACGCCATAAAAATAAAGCCACGTAGCAAAATTTGGATCCCTACGTTAAAAGCAAAAGAAGTTATAAGCATTATAGTTTTTCTTCTTAAAACGTCAAAAAGTCGCGATTCAAAACGTCAAAATTGACATGTTCTAAATAAAGAATTTGAAACTAACATTACGGGCGATGTAGCAGAAATTTTGTAAGAAGTTTGTTCTATAAAGCCTTAAGTTTCAGCTTCAGACACCATTATCCTTCATTTTACTTAAATATTTGCAGAAAATGAATTTCAAATAGACCCTTTTTGTGATGCTTTAGCTGTGGTTTCAAATATAGGGTTATAATGCATGAAGAAAAACTTTGTACTTGTTAAGCACATTGCGCCCACGAAGCAGTGTGAGATTTGGCAAAGTTAAAGTGCATATAAACAATGAGAGCAGAAAGATAAAATGTATGTATAATATGTGATTAATAGATTAAACATTGCTTTATTCTAATTAGACGAGCGTCTCGCGACAGTAAAAATGAGTTTTTTGTCGTTTTAACGAAATAAAAGCCTCCCTGACTGTGCTGTGTACACACAATCCTCCCAACTGACCTTCCTGACCTGCCCTGACATCACTTTGCCTAATCAAAAGCTAAAAGAAGTTAAAAGGGAAAGGAAAAGTTAATTATGCTCACATAACCTTGATATATGGCAGGGTTGATTTTCCTTCTCCTTTTAGCTTTTAATTAGACAAACTGATGTCAGGGTAGGTCAGAAAAGTCAGTAGGTAGGATTTGTTGTATTTTTTTTTCATTTTGCAAGTGGCTTGGATAAGTTCGTTAGCTAGGAAAATCGGCTCAGGTTTTCCCGGAAAATTTTGTGTTTTCTTTCTAAAAAATTATATATCTCCAGAAATAACAAAGTAAGGTCAACCAAATTTGGTACAGGTATTTGCATTATAAAGAGTCAACCATGTACAAACATTTAGGTATCTAGGTTGAAAGACAAAACAGTTATGGGCAGTTAAAGAGAAAAAGATTGGAGTTCCAGTTTGAAACGTCAAAATTGGCAATGTTTAGGCAAGGAACGTGAAACAAATACGGATTGTAAAAATACAATGTTTCAAGAAGAGTGTTCTGCAAACCCTTAGGTTTCAGATTCAACCGTCATTGCCCTTCATTCTACTAAAATGTTTACAGAAAATTCATTTCAAATAGACCCTTTCTCTGATGCTTTGGCTGTCAGTTTAGTTAAGTTAATGCTTTCGCTGTAGGTTTAGTGAAGTTTATGGTTTAGCGGTCTATAATTTTTAGCTAATTTTCGTAGAACAAATTCGTTAATGCATTTTTGTATTTTTTATCGAAATATGATGCATGTTTGTAAGAAGAAAATCTGAACGCAGTAAGTGCGTGTTGGTAGCGAATTTTATTAAATCCTTCAAATTTCATAACTCAATTTGCTATTAACGTAAGGTTTGTTGGCTAAGAAACCAACATTTAAGTTTAGTTTCAGAAAATTGTTGTACATTTTCAAACAATAAGTAATTTTGATAAAATATAGTACATTGTTTCTACTACATAGGCTATACCGGTAATCAGATTGAAGCCTGCTCGCATTTGCTATTAAAAACATTTTAATGAAAATTCACTTCCATAACGCACTTGCTGCGTCCAGACTTTTTGTAATTTATTCCTTAAAACATCATTGACAATTCGCAAGCAGAGTTTGGAAGGATATCCATACGGTGAATGTTAATTGAGAAGTGCCGCATGCCAGACCTGATCGAATGCTTTAGAAAATTTTAAATAGTAGAACTCTTAAGACGAATAATGTATCTGAGAATAACACATGTGAATCGGTTTTGATGTTTTGTTTCTTAAATAATTTCATTTAAGCTATATACTGATAATTCTTCAACATTATTTTGGACAAAACTGTTTATAACGAAATGGAGATTGAACGATTCACCAATGGAAAATGCAAAAGCCTCAATCGTGCAGCACATCAAAAAGGGGAGACACAAAATTGAAATCATTTTGTACTGGTTTTCAAACTCACATTTAGGTTTACTACGAGTAATTATCTCATAAATATTTGATGGTGCGTAAATTGTTACGAGTAGCGTTGTGAAGTAGTTGGCTACTTAAAAGTAATTTGGCACTAAATTTCTAAATTATGCATGAAAGCAGTAGTTCCGGCTTGCCATTTAACATATTAAATGGGACCAGTGGGAGTTTTTAAAATTGTGCATTTACGCGAAGATATTGAAAAGTAAGTACTTAGCGTACAATGGAAAACTTAATAATTTTTAGAAGAACATTTTAACGAGCGATCAACAAAATTCTCTCTCCAGAGTGCCATGAAAACTTCAAAATAGAAAACGCGTGCCTTAGCTCAGTTCAATGGTCATTGTTGACATCTCATTCACGTCATTGCGTAAAATTGTGATTTATTCTCGTTTTAGTTAATTTTACTATAAAATAGTGCTGCACATTGAATCCTAACTTCCATACTTTGATAATTTATTCTCTTCAGAAAGACATTCTCATGGAATTAATTTAGGGCCCATGACTTGACCACAAAGAAAATCTTTGTATTCCTGTACCCATAAGCTTTTGGAACGTTATATTACTCGAGTTTTATTGAAAAAATGTCAGTTTGCACCAAATCACCCCTTATTTATCCCCTACCCCCGGAAGCAATCTTACCCACAAACATTCGCAGCGTTCCTTTGTCGGGTGCTAACTGTATAGCAAATTTGAAGACGATATCTCAATGCGTTCTAAAGTTATCATGCCTACAAAGAGACAGACACACAGACCGATAGACAAAAAAATCGTTCCCAAATTATGTTTTTTTATGTTCGGACCTTTTTTACGACGTTTAAGCGAACAAAATTTGAAATTTTTGTCGCCGATGTGGTACTTCCATACGCTGTGACGATGTGGAAGTAAAATGATAACATTTTCAAACTAAAATTTAAAAAAATAACCAAGTCATTTAATAATGAGTGGGTCCGCCAAGGCTTCTTATGCATACATTTTGAGGATTGAAAATAAATGATTTATGGTACCTCGTGGAATGTCATCCTAGTTTGCTTGAATTCGGTAACAAAGGTCGTATGTAATCATTTGCATTCAAATTTCTATCAATAAAACTGGAGATAACCTGCTACCGTACGTTATCGTACCCCATATCATCACCCACCCCTGTAAGTACCGTATGCCTTTCCACAGAAAACTTTGAACTTCTGCGTTCTTCCCGTATCGTCTCACTCTTTTGCGACTATCGTGGACCCAAAGACACAATTGAGACCCGTCAGAGGACTCATCCATTCACCATTCCAATTTGATCTGCTGTTACACCACTCAAGCCGAGCAGTACGATGTCGAGGTGTCAGTGGGAGACATCAAAATAGTCTATACGAACAGAGCTGAAAAACGCGTTTCTGCGATATTTATTGCCATAGAGACGCTTTGTTTTAAAACTCCCAATCAAGTACTTCCAATCGCCCGACGGGATCCATGACGGCGATTATGGATTTCTTCTTCAAACCACCTGAACCAAGATTGTAACTTGTTGACACACTGCGTCCTATGCGGTCAGAGATTTGTCTAATTGAAAAACCGGCTTTCCGCATACCAACAATGAGCCTCCTTTCGAATTTACTTGAAATGATTCTAATTGTTCCGTAAACGGTGCCTAAGCATAATGATATAAATATATATAAATTGAGCACAAATCGCTACGAGATATTGTTTTAAAATATTAAAAGTCAGTATATATATATATATATATATATATATATATATATATATATATATATATATATATATATATATATATATATATATATATATATATATATATATATATATATATATATATATATATATATATATATATATATATATAGCTGTTTTATTTCCATAGGACTCTAGAGAAAGAATTTTGTTGATCGTACTGTATATTCATTTTTCTACTTTGGATTCCTGAGTCAACATGACTGGTTTGTATCCTTTGAAACTAATTCTATATAGATCTAAAATATAAACGTTTTCATTAAAATAAATTGTATACATATACACACACACAGTGTGTCCCAAACTGGATGGGAATGTATTGCTATCTCCGTTATTATTAGAGATAGGGAGACGGTTAAATTAGCAATGTTTTGTAGAATGTCATGCTCGTTCTAAATATGACTTGTACTTTACCCTGTCTCTTTTCGTTTTCGAGTTATTTTGAAAAAAATTAAAATTTTCGATGTCATTCAATATCTAAGTAGGCGTTGATCTGACATGTCTAAGACTTGCACATTATCAGGACACTTTTTACAGAGTAATATTTTTGTGCTATTCTCAACATTGGATTGTCATTTGCTTTTGAGCTACAGGTATCAACTTTTGTTTTTATTATGGCAGCCATATTGGATTTTTTGCTCACGTGGTAGTGTTATATCCCTAGCAATCTTTCTTCTGTTGTTTTCAGTTGACTTGCGTTTAAAAATCAAACAATTATCAAAGGCGTCTTGGTATATTATTAATCTGTTTTTTATTGAGTTCCCGGTAGTAAATTTAGTTATTTACCTATTCAACTAATTATAACAATTTTTAGGATAATGTTATAATGTAAAATATCATTTGTAATAATCTGCCGATTCATTAGTGTGCTCAATGTTCTTATTTTTTATTTTATTTTTTTACGGAAAATTATGTTAAAAGTAGAAGTCTATTGTTAGACTCCATGGCATACTGCTTTTTGAACACTTTTTTTGTCATTTGTTTTCTGTTATTGGATTTCATAGCCTACTATCCTCAAAATGGTTTTTGTCAAAATTGTCAGTGCAATAACAAGATTTCTCAAGCATGTTGTACATCATTGGAAAGCTATTTTCACAGGCTATCACATGAGTAAAAAATTCAATATGGTTGCCGTAATAAAAACAAAAGTTGATACCTGTAGCTCAAAAACAAATGACAATCTAAAGTTGAGAATAGCATAAAAAGATTACTCTGTAAAAGTGTCCTGATCATGTGCAAGTCTTAGACATGTCAGATCAACGCCTACGTAGATAATGAAGAAAAAAAATCGACAAATTTTGTTTTTTTTTCTAAATAACGCGAAAACCAAAAGAGGCAGGGCAAAATACAAGTCATATTTGGAATGAGCATAATATTCTACAAAACATTGCAAATTTCACCGTCTCCTTATCTCTAATAATAACGGAGATAGCAATACATTCCCATCCAGTTTGGGACACAGTGTATATATATATATATATATATATATATATATATATATATATATATATATATATATATATATATATATATATGTTTTAATTACATTTTCTAAGGACCTTACTATCGTTTCACTAACAACGTTAGCGCCATCAAAAAAATTCTAATTTTTAGATTTTTTTTTCATCCTCTGATGACGCTAACTTTGTTAGTGACACAATCGTCAGGTTAAAAAAATGTGTTGTTGTGTTTTGGGTTCTCCAAATGACTTATCAGTGCTCATCACAGTTTCCAACCTTTACTTTGTGTCTAACTATGTACATGTGGTTTTTTGACCGTGTCTTGAACTTTAGAGACAAAAAGAATAATTATTGTGACATGTTGGGAAAAGTTTCAGGAAATAAGCCGGGAGCGGGAGGAAAGGGGGGGGGGGGGGGCATGTCCTTCAGTTCGTTTCTCCCGTAGATCCGCCCCTGTATTTATTAGTGATGAATGCGAAAGCTACAGTAAAATGAAAAGAGCTGCTGGAGAGAGAGAGAGATAGAGAGAGAGAGAGAGAGAGAGAGAGAGAGAGAGAGAGAGAGAGAGAGAGAGAGAGAGAGAGAGAGAGAGAGAGAGAGAGAGAGAGAGAGAGAGAGAGAGAGAGAGAGAGAGAGAGAGAGAGAGAGAGAGAGAGAGAGAGAGAGAGAGAGAGAGAGAGAGAGAGAGAGAGAGAGAGAGAGAGAGAGAGATCGCCATGATCGCAACGACAGGGCGACATCGCCATGATCGCAACGACAGGGTGACATCGCCATGATCGCAACGACAGGGCGACATCGCCATGATCGCAACGGCAGGGCGACATCGCCATTAAATTGTGATGTTGATGGTGATTTATGAAATATGTATTCTGTATCTAAGCTGCTGATGATCGCAACGGCAGGGCGACATCGCCATTAAATTGTGATGTTGATGGTGATTTATGAAATATGTATTCTGTATCTAAGCTGCTGACTATAATAACCCCACATTTTATATACATATCTGGTTAAAGTACAGACTGCAAATTCTAGTTGTGGAAAAATATTTGGTAACTTTTACAAAAAAAGGTTTAATTGATTTTTAATAACATTTCGTTTGTGTGTAATTGAAATGCGTATTTTAAGTGCGATTACAATGGATAGACTATTGAATTTAATTAGCTCGATGATACTTAGTTCAGGCACTCTAGGGGTATGCTCTCCATAGGGCATAAACCCAGAGGTGTGACGGACGTGATGGTTTGTTTATTATTGATTATGTTTCATCTGATTACATTACACTCGCAGTCGATTAGTGTGATTATTTTTCCTCAGCATGAAACAATCATCGATTATTCAGCGCGACTATACATACTTCACGCAACGTTGAACATACCCCTTTTCATTTATTCTCTTATGTCTAAACAAATTTAATAATATATACGTAACTCTGACGTACGTTTTTAGAAAAAACATTCAATTAGCTTATGCTATAATTAGAATTACAAAACATCATGTCGTGTTGAAAGTATTTGTTACCAATATCGAGCAGGCATCAAGTTCATCTAAAGTGTTTTAAATAATCTTTTACACAATATTTTTAAAATATCTAAATTATTTATGATGACGTCAACCTTATTACTAGCTTGAGCCTATTTACATATAAGGTAATCCACTCAGCACATACACGCATTTATACACAGGGTGATTTACGGAACACGTTAGTTAAAAATTTTGGTACTTCTAGCTGAAATTTTTCTCTGAAAATTGAGATTTAGCCATTTTGGCTGAAGTCCTATCCAAATGAAATAGTTTTAAAATGGCTGCTCTTCAGGTTATACCAGAAATTGCCACCAACTCTGTTATCTGAAATGAAATACACTATATGTTTTTATATTTTTGAATCGTACGTAAAATTCTAGTCTAAATCCATTTGAGACATTATTGGTAAAAACAGGATTTTTTAGGTCATTAAAGTTGCTTCAAAAAATTTGACAGATGAGATCAATTAAAAAAAATTGTATCTCGGCCATTTAGCAACAAATGATTACACAAGTTGGTACATACAAACAGCTAATAGCGTTCTTTCGAGGTATCAAATCGGAACTTCATTTCTTAACACATGGTGTTCGCAAATTGTACACTGTTTTTAAAAACTTGAAACCACATTAAGACAAAAATTTTTAAAAGAAACATCCTGTATGTTTTGATCTCATTGTCTTCCAAATTGAATATTCTTTCCAGTGGTATATGAGTTCCCTATACCTATACCTTCCAGTTTTGATGATAGTAGGTAGGGTGACACTTTGGCCGAAGCCCGCCTTGGACCTCCCAAGGGTCCAAAGCACCTTAAGTTCAATAATAGTAGTATAAATCAGTCAGTAATTGGTAATGGGCAAACGCTTGAAACTGCTATTTTCATCACATTACCGTTGGCCAACACAACGGAAACAACGAGCACTACACCATCACTTCCTGGATGCAACTCTATGATGCGTCTCTTGACCCATTGTAGGGAAGGTAGGTTTTTGTCTCTACGCAGAACTAATGTATTTAGTTTGATGTTGGAATTAGGGTATTGCCATTTTGAGCGTTGTCAAATATTCGAGAGAGAAGCGTTTCAAAAAATGTTGCCTCGTTCGCTCAAGGTGCGAGAATTATCTTAATCGGCTACATTGGATGTCCCTGATGTTGGGTCCTGGTATTGCAGTCTCCTGGTTCTCCAGTGAGGAAATGAGACGAGGTCAAGGTTTCTAGGTCTTTGGGTTCTTTGGATATGGGTAGTAAATGACGGCAGTTGAGAACTGCTTCAATCATAGTGAAAAGTGTGTATAGACTTTCATAATTCAAAACTGTTTCGCCAATTACGCACTTAAGATGATGTTTTACACCTTTAACGTAGCTTCTCATAATCCTACAAAATGAGGACTTTTGGGTGGTATAAAATGCCAATCATGTCCCTTAAAAATCTCTTAATTCGGGAAAAGCCTCCTTAAAATTAAAACCGTTGTCTGAATAAATATCGCTTACAATTCCGAGGTGTAATATAAAACGTCTCAACATATCCAGAAACGATTCCGTGGGCAAACTAGTCACTAGTTCTAAATGGACGGCTTTCGTGACCAAACAAACAAATACACATGGCAATAGTTTTTTTAAATCTTTAAGCCTAAACATAAGACGTCACAAAGACCGAAACAGCCGTTGAATGTGTTTCAATGGCAATTCTACTTTTTCTGTAATTAATTGTTATGAATACTTTTAATATAATATCCCGGGCATGAAGCCGGTGTCAAGTATCATGAAAACCTCACGTTAGTTAACCTATCTTAAGATAGCTCAGTGGTAGCGTGCTTGTATTCTACACAGAAGGTTGCGTGATCGATTCCAGCTCGATGAACGTTCTTGTTTGTTTTATTTTTACATCGGGAGAAAAAATAGTTCATGTGTTTTGAACAAGATCTCATTTTTCTTTAAAACGCCTGAATAACTTTGTCACCTTTGAGTCTGCAATTATATTTTTTAGCAGACATTTTGTTATTGTTGATATTGAAAAAATATAGTTTGATTAGGTTGACTAAAACGAAATCATTCTGGCGATTAATAAGAAAAAATTAGTGCTACGTTTATAAAGGTAGAGGGGTTTAGGGCGCCTGTGATGTTTGGAAAACCTTTATCTTTAGCGTGGGACGTCGAATATCTGGGGGTGATCCTGGACTCCAAACTAACATGGGGGTCGCAAATAGAACGGGTTGTAAGGAAGGGAGTAGCGACCCTCTAGTAGCTGCGTCGAGTGATAGGGAGGACCTGGGGAGTTAATCCTCGGATCCTTCACTGGATCTACACTGCGATCGTCAGGCTGAGAATCCTCTATGGGGCGTTGGTCTGATGGTGCGGTGTGAACCAAACTACCAGCAGGAAGCTAGCCAAACTCCAAAGGCTGGCAATCCTGGGTATCACAGGCGCTATGAGGACGACACCCTTAGCCGCGCTAGAGCTGCTGTTGATGCTGTCACCGCTTCCCATCTGTGTCAGGAGGGAGGCTATGGTGTCACATCTCAGAATGCAAGACGCAGGAAACTGGTGAGAGGGAGCAGTAATAGGGCATGCAAGAGTCGCCAAGGAGGTGGAAAAGGAAATTCCGATTTCCGCCATAAAGGTGCGGGATGACGAGGATGATATTAGGTTGACTAGGCCATACACCCTCAGGATCAGTGGAGGGAAAATGAGGATGAATTCCAGCCCGCAAGCCTGGTCTGTTTCACCGACGGATCGCGGCTGGAGGAACAACAATCCTCCGGGGCAGGAATATACATCGAGGGCCTGGGGGTGCGCGAGAGCTATGCTCTTGGGGCATATACCACGGCATTCGAAACAGAGGTGTACGCTATTCTGTCTGTGGCCAATGGACAGGATGTGAAGAGTAGTCCCGAGAAATGTGTGTACATCTCCTCGGATAGCCAGGCAGTCCTCCGGGCAGTCTGCGTGGCTAGAATCAGGTCTACACTGGTTCAGGAGTGCGCTGACTCCCTCAAAGGACTAGCCAGGACAAAGGAGGTTATTATTATATTATTGATACCGAACATAGACCTACAATAAATAACCGCATACAACCACTACATTTTTATAATGACAAACGTAAACTAGACTTTTTTGAAGCTTTAGAAGTCAAAAGGCACACACACACGACAATAACTACCTTGTTTTAAACGAGCAAACTGATTTAATGAATTCCCCTTTCTTGGATATTCTTCTTTCTAATTAAATATGTCAAAGAAAATAAATTTAACTATTATTTCAAAAAAGTTGTAATAAAATAATGAGTTGATGTATGTCGATATTTTCGTTGTATAGAGACTATTTTTATACTGTTATTGTTTAGTTATTTTATTGTTGTAATTGTTATCATAGTTATTATAGGCTAGTTCTAGTTTTTATGTTAAATATTGACATACATCACATAGACATTTTGAAAACCTCATCTGTCAGCTGTGTTTCATTTTATTTTCAATTTGATAAAAAAAATTTTTTTGATCAAAACTCGTACCATAACATAGCAACAGATATTTATTTGTAGTTGTCATGATTTCGTACTAATTCAATTTTAATCTGTCTGAAAATGCTGTCAAGCAGCGAAACTATAGTCACAGAAGCATTGAAGAACATCCTAGAACTTCCAGAATTCGAAGGGCCACTTGCTCCAGTTAGCTCACGCGCTGGCTACGTCCTTCACCACTAAAAACCAACAGTGAAGCCAGAGAAGTATTCTCCAAGTCTGTATGCAAAGTTTTATTTTTTCAACATAATCTTCTTTAAGACTTAAACATTTAGCAGAGCATTCATAAAATAATTTTACACTCTTAAAAAATTGAATTTCCTTGTTTGTTGAAAATCGTTTAACTTTAAAACTTTTTTTGAGTTTTGGAAATAAATAATAGTCTGGTGGTGCTGAATTTGGAGGGCAGGGTGGGTGGTCAACCAATTCAAAGCCATTTATCAATTGTTTTCAGTGTTGCAACGCCCATGCTTGTTAGCAGGGGCGTTGTTTTGCAAAAGAGTACATCTTTGCCCAGTTTTTCGGAGCCTTTTTGATTTGATTACCAGTTCCAAGCACAGGTCGAAGAGGCGAACTAACTTTTGAAATATTTTTTGACAATTACAATGATAAATAAATATTAAAATTTTGACATGTTATGTAGCTTTTTGTCACAAAGAAGATGGTTTTATTTGAGTAAATAAACTTGTCAAAAACAATATTTTCATCTGTATTTACAGAAACCTTACCCTACGAATTCTAATATTAACAAAATAACATGCCCTTTTCTGAAAAACTGCGAGGGATAGATGAAAATATTCAATAAAAAAGTTGTTTCGATTTACGCAGTCTTTTATTTTATAATAATTGCCTGTATACAGAATGGATCATTCCTTCGATACCCTAATCAATTTTTATATTTTAAATAGACTAAATACTGCGTACGTACAAACAACTCTTGTATTTAATATTCTTATTTATCCCTCGCAGTTTTCCAGAACATGTGATAGGGCATACTATCCTGAACATCCTGTACATAAATGGTCTGCAACAATCGCCATTGACGGGGGCAAGTACGCCCAAGTAAAAAACTGGAGTTGGCATTAAATCATCTAAGGTTATACGTACAGTGTATCCCAAGGAAATTGATCACATTTCAAATCAACATAACTCTGGAAGTTTTGAAGAGAGATGGGACAAAACTGACTTCTAGGGTTCTTTACAATTTCTTTCCACATATAAAAAACTCGGGACGCAGCAAGTGAGTTATGGTAGTGAATTTTTATTAAATGCTTCAAATTTAAATAACTCAATTTTCTATAAACTTAGAGAGTTTAATTTTAATACGTAGTAAGGTCTTTCCTAAGGCAAGATATTCACAAAATTTCATTAAAATAATTTTGTAATTTTCGGAGAAAAAAATTTTTTCGAAAGAAAATTTAAAATTTGAATAACTCAATTTTCTCTTAAACTTAGAAAGTTGAATTTTGGTACGTAGTAAGATCTCTCCTGAAGCAACATATGTAGTAAATTTCATTAAAACAGCTTTGTTACTTTCGGAAAAAAATATTTTTTTTCAATAGAAAACTCAAAAATTTTCCGGGAAACCCCGTCCGATTTTTCTGGATAACGAACTCATTCAAGCCATTAATAAAAGAAAGGCACTTGCCAAGTTTCATCGAAATCGGTTAATTATTTTTTGAGTTATGAGACGGATACATATATATATATATATATATATATATATATATATATATATATATATATATATATATATATATATATATATATATATATATATATATATATATATATATATATATATATATATATATATATATATATTAGAGGTGTGCGAAGCTTCGAAATTTCGAGCCGAACGAAGTAGTTCGAAGTTCGAAATATGTAATTATCCAAAATAGTTCGAAGTTCGTTGCTCAAAAATACTTCGAAATTTAACTTTACAAGCATTGAATGCTGCCAAAGGTAGCGAAGTTGCGGCCCCGTTAACTCGGTAGCGGCGCTTTAAACTCGTTATCAGTCTCATTGAGTCGATAGTGTCATTTTAGGAAATTTCACTCATGCATATTTTTGACAGTTGGTGGGACACATTGAGACACGACGGAGTCATTTAGCAATCATAGAATTATTTTTCTTATATATCCTAGCCTCCCAACACCTTTTTCAGTAACAACATTTTGAGGCGGCGTTCGAAGGCCATCGGTAACGTAAATTTACAGAATTTATGAGGATAATTGTAGATTGCCTTTGGAAAACACTAGTTTCATGCTTTAATCTCACAATGAGCCAAAACAGTTACATATTCACAATCAGGAGACAAGTTCGGGACGCAGCAAGTGGGTTATGGTAGTGAATTTTCATAAGAATAATATATAATATATTAAGCTCAAATTTTAAGTGGTTATTTTATACATATCATGCTCACTTTGAACCCTCTCTTGTTTGCTAAAACTGCCTAGCCAATGCCAAACAACGACAACATATTTATAATTAAGCTTATCTATAGATCTAGAAATCTAAAAAAGTTTCAAATATTTGTTATTTTTGTATTTTTGACTTAACCATGACCCATCTTCACAATGATCAGCACCGGAAGGCATTTTCACTCAATCAACCTGCAAATTTGTCGAACCCTTCCTTTTTGTAAAAAGATTGGGAATCTTATACATATCAAGTATTGAATATTACAATATGCCCAAATTTGGTATTTAAGGAAATGATATATGAACACAAGAATTTTGCGTAGTTCGATTTTGAATTTATAAGAAGTTCGAAGTTCGACTGTGAACCTTACACATACTATTTCAGAGGTTCGAAGTTCGAGGCAACATATTTGCTTGGGTTCGTTCATAGTTCGGTTCGAACAAAACATGGGTTCGCACACCTCTAATATATATATATATATATATATATATATATATATATATATATATATATATATATATATATATATATATATATATATATATATATATATATAAACATATAAAAATTAAAACTGACCCCGGATATGGGTTCTAGGGGTCCTAAATCGCGCTCATTTGAAATTTTTTTTGCAAAGTCTCACCATCGATACCTCTCTATTAGTGAATTTTTTAAAATAAAAATTCACTAAAAATAGAAAAGCGAATCATCTGTCTAAATTATTGATAGAACCTGCATATTATGAAATGGAGTTGAATGCAGCATTTCATTCTGACTTCAATGATGTAGCACTCTTGAATAAAATCAGGCGTTGTTTAGTTTTGTGCACAATTATAATGAAACACGTTTTGAGATGACTGCTTGGTTTCAAAAATGAAACAAGTGCACATATTTCAACAACAAACTTTATTTATCACTAGTAGGTACTCATACAGTAATAACAAGATCTGCCCCACATGTTTACCGTTTTGTTGTACACATTTATTGTATACCTTTAATATGTGATTTCTAGCATTTATAAAAGATCCAGGAGATTCTCGCAGGTGTTGAATTGCAGAACTAATTTTATTCTTCAGTTCTTGCGCAGTGTAACAAGGTGTATGATATACTGCATTTTTAATATGTCCCCAAACGAGAAAATCCATAATCGTTAAATCAGGACTATTAAGTGGTCAGCCAATGATTCCCTTTTTGCCAATCCATCCATTTCTATAGGTTGTATTCAAATAGTTTTTAACAGGAAAGATATTGTGGGGTGGTGTTTAATTTTGTTGTCAAATCAAATGCACATCTACATTCACAGGTAGTTTGTCTATAGTTTTCCAGATAGAAGACTACCGCATATTGAAATGCTTCTCATCAGTAAGCCTTCCTCAATAAATATTTGACTTAACATATGAGTATTAACTATACCACACCATACGTTAGTGGAATGATAACTCTGGTGTTTGACTTAACATATTTTATGCCTATTATTCACTGACCAATATCGTCTATTTTGAGGATTACTGCTTCCCTGATGGGAAAAGAACTCTCATCGGTCTACAAATTTTTTTGAGGATGTCATTTCTTCGTCGTAGAGCTGTAGAAATTTGTCGCAGAACTGCAGTCTTCTACGTCAGTCTGTATAACTAAGCTTTTGGACATTTAAAAACCTGAATGCCTTGAAGTTATATTTTTTCAAAACTCTATGTATAGAACAATGAGAAACGCCTAGATCGCATGGCGCATCAGTGATTGCATTTTCCGGATAACCTAAAATAAATAAAATAAACCCAAAATAACCTAGCACATTTATTTGATTTTCGTCAGTAAGAACAGATAAACGATTATAACATTTTTTTAACATTGGAGACACCCCCAGTATTTGAAAATGTTGTAACCAACCTTTTGAAGGTGAGCTTTGAAGGAGTTCGACGCCCGGGGAAGCTTCTTATATAATTTATACGAGCAGTATTACTCTGATTGTTTGCTAAATTTATATTCACACCATATAACTTCCTTCTCGAACAGTGAACTTCACAAAAACCATTTTTAATAAACAAGTTTTTAAATAAATACAGTTTCTTCAGAAAAATATTAGTTATTAAGTTATAATAAGTTCAACAATATAATCCTACTGTTACTGCTTCGACACCAGCTAAGTACAAATCTTACAGCTGTCAAAACAGCATTGTTGCATTTTCTTAGGCACCTTTGTAATTCAATAAAATTATTTTGGGTCCTGCATAAAATCGCCAATAACCAAACAACATCTGATTTTAAGTATCAAGCGTGCTACACCGCTGAACTCCGAATTAAATACTGCATTCAAATATCTAAAATATACAGTATGTTCTACTTAAATATATGCTAGTTATATCGATAAGTTCGACAGGTATTCGCTTTTCAATTTTTTAATAGGTGGAAAAAATGTAAAAGAACCCCGGAAATCAGTTTTTGTCTCATTTCTTTTTCTTTAAAACTTCCAGAGTAATGTGGCCAGTTTCCTTGGGAGGCACTGTACACATTAAATACTATATAATCAGTATTCTCCTTAATTTGTTAATCATTTACTTGATGAATAGATTTTTTATGGCCTTCCAAAATGCTGATAATCAAATTTTAGGGTGCTCTTGCCACACCTTACCTTACCATAGGTAAGTCAGAGGCAAAGCATATATTTTCGATTTCGGATTTTGCTATTCTTGGATTTATAATCTTCTGATTTAGTCGAACAGATATAATAATGGAAGTAATAATAACAGTTTTTAAAAATAAAGAGTGGTACTAACTTTTTTTTTCTTCAGGTTTCATATTAGGAAGATTTGCTGTCAGCAAGGAAACTGTTGATGCAAAAAATGCTGAAGTTAAGTCGAAGCTCTTCACTTTAGATGAAAACCTTAAGAAAACATTCCAACTCGTCGCTAACAGTGAAGACTATAGTTTGGTTAACAATGTAGCTAAATGTAGTTATTTATTATCAACAAATATAACGAACGCAGTGATTCCTACTTTGGACAATCTAAACAGTTGTTTTAACAATGGTTGATGGCATTCTTGTGACCGATTTTGTTTTGTTTTCAAAAACTAATCCATTGAAGTTTTGCAACTGGAGATGAGAACAACGTTTTACAATCATTTTTGCGAATGAATCTTTGCTACAATTTTGATCAACAAATTTTGATATTATCTATTACTCTTCGGTGTTTTTTGTGGCACTGATAATGTGTTTAGAACTAGTGGTAAGATTGTAAGGTTTACTTTTAAAACTTTTTGATAAGCTATGACCTAACAACAATTATAGACGTAAGATTATATGTAAGAACTTTTACATTCGATACCTTAGGATTTATGAAAATTTTCTCACATTGTATTTGCGATTTTACTACATATATATATTTAGCAAACAAAATATTTATAAAATGTACGTAAAGAATATAAGTAAGCTAATTATATAGCGTTTAATTTGAATAGTTCCCAATTTCAATTTTTTTAAATTCAGATAAGTCAAATTGGCTGAGAAGTTTGTGAAAAACTCCCTTTTTTTTCCACGTTGGCTGGGGGCAGGCCCACGGTCACGGTCCATAAACGCTTAGCCAATATGTTTTATAGATGATTGATAAGAAGGAGACCATGACTTTTAGCTGGCAACTAAATTTTCGCAATCCTTAAAATAATTGAGGTATTGTATGCAAGTCCAATATGTCCACCATAACAAGCCCTATTATCGTTTCTGTGAAACTGTAAAACATGGAGTAAAAACACCCAGCGAGATAAATCACAGGTAGTGACATCTCAGTATGTACTAGAAACTAAGTTCTCACCACTGCAGTGAAAGATATATTTGTACCTTAACCCGGATGGGATTGTAGAAGTGTTTGTCAGAGCCATTTTGTCCTTCATAAGAGACACATACCGGTTTTGCTCTAATCGATTAGAACTTGTTGTATAAGTTTTACAAAGCTCTATTAAATATTTGGCGGGAGGTTAGTTAATCATTAATTAATACAACCAATCACATCTTCAAAATATTTGGTTGTCGCGGCAAAAATCAGAACCAGAGTCTGTGATTGGTCTTCTGAAGTAATGATTAACTAACGATCCGTTAAATATTTAATCGTGCTTTTTGAAACTAGGCATAATTCTATCAGTCTATCACTGTGGTAAGAACTCATTGTAGTACAGATATGTCACTGAGCACTTTCAAGCCTGTCTTGATTTAGTCAATTTGTTTTGAGATGCGTTTTGGAAAATCGCTTCCGCTGATTTCATGTCTTGCAAGTCTGACACCGAGACTAACCAAGAGCCGGAGCAGGCCGCAAGTTCTGCTTCTAAATCCACCCTTCCACCTCCGATATTGCTCCACAATAAGGAAAAGTGGACCTATCTCTCCGGCCAATTTACCCGTCAAAACATTAGCTGTGTCAAGGCTAATAACCTCACCGATTACGTGAGAATTCACTTGACATCAGCTACAGACTTCAGACAGGCTACCAAAATCATGGATAACCTGCAACTTCAATACCAATGCTTCCAGCTCCAGGAGGACAGACAATTAAAAATTGTCCTCAGCGGGGTCTGCCAATCCATCCCTATCGAAGAGGTTGAAAAAGACCTCACGCCCAGTGTTTCTATCCCGATGGCGTCAACCGAATTCTTCGTAGAGACAAGGACAACAAAAATCCACATGCCTCTCATCATGACAAACCTTCCTAAGACCGAAAAATCAATCTTCGGCGTCAAAGCTGTGTGCGGCATCGTCAGTCAGGTGGAGTCGCTACACAAGAAATCCCTATTGAACCAGTACTATCGATGCCACAGGTTTGGTCACTCTCAAAAGTCATGTAGGGGCGCTGCCACCTGCGAAAAATTTAACAACCCCCATTAACTGTGGAGTGCAAAAAACCCGCAATATCGACCCAACCTGTTGCAACTGGAGTAAATGTCGTCTCGAAGAAAGCCACAATCCCTGCAGGTTGGATCCTGGAATGCAAACGGACTAGCCGGCAAAAGAAATGAGCGCCAAATATTCGCCCACCGCTTAAAACTGGACGTTATTCTAGTCCAGGAAACCAATATGCGTCTCTCAACTAATACGAAACTTCCCAACTATACATTGTACCGCAATGACCGCACCACTTCCAGAGTTGGCGGCACGGCAGTGTATGTTAGAACAAATACCTACCATCACCCTCTCAGTACGCCAGCCCTGCAGAACATCGAGGCTGCACAAATCGTAGTCAACACTTCATCTGCAGGCCCAATAAAGCTTATTTCTGCCTACAATCCTCGACGAAAGAGAATTCTAGAAGCCCACCTAGAACTCTTATTAGATACCAACCAATCCATAATAATGGCTGGGGATTTAAATTCCAAACACCCTAATTGGCCTTCTCGTAATGTTAATTTAAATGGGAAAATCCTCCAATCCTACGTAGACAACCATGCAAACTGCATAGTTGCCGCTCCTACAAGACCCACACAATGCGGCAGTGTGGGTCGACCCGACGTGCTCGACATAGCAATCATTTCGAACACCACCCTTCTTCACGAAATAACAACCCTAAACGACCTCTCTGTGGACCAGAACCCAGTGATTCTGTAGTTAGAATGTGATGAACCCGACTTTCCAAGGAAAAAGTACTGTGGCCAGTTTTCACAGGACACCTTAAAAACAACCTTGGCAATATTCCGGTTATCCGGAGCAGCCCTGATCTCGAGGGTGCAGTGAATAACCTACAGTCCAATATCCAATGTTCTATCGAACATGCATCAAGGACGTACCCCGCTCCAAGCAATCTTCCCCCTTGTTTGACCAGTATCAAAGAAATTATACTAGAAAAGAATCGCGTGCGAAGACTATCTCAACGCAACGGAAACCCCACCGACAAACGAAACGCAAACAGACTCATCAAACAAGTACTATCCGCCCTACAAGAACTCCGCAATAACGGTTGGGAGGAACTCCTGCAAACCTTGTCTACCAAAGACAATTTCATCTGGCAAATGGCAAAAGCCCATGCTCCCAAAAACTTCCGATCTCGCTACTTCATGGCCAAAACGGCATCGTATACATGGATGTAAATAAAGCAGGTGCATTTGCGGATCACATGCAGTTGCAATTCAGTCCAAATTATAACAACGTTGATCTGTCGCACGTCACTAGAACGCACAGTTCTGCCAGGAGTGCGCTTCGCGCTACCCCAGATACAAACATCGAGCCTGATACTTAAGAAGAAGTTTCCCAAATGTTCAAAACACTAAAAAATGGGAAGGCTCCGAGATACGATGGAATCTCTAACGTAGCCCTTAAAAATCTCATCTGGAAAGCAGTGGGATTCCTAGTTACGATTATGAGTGTCATGATGCGGTTTCACCATTTTCTATCCATGTGGAAACTTGCCGACATTATCAATATCCCAAAACTGAGTAAAGAACCGCTGTTCCCACAAAACTACAGGTCAATTAGCCTACTGCCTGTCATAGGCAAAATCACCGAAAACTTATTCAGAAAAGGCTAGCTTCATTCGCTTCTTAGAACCATATCCTTTCGGACGAGAAATTCGAATTTAACCACCAGTACTCCACCACAGACCAAGTACTTTAAGTAGTAGAAAACATCACTGAAGGATTCAACAAAAATAAGTCAACTGGTGCAATATTTCTCGACATTGTTCAAGAAGGTTTGGCATCCTAAGCAAACTTCTATCTTTTAACTATCCGCTCCCTCTGATACTGCTAAGTAAGTTCCAGGTCAAACATCTGGAAACCAGATCTAGAATATACTCAGCCACGGTTGGGTTTCTGCAGGGTTTTGCTATCTCCCCCCTGCATCCAATATATTTGTCGCAGATATACCGACACCGCCTCTAAACGTGACATACAAACTGTACGCAGACGACACTACTATCCTCAGCAGCTCCACTCAGCCGAGGATAATAACCCAACGTCTACAGACCGCCGTTGACGAGCTGCAAGACTGGTATAGGAAATCATATGTAGCCATAAACCCCTATAAATGCTCAGCAGTCCTATTTCCCAAAAGGAGACAGAAACCTCACGAACACGTATCATTAGACGACCGTCTAATTCCCTGGCAAGACTCCGCCAAAAGCTTGGGGTTTTCCTCGACAAACGCTTAACGTGGCGCCTCCATGTCCAACATGCCTTACAGAAAGCTTCGATACATCTTGAAGTTCTTTCCACTTCTTAACAGACATTCCAAATTGTAAATAAGTCATGGGCTCAGCAAGCGATCGGACTCAGGTGGACGTTTAATAAAAAAATATCTGCAGACGGAAAGGTGGTCCATTATCGCCATATTAGTTCAGTTTACAGAGGACTGAAATAGCGGCCGAAAGATAAGACAGCAGGAATAAATAAGTCTGGACGCAACAAGTGCGTTGTGGTAGTGGATTTTCATAAAAATGTTTTTAATAACAAATATCTCTTTTTTTTAAAGAAAGCAGGCATTCAATTTGGTTACTAGTATAACCTATGTAGTAGAAACTATGTACCATATTTCATTAAAATAAATTTATTGTTTGAAAATGTAAAAAAGGTTTCCGAAAATAAACTTAAAATGTTCCCGAAAAAACTGGTTTCTTGGCCAATGATCCTTAGGCTAATAGCAAATTGAGCTATTGAAATTTGAAGCATTTAATAAAAGTTCGCTACCATAACGTACTTGCTGCGTCCCTAATTTCTTTTCCTACAAACATGCATTATATTTCGATGGAAAATGCAAAAATGCAATCATATAAGGCGTGTTCTATTTAAGATAATTGTATCACCAACTACTTATGAGGCCACCCTGTGATTGTAAAAATATTTTTTTAAGATGCAGCTCAAGACACCCTATAATTAACCTATATAATTACTTCCGAATCGTCACAAAGTGCGGAAGTATGGCCTCGTCGACAAAAATTTTGAAATTTTTTTTTCGCTCAAACGTCGTAAAAATTGTCAAAACATGTATTAAACATGATTTCGATGCAAAATGGAAAATGCATCAATGCAATAATATAAAGCGTCTTCGATTAAAAAAACAGTAAATTTTTATCACCAACGACTTATGGGCCAGCCTGTGGTTGTAAAAATAATTTTACAAGATGCAGCTCAAGACACCCTATAATTAAAGTGCACAATTTTTTCTCGTATCTTGTATAATAACGGATATATTGAGCTTTGTCGTAGAAATGCGTCACCCTGTATATATGGAAACAGATAAAAACTGAAACTAACCCTGGATATGGGTTCCAGGGCGCCTAGTTCGCGCTCGTTTGAAGAAATCTTTTCAAAATTTAAAAATGACGGTCTCTTCGGGAGCAAAATTTTTCTACGGAAATGCGCTAAAAATTGTAGACCATTAAATGATAAACTCTCCAACTAAAACTACTGCCAAGGCATCAGAGAAAGGGTCTATTTAAAATAAATTTTTTGGGAATATTTTAGTAAAATGAAGGACAATGACGGTTGAAGCTCAAACTTAAAGGTTTGTAAAACACCCTGCCCGCTATATTTTTTCTACGTAACCCAAACTCGTTACAGGTTCTTTGATTAAATGTTGCCAATTTTGACGTTTCAAGTCGCGACCTTGACGTTTTAAGAGGAAAATCAATTTTTTTTAAATGCTTATAACTTTTTAGTGAATTTTTATTTTAAAAAATTCACTAATAAAGAGGTATCGATGGAGAGACTTTGCAAAATTTTTTTCAAATGAGCGCGAACTAGGACCCCTAGAACCCATATCCGGGGTCAGTTATATATATATATATATATATATATATATATATATATATATATATATATATATATATATATATATATATATATATATATATATGTATGTATGTATGTATCCATCCGATAACTCAAAAAATATTTAACCGATTTCGATGAAACTCGGCAACTTCTTTTATTAATTGCTTGGACATGTTTTTCCGGGAAAATTTTGAGTTTTCTTTCGAAAAAAATTTTTTCTCCGAAAATTACAAAGCTGTTTTAATAAAATTTATCAAGTATGTTGCCTTGGGAGAGACCTTACCACTTGCCAAACATCAACACTCTAAGTTGATAGAAAATTGAGTTATTCAAATTTTTTATTTTCTTTCGAAAAAATTTTTTTCTCTGAATATTACAAAGTTATGTTAATGAAATTTGGTGGATATCTTGCCCTAGGAAAGACCTTACTACATATCAAAATTACATTATCTAAGTTTATAGAAAATTGAGTTATTCAAGTTTGAAGCATTTAATAAAAATTCACTACCATAACGCATTAGCTGCGTTTCGAACTTTTTTGTATTTCAACTTACGGATCAAAAATTTGCTGCATAGTTTTCTTTTTATGGTATAAACCTGCGTACCAAATTTGGTTGACGTAACTTTCTCATTTCCGGAGATATACAAATTTTCCGAAAGAAAATACACAATTTTCCGGAAAAAACTGGGCCGATTTTCCTGGCTAACGAACTTATCCAAGCTGCTTGGAAAATGAAGGTACTCACCAAAGTTGATTAAAATATAAGTCGTTGACTTGTGAACGTGAACGTCATTCCAAAAATATTTGACAGCTATCCTCTGAATAACATACTTCAAATTTTGACATACTAATTTTCAAATTTGGTTCTGCCTCTTTCTTTCTCCATCTAAAATTTCACCCAAAACCTTTACTGCCTCGTATTCCTTTCCACATAACAATATTTTAGAACAAGCAACTTTCATTTTTGTTCCATATTTTTGCCGAAATAACAAATTTTGTGAAGAGCCAAGTTACATTGACTTTTACAATATATATATATATATATATATATATATATATATATATATATATATATATATATATATATATATATATATATATATATATATATAATTGCAACTGACCCCGGATATGTTTTCTACGGGGCCTAGTTCGCGCTCATTTGCAGGCAATTTTTTAAAATTCAATAGTCACGTTCTCCTCATTAATGTATTCTTTTAAGAAAATTCACTAATAAAGGGACAATCATGGTTGGCATATGCACGCTAAAATTTTGGATTTCCCTCGACTTATCTACAGTTATTTGGAACAACAATGTTATTATCTAACGCAATATGCATTCAGCATGTAGAAACGTGCCACAAATCAAAAGAATTAAGGCTACACATTTCAACACTTGTTATCAGAGGTCAAGCCAATAAAAACAATTATCGGTTGAACAAAAGTAAAACTGGATTTCACTACACAATACCTATTAGTTTGTAAACAGGAATCTTTATTAATTACGAAAATTAATGGATTAACTAATAATATCAACAACAAATCTTTGACGCAAGAAAAATCAGTGAGAAAATAACTGCCTCGCTCCATTGACAGAAAACATAGCTGCAGTTAATAATTCTTTATTATTTAAAAGAACCTTGAATTTGCTCTTTCCGTGTTGGAAATTTTATATTTTAAATTTTTTATGGTATTAAAATGTAATCTATTTATATAATTTAAAGAAATCTAAACCAAATCGGTTAATTGATATTACGCATTCGACCAATTAGTATTATAGGACACGAAACACTGTGTTTATCCAGTTGTGATTCAGATATATCGCAGATATGGTTGTCGATGGAGAAAATTCATTTAATAAGAGGCGTGTTATGGTACTCTATGTGGGTGGAACGATAGGGATGCAGAAAAACGATAAAGGTGGTAAGTAGAACATGTTCATATTTTTGCAGTGCATTTTCAAATGAAACCTACCACTGCATTTTGTTTTTCTGTTCGAAGATATAGAGGGTGGTTCATAGATAATGGAAAATATCGAAAACGGAGGTACAAAAAACAAAAATAATATGGCTATTCAGCCCACCATACCTTATACAAATGTTGCTGGTTTAAGAGATACATGGTGTTAACATAAGTTAGAATTTTATTTTGAAATTTCTCAATAATTTTGAATCTTTTTATCAGTATTAAATTGAAAATTGGCAGATTCGTATTTTTTCGTAAGACATATAAGAATTTGCCAATTATTCAGAAATTTCAAAATAAAATTAAACTTTGAACACACCCTGTCTATTAAACCAGCAACATTTGTATAATGCATGTTGGGGTGATTAGTCATATTTTTATATTCATATTGTTTCATTCTGTATGAATCACCCTGTGTACTGTGTACCTCCAAACATGATAAATAATTGTCATGGTAAACAGGTAAAGGTAAGATGCTTACTGGCAATTAGGCCATTGCTGACCCTTTTTGCTCATCTAAACTAACCTACCCTCCACCTTGAGCTCGATCTCAACGACGACAGTGATTTAGAAAAATCATCCGCCGCCGGTGAGCCTCGAACCGTCGACCCCCGAGTCCGTATTGGAAAGTCTGAATCGACTTTCCCGCACGGCCACGGAGGCGCTTATTTTCATGGTAAGTAATTATATTATAATTAATACCTTGTTTAAAACCTCAATATAGATTTAGTGTTGTTTAAAATAAAATTTATTATAATTTTATAAATATTAAACTTCAATTTAGAATAAGCACACAAATAAATGAATCATTTGTTTGTATATTTGGGAAATGTAGGATCAAAATTATATTTGCAGGTTCAAAATTAAACCAGTATGGACATTCTCACGAATTACAAACATTTCGGTTATTGATGACTTGATACTTTCACGGTTGGTGTTGGTTGCTTGAAATACAAAATGATCTCCGAGTTGTTTTGCCGTGGTAGAACTCACTAAGTGGGTTGCTAACCGTAATGGCTGGCTTCTTCAGTAGCTGCACTAAAAGGGAACAGGCATAGACGTTGCTATGGTATAAGAAGTTATACTTGTGGATTAACTAAGTGAAGATTGGAACCTGTGATGAGCACTGATAAGCTCACTTGGAGAACCCAAATCACCACAGAGTTGTGGTTTACTTCCTATGGACATCGAATTCGAAAGTGCCTTTATTCTTGATGACTAGTACATCTAGAAAGGGTAATTTATTACAATAATTTTGATTCTATAAAATTTACCGACGAATTAGAAATTAATAATAAATTACCCGTTCTGGATGCACTAGTTATCAAGAATAAAGACACTTTAGAATTCGATGTCCATAGAAAGGAAACCACCACTCTAAGCTACATTCAGAATGACTCAGATCATACGTACGCACAAAAAATGGCCAGTCTAATTTTCTTAGTAAACAGGTTAAATAATTTTCCTTTAAGTAAAGGTAGATATACCAAAAAATTAAATTATATTAAGAACGTGGCCGAATATAATGGATACACTGCTTGCCTAGTGGAGAAATTAATTAACAAACAGAAAACAAAGAAAATGTTAGCGGAATCAACGGCTTTTAGAGGAGAGAAAGCCGAAAAAACTTTGTTTGCTTACCATTGGAACCTCGAATCACGTGGGGTCTAGATAGCATTTATAAAAAAAGTCAAAAGACTAACTCTAACGGGGTAGTTTTACGAGTCATTTAATTTTCTTTAAAAAAAGATTTAAAATGACTGTCAACCGTAATTATTATTATTATTATTAGAAAAATTTAAGTAAATATTTATTTAGGTACATTTTTAAAAATAGACCAATTGTCCGAGCGACAGGACGTGTATTCAAAACTACCCCTTGTTACCTTGAAAGAATATATTCATGTATAACGACCCTCAAGGGAGGTCTTGCCTGATATTTATTTGGAACACAATGACCGAGAATTTGAGACCAATTCCCCAAAGTTTTACTATATACTCAGCCTTAGCGTATACCTAGTGACGAAACGCGTCACAATCAGTTTATAATACACTATTAACATAAACACAAGTTTAGGGTTTTTATGCTAGAATAAAACCCAGCATCTATTTTCAAAATTACTTTAATACAAAAATAAAATTTATACAGATAAACATTTTAACGGCACAATAAATTTTTTATTAATTAATAAATCCAAAGGTTTCGTTAACTTAAAATTATGACAATAAATCGGCTAAAGTTCTGTCTATGTCAGACTAAAATTCTCAACTCCAATAACTCAAATTCTAAAGTTCATTAATCATCATTGTATGGGAGGTTTTTCTAGTCTTTACAAAAACTAAATTTTATGCAAAACTGATACCTGTGAAAATTAAATGGTTTTCGCCCACAGTATAATATTTCATAAGTTTAGTAAATAAATCCTCCTTAGCTAATTATAGCACTCAAATTGATCTAACTTCCTCCCCTTTAAGTTTCCAACTAAACCCTTATGGCTCCAAGCCCTATCTTGTCCTTCGTACCATGAATTTCACAAAAATTTCCATCTACTTGTTCATTTAAGGCCATTTTAGAAATAATGCCACTCTCGACTAAAATACCTCTACCAACATTTAAATTTTAATTTAAATCCAATTTACTCAAATGCTATTCTAACGCCCTACGGCTCAAACATCTATGCTAATTCTATCTTACAGCCCCATGGCTCAAAATACATATATAAATTTTATATGAAAATTATTTCAGTACTCGAGACAGCTAGCCTTTAATAAAAAGTCACTTTAAACATATTATGTCATGGAACATACTCACCGGGAAAATGGGAATAAAAGCCAGCCCTGTACCTTACTGCCACACTCACTAGCTTTACGGAAAACACAAATCCCTTCTTGTTTTGGCTCCCTAGCCCGAGTACTGTTCCACTACAGCAAGCTCCATTAGAGCTCCTAACTAAATTCTATATTTACTCAAAAACTACATGATATCTTCGCGACGCTCTGTCGATGTTTTTTGTCGCTGCGGGTACTCCTAAACCCGAGCGGGGCTTGGAGACCACTTGCTTTTAGTCGGGCGCGAGGCCCTCTGAATTCTTTCCTCTGTCGCCTAGTGAAAAAAACACGGCATTTCCGGTTTTTTTCTGTTAAAACTCAAGTGACCTGATTTAGAGGTTGCCACACTCACGAGCTTTACGGAAAACCTAAATCCCTTCTTGTTTTGGCTCCCTGGCCCGAACACTACTCCACTACCGTGAGCTCCATTAGAGCTCCTAACTAAATTCTATATTTACTCCAAATTTCCGTGATATCTTCGCGACACTCTGCCGATATTTTTTTGTCGCTGCGGGTATTTCTAAACCCGAGCGGGGCTTGGAGACCACTTGCTTTCAGTCGGGCGCGAGGCCCACTAACTCTGAATTCCTTGATCTGTCGCCGAGTGAAAAAAACTCTGAGTTTCCTGTATTTTTTTTCTGTTGAAACTCAAGTGACCTGATTTAGAGGTTGCCTACTTCTGTAATATTACCCACTGTGCAGTTTAGAGTTACATTTATTTTACCATGCATCAAATTGACCGTTGGACTGCACCTTTTATCTTGCTAAGGTGGTTTTTATTTATCAAATTAAATACCACACAATTTCAACATGCTCGTAGCCTACATATTTTTATGCATATTATGCTTGATATATTTATGATCGCTTGAACATTGGTTCTATGGCGATTTTTCATGAACTTTTTGAGATCCAACCCAGTAATTCACTTACATTCTGTTCCGAACATTTATGTATAGAAAAATTTCATTAAACTCGATACTTAACCAGATAAGCATCCTGCTTACATAACATTTTCGACAAAAAATACTTTAAAAAACTTGCTAGGTAACCTAAAAGACAATGATAGTACGAGAAATGTTGTAAATTTATGAAATAAATTGTAAATATTGCAATCTTAAATACGTCTGACAAACAAAAGGATCTATTGGAATTAGATGGAAAGAACATTTAGCACAATTAAGATAAGGTACTATAGATGGATCTTCCGCCGCTCAACATGTTTGGGATAATAATCACCACGTTAATGAATTATCAAAAAAATGTTAGACAACCAGGACAGCTAAACGCCTTCGAGTGTATCTATATATATTACTCAATATAGTAATAATAAACAATGTATGAATCTCGCTCCGCTGCCTATGAGTATTCACCTGCTTTATAAAATAAATACTGGCAGAAGCACGTCCGAGAGATAATACAAAGAATACAGATATTTCCGCCAAACGAAATATGTTAATCTTCGTGTCGTTGAACTTTCACAAATCGCTAGTGACCGACTTGCAGAAGATTATAAATAAAGTTGGGGATATAAGATATTTAGAATTATTCATCCTCTGATGGCGCTAACTTGGTTTGTGAAACGATCGTCAGGTTTTTAAATGTGTTGTGGTGATTTAGTTTCTCCAAGTGTGCTTACCTGTGGATGATGTAATCGCCTGTATTGATCGATTAGCTATAGATGACGCATGGGAATCAGGCAGCGACGTCGATGCAAACATTAATTTTTTCAACAGTATGTACGATGTTCTGTTGTCAGAGCCTGTGGAATCATTTCTATTGCTAATAACTTCGATTAGTCGGGTTCGACATAAATTGTTATATAAATTAAAAGACTCACCTCTTTGTCATTGCAATCGATAGCATATAAAACTTGAATGTGACTTCATGAAATATGCTATATTCCTAAGATTTACAGATGCTTATAATTTTAAAAAACAACGACAGTTTCAGACTTCTAAAATAATTAACTCCAAATAAACCATTTGGGATATTCATTATTTGATGTTTGATGCTTGTCAGTAAAACGCAAGACTTCAGTGGAAAATCAAAGAATATCCAAAATTATACAGGTCACTACAAAACTTTAAATCCAAAAATATCAAATATCTTCAATTTTTCACATAGACCCCCCATTTGTTTACTTTCCTATATTGCCTAAATGTGGTAGTTTTTAGGGTACTGGTGACTACTTGGAAAATCGCTGTTTTGTGATATTTATGTATTTAACCTATTTAGATTAAGTTAGCCATAGTAGGAAATTTTAGAAAAAAAATAGTGTTGTTACTAGCCTGGAGCGATTTGCTTTAGCAAGTTCGTGCTTTGTTGACACCGTGGCAGTAACGAGGCTTATCGGGATGTTAATTCAAAGCATACCCGAAATCTCGGCCAGCTCATGGAGACAAAAGCGAAGCTCTATGCGATGTCGCCTTAAATCAAACACCGGCAGGTGTCAGTTCCAGACAAACCTAGAGGGAGACTGAAATCTCTAGGCAGTGAAATAACCCCTAGAGGTTGAATATTCCACTGTGAGCTTCACAACGGCAAACGACCCTTCTTGGATGCTGCTCGGGATTGAAACCCTATACAAGACCGCCTTATGAGACAAACACTATAAGATGTCGGGGCCAGACGTACTCAGAGAAGGGCTGATATCTCTGTGAACTTCGAAACAGGCAAGAAACTTCGCTTAGATTGCAGAACATCTTAACAGCAGGCGAAAAATATCTGGAGAGAATCGTGCCAACTTTCACCCTCAAAAATATTGACTCCTGCAAGGAACTTGTTTTAATGAGTGAAACTTAAACAATTCGGCGTGAGCCTCAATATACCTATGACTGCAATGAAAAATCGTTCGTGCCTAACCTAACCGAAGGTCTCAGCCGTCGAGAATGATACTGATTAGCACTTCGTAATACAAAGGGAGCTTATCGGGTGCTGATTGCGACCCTCAATGCCCACCAAAGATCTTAGTACGTCGATGCTGGTACTGGTAGAGAGACCACCGCTGATAGCCAACCTTAAATATTAGGTTAACAGTTGTTGGTGTCAATTGCGACCCAGAACTTTCGCTGAACTCCTGATATTAGTTGTGACCCAGAACTCTCGCATAACGCCTGATGTTGATTGCGATAAGGAGTCCATGGTGATAACTCAAATATTTTTGATTCTTCTACATCGCGTCCGCCCTTGATGATTTATGTGTTGGTGAGAGGCGCTTTTTCCACAGGAGATGTGCACATCTCCGCGCTGAAACTCTGAACAATAATGCATCGACATTAACCTTGCAGATTTCTTCATCACGGAGCGTGTTAAAACAGAAAATAGACAAATAAAGTTACATAGTAAAAGTGTCACTTTCATTAATTAACCGTCTTATCTTTTATTTTATTTCAGTTTATACACCAACGCCCAATGCATTTATTGAAAAAATGAAACTCAGTTCTGACATGCATGGGCCAAAACTTGGAAATCATCTATTTGGAAAACTGAAATCCAATCAACTAGTTTTACCGTAAGTAAAGCCGTGATAGTTTTTAGACTTTATATAACAAGGTACATGATGATTGTATAAATAGACTGTTTTTTCCCTCAGGGCTCGTCCGTTGCCGCCCCGATAGCACTGCAACCTTTGGTTGATTGTGCATACCCTTAGTCTTACTCCATCCAATCCAAAATCACTATGCCTTGAACTAGTCTGCACAGCGATTGGTAGGGTCAAGTTTTATATTGCTCTGCATCCGGTCTAGACTGACCGTAGATCAGTTGTCTTTTGCGGTCCAGAGCTTTAAACTCGCACAAGACGTGCTGGTCTGATTCCCCCCCCCCCCCCTTTCCGCAGAGTCTGCATGCGAGGTCCCCTTCGAACCGCCCCATTTTATGCAGGTGTTTCTTGACGGCCATGTGTCCCGTCAAGAGACCTGTTGTGTTTCTGAGCTGTCCTCTGCTAAGATTTAGCAGCTCCACAGCTCTCTTTGAACTGGGTTCGTCAATTATTGACCTCCCATATCTGAGCCCTGGACAGTCTGTCCAGTACACCTTGTGTTGGTTTCTGACCCAGGACTTAATGGCTCCCCTGGCAGTGCTCTTTGTCACGCCCAGAGCCAGCTCTGGTCCCATAAATGGTTCTGCTGACCCTCGATTCGCGACACTGGCAGCTTCTTAATTGCCTTTGACCACCCAGTAACTCGGAATCCAGATGAGGGTCACCTCATTCTGCCCAGCCAGGTCGCTCGTCTCGTCTCGGCACTCACTCACCAGCCAGGAATTTATCCGTGGGCTACTTAGTGCCTTAAGAGCTGCTTGGCTGTCTGTGGCTATGAGGATCCGCTTGTTGGTGTAGCCCCTTCTCTTGTTCTCCTGCACACAGTGCAGGATGGCGTACATTTCGGCCTGAAACACCGTTGCATGAGCTCAGAGGGAAATACTATGACTTACCCTCGGTCCTTCAGAGTAAACACCTGCCCCGTCCTACGCTCCCCGCCGGATCCCTCCGTCAACCAGACGACGGCGTCCCGTGGTATGCCCGGCGTCACCTCCCGTCAAGCCTCGCGGTCGGGGATTTCCACTGTAAAGTTGTTTTCCCTCCAGATTCGCGGGCTTGCGAAGTCTGACCTCATTTAAAGCATGGGCTCCTTCACGATCTCCTGAATTTTGAAGTGGCCCCTGAAGCCTGGGTTGATCTTCAGTCTACCATTGCAGGCTAATCTGTATAGTCCTAGCCTGGCCTCCCTCATAATAACTAAGTGCAGGGGGCAGATACAGCAACACCTCCATGGCGGCTGTTAGGGTTGAAGACATGGTCAATGTGATGCCTAGGCAAGCCATCCTTTGGATCTTGCCTAGTTTTTGTTTGGCACTGGATTGTGTCACCTTAGGCCACCAGACCAGTTTCGCGTATGTTAACGATGGTCTGACCACCCTTGTGTACAGCCAGTGGGCTATACTAGGTCTTAGTCCCCACGTTTTTCCATATTGCCGCCTAGTGACGGCTACGGTCATGACTGCCTTACACAGTATTTTTCCAATGTGACCATTCCAGGTTAGCTTAGAGTCCAATACGACCCCAAGATATTTTACCTCCCTGGCCATTGGAATGCTCCTACTGTATAGGATGAGAGTTCTGTGGCTGTCGCACTTCCTCCTTCTCGTAAACGGCACAACGGTTGCTTTCTCAGGGCTCACCCCGAGCCCTTGACCAACCGTCCACCCTTCCACCACTGCAGTCGTCTGCATGCGCTCCCACACTGAATGTGTGACCTTTCCTCGGACTATGATGACAATGTCGTCCGCATAGCCCTGTACCTCATACCCCCCTCCCGAGAGCCTCCCCAGCAGGCCGTCCACGACTAGGCACCAGAGCAAGGGAGACAGAACGCTCCCCTGCGGACACCCCGCCGCGACCCCCGCCAGCAGAGCCCCTCCCGCGAGTGAGGTGAACACCTCCCTGTCCCTGAGCATGGAACCGAACCACCTGCAACAGGTCTCTTCTATTCCACGCTCCCGGACAGCTGCCAGAACCGATCCGAACGAGGTGTTGCTGAAGGCCCCCTCTATGTCTAGGAAGGCCCACAGCGCCACCTCCCTGTTCTCCAGCGTATTCTCCAGTTTCAGCACCGGTTGGTGCAGTGCTGTTTCTGTTGAGAATCCTGCTCTGTATGCATATTGTCCGCCGTGTAGGGGATATGCTTCCAGTACACCGCTCCTAATATGCCAGTCGAGCAGTTTTTACACTGTTTTTAGCAAGAAGGATATGAGACTTATTGGCCTCAGGGACTTTGCCTGGTCTGTTGGACGCCCAGGTTTAGGTATGAATACATCCCTGGCCAGTTCGCCTTGCGGGGGTCCCCCGGTACCATACCGTTTGTCTTTCGACTTTGGCGATTTCAAACTGGATGTATCTGTGGTCTGAGCTACTCACTTCCCCAGACAAAGCCCAGCTCTTAACAAAGTCACCCAGAAACTGGGTGGAAACTATTAGATCTAACACTTCCTCCAGCCGTGTTGTGACGAAGGTCGGTTTATTACCTCTATTCAATATGTCTAAATTAAATTTCATAAAGAATTGTAAAAGTGCCTCACCCCTAGAGTTTCTGTCCGAGCTACCCCACAACCCATGGTGCGCGTTCGCATGCATGCCGATGATGGTCTGCCATCGACCTGCTTGGTTTGGTCACATTGTGAACACCAAACAGCGGATACATTTAATTGTTATTTCCTTCAAACTAGAGTCTATTTACTTGTGGAGGTGCATCGCAGCATGCGCCTGGGTCTTATATGGAGACCTATGGGTCACCTTTCTTCAAGGCTTTATATTGCTTCCTTATGCCTTTAATGCTCACAAAATTTTTCTTTTAAATTAATCCTTTATCGCTGGGAACAAGAAAATGCATGATTTTCAAGATGAATAATATGGAAGGCGTTGACAATGGTAGCCTCTGTTTTACATTAGGTACGTTGTTAAAAAGAGTTGTATGTGATGTAGTAAAATGTAATTATTGGCATATAATGCAGGTAGTTTTTGGCTTAAATCACGTATAACTTTTTTTACTGATAATATTAGTTTACCCAGGAAATCAGTCAACTAATCATAGTTATCACAGTGTATAAGCAATTTTGCATTTTTTTCACCATCGTGACTTCTTATCTGTAGCAATTCTGTTTATTTTGTTGTAACTTCCGCGTTTAACTACTTTGGTCAAATTTTTAACTTTCTGTTCTCTTTTCTTCTTTTTAAGTATGTGTCTTTGAAATATTGTTATCAGAAAGTTTCTCATTCTTCTCTTCTTCTTCATCTTTCCTCTCCTACTTTTTGTAGAACCTCTTTTTATTTTGTCTATCCGTATAGCTTGCCTGTACTGTTTGCTTTATTTCTGCATTTTATACATTTGCCTCTTTACTGGCTTACCTTGTCTTTATTTTCCTTCATGTCTACATTTGAAAAGCTTGTACTCTCCTCATATCTTGTTTACTCAGACCTAACTTCCGACAGTACCTCCGACATGCTGAGTATATTTATGATTAATATTTTAATTCTGTTCCATGTTTAAAATGTTTATTCTAGTTTTTATACTTCTAAAATCTTGTCACATTTAAAATTCCCATATTCAGCGAATTATTTTCTTTTTTATTCGCATCTGGTATGTCAATTTTTTTAGACGACGGGCCAGTAGCCAAAACTGAGGCTGGCTTAAATAATACAACACCGTTAATATCTAAGGCCAGATATATTCTCTTCATAATTAGAGCCGCAGACCGGTTTCGCTCTAATTAGAGTTCATCAGTACGGTATACTAATTACAGCGAGAACACGCATATAAAGTAATACGGCTATGGTAGCCATCCTCCTAGAACATTGTGAGATGTACGATATGGTCTCCATCTCGGTGGGAAACCAGGTAGTATGTTGTCAGGACAGCTCCACATAACACAAAATGTTATAAAATAGAGACTGTGTACAACCAACTAACAATTTTGTAAATTGTCAGCCCTGGCCCATTTCTTCCCTAATATAGAGATAATTTATGTAAGGCTAGATGTATTCTCACCATAATTAAAACCGCAGACCGTGAGAATACATATAGCCTTACATACATGGTCCCTATGTTAGGGAAGAAATGGGCCAGGGCTAACAATTTACAAATTGTTAGTTGGTTCTACATAGTCTCTATTTTATATCATTTTGATTTATTTGGAGCTGTCGTGACAACATACTACCTCGTTCCGCACCAAGATGGAGACCCTGTTGCACATCTCACAATGTTCTACCGTTATTATCACTGAATGGACGTCCAGGCCTTTAATATTCATCTGCTTCTTATCTCCAATCACTAAGTCTCATGTATCATTAAAAACAACACTAGCGATAAGTCTATTTAAATGTTTACCAAGTTTAACACAAAATTTTTATATTGATTCTCACTTTTTTTTAAATATATCATGATGGACATGATGGACATAACGACATTGCTGTAGTATAAATGTGAATCCACAATTCACTGCCGTTAACTAAACCTTTTTAAAATTTTAAATACTGTATTTTTTATTTGCAAAGTGACATTATTATTAAGCCAATCTTATTTCAATCTCATCGCTTGTCCGCCAGACAAAATAAAACACATCTAATGTTTTAGGCCAGTGAAGAACAATGCTATTTTATATCAAATAAAGGAATACAATCCGTTACTTGATTCAAGTAATATGGTCGCAAAAGACTGGATTCGAATAGCAAAAGACATAGAGGTAAGTTGTAACGTACTACATAAGAAACATAAGTAGAAGGGGGAGAGAAATATGAAGTGTCATCTTTTAATACATCATGTAATTAACCTTTAAATTTTTTTCTAGTCCTTACACAAGTGTACTAATCATGTAGCGTTTTTACTTATTTATTTGATGCTACTACAACAAATATTGCTGCTAATGGGTTTTTCTTTACGAATTATTTAATTATAAATAAAACATAAACTATGGTAGATATCAAGTATATTTTTATTTTGAGTTTAAGTATATCATACACCATTCTTTGCAAAACGCAACCTCCAATTTTCTCCACGGAAGCGCCTGCATGAACCAGTACGTTTAATCCAATTGCAGCAATGCATTGTTACTTTTTTTATTTTTTTTATTTAACACACCACGAGGGCTTACAGCCTGAATACTATTGTACCGTGGCTGTTAACAAGGAGGAAAGAGGCAACTTGTTAATTCTGGACTTGAAGGTTTGTAGGTTCGGGGGAGAAGGAAAAACATGTGCTGGCAAGGAATTCCACAACTTGGAAGTCCTCGGGACAGAAGAGCGCGCATAACAAGATGTTCTGTGTCTGGTGACCTGGACAGTAAAAGGGTGCATGCGCTCTGTTCCCCTGGTAGATCTGTTGGGGGCAGCAGGTGGAGGAACTATGGAAGCAAGCTCCTCTGAGCAGTGCCCGTGCAGATATCTATAAAAGAGAGAGAGAGAGAGAGAGGTCACCAACGGCACGTCGGTAGCCAAGGGATGGCAGCCTTTGGGTGAGGGTAGGGTCACTGATGAGACGTAAAGCTATCTTTTGAATGGAGTCCAGGATAGCGAGTATAGAAGCGGCAGCAGCACCCCAGATGTGGGAGCAGTATTCGAGGTTTGGTCTTATTTGTACATACGGCATAGAGATTAGCTGGTAAAAAGTATTTGCGAGCCGGGAAGTGGAAACCTAATTTCTTAGCAGCCGCTTCTGCAATTGATGTGACATGTTGGTGCCAATTGAGATTTTCATCCACAGAAATGCCAGTAAGTGAAAAGGACTCATTACTTTGAATAACTTGGTTGTTTATTCTGATGGGTCTAGGGCAAGTGTATCTCTTATGAGAAAGAAAGCAAGACTGTGATTTGGTGGGGTTGAATTGTACAATATTTCTACTTCCCCAGTCTAATATTTTTTGGAGATCCACGGAGACAGAACCTTCCACGAGTCTGCGATCTTCGTCTAATTGGGCTAAAGAGACAGTCTTAGAATATTGTATATTTGAGTGGAGGGTGATGTCGTCCGCGTAACTGTGAACTGGGTTGGATGTGCTAGAGAGGAGGTCATTGATGTGGAGAAGAAGCAAAGTAGGGGCTAAAGCTGAACCTTGAGGAACTCCTGCATTAATTGGATACAGTTTAGAGGAATGGGAGAAATGTGACAAGCATAAATGTCAGTGGAATCGAAACAAAATGTCAACACATTGACATAACGTCGTAAAATGCATCGTCCTCAATGAAAAAACCTTTACTTCTATTGCTAGTGCGACTAGCGCTACTAATACTACTATTGAACTCTTAAGCGATAAGTAGTAAGCACACTTGGAGAACCCAAATCACCACAACACATTTTAAAAAGACCGGACGATCGTTTCACTAACAAAGTTAGCGTCATCAGATGATGAAAATTCGAATTCGATTAAATTAGAAATTTACATCCTCTGATGACGCTAACTTTGTTAGTAAAACGATCTTCAGGTCTTTTTTAAATGTATTGTGGTGATTTGCGTCCTCCAAGTGTGATTATCAGTGCTGATCACAGGTTCCAATATTCACTTAGCGATAAGGACTAGAAACTTTTTTACGAACGCTCAGTCGTCTGCGTTTCTGTATGTTTTGGATTAGCCTCTTCGCCTGGAAAGACTCTACTAATTTGAGTCCACTTACGTCCTTTCGAACTTAATGGGACCATCGAAGAACTTTTGATGAAGTGGTTGCATTGTATGGTACATATACACTGCTCCTTTCTTCTCATCTTTTTTTGGCTTACTTATTCTTCACTACTATATTTTAGATGACACATTGTTTCTTCTCCTCCTGAGACTTGAAATATTTTCATTGTAGATTTGTTGTCCTGTATTTAGGGACGCTGTTTGGTTTAAATCCTGCTAATTTGGACAATTAAGGCGGGCGTCTATTATATGTTCTTCTTAGGTATTTATTAAAACATCAGTGTGACCTTATGTTTTTGATCAGGTGATATCCCACCCCCTATGGGTTTTCTAATACCACGGTGTAATAACTGGCAGCAGTTTGTGTAGCATGATGTATTGGTAGTCTTTTCTTCCCATTGCGTGCCACTTTTGTATTGTAACCTCACAAAGTTTTAATTGTCTATCGTTATCTTAATTTATAATATGGGCTGCGAAACTGTACAATTTGTTTGCCATTCGAATAAAAGGCTTGAGTTCAAGAAGGTTTAGATCTTACCATAAAGTAAATTTGTTAGCGCATTTCATCAGCTAACTAATTCACACCCTTTGGGCTGGCTGGTTAGGTATTTTTTCTTAGTTTTATTGTCTATGTTGTTTGTCTAGCTGTTTGTTGTCTTTTATTGTTTTATAGAGTTCCAACATAAATGCTAATACAATATTTATAATGTGATTATAAATTGTTTTAAATTTTTATAACTTTTGCTGTCGATACAAGTGTTAAGTGTAAGAGTATTATTCAGCAAAACTTCGTCTTGGTGTAGATAGTTATGCTATTTACCTGATATATGTGTTATATTTTGTACAATGTCTACTACTCATTTATGTTGATCTTTACTTTTAAATCTATTTAAATAACTAGCTCTTATTAAATGAAAGCAGTTATTATAATTATTGTTATTATGACTTTAGCCTAAAGGGCTTTTACATTACCTTAAAGAGGAAGCTTCACTCATCTCAGATATCAAAGGGATTGAGCTCAGATGGAGAATCTTCCAAGTTATCGGGCTTTGAACAACAACGTGATACATCCTCATTTCCCAGAAATCTGCAAGTATTACCGCTTTCTGCATAACGTTCTAAAGGTACCCTCCAAGGCCCACTAGAAGATTCTTGGGATCCACATGAATATCGGGATCACTCAGCTCTCTGTTGTCTGTTTAAATGTGTCTCCATGGGTCTCCTCTGTACTTAATGATCTTCTCGTTGTACTTAGTTCCTAGATTATTGGTATTCGGAATGGCCACATCAATCAGCGTCACTTGTCTGCAGGACTTATCCACTATTAAAATATCTGTCATGTTATGAGCAAATCGTTGGTCTGTGACCACGGTCCGTTCCCAGTACAACCTGTATCCTGAGTTCTATAAAACCGGTATATATTAATATATATATATATATATATATATATATATATATATATATATATATATATATATATATATATATATATATATATATATATATATATATATATATATATATATAGTAGGACACCTTACTAAAGATTTAAAAGCCCCATTTTCAGAGCCAGTTCTTGATGAAGTATTCTCGGAGCTGTGTCGTGCCTCTCTTTGTACTCAGTTGCAAACGCTTGCGTCCTTCGGTGACATGCTGGATAGTCCTTGATTACTGACACCCAAATCAGCATTTGTCCTCTTGGACCGAATTAAGTCCAACTCTGTTATTATTATTATTATTATTATTATTATTATTATTATTATTATTATTATTATTATTATTATTATTATTATTTTCGTATTACACTTTTTTGCTAGCAGATCTAGTGGTAGCATTATTGCAAATACCCTTACAGTTTCTATAGATGTCGTCCTATATGCTTCACAGATTGCGAGCGCTATCTTGCTTTGCATATTGTCCAGCGTGTTCTTCTTTTTGGAACGTCCTTCAAGAACGTGCTTCCAAATTGGACGCTTCTAATACTACTAGTAAGCGAACTCATCAAGCATATGTCGGTGTCTAATACTATTTTTTTCCAACACTTCTATTCTTAAATCTCCTTATCCACGCTCTTCCTTTACGCAAGTTCCTTACATCTTATTTGTATAATATATCACCGACAACAGCGATCCAGGCTTTCCTGGGCTCTCCACGATCTGTTTTGCCATTCACATCTTCTTTGTAAAACCCACTCGCCCTAAGATCATCCATGTGTTTTATGCAATAAAACCATTTTAGTATATTGCACTGTCATTTTGTTTCAATAACCTTTCGACTTTACATTTGTTCAAAACCATTTATTCTTAGCTTTATTTCTACCTATTTACTAGTTACTTGCCTTAACTAACCATTTAAAATATGTTCAATGTTTTTTTTCACATATTTGACTCGGCACATCCAACTTTTACACCTATACAGCATAGTTCACACTTTAGTCACATTAACTGGTTTATGTATACATTCACTTCCAGCTAAAGTGGTCATAACTCTTAGCATATTCTTACATGCATTTACTTTACTTTGTACACCATCAACGTCTTGCTAAAATAGTCTTTCTAAATAATATGTAGGTACGTTCCTTCAATCTATTAAACTTTATATTGTCGCATTTGTCTATGAGAATTACGTTTATGGACTTCGTTATTCTGTGGTCACATGTCGGCTATAAAGTGTGTTGGTAAGAGCGAACACTCTGGAATTATATTTCTAGAATGGACCAGAAGTGACAGGTGTAGAATAGTGTAGAAGGTCTAGAATCTCTATGGACAGTATAAATAGACGAGCGGTGCGTAGTGATGGGAAAAACTATTATATTGCTTTAACAGGTCGCACCTGTTACTGTTATTTAGAAATAACAGTTAAATATAACAGGTTGAAAATAACAGTATGAACTATGAATTATTAAGAATTCCACGTAGACGTAGTAACAGTAGCTGAACCCGTTCGGTGGTGTAGTTGGGTAATGTTTAAAATAAAAAATATTCTTGTATTATGTTTAAAACAATTAATAATTTTTTTATTAAAAAAATGATGGAGGTTTTTTTGGGTATTCATCACTAATAATAATTTGGTAAAAAATTCAACAATGCAGAATTTCTTTCGAATTTTCTTAACTAATTAAGTATTAGTTAAGCTTGAAAACCTCTATAGCCATCTTTTCCTTGAAAATGAGAGCTATATGAAATAAATGAATTATTGTAAGCAAAAAATAAAATAAATATTTTTTTAAAAATTAAAACTAATTTTTTTCTCTCTACCTTTATGGCGAAGTGTGTCTGGTTTCAACTATACCGGGTACAGGGAATATTTTTATAATTTCATTAAAATTGGTACTGTTTCTGAGATTTTTTAAGTTTCAGCGATTTTTTTTAATGTCAACAACACACCACGAGGGCTTACAGCCTAAATACTATCGTACCGTGGGTCTTGACAAGGAGAAAAGAGGCAGCTTGTTAATTCTGGACTTGAAGGTTGGAGGTTCGGAGGAGAAGGAAAAACATGTGCCGGCAAGGAATTCCACAACTTGGAAGTCCTCGGGACAAAAGAGCGGGCATAACAAGATGTTCTATGTCTGGTGACCTGGGCATTAAAAGGGTGCATTCGCTCTGTTCCCCTGGTAGATCTGCTGGGGGCAGCAGGTGGGGGAATTATGGAGGAAAGCTCCTCTGAGCAGTGCCCGTGCAGATATCTATAAAAGAGAGAGAGGTCACCAACGGCACGTCGGTGGGCAAGGGATGGAAGCCTTTGGGTGAGGGTAGGGTCACCGATGAGACGTATAGCTCTCTTTTGAATGGAGTCTAGGATAGCGAGTGTAGAAGCGGCAGCTGCACCCCAGATGTGGGAGCAGTATTCGAGGTTTGGCCTTATTTGTGAAGTGTATAAGGTATAGAGATTAGTTGGTGAAAAGTATTTGCGAGCCCGGAAGAGGAAACCCAATTCCTTAGCAGCCGCTTCTGCAATTGATGTAACATGTTGGTGCCAATTAAGATTTCGATCCACAGAAATGCCAACAAGAGAAAAGGACTCATTACTTTGAATAACTTGGTTGTTCATTGTGATCGGTCTAGGGCTGCTGTAACTCTTGTGAGAAAGAAAGCAAGACTTAGTTTTGGTGGGGTTGAATTGTACAAGATTTCTACTTCCCCAGTCTAATATTTTTTGGAGGTCCACGGAGACAGAACCCTCCATGAGTCTGCGATCCTCATCTAATTGGGCTAAAGAGACAGGCTTAGAATATTGTATATTTGAGTGGAGGGTGCTGTCGTCCGCGTAACTGTGAACTGGGTTGGATGTGCTAGAGAAGAGGTCATTGATGTGAAGAAGAAACAAAGTAGGGGCTAAAGCTGAACCTTGAGGAACTCCTGCATTAATTGGATACAGTTTAGAGGAATGGCCATCCACAACAACAGATATGCTCCTGTTGGAGAGGAAATTTGCTGTCCAGGTACAAAGTTTTGGTGGTAGGCCATAGGCCGGAAGTTTATTAAGCAGCGCTGCGTGCCAGACCTGGTCGAATGCTTTGGATATGTCTAGAGCAACAATCTGGGATTCACCGTGTTGTTCCATAGACTTGTTCCAAGAATGGGTGACAAAGGAAAGGAGGTCGGCAGTCGATCTGCGCTGACGGAATCCATACTGCCTGTCGTGGATTAGACTGTGTTTTTCAAGGAATTTTAGTAGTTCGGTGTTTATATACTTTTCCATCACTTTAGAGATGACTGAAAGGAGAGAAATAGGCCTGTAGTTGCTTGGAAGCGCTTTGGATCCTTTCTTGGGGATGGGTTGTACTCGAGCAGTTTTCCAGTTACTAGGGAATATGCCTTTATTGTAAGATATCTGAAACAGAGGAGTCAGGACAGGAGCAAGTTCTGGTGCGCATTTTTTGAGAACAATTGCTGGGATCTCGTCAAGGCCAGAGGCTTTCGTGGTATTAAGAGAAGAGAGCATCTTTCGTACCTTTTTAGTTTTGAAAATGATATCAGTCATTTTATGCGCGACATTGGGGACTGTTGGTGGTTGAACATTTGGAGGTGGGTTGAGAGTAGAATTTCCGGCGAACAACGAAGCAAAAAGTTCAGCCTTGCCCAGGGCGGTAGAAATAATTTCATCCCCTGAGACAAGAGGTGGGAACATGCTCTTGCAGAAATTATTCCCAATAGACTTAGCAAGAGTCCAGAAGGGTTTGCCGCCGTTGGAGCTTGAGAGGACTTTGTTTTTGATGTGGTTATTAAACGAGTTTTTTGCCTCAGAAAGAATGCGGACATAGCGGTTTCTTGCGTCGTTGAATGCTTGACGATTTTCTTGACTGGGATTGTGTAGAAGCGTTTTGTGAGCTTTGACCTTTTCAAGTCTGGCCTTGTCACAGGATTTAGAGAACCAGGGCTTTGTGTGGCTGAAGAGGTTTTCTGTGTACGTGGAATAAATAATTCCATGCCAGCTTGGATAATTTCGGTGACGTTTTGTGAGATATCAGAGGGGTCAGGATGAGAGAAGCAGACAGACGCCCGTGGAAATGAGGAAAAGTAATCCCGCATTTCGTCCCAGTTTGCGGAGTTGTAGTGCCAAACGATACGTGGGTGTGATGACTGTGTGACCTCGGGTTGCATTGCACAGGAAGCAGTGACCATGCCGTGGTCTGAGCGACCAAGGGGGGCGGTGACTGATATCTTATAGCATTCAGGGTTTGTAGTAAGAAGGAGATCCAAGGGATTTGAGCTGTTTGTTGGGATACGAGGAAAGTAAGTAGGTTGCTGAACCATATTGGCCAAAGAATTGCTGACTGCAAAGGCCTCCGCTGCTCTCCCTTGTGGATCGGTTTTTGAAGATCCTAGCCTTGCAGTAGTAATAAAAAAAGATGTTTAAAATCGGACCTATTTCTTAGATTTTCAAAGTGAAAAGTAAAAAGGAATATTGATTTATTAGTTACATAAGGCAAAGAAGAATGAGCAAAAAACTACCTAATATAATATAATACCTAAGGACTCACGTTAAAGCATAACTGTACGTTTGTATACATATCAGTTTTTTCTTAAAACAAAAATTCCATCAGCATATCGAGTTATCTAATGAAGATTGAGTTTACGTCAACGACTATGTGATTATTTTTTTATATACGCGGTGACCTGATCTTATTTTTACAGTGATATAGTTCATTTTTAATAATTTTCACTTGTTACATGTACAGCCTTTTTATTTACATTTTTCATATTTTGTGTTTGTTTATAAATTGTGAATATATGTGTGTGTCTTGTGTGAATCAACAACCTGTCAAAATTTAAGAGTTTCATTGTACCGACGACCCTACGTTCCCAAAGCTGTGAGCACATTAGTATAAAGTAGTATGTTATGAAGTAAAGTCCGCTCTATACTCTATACCCCATTCCCAGTCTCATGTCCATTCATCCTTTTATAACAGTTGCGGATAAAAACAGAAGTTGCTTCATCGTAGCAGTGCAACAGAAACAGATACGACAACATAAACAGATACGACGCCGAGTTCTAGTGTAAAGCGCAACAGCATCCCCACCCCTGAACCTGTTATTTGTATATATCCATAACAGGTTGTTACTGTTGCGGCTCGACAACAGTTAAAATATAACAGACTGTTAAATAACAACCCATCACTAGCGGTGCGCAGGGTAAGTTAGTTCAGTATTAAGTCGGTGTGGTGAAGAAGTGATCATAGAGTATTAAGCGAGTCAACGGTAAGTGATGGTGTTTAAGAAGCGATCATAGAAGGCGAATAGTGGAATATAATTCTATGGACATTTAATAATCGAGAGAAACATTTTAGTTGATACTGGTGTTGGAAAATAGTTGGATATAATAAATTAGTAGTTTGAAAAGCTGTGTTTTGTTCGTCAACAAATACAGAACCCCGTAGAACGTAACAATTTTAACATGTTCGGCTTTTTTATCGAAAGCCCATAGTTATATACATACATTTGTTCTAACACATCCAACACCTCTTCTTCGGATTCGATAATTTGTAGTGCTGCGTCAGCTTCAGCATAGAAAAATAATGTGATTAGGATTTGTGATTAGGAAAAAGTCATATAATTTTGAAAGTTCAATTTAAATTGGATATCTAAATAATCTTTACCCTTGAATTTTTCTTTTTAGACATACTATGGAAACTTTGATGGTTTTGTTGTTTTACATGGCACCGACACCTTAACGTACACGTCATCAGCTTTATCATTTATGTTGCAAAATCTAAATAAGCCAGTAATTCTAACCGGAGCTCAGGTAATTTATAAATAATAATTAGTCAATACTAACATTAATTTGATAGGCATACTTTATTAATTTTAGTGGATTTTCATGTTAAACCTTTATTAATGAGGACATCGCGCGTTTCTTCAAATGAGCACGAACTAGAACCCCTAGATCCCACAAATAACGTCAGTTTTTATATGTTCATATTTATATATATATATATATATATATATATATATATATATATATATATATATATATATATATATATATATATATATATATATATATATATATATATATATACATACATACATACATACATACATATATATATATATATATATATATATATATATATATATATATATATATATATATATATATATATATATATATATATATATATATATAGATATATATATATATATATATATATATATATATATATATATATATATATATATATATATATATATACTGGGTTCTCGGGTTGAATCGCGTCCAGAGTTTATGAAAACTCGACGTTTCGGCTCCTGTTTTGGAGCCATTTTCAAGAGGTAAAGGAAATATGTAAGGACACTCTAAGGCTTCAATCTGCATACTCCTTAGAGCGGTAGACAAATGTGGGTTGGGTTGTTGTAGCTCGATTACGGGGCCTCAATCTGCCTACTCCCCAAATCTCGCCGGAGATCGTCTGTGAGGTCTCAGTGTGTTTAACCCTAGGCCTTAGAGAGATCTCTCTCTGAGACCTCACAGACGATCCCCGGCGAGATTTGAGGAGTAAGCAGATTGAGGCCCCGTAATCTTGCTACAACAACCCAACCCACGTTTGTCCACCGCTCTAAGGAGTAGGCAGATTGAGGTCTTAGAGTGTCCTTACATATTTCCTTTACCTTTTGAAAATGGCTCCAAAACAGGAGCCGAAACGTCGATTTTCATAAATTCTGGACGCGGTTCAACCCGAGAACCCAGTATGTCGCATGAACAGTGTTAAATAATGTTTCAGAAGATGAACAATTTTCTGTAATATTTGCGATAGATTTTCTTTAAAATTACGCTTATAAATTGTTCCTTTTTTGAAAGTAATACGTCTTTGTGGTAGATTGTTTTATTGTTGAGCACGAAAAATTAGAAAAATGAATCCAACAAAGAATTTAACTGAACACGATTTAGTGCGAGTCTCACATTTATTAGACGAGAGATATTGCCAGAGTTATGTTGCCAATTGGTTAGTCGAAGTCGTATGTCGTAAGTTTCTAGCTTATTATAAAGGACAGGGCAAGGGCGAAAACGATGCACCGATGACCGAGATAAACGTTTTATTAGACAATATGATTTAAGAAACGGGACCGTCACTAGTTCTATGACAAGAAACTCTAAGCTGTCCGCAATGTCCCAATTTCTTCTAAAACAGTTACAAAATGACTAAATGAAGCTGGATTAAACAGTAGATCAGCCTCTGCGCTCTTACTTACTAGAGAGAACACAGTTTACAGATTACATTTTGCTCGAAGTCATCATGATTGGTCTGTTGATGATTCGAAACAAGTTTTCTTCACAGATGAAAGTATGGATAGTCTAAAACATCCAGATGGTCGTGAGCGAGTCTTGCGAAGATTAGGAGAGAGATTTTCTCCTTGCAATTTCTCTGCAAGGATTCCAGATTCCAGGATCTGTTGTGTTCTGAGGTGACATATGCTTTGACGCTCGCACAGAGTCAGTTCCGGCCCGTACGAGATCCATGAATGCTGATTACTATATTGAAAATATACTAATAGAACATGTGATCCCCTTCGGTCATTTTGTGAGATCCAATTTCCTGTTTGTGCAAGACAACGTTCGACTTCATGTGCCTGGGGAGATACTCGACTATCTTAGTGAAGTTGGTATATCAATTATGCAATGGTTACCAAGAAGCACGGATCTGTATCCGAACGAACATGTATGGGATCACCTCAAGGAAAATGTGAAACGTCATATACCTGCACCTAGAAACCCAAGGAAGTTGAAAATGTAGTTAACACAGAGTGGGAATAAATTCCTGGAGCTTTCATCCAAAATTTAATTACAAGCATGGCCAGGCGATAAGTGCTGTGATCCGAAGTAGAGGACGCAACACACTCTACTAGTGTCCCAATTACCAATTACACTCTGAATTTCACTACTGTCCCAATAAGTTATTTTTTTCGCAGTTACAATCTTGTTATTAAGCCTTAAGAATAATTTGAATTCCAATCTTATTGAGACATGTTATAGCTAATTAACTTCTAAAGTGCCCGAATATGTTTTTAGCGAATTTTTGTAACTTTGAATGTAACCAATATTCATAAAAAATTATTATAATCAATTCGTTACAACGCTTTTGTGTTTTAATATGTTTTAATTTTATCCAGGAGTATATACGTATAATAATAATAAAAATAAATAAAAAGCACCACAGTAGACAAACTCCGCACCCAAAAGTCTTTGGCTTGTGCGGGGGAGCCTACAAATGCATATAGACAAGGGACACCAACCATAACTCATCAGAAGCCGGCCTTCCCGCATGCGAGTGAAAAAGACCGACTCTCCGATTACGGGACTCGAACCCGCGACCGTATATATATATATATATATATATATATATATATATATATATATATATATATATATATATATATATATATATATATATATATATATATATATCCAAATACATGTTTGAATAGGCTATATTTTTGAAAGTATTAAAGTAACTGGAATAGGACTTTAGATTGAGCTCGAGATGAAGTGAATAAACCTCTGTTGTAAATTTCAATTAATTTGGGGTTCAGGTTCACACATTTTGAGTTGTTTCCAAATTAAAAATAAAACCTAAAAAACATGAATTGAAACAACGTAAGTGGTTAAAATATGATGCCAGACAAAGACAGAGTAGTCACCTGCCACGCGTAGATTGATACATATACCACATGCATACATAATAACACAGCGATTAAAAAAAAATAAACCACGTAAGGCGAGATCACCACAACATCCTAATGTGCAACGAACGTTCACACCCGAACTGTGGCGATCCTACCCTAATGAGCGCCTTCGGGTATATTTGTAAAATGTTCAAAACTATCCAGTCTAAAAGTGAGAGGGAAAATGAGGAAGTTTTATATAAGCTACTTGAAGTAAAAACCAGATGGGATAGTGTGTTGTGTTTATTTTTAATGGTTTGAGAGCTCTGTATTGATGTTAAGTAGTAAATAATTGTCACTGAAATATATATATATATATATATATATATATATATATATATATATATATATATATATATATATATATATATATATATATATATATATATATATCTTTCAGTGATAATTATTACGCGTGGCGCATTGAAAACGAAACAGACCGATTTGCGTCCAGACAATTTTTTTTTAAGAAACACTGAAACAAGTCATTTTTAATATTGAGGGGGACATGTTTTGACATAAAACTCAACTTTGTCACATCAACCCCTTAAGGGTGGTGATAACAACCCTTATATTTTAAATAGGGAACATGGGTCGAGTGTTACTTCATTTGAAAGCTCTCTCTTTTCTGAATTCAGCACACAAATCTTTTTGGAAGTTTTATCAACTCGTTTAAAAATTATTCACAGTTGGAGTTGCAAGAACGTATTTCATTCATTGTGATAAGAAATGCACTAATTAGTCATTTTTTTGTTAAAAAAAACTAAAAATCAAAACCAAACGTTTAAAAATGTTTATTCAGTTAAGTAAATGTTCAAATTGTTGACCACCAGCTTCCATACAAAAGTACAAATTTTGTTCAAAACGACTCTGACATTCTGGAGCATTTGTGGAGTTATTAGACGGCATTCTTCAACAATGCATCGTCGTAATTCTTCCAGAGACTAATATGTCTGATCGGATGTCGTTCATTAAACAAATTTGCGGTACGGTTGGCACAGTCATCGTTTTTGAAAAAAAGAGTAATCATTTCAACTCTTTCTTCTACAGAATACACCATTTTGAAATTAATTTTCGGTAGTACTATCAAGTATCAAATCGACCGATAAACTGAAACAATAAACCGCATTTCTCTCATTTCGATAAGAAATGTTCTGATAGTCAATTTTTTGTTTACAAACCAACAAAACATTGACTATCAGCACATTTCTTATCGGAATGAGTGAAATGCGTTTTTGCATCTTCAACTGTGAATAATTTTTAAACGAGTTGATAAAACTTTCAAAAAAATTAGTGTGCTGAATTCAGAAAAGAAAGAGATTATGTAACACTTGACCCCTGTTCCCTATTTAAAATATATGGGTTGTTATCACCCCCCTTAAGGGGTTGATGTGACAAAGGTGAGTTTTATGTCAAAACATGTCCCCCTCAATATTAAAATTGATGTTTCAGCGTTTCTTAAAGAAAAAATTTCTCTGGACGCAAATCGGTCTGTTTCGTTTTCAATGCGCCACCCTATATATATATATATATATATATATATATATATATATATATATATATATATATATATATATATATATATATATATGTATATATATGTATATATATATATATATATATATATATATATATATATATATATATATATATATATATATATATATAACAACTTATACCTATGTTATGCTTTTAAAATTTAAAATTGGAAACCAAAGAATAATAATGTGTTTTGCTTATTTATCGTGGTTTGACGATTCTGTTTTGAAGTTAAATAGTAAATGTTTGTATGGAAATCAAAGAATAAGAATATTAACGTTAATATTTATTGATTAATTGTTTAAGTAGGTAAGTTATTTGAATAATGAATAGACGTCTTGGGCATGAATTAAGTTTCCTTCTGATAAGCTTTTGTAACTTTAATGAAATTTGTAATACAAGTTGCTTTTAAAGCGAGTTACAGTTTATAGATTTACCAAATTTTAATTTTTTGCGTCACAGAAAATTTAGTGTTGGGCATTCAAAGCTTTTAAAAGGAGCTAGAACATAAGATTTGAATATTGTTTATGATAATAGAAAGAGAGAAATTCTTCAAATGAACTTTATTATAGGATCTCTAAACCCGATTTGCGACGTCTGTTTAAATGATATGTAAATCAATTTTTGTACTAACAGCATTAATAAAACTTTTTTTATTATTATAAATTGCAGATTCCAATTTTTGAAACACGCAGTGACGCCAAAGACAACTTTCTAGCCTCTCTCATTTTAGCTGGTTGCTACGAGATTCCGGAGGTGTGTATATGTTTTGCCAATCAACTGTTACGTGGTAACCGTACGTCAAAAATAAGCTCGAATGCCCTAAAAGCTTTCAGGTCGCCTAATTATCACACATTAGCGGACATTGGAATTGACATCACAGGCAAGTCCGTATTACATTATTGTCTTGGCATCTTCTCAATGATTAATTAGCTCATTCGAAAATAGACGAGTTATCTTTTTGACTTCATCTGTTTTCAGCACATTATCATTACATAAGGAAAATGTCTGATGAGAATTTCAAAGTTAATACTAACCTTGATGCCAATGTCGCACTGTTACACATTTTTCCTACTCTGACAGCTTTTATGGTAAGTTTATCGTTTATACAAGCTGATTAAAACTCGATAGACTATTAGATGTTTTTAGGATATCTAATTCAAAAAAAATCGGATTATCTATTTTTAGGGTGATTTTCTACTTATAAGTGTTTAGTGAAGGGCATCGATTACACAAAAATTAGTTTTGTATTGCATGTATGTATTGACGTTTAGAAATGATATAACTCTAAAAAATCCCAACACCTAGTAAGAGTTGATTAATTTTAATCAAACTTATACATAATGTAATCTTAAAAAAAGTCTGGACGCAGCAAGTGCGTTATGGAAGTGAATTTTCATAAAAATGTTTTTAATTACAAATATATCGCTCTAATGCGAGCAGGCATCAATTTGGTTACCGGTATAACCTATATAGTAAGAACAATGTAGCATATTTTATTAAAATAATTATTTGAAAATGTACAAAAACTTTCCGAAAATAAACTTTAAATGTTTCCGAGAAAACTGGTTTCCTAGCCGATGAACCTTAGGTTAATAGCAAATTGAGTTATTGAAATTTGAAACATTTAATGAAACTTCGCAACAAAAACGCCATTGCTGCGTTCATACAAAAAATTTCCGAAAATAAAGTTAAATGTTGGTTTCCTAACCAACAAAACTTACGTTAATAGCAAATTGACTTAATGCGTCCAGATTTTTTCCTTACAAACGTGCATCATATTTCTATAAAAAATGATAAAATGCAGTAACGAATTTGTTCTACGAAAATTAGCTAAAAATTATATTGCGAGTTTGACTTTTTGAGGAAAACTCCAAAATGTGTTTCTTTAGCTGCCCGTAACTTTTTTCTCCTTAAACTTAGAGACCTAATTTGGTTGCATTCACTTTGCTATTTCCGGAGATATGATTTTTTTTAGAAAGAAAACACAAAATTTTCCGGAAAAACCTGGTCCGATTTTCCTGGCTAACGAATTTATCCAAGCCACTTGCACTCACCAAATTTGATCAAGATCGGTCTATTATTTTTTTTGAGTTATCGGTACGATATATATATATATATATATATATATATATATATATATATATATATATATATATATATATATATATATATATATATATATATATATAAACAAACACGGATCACCTCATTAGTGAATTTTTTAAAGAATATTCCCTAAAAAAGAAAATTTGAATCACCAACGACTTATGGCCAGCCTGTAATTGTAGAAATATTTTTAAGATGTACCTCAAGACACCCTCAAATTAATGTAGACAATTTTTTTTCGTATCTTGCATAAAGCGGATATATTGAGCTTTGAAGATTTTTTGGGAAAATTCGACAAAAATGATATACCAGTAACCAATAAACTCTAGCCAACACTACGGCCACAGTATTAGAGTAAGGGTCTATTTGAAATGAATTTTCTGGGAATATTTTAGTAAAATGAAGGACAATGACGATTGAAACTAAGACTTCAGGCTTTGTAAAACATTCTTCTTGAGACATTCTCCTTCCATAGCTCATATTAGCTTCAGGTTCATCGCCTAAGTATTACCAATTTTGAGGTTTTAAATCGCGACTTTGACGTTTTGAGGAAAACCCAAATTTAATTTTCTTTAAATGTCTGTAACTTTTTTGTCCTTTAACCTACAGAGCTAAATTTTGGTAGGTAACTTACCTATAACGATATAAACACGCGTTACTTTGTTAATTCCGGAGATATACATTTTTTTCGAAAGAAAACACAAATTTTTCGGGAAAACCTCGGCGGATTTTCCTGGCTAACGAACTTAACCAAGTCACTTGCAAAAGGAAGTTTGATCAAAATCGGTCCATTATTTTTTTAGTTATAGGTGTGACACACACACACACATTTATATATACATATATATATATATATATATATATATATATATATATATATATATATATATATATATATATATATATATATATATATATATATATATATATATATATTCACTAATGAGAAAGAAAATTCACTAAAAGACTGGACGTAGTAAGTATGTTATGGTAGTGCATCGTAATAGAAATGATTTGGCACCAAATATGTTGTATAACTTTTTCTTGTAGCATAGAAATAGAAATTTTGGTATATAGTTTACCTTTTTCATCATAAACTTAGGTACCAAATTTGGCTACCATAGCTTTTTTATTTTTGAAGATACAAAATTTTTCCCAAAGAAAACCTAAAATTTTACCAAAAAACCTGGTCCGTTTTTTCTGACTAATGAACTTATCCAAGCAACTGACAAAACAAAGGTACATGCCAAATTTTATTAAAATCTACAATATATATATATATATATATATATATATATATATATATATATATATATATATATATATATATATATATATACATATATATATATATATATATATATATATATATATATATATATATATAATCCCCGGGTAGGGGTTCTAGTTCGCGTTCATTTGAGTTTTTTTTTCAGAATTCAAAAGTCGGATCTCTCCATTAGTGAATTATTTCCACATCGTCACATGTGGAAGTATCGCATCGGCAACAAAAATTTCAAAATTTTTTTTGGCTTAAACGTCGTAAAAAGGGTTAAAACATATAGAAAACAGCATTTAGGACCGAATATTTTTTTGTCTGTCGGTCTGTGTGTCTCTTTGTTTGTAGCCACGATAACTTTAGAACGAATTGAGATATCGTCTTCAAATTTGGTATACCGTTAGCACCCAACAAACTAACGGTTCGAATTGTTTCCGGGTAAAATCGCTTCAGAGAGCCAGGGATGAATAGGGGGTGATTTGGTGAAAATTGATATTTTTTCGTTAAAATTCGAGTAATATAAGGTGGTTTATTTATTAGTTTAGTATTAATTGCATGAAACTTCTGGTATTCTGTGCTGAAATTAAATTAGGGATTGAATGTGTGGGGGTGGAATATCGGACAAAAATATCGATTTTTTTTTTGCTAAAACGGCGTAGTATGTCTTAAAACATATAGAAAACTTGATTTTGTAACGAAATTTCTTTGTCTGTCGTTCTATCGTTCGGTCGGTCTGTCGGCTTGTGCGTCTGTCAATAGGCGCAATAACGTTCGAACAAATTGAGATATCATCTTCAAATTTGGTATCCAGTTAGCACCCGACCAAGGAATGCTTCGAATTATTTTGGGGTAATATCGCTTAAGGGGTAGGGAATAAATAAGGTGTGGTTTGGTGAAAATTGGCTTTTTTTCGTTGAAACTCGAGTAATGTAACCTTTCAGAAGTTTATGGGTACAGGAATACGAATCTTTTTCTTTGTGGTCAAGTCATGGACGCTAAATTAATTTCATGAGAATGTCTTTCTGAGGAGACTAGGTTATCACAGTTGCAGCACTATTTTTTCTACAAAATTGCACTAAAATGACTACATTTTCAAACTAAAATATAAAAAAATCACGAAGTTATTTAATAATGTGTGGGTCCGCCGCGGTTTCTTATGCATTCGATAACTCTTAGAGGCATTCTTGAAATTAAATGATTTATGGTACACTGAGGAATGACATGCCAGGATTCTTTATTTCGGTGTCGAAGATCAACTAGGTTATTTGGTGGTTGGGGTAAATTATCCAGGCGATTGCCAAACATATTCCACACATGTTCGATTGGTAACAAATCTGGTGAGCGAGAAGGCCATGGAAGCAGTGTCACGTTGTTTTCTTGTAAGAAACTTGTAGTAGCCTTTGTTGTATGAGGACGTGAGTTGTCATGTTGGGGTTGAATTTACCCTCGCGGGTATGGCAGCGCAACAAGCTGCAGTACGTGTTATATCTAATCATTTGCATTCAAATATCTGTCAATAAAAACTACAAGTGACCTGCTACCGTATGTTATCGCACCCCATCATCCCCCGGGTCAGGGCCATTGGCCGTTTCACAGCAAATTCTACATTTCTACATTCTCCACGTAATCGTCTTACTCTTTTGCAACCGCCGTGGACTCAAAGAAAGAATCTGAAGAAGAAGGATACAACACAATTATATCCATCATCTCAATTTTATTGACCGTTACACCACTCAAGCCGAGCAGCACAATGTCGAGGTGTTAGTGGGAGACATAAAAATGATCTATACAAACGAACCCCAAAGCGCATATTCTGCGATATATCGCTGCCATAGACACTCCTTGTTCTAAAACTCCCAGTAAAGGATTTCCAATCGATAGTGTTGTGGAAACTGTCTTGTAAAACCGCAATCCTCAAATGACGTTCTTTCCGTGCTGAAGTTGCTCCAAGTCGTCCTGATCGTTGACGACGGTTATGTATTCCTTGTTCAGACCACATCGGTCCGAAATTTGTCTGATTAAAAAAAAACGGCTTTCCGAATACCAACAATGCGTCGTCTCTTGAATTCATTAAAATAATTCTAATTGTTCCGTAAACGGCGCCTGGGCGTAATGACATAATAAATAAATTGAGCACAGATCGCCTCGAATTATTGCTTCAAACTGAAGAAAACGTAAATTTTAAGAGATAGTTTTTTGTTGTCCATATTGTTATCATTTCTTATGAGAGACAATACATAGATTTATAGAAAGGTTCTTTGCAATTAGTCGACTCGGCTATACTCATTTCTTTTTTGTTTGTTAATTACCTCAGCTGGCAGACGGTTGTTAATATATAATGACCTGCGACGATCCAAGATATTCTGTATGTATTTTTTATTTTGGGTTTATATTTGCTTCAGTAAATTTGATCTTTTTAGTGAATTTTCGTAGAAAAAATTCACTAATGGGGAGATCCCGACTTTTGAATTAATTTTTTGCAAATGAGCGCGAAGTAGGACCCCTATAACCCATATCCGGGGTCAGTTTCAATTTTTATATGTTTATATATATATATATATATATATATATATATATATATATATATATATATATATATATATATATATATATCACACCGATAAAATAATAGACCGATTTTGATAAAAGTTGGCACGTACCTTCCTTTTGTAAATGGCTTGAATAAGTTCGTTAGTCAGGAAAATCGGACGAGAAAAATAAAAAAGCTATGATAACCAAATTTGGTAGGTAGGTTCACGATATAAAAAGTAAGCTATACACCAAAATTTAGATTTCTATGTTACAAGAAAAATCGTTTTTAGTCTATTGTTATTACTAAAAGTCAATAGTTTCTTCCTAAAATTTGCTCTTACCAAACACACGTGGCTTCCATTGACTTCTGCCCCTGTACAGTCTTTACTCTTGACATGACGCTTTGCTTACTATTACTGCTATACTATTTTACATACGTATCACCCTACAAAAACCTACTTGTATTCCACCGCATAAGACGTCCCTGTAGCTTCACATTTGGTTTATTTTCCTCTCTTTCTTCTTTATGATTCATTTGCAAAGCTCACTAGTCTGTTCTATCGAGAATGAAAATTCTAGAAGCATCCTCTTGCTAGGCATCGTGTGTCCATTTGCTATGATTGTACCTTTAATTTACACTGTTAGTCAATGCTCGCTCTCTATGTAACTTTTATTTATGTGACCTAATAAATTACTTGAAATTTCCGTCCAACATTTCTTTTTACGTGCCTTACGTGGTCTCCTGCTACATTCATCACCTTTATAACGTGAGGCCACTTTCCATTACATTTCCTGTTCCCCTAGTTTAATTATCATAACGAGCATATTTCGTCTTTGTAAATAGCTATTAGTCAATGATCCTTTCTGCAGATAACGTACCATTTCTGCCTAACATACACCGTGTTTTTAGTGAATTTTCTTAGAAAAAATTCACTAAGGGGGAGATCCCAACTTTTGAACTTTAAAAATTTTTTTGCAAATAAGCGCAAACTAGGACCCATAGAACGCATATCCGGGGTCAGTTTCAATATATATATATATATATATATATATATATATATATATATATATATATATATATATATATATATATATATATATATATATATATATATATATATATATATATATATATATATATATATATATATATGTGTGTGTGTGTGTGTCTGGTTTTTTTTGTTTCCTTAACGTCGGCCTATTTCCGCGACTATGGCCAATCACCGACGACAGGGAGCAGTTTCACCTCACTATCCTGGAAATTTTTACGAACCCCTCCCTTTCTGTAAGGAGGGTAGGGATCTTTAACGTGCCCAACATTGCATGGACACGGGACCGACGGCTTTACGCCCCCTCCGAAGGGCGGAACGTGCAGATATTCAACTTGCTCAAATACAATGCCAGAACCTCGGTTGATGTTAATTTTACAGTTTGTACTGAAAAAGTGAAAGAAGTACCCTGGGATCGAACCCAGTACCCTTCGATTTAGAGGCATACGTTCTTACCCCTGAAGCACCGAGGTTCTATTTCTGAAAGTAAAAAAGGTATGAGAACCAAATTTAATAAGCCGGTTTCAATTAGTGAATTTTATTAAAAGCGTAACATCTACCAAAATTTAGATCTCTAGGTTGAAAGAAAAAAGTTATAGGCATTTTAATTTATTTTAGTGAATTTTCGTAGAAAAAGTTCACTAATGGGGAGATCCCGACTTTTGAATTTTGCAAAAATGTTTGCAAATGAGCTCGAACTAGGACCCCTAGAACCCATATCCGGGGTCAGTTTCAATTTTTATATATATATATATATATATATATATATATATATATATATATATATATATATATATATATATATATATATATATATATATATATATATATATATATATATATATATATATATATATATATGTATGTATCACGCCGATAATTCAAAAAATAATGGGCCGATTTTTATAAAATTTGGCACGTACCTTCCTTTTGTAAATGGCTTGGACAAGTTCGATAGTCAGGAAAATCGGACGAGTTTTTCAGGGAAAATTTTGAGTTTTCATTAGAACAAATTTTTAAAAGGCTATGATAACCAATTTTGGTAGGTAGATTAAAGATATAAAATGTAAACTATACACCAAAATCTATATTTCTATGTTACAAGAAAAAAAAGTTATAATAAAATATTTTGTGCCAGATCATTTCTATGAAAATTCACTACCATAACGCACTTCCTGCGTCCAGGCTTTTATTAATAGAGTGAGTTTTATAAATGCTTCAGACGTGTTCTCGAAACATAGTTTAAACTCTTCAGGCATAACAAATTCGTAACAAAGATGGGGAAATTTAAAACATTATGAAAGCAAATGTTCTACTGTCAATGGACTTCAACACATCTCACAAATCGGGTGACCGATTCTTAGTTTTGTATCTGCTATTATTTTTTTCGCGCCGATTCATAATACTGGTACCTATATTTCTACTTGCTGATTGTACTATTTATGAATATGTTTCAGTTGGTGATTTTTCTGCTGCCATTTAGTCTGCCATTCATATAATATTTTCTTTTTAAGGTGTATTTTTAAATATTCTTCTGTGATATTTTCTGCAATAGCCAACCATTATTATTATTATTATTATTATTATTATTATTATTATTATTATTATTATTATTATTATTATTATTATTATTATTATTATTATTATTATTATTATTATTATTATTATTATTATTATTATTATTATTATTATTATTATTATTATTATTATTATTATTATTATTATCGGCTAAGCCTGCAGGGCTTTCACACGCCCTCAAAGGGGAGCATTCACTCATCCTAGGGATCTCAGACAACACAAGGATTGAGCTCAGATTATTATCATTGTTATGATAAGCAAATAAGAAAAGAATCGCCAACTAAATATTTATATTATCTTATGTTTAAACTTAAATCTAAATTAAAGAGCTAAAATAGCTTAAGAATAAATCTTGTAAAAAATCCCATTGTAAAATTTTAGAAGGATCATAATCCATAACGTGATGATGAAACAATAACATTCTAAAGGTTTTTATAAACCACATATTTTAATGTCGAAATACATTCTGGCATCATCTTCAGAGCTATTAAACCTATATAACATTGTCTGAAATATATTGAATAAATACCACAGCATAATAATTATTCTGTGTAAATACCCCTTCCGAAAGTTAGAATTCATCAAAGCAAACATTAAATATTATAAATAGATTTATTGCTTGGTTTCTCTTAAATGACCGTTCAAATTTTAAGATAGATAACGTACTTGTATTTATTATTTAGTAGCAAAAATTAATCTGCTAACCTTGTAACAAATAGTCTGTGAAAATATGTAGGTAGTTTAAAAGTCACATTGTCAGCTGTTTAAAAAAAAACTGTATCCTCATTTGATTTTAGATCGAGTCTTCGCTAAATCGAATAACAGCATTGTTAAGTATAACATTGTTTTTAGTGAATTTTCTTAAAGAAAATTCACTAATGAGGAGATCCCGACTTTTGAATTTTGAAAAAATTTCTTTAAATGAGCACTAATTAGGCCCCCCAGAAAACATATCCGGGGTCAGTTTCAATTTTTATATGTTTATATATATATATATATATATATATATATATATATATATATATATATATATATATATATATATATATATATATATATATATATATATATATATATATATATATGTATCACACCGAATGCTCAAAAAATAATGGGCTGATTTTGATTAAATTTGGTGAAAAAATTCCTTTTGCAAATGGCTTGGATAAGTTCGTTAGCCAGGAAAATCTGCCCAGGAAAATTTTGTATTTTCTCTCGAAAAAAATTTATATCTCCGGAATTAACAAAGTAAGGGCAACCAAATTTGGTACGCAGGTTTATATCCTTATGAGTAAGTTACCTACCAAAATTTAGCTATGTAGCTCAAAAGACAAAAAGTTATAAGCATTTAAAGAAAAATAAATTGGGGTTTTCCTCAAAACGTCAAAGTGGCGATTTAAAACGTCAAAATTGGCAACATTTAGGCAAATAACTTAAATCTAATACGGGCTATAGAAATAAAATGTCTCAAGAAGGATGTTTTACAAACCCTAAAGTCTTAGTTTCAACCGTCATTGTCCTTCATTTTACTAAAATATTTGCAGAAAATTCATTTAGAATAGACCCTTTCTCTGATGCTTGGCAGTAGCCTTAGCATAGTTTTTTGTTTAATGGTATATAATTTCTGTCGAATTTTCGTAAAAAGTCAATAAAGCTCAATATATCCGTTATTATATAAGATATGAAAAAAAATTGTATATATTAATTATAGGGTGTCTTGAGCTACATCTTAAAATAATATTTCTACAATCACAGGCTGGCCCATAAGTCGTTGGTGATACAAATTTCCTTTTTTTTTTTAATCAAACACGCCTTATGTTATTGCATTTTCCATCGAAATGTAATGCATGTTTGTAAGAAAAGAAACTCTGGACGCAGCAAGTGCGTTATGGTAGCGAATTTTGATCAAATGTTTCATATTTGAACAGCTCAATTTGCTATTAACCTATAAGGTTGACCAAGAAACGTGTTTTTTCGGGAACACTTTAAGTTTACTTTTGGAAATTTTTGTACATTTTCACACAATAATGTTATTTTGATGAAACATGCCACATTGTTCTTACTATATAGGTTATACTGGTAACCAAATTTGATGCCTGCCTTCTTAAAAAAAACACACATATTTGTTATTAAAAACATTTTAATGAAAATTCACTACCATAACGCACTTGCTGCGTCCAGAATTTTTCTTTTCCTTTTCTTTAACGTTACTTCTGCGACTATGGCCAATCACCGACGCTAGGGAGCAGTTTCACCCCACCTAGAAAATTAGCCGAAACTCTCTGCGTTTCTGTAAGGAAGATAGGGATCTTTAACGTGCCCAAAGTCACATAGTACACGAGACAGGTGGCTTTACGCCCCATCTGAACGGCGAAACGTGCAGACATTCATCTTGCTCAAATTTTTCAATTTTCTGTGCAACTTTTCAATTGTTTTTTCCATAAAAGCCTTATTCGGACTATTATGAACATTTCTAAAATTAAATTAGCCAAATCGGACCAGTCGTTCTCAAGTGATGCGCTTACCAAATAACAGCATTATATATATATATATATATATATATATATATATATATATATATATATATATATATATATATATATATATATATATAAAGCATAATGTATGTTCATTCCGCGTTCTGCAGTAATTGCTGGTAACGAGCCTGCAAGTAATCCAAAAGTATAGTAATAAATAGGGTATTCTATCTAAAATAAGAGAACAAATGCCGTATGCCTATGCAAAATTTTTAGAATTAAGCTTCAATAGAAGTGTAAACATGTAAACATGTGCAGCCTATCTGAGACTACTTATGTTGAATTTCTTCAGTTTTCTGATTACAGATGGAAGCATTTTTGAAACCTCCGGTGCAAGGATTAATCATAGAAAGTTACGGAGCTGGAAACGTCCCTGCCAATGACAAGGATATTCTTGTTGTATTGAAAAGAGCGATTAAAAGAGGTGTAGTGATTATTAACGTAACACAATGTCCACATGGATGCGTGGAAATAAATTATGAAACTGGAAAGGTATTTTTATTTTAATTATATTTTTGGGATAGGTTGTAGACGTTATATGAATTTGAGCTGTCTTGCTTATAATTTTTTATTATTTTAACTGAGATGCACATGGCAGCTATTGTTTTGATGTGAAGAAACCCGGAAAACTGATAGTTATAACCACCAGCGTCTTAGGGAAAATTAAAAGGCTCTAAACCAATACAGTATCAATATACTTAACCACAAAAATGTCATTTGGCCTTATATTTTAGAGCAATAGTGTAAAAGTGAGTTTTGTTAATCTATCGACGCAGAATTATTTCTCGTATTTTCCATTCGCAATTCGCAACGGAAATTGCTTCATTCACTTTTCATACTCATTTAAGGTTGGAAACTAAAATCAAAACAAACACTTATAGGTTTCCTCTTCCGGGCTCGCAAATACTTTTCACCAGCTAATCTCTATACCTTATATACTTCACAAATAAGGCCAAACCTCGAATACTGCTCCCACATCTGTGGTGCCACTGCCGCTTCTACACTCGCTATCGTGGACTCTATTCAAAAGAGAGCTATACGTCTCATCGGTGACCCTACCCTCACCCAAAGGCTGCCATCCCTTGCCCACAGACGTGCCGTTGGTGACCTCTCTCTCTTTTATAGATATCTGCACGGGCACTGCTCAGAGGAGCTTTCCTCCATAGTTCCCCCACCTGCTGCCCCCAACAGATCCACCAGGGGAACAGAGCGAATGCACCCTTTTACTGTCCAGGTCACCAGACTTAGAACATCTTGTTATGCCCGCTCTTTTGTCCCGAGGACTTCCAAGTTGTGGAATTCCTTGCCGGCACATGTTTTTCCTTCTCCTCCGATCCTCCAAACCTTCAAGTCCAGAATTAACAAGCTGCCTCTTTCCTCCTTGTTAACACCCACGGTACGATAGTATTTAGGCTGTAAGCCCTCGTGGTGTGTTGTTAAAAAACATATAAAAAATAATAATTAAAAAAAACACTTCGAAGGGAAGCCCATTTTGAGCCATTTTCTCGGTTATGTTTATCATCGACAGTTGTCAGTAGAAATTGCTTCATTACCATGAAACATTTCATCTTAAAACAAATATACTGGATACCGTTTGCTATTAGCATATACAGTTGTATTTATCATCGGCAATTCGCAACGGAAATTGCTTCATTGACTTTACTAAAGTGAATGATTCACCTGACTGTCCGGGAAATTTGGGTCTTTAACGTGCCCAACATCGCATGGGCACGGGACCGACGGCTTTACGCCCCCTGAGAAGGGCGGAACGTGCAGATTACCTTGCTCAATCAGAATGGCACAACCTCTGTTGATGTTACTGATGTACTTAAAAAGGGAGGAGTGGGGAAATCAGGGATTGAACCCAGTACCCTTGGGTCCAGAGGCCCACGTTTTTCCCCTGGACCACCATGGCTGAAAATTAACTTTTTACATTTACGTTTTCCTACTCCTTTCCGCAAAATATGTCAAATATCGATTTATGTAGATGACGCCATATTATAATTTATTTGCATTATAAAAACATTTGTTCACTCCTTGATTTCTTTATATATTTAAAATGAGCCTTCGTAATACTCATTTGGCAACAGCGCACATCGTCCAGCGTCGAATTCTACGTTCCGATTCCACCCGAATTGTTTGTTTACTAGTGAGGTGTCTACAATGCAGGATTACCTCATAATGTTATTATTATGTTATTATTTCTATAATACGGCCAAAGTAAAGGTTAAAATTGGTTAATGTTATTTTCTTATTGCTTTTATTATTGCGTGAGGGTAGTTAATGAAAATTGTTCAAGATACCATTATTTTTCCGGTATTTTTTATGTAGAGACTTTTACATTTTTGTTTTTAATCCTATTTTAAATAGATTTTAGAGGATATTGGTATTATTCCTGGCAGAGATATGACATCAGAAGCAGCCCTCACCAAATTATGTTATGTATTAGGATTTAAAGATCTTACATATGAACAAAAAGTAAAGGTAAGTTTTGGTATAAACACTTATTATATACCTTATTATCATTACATATAAAAACATTGGAATATATTTCACAAAAATAATAAAAAATCATAATCCCTGTCATATACAAATTGTTGACGGCAATCCTGAGTAATAAGATATATGAACACTGCCACAATAGTGGCATAATGGCGGTTCAGCAGAAGGGAGGCATGAGAAACACACTTGGTTGTAAAGAGCAGCTGACTATAAATGCTGTGATTCTGAAACAAGCTTAAAATTTAAAACGGAATTTACACTCCTGTCATATAAATTATATGCTATATAGGCGTTCGACTGCGTCCCCCACGACTGGATGCGAAGGACACTAGAGATCTATAAAGTGAACTCAGGCATCATAAACGCTCTTACATACGCCATGATAAATTGGATGACCAATGTACATATGTATTGGAAATAACAATCTGGGCCAGGTTAAGATTCGCAGGGGTATCTTTCAAGACGATACACTGTCACCTCTCTGGTTCTGCTTGGCCATGAATCCGATGTCTAAGCTCCTACAGCAGGCCGAAGTCGGATACAAACTTTATGTATGTAAGAATACGAAGGTCTATCACTTACTATATATGAACGAGCTGAAGTTATACGCAGACCGTAAGCCTCGTTTCCAAAGACTGATCCATCTTGTTGAGGAATTCAGTGGTGACGTTAAGATGTCCTTCGGCTTAGACAAATGTGGCACAGTTGAGATCAGAAGAGCAAAAATGAGAGACACTCTTCAGGACCTGGCTGGAAGCTCGCCATTGAAAACAGACCAAACCTATGCGTACCTGGACATAGCGCAGAACCAGGCAATAAATCATGCCAAACTAAAATACCTGAAACGGTGGACGAAGCTGCTCAACACAAAGCTGTCAACATGCAATAGGCATTAACCCATCAACAGTTGGGCTATACCATCACTCATTTACTCCCTCGGTATACTGAAGTGGAGTCACACGGATTTGGCCGAACTGGATGGAGTAACGAGAGTCAAGCTTACCAAATTCCACTATCACCCCCAAGATCTGCCATTGAGCTACTTGCTACGCGAAAACATGAGGTGTCACACTTTTTGGATCACACTTTTTGGATCATCCTTTATATTTGGAAATAATTTTAGGTTGTAGTCCTTTTCAATCTAGACAATCTCCGTTTGAAAAAAATTCGAAATAACGAAAAAGATAGACGTGAGAGCCCGTGGTGGGCCACCGGTATATATACACATATATTTGTATATATACATATATATATATATATATATATATATATATATATATATATATATATATATATATATATATATATATATATATATATATATATATATATATATATAGGGTGGCGCATTGAAAACGAATTGCGTCCAGAGAATATTTTTTTAAGAAACGCTGAAACATGTCAATTTTAGTATTGAGGGGGACATGTTTTGACATAAAACTCAACTTTGTTGTTACATCAATCCCTTAACGGTGGTTATAGCAACCCTTATATTTTAAATAGGGAACATGGGTCGAGTGTTACATCATTTAAAAGCTCTTTCTTTTCTGAATTCAGCACACTAATTGTTTTGGAAGTTTTATCAACTCGTTTAAAAATGATTCACAGTTGAAAATGCAAAAACGCATTTCACTCATTCCGATAAGAAATGTGCTGATAGTCAATGTTTTGTTGGTTTGTAAACAAAAAATTGACTATCAGAACATTTCTTATCGGAATGAGAGAAATGCGGTTTATTATTTCAGTTTATCGGTCGGTTTGATACTTGATAGTACTACCGAAAATTAATTTCACAATGGTGTATTCTGTAGAAGAAAGAGTTGAAATAATTACTATTTTTTTCAAAAACGATGACTGTGCAAACCGTACCGCAAATTTGTTTAATGAACGACATCCGAACAGACATGTTAACAGAAAATACATTTTGGAGTTAGTTGCAAAGTTTCGACAAAGTGGTTCAGTAGCCAACAAAAAACGGGATCCTGAACGTGAATTTCCGGTTAGAAATGAGACTACTGAGATTGAAGTTTTAGGACAAATTGCTTTGAGCACGAGAAACTTTGAGCACGAGAAAATTCGCCACTGTTTTAAACATCAAAAGAAAAACTATTCAGCGAATATTGAAGCATCATAAATTTCACCCGCATAAAATTCATCTTGTACAACAACTGAATGAAGATGATTTTGATCTGCGGCTGGAGTTTTGTGAAGTTATCACTGCACGAATAGCTGATAACGGGAACTTTCTGTTCAATATCTGTTTTTCAGACGAGTGTACTTTTTATTAAACTCTACAGTCAATCGCCATAATTGTCGTTATTGGGCAGATAATAATCCAAGAAATTTTCACGAAGTCCATACTCAAACTCCACAGAAATTGAATGTCTGGATTCGCATTTTTGGAGACCGTTTAATCGGATCAATTTTTCTTGATGGCAATTTGAGTGGCGAAACGTATTTGGAGTTACTAGAAGATATCGTTTACCCTCTACTAATTGACATTGTTGAAAATGATGATCGCTATCAAGAAAATCAATAAGTGTTTCAACAAGATGGAGCTCCTTCGCATTTTTCACAGCGTGTTAGGAAGTTTTTGAACAGAGAGTTTCTAGAGCAATGGATTGGTGCTATTGAGTGGCCTCATAGATCACCGGATTTAACTCCATTAGACTTCTTTCTATGTGGCCATTTAAAGAGTAGAATTTACGCAACAGAACCGGAGTTTCTGGAAGAATTACGACGACGCATTGTTGAAGAATGCCGTCTAATAACTCCAGAATGTCAAAGCTTGTTTTGAACAAAATTTGTACTTTTGTATGGAAGCTGGTGGTCAACAATTTGAATACCTACGTAACTGAATAAACATTTTTGAACGTTTGGTTTTGTTTTTGGTTTTTTTTTAACGAAAAATTGACTATGTAGTGCATTTCTTGTCACAATGAATGAAATACGTGTTCTTACAGCTCCAACTGTGAATAATTTTTAAATGAGTTGATAAAACTTCCAAAAAAAATTCTCTGGACGCAAATCGGTCTGTTTCGTTTTTAATGCGCCACCCTGTATATATATATATATATATATATATATATATATATATATATATATATATATATATATATATATATATATATATATATATATATATATATATATATATAATACAGATGTATTACAACCAAAAACTCAAAAAATAACGGGCCGATTTCTATCAAATTTGGTGTGTACCTTCTCTTTGCAAGTGGCTTGGATAAGTTAGCCAAGAAAACCCACTCAGGTTTTCCCGGAAAATTTTGTGTTTTCTTTCGAAAAAAAATTAGATCTAAGGAAATAACAAAGTAAGAGCAACCAAATTTGGTACGCCTGTTTGTATTATAAAAAGTGAAGAAGTGAACTGTGTACCTCACATTTAGGTCTGTAAGTTTAAAGACAAAAAAAGGTATAGGCATTTAAAAAAATAATTAAGTCGCGATTTGAAACGTCACAATTGGCAACATTTAGGCATATAACCTAAAACAAATACGAATTATGTAAGAAAATGTCGTAAGAAGAGTGTTCTGCAAACCCTTAAGTTTTAGCTTTAACCGCCGTTGTCCTTCATTTTACTGAAATATTTTCAGAAGTTTCATTTCAAATATACCCTTTCTCTGGTGCTTTAGCGGTGGTTTTAGTTAAGTTTATGCTTTAACGGTCTATAATTTTAGCTAATTTTTGTAGAAAAAATTCGTTAATGAGGAGATCGGGACTTCTGAATTTTAAAAAGATTTCTTCAAATGCCCGCAAACTAGGCCCCCTAGAATTCATATCCGGGTTTAATTTCAGTTTTTATCTGTTTACATATATACAGGGTGACGCATTTCTACGGTAAAGCTCAATATAAACACAAGATACGAGAAAAAGTTGTATATGTTAATTATAGGGTTTCTTGAGCTGCATCATATAAAATTATTTTGACAATCAAGTCGTTGGTGATACGTACAGGTTTTTTTTCGAACACCATTATTTTATTGCATTTTTGCATTTTTTATCGATATATGATGTATGTGTGTAAGAAAAAATCGAGACGCAGTAAGTGCGTTTTGGTAGCGAATTTGTTAGGGAATTTTATACTTACCGGTAACCAGATTGATGCCTGGTTGCGAAGATTAAGTTTGTTTTGCTGCAGAAAGTTCAAAAAGTACAAAAAATGCTTTCAAAATTTTATGATTTTTTTTCTAGAAACGTCAAACTTGATATTTGAAACGTGAAAATGGCTTGGACAGTTAATTATCCAGGAAAATCCAATTCTTTTTTCCGAGAAAAATTTTGAATTTTCTTTCGGTAAATGTTTGTATTTTCGAAAGTTGATACGCAAGTTGTTCACGTATGCGTATACCATGTACCAAAATATAGCGTTGGAGAAGCGAAAGCTATAAGCATTGAAATTTAAAAAAATCGGTCGCACTGGAGGTCAAAGGAGATCTAAATACCAAAATAATATATGTGATTAACAAAATTTATTGTGTATGACAGACGAGATTAAGTTTTTTGGTTCAGAAAAGTCAAAAAGTACGAAAAAACTGCTTTCAAAATTGTATTACTTTTCTTCTAGAAACGCCAAACTTGCGATTTGAAACGTCAAAATGGGTGATCTGTAATCGAACATTCTAAAACTAAGGTAGGCTTTGGACAGTAAACATTGCAAGAAGTGTGCTAAACAGGGTCTCACATTTCTGATTTGATAGGTCTTGTTCGTAATTTCGCCAAAATATCTGCAAAAAATTTATTTGTAATGGAACATTTCTGTGATTTTACAGCAGCAGTTTAAATTATAGAGTTTGTCATTTAAATGTATTATAATTGTTTTATTATTTATACGAAATGAATTTGAAACAATTTCTCTCTGTTATCAATAAATCGATAAGCGTACAAACTATATATAACAGTTAGTTATAGTTAAGAGGCAGCAAGTGCATTATGGTAGCGCATGTTTATCAACTTATTAAAAATCCTCGTAAACTCTCAATCAATATTGAGGGGGACATGTTTTGACATAAAACTCAACTTTGTCACATCAACCAACCACTTAAGGGTGGTGATAACAACCCTTATATTTTAAATAAGGAACATGGGTCGAGTGTTATTTGAAAGCTCTTCTTTTTCTGAATTCAGCACACAAATTTTTTTGGAAGTTTTATCAACTCGTTTAAAAATTATTCACAGTTGGAATTGCGAGAACGTATTTCATTCATTGTGATAAAAAATGCACTAATCAGTCAATTTTTCGTTAAAAAAAAAAACCAAACGTTCAAAAATGTTTATTCAGTTAAGTAAGTGTTCAAATTGTTGACCACCAGCTTCCATACAAAAGTACAAATTTTGTTCAAAACGAGCTCCGACATTCTGGAGCATTTGTGGAGTTATTAGACGGCATTCTTCAACAATGCGTCGTCGTAATTCTTCCAGAGACTCCGGTTCTGTTGCTTAAATTCTACTCTTTAAATGGCTTCATAGAAAGAAGTCTAAAGGAGTTAAATCCGGTGATCTAGGGGGCCACTCAATAGCACCTCTACGCCCAATCCATTGTCCTGGAAACTCTCTGTTCAAAAACTCCCTAACACATTGTGAAAAATGCGGAGGAGCTCCATCTTGTTGAAACACTAATTGATTTTCTTGATAGCGATCATCATTTTCAACAATGTCAATCGGTAGAGGGTAAACGATATCTTCTAATAACTCCAAATACGTTTCGCCACTCAAATTGCCATCAAGAAAAATTGGTCCGATTAAACGGTCTCCAAAAATGCTAGTCCAGACATTCAATTTCTGTGGAGTTTGAGTGAGGACTTCGTAAAAATTTCTTGGATTATTATTTGCCCAATAACGACAATTATGACGATTGACTGTAGAGTTTAATAAAAACGTACACTCGTCTGAAAAACAGATCTTGAACAGAAAGTTCCCGTTATCAGCTATTCGTGCAGTCATAACTTCACAAAACTCCAGCCGCCGATCAAAATCATCTTCATTCAGTTGTTGTAAAAGATGAATTTTATACGGGTGAAGTTTATGATGCTTCAATATTCGCTGAATAGTTATTCTTTTGATGTTTGAAACAGTGGCCAGTTTTCTCGTGCTTTGTCCTAAAACTTCAATCTCAGTAGTCTCATTTCTAACCGGAAATTCAAGTTCAGGGTCCCGTTTTTTGTTGGCTACTGAACCAATTTGTCGAAACTTTGCAACTAACTCCAAAATGTATTTTCTGTTAACATGTCTGTTCGGATGTCGTTCATTAAACAAATTTGCGGTACGGTTGGCACAGTTATCGTTTTTGAAAGAAAGAGTAATTATTTCAACTCTTTCTTCTACGAAATACACCATTGTGAAATTAATTTTCGGTATTACTAGCAAGTATCAAACCGAACGATAAACTGAAATAATAAACCGCATTACTCTCATTCCGATAAGAAATGTTTTAATAGTCAATTTTTTGTTTACAAACCAACAAAACATTCACTATCAGCACATTTCTTATCGGAATGGGTGGAAGCGTTTTTGCATCTTCAACTGTGAATAATTTTTAAACGAGTTGATAAAACTTCCAAAAAATTTAGTGTGCTGAATTCAGAAAAGAAAGGGCTTTCAAATGATGTAACACTCGACCCATGTTCCCTATTTAAAATATAAGGGTTGTTATCACTACCATTAAGGGGTTGATGTGACAAAGTCGAGTTTTTTGTCAAAATATGCCCCTCTCAATATTAAAATAGACGTGTTTCAGCGTTTCTTAAAAAATATTCTCTGGGCGCAAAACGGTCTGTTTCGTTTTCAATGCGCCACCCTATATGTTATTAAGTAGTGCGGTAAAAACATAATAATCCATGATAGTTTAAAATATTTGGTAAGAATCAATTAAAATCAATATGTTTGTTTTACAGCTAGTCAAAACAGATTTAAGAGGAGAGATTACCACTACAGAAGAGGAAGAATAAATACATACTAAACCATAGTTTTAAACAATTTATTTTGTAGAACAATACTCGTAGTTTAAGTAATTAAATCTTTATTTCAAACTGGCCTTCTTATTTTTTTTACATTTTTAATAACTACGCTTCTAAATTATATTGTACCTCACTTATTGTTATTACACTTATACAGGCTAATTCACGCAACTCGTTTGTTAGAAACTTTCAAACTTGTAATAAGAATTTCGGTCTCAAATTTTTAGAATGGATCTAGTAAATGTCTACCTTTCAAATAAAAATACTTGCAAGATGGCGGTACATCCGGTTATACCGGAAACCCCAAACAACTCATCTATTTTAAAAAGAACGCCCTATATATTAATGGATTCGCCGTTAAATATTCAGCTAACTTTGTCTGAACCATCATGTTCTAATTTTCAACCATTTCTGAGATATTCGGGAATTTCCGTTATTTTTGACGTATCAACAACTTCACAGAGACCATGGTATCTACCAAATGATAATAGCTATAAATCTAAAACTTGCTGACAAAAACATCAGTGTCTACCCTAGTGGCAACTTTTTCGAAGATATATACAGGGTGGTCATAAATTGACCTTGAATTTGGTATTAGAACATCTCGAAAATCTCACAATTCACAAATGGAACACCTGTGTTTTATAACATTATTTTATGATAAAATGAAATGCTTATTGAACTGTATTAGGTTTCCCTATATATATCTAGCAGAATTTTTAAAAGAACCATGCTTTTATAAATTACACCGATTTAACTAAGTCCTTCACTTAAGTTTCCCAAAGTTTTTCTATACATACAGTTTGTGTAAATTTTACCACTTATTACTTTACTACGTGAGTTTCTCACAGAGTACAAATTATCGGACGGACCTTCCTTAAATGATATTCCCTACTACCTATACCGTGGTCTCTATGAAGTTTTTGATACGTCAAAAATAACTGAAATTGACGAATACCTCAGAAATGGTTGAAAATTACATAATAGTTCAGAAAAATTTGACTTGAAATATAACGGCAAATCCAAGTATACAATAAGATATAGTGTTCTAATTAAAATAAATGAGCTGGTTGCGGTTTCCGGTATAACCGGATGTGCCGCCATCTTGAAAGTATTTTCATTTGAAAGATAGACTTGACTTACAAGTTTAAAAGTTTCTAACCAACGAGTTGCATGAATCATCCTGTATATTATAAGGTAACGTTTTAAAGGTAACCTAGCTACTGTGTGTTTGCAGTCACTTTAAGCTACTTTATTTAATTGTCCTCTCCATTTCGGTTACGATTTTCAAGCAATTTTCAATACTTTTAGTGAAAATTTTACTAATAGAAGTCGGCAATTTTTAAATAGTTACTATAAGTATCCTGAAAACCATTGAATACCCTGTTTGTATTAGATTAGATTAACCGACGCAATGACTGTATTTGCTAGAGTTTTAAGGTCTTTTTCTGTTATTTTACAATTGTAATATATCTCTGTACAGTCCTTGCCACCTACCCCATTTTTCACTGCTTCGAGAATAGGTGTTCCCTCTAAAAATCCTCGAAACCATTCATTTGAAAACATGCCATCAAGGATTTTGTCGGTGCTAGTGCCACTTCCACTTTTTACGTTCTTTGCTGAGGCCTTTGCTTGCCAGCATACCAAACGTTGCGTGCAGGAGGTTGTATCAATATTATGTTGCATAAGAGTTTCATCTATTAGAGCTATATATCTCCACAATTCTGATCGATCATTGTCATCTAAAACAAAAAGCATGTGGGATTAATTGGTTATAGGAATCAAGCTATTGGCGGTTTGTCCAAATAGGCTATAGGATTCGAATCTTCCTGGACCAATATATATATATATATATATATATATATATATATATATATATATATATATATATATATATATATATATATATATATATTTGGTTCTCAGGTTGAACTGTGTCCAGAATTTGTTGAAACTCGACGTTTCGGCTCCTGAGGTCAAGAGGTTTAAGAAGTATTAAAGGAAAACAACTCTAAGGCCTCAATTTTTATACTTCCTAGAGCCGTGGATAAGGGTAGGTTGTGTTGTTTTAGTTCGTTTTTATGGCCTCAATATGCATACTCCTCAAATATCATTGGAGATCGTCACTAAGGTCTCAGTATGTTCAACCCTAGGCCTAAGACCTATCGGTCTAGGGTTGAACATATTAAGATCTTAGAGACGACGTTCAGTGAGATTTGAGGAATTACAACAACCCAACCTACCCTTACGCGCAGTTCTAAGGAGTAGGCAGATTGAGGCCTTAGAGTCCCTTTTCTTTAATCTATCCTCAACCTTTTGAAAGGGGCTCCAAAATAAGAGCCGAAAGGTCGAGTTGCAACATATTCTAGACGCAGTTTAGCCCAAGAACCAAGTATATCTCACACACTTATGGCCGTCGAAACCTTTCCGAATATATATATATATATATATATATATATATATATATATATATATATATATATATATATATATATATATATATATATATATATATATATATATATATTTCTTTTCCAAAAAACTAAACGAGGTCACAAGGTATAACGTTTCTCTACAAAAAACAAAGTTTATGTAATTTTCTTATTTATCCTTTTAAATTTAATAACTGTTTAACTACTCGTTTAATAAGTACACTTCGAGAACCCAAATCGCCACAATACATCTTTTAAAGACCTGGCGATCGTTTCACTAACCAAGTTAGCGCTATCAGAGGAAGAAAAATTCTAAACTACCTAACCAGTAAATATCACATTTACACCACGTCTTAGGTAAAGAGCGATACAGAGAGTGGCGATTCCCAGGCAAATTTCCTGTGTATTGTAGTTTGCTTGCTGGACGTCGTTTTTGAAACCCCGTTAACTTTACCTGCCGAGTTTCGGAATCTCTTCTATATCAAACAGGGAGTGCAAACAATGGGCTATAATCCAATGGAGGAGCTCCGTTTAAAGAACATTAGTTTTTTATTGCCTTAGAGATATAAGTACTTTCGTACGCATCTAACTTCGCTGGTTGTTTATTATTTTTGATAAGTTTCAAATTTCCCTTATCTATGAGATGATTATTATTCCAAATATGTTGTGCCACGCATGACTTATTTACATTACCGCATCTCAGCTGTGCAAAATGTTCCTTAAATCTGGTTTCAATGGTTCTTTTAGTCTGGCTAACGTATTTAAGATTATCTACTATCTACTCTTACTTAAGAGACATTGTATTAATCTATGTACTAAAAAAATTACACTGGCTGTTTTTTGTGTAAACGTTGGATGCGAATCATTTGGAATGTAACTTAGAGTTGTAGTTTTCTTCCTGTGGACATCGAATTCAAGAGAGTCATTATCTTAATAACTAGTACTTCTAGGAAAGGAAGTTTACTGTTAACTTCTAATTCGTGGGTGAATTTTGTTGAATCAAATTGACAGTTGAGTCCACACAACGAAAGCATACTCTAGGAAAATACTCAGTTTCATTTTCTAAATCCGTTTCAAATATATTCATAAAAAGGTCCGCAGTGGATGGAATAAGAAAAAAGAGGGTTGCCCCTTGTCGTGCCTTGGGTTTGTTAAAACAACTCATTGTTAAATTCAAAGATATTTTCTTTAATACGAAGGTTTGTTAAAGTTAAATATTCTTTGCAAACGTCTTCGTTTATGTTGTTCAATTTCAACAATTGTTCTAAATACGTTAGCGTTTGTTTCATGGGCACGCTAGGAAATAAAGACGCCACATCAAATGATATCAAAACCTCGCCTTCAATTCATTTAACATCTTTAACTTTATTAATGTATTCAAGTGAGTTTGAGACTGAAAAGCTTTTTTGTTTAACAGGCAAGCTTTTAAACTAATTTGATAGCCACTTCGCTAAATTATATGTCGGAGAATCTATAGATCTCATTGATTTTCCCGGGTTATAAACTTTTGGGAGACAATACTTTTTGGGAACTTTTGGAGATGTAACCTCTAACCTTCTTTCCAAGTCTTTTGTTATAAGATTGCGACTACTCTATTTGGTTATTTATACCGTCCTGTCTCTATTGCATTATTCATTCTATCTTTATAATCTTTCTTGTCCAAAATTACAACCTTATTACCTTTAGCTGCTTTAACATAAAAACAATCATTCTCTCGCAGTCGTTTAATTATTTTTATTTGATTAGAATTGTTGTTTTTAGTGAACTTATTTTCTTCCAAATTTTTTGAGATTTTATCTGTACATGCTTCATGAATAATTTTTTTTGAAAATTCGGTATTTTTTTTAATTCCTGTTTCAATACTAGCAATGAAATCTACTAGATCGTCTTTTTGTGAGTGCAAACCGAATTTCAGCCCCTTGTTTGAGAGGTCGATCTCATTTCTGTAAATCGACTTGAAGAAATATTTTCTACGAGGTCAATTTTCCGAGGAACTGGCTTTTCGTTTTTTATCTGACACTTTACAAGTTGTTTTAATTATATTATATATTATATATAATGAAACTTCCCTCTCTATATCGGTCTTTACCTAAGATGCAATATGTGTGTGTGTTTTGTTTCTTTAACGTAGGCCTATTTCCGCGACTATGGTCAATCACCGACGCCAAGGAGCAGTTTCACCTCACTATCCTGGAAAATTTGCCGAACCCCTGCCTTTCGGTAAGGAGGGTAGGGATCTTTAACGTGCCCAACATCGCATGGACACTTGACCGACGGCTTTACGCCCCCTCCGAAGGGCGGAACGTGCAGGCATTCAACTTGCTCAAATACAATGTCAGAACCTCGGTTGATGTTAATTTTACAGTTTGTACTGAAAAAGTGAAAGGGTTACCCTGGGATCGAACCCAGTACCCTTCGTTAACATATGCGGCACTGGTGTGGTGGCCTAAGGAGACACAATCCAGTGCCAAACAAAAACTACGCAAGATCCAAAAGATGGCTTGCCTAGGCATCACAGGGGCCATGTCTTCAACCCCAACAGCCGCCATGGAGGTGTTACTGGATCTGCCCCCCCCCCCTACACTTAGTTATTATGGGGGAGGCCAGGCTAGGACTATACAGACTAGCCTGCAATGGTAGACTGAAGATCAACCCAGGCTTTAGGGGCCACTGCAAAATTCAGGAGATCGTGAAGGAGCCCATGCTTGAAATGAGGTCAGACTTCGCGAGCCCGCGAATGTGCAGGGAAAACAACTTTACAGTGGAACTGCCCGACCGCAAGGCATGGCGGGAGGAGACGTCGGGCATACCACGGGACGCGCTCGTCTGGTTCACGGACGGATCCGGCGGGGAGCGTGGGACGGGGGTAGGTGTTTACTCGTAAGGACCGAGGGTAAGTCATAGTATTTCCCTCGGAGCCCATGCAACGGTGTTTCAGGCCGAGATGTATGCCATACTGCACTGTGTCGGGAGAACAAGAGGAGGGGCTACACCAGCAAGCGGATCCTCATAGCCACAGACAGTCAGGCAGCCCTTAAGGCACTAAGTAGCCCACGGGTAAATTCCTGGCTGGTGAGTGAGTGCCGAGACGAGACGAGCAACCTGGCTGGGCAGCATGAGGTGACCCTCATCTGGGTGCCGGGTCACTCGGGGGTCAAAGGCAATGAAGAAGCTGACAGTCACGCGAAGAGAGGGTCAGCAGAACCATTTATGGGACCAAAACCGGCCCTGGGCGTGTCAAAGAGCACTGCCAGGGGAGCCATTAAGTCCTAGGTCAGAAACCAACACATGGTGTACTGGACGGACTGTCCAGGGCTCAGACATGGGAAGTCAATAATTGACGGACCCAGTTCAAAGAGAGCTGTGGAGCCGCTAAATCTTAGCAGAGGACAGCTCAGAAACACAACAGGTCTCTTGACGGGACACATGGCCGTCAAGAAACACCTGCATAAAATGGGGCGGTTCGAAAGGGACCTCGCATGCAGACTCTGCGGCGAGGGGGAGGAATCAGTCCAGCACATCTTGTGCGAGTGTAAAGCTCTGGACAGCAAAAGACAACTGATCTACGGCCAGTCTAGACCGGAGACAGAGCAATATAAAGCATTCTACTATAGATTTAAACTAATAAACGTATAAAAAGAGTCGCATGTGACGTAATATGCTCTAACAGATAAACATCTGCTGTCATACCGGTGTACGTTTTCTGTGGCATATAGTATTTTTTTAAAAGCTCACTAACAATATAGTTTACAAAATCAAAACAAATGCATTTGACAATTAAAAATTCATGTAGATGTCATAAATTGAGTGTTCTGTCTATCAGCTCGAAATTAAATGTAAAATTTCATTGCATCTAAATTATCGTTATATATAAATTTTCATGTGATATTCGGAGATGGAAGATCAATTGTATCTAATCGAAGTCTTGGTTGACAAGATAGAGTTTTACGCTAATGTAAAGTCTGTGCCCCAGAAAAAGCAGATCAATGTCTTTGTTGGATTTGGCCAAATTGCCCAGCTAGAAATTAGATCAGAAACACCAGGAGAAGGAGGAGGAGAAGGTAATCTAAAGGTTTTACGTGCATATAATAATTCGGGTTGAAACTTTACTCTCCAGATACCACGCCGTATTTTTAATTAAATTTTGCATGCACCTGTTTTTTGTCCCAACAACAAATTTAGATTATTCATACTTGTAGAACTGGTTATATAATTGTATCGTGGAGAAGGAAATAGCCACACCCTAATAAATAGGGGAGACTAGAGAAACAAGACCGCTCAAGGCATTTACTTTAATACTTTTGAATGGCATAAATTCAATGAAATTAAATTTATCTAGCGACACACATTTATTTTCCTTCCATAAACGCAACATAAAATAACTAAAAAACCCTTTTAGTTTAGTCTTGACCAGAATGAAACGTGTTTCTGGACTTATGTCACATGTTTTGGACCACTATTTACTCAATGCACAGACCACTTTTTTATTTATTTCAACAACACACCACGAGGGCTTACAGCCTAAATACTATCGTACCGTGGGTGTTGACAAGGAGGAAAGAGGCAACTTGTTAATTCTGGACTTGAAGGTTTGGAGGTTCGGAGGAGAAGGAAAACATGTGCTGGCAAGGAATTCCACAACTTGGAAGTCCTCGGGACAAAAGAGCGGGCATAACAAGATGTTCTATGTCTGGTGACCTGGACAGTAAAAGGGTGCATTCGCTCTGTTCCCCTGGTAGTTCTGTTGGAAGCAGCAGGTGGGGGAACTATGGAGGAAAGCTCCTCTGAGCAGTGCCCGTGCAGATATCTATAAAAGAGAGAGAGGTCACCAACGGTACGTCGGTGGGCAAGGGATGGCAGCCTTTGGATGAGGGTAGGGTCACCGATGAGACGTATAGCTCTCTTTTGAATGGAGTCCAGGATAGCGAGTGTAGAAGCGGCAGCTGCACCCCAGATGTGAGAGCAGTATTCGAGGTTTGGCCTTATTTGTGAAGTATATAAGGTATAGAGATTAGCTGGTGAAAAGTATTTGTGAGCCCGGAAGAGGAAACCTAATTTCTTAGCAGCCGCTTCTGCAATTGATGTGACATGTTGGTTCCAATTAAGATTTCGATCCACAGAGATGCCAACAAGAGAAAGGGACTCATTACTTTGAATAACTTGGTTGTTCATTGTGATGGGTCTAGGGCTGGTGTATCTCTTATGAGAAAGAAAGCAAGACTAAGATATGGTGGGGTTGAATTGTACAAGATTTCTACTTCCCCAGTCTAATATTTTTTGGAGATCCACGGAGGCAGAACCATCCATGAGTCTGCGATCCTCATCTAATTGGGCTAAAGAAACGGGCTTAGAATATTGTATGTTTCAGTGGAGGGTGCTGTCGTCCGCGTAATTGTAAACTGGGTTGGATGTGCTAGACAGGAGGTCATTGATGTGGAGAAAAAAACAAAGTAGGGGCTAAAGCTGAACCTTGAGGAACTCCTGCATTAATTGGATACAGTTTAGAGGAATGGCCATCCACAACAACAGAAATGCTCCTGTTGGAGAGGAAATTTGCTGTCAAGGTACAAAGTTTTGGTGGTAGGCCATAGGCCGGAAGTTTATTAAGCAGCGCTGCGTGCCAGACCTGGTCGAATGCTTTGGATATGTCTAGAGCGACAATCTGGGATTCACCGTGTAGTTCCATAGACTTGTTCCAAGAATGGGTGACAAAGGAAAGGAGGTCGGCAGTCGATCTGCGCTGACGGAATCCATACTGCCTGTCGTGGATTAGACTGTGTTTTTCAAGAAATTTTAGTAATTCGGTGTTTATATACTTTTCCATCACTTTAGAGACGACTGAAAGGAGAGAAATAGGCATGTAGTTGCTAGGAAGCGCTTTGGATCCTTTCTTGGGGATGAGTTGTACTCGAGCAGTTTTCCAGTTACTAGGGAATATGCCTTTATTGTAAGATATCTGAAACAGACGAGTTAGTACAGGAGCAAGTTATGGTGCGCATTTTTTGAGAACATATAAATTCATTATAGTTTTCATCAAAACCCGCGCGCATTTTTCTACATACCACACGTGATCGCTAATAGGGTTATGCCGAGCATCGGGCTCTAAACGACGCTTTACTTATTATTATTTAATAGCAGGAAGAAGGAATAGGCTGTCCAACCCCACTATGCCGCCTAATGTGACTAACCTAACTTCTAAAACTGAATTTAACCCTAGCATATTCCTTCTTCCAGCTATTAAATAATAAGTCAAACCCCATGCATAAATCGATTCGCGATCACATGTGGCATATTTGCCGCACCACTGACACTTGTTCGTCCCGTCTGACCTTCACCATAGGGTTGATTACAATAAAGGCATCATTCTGTTTCTGAATCAATTTCGCTACTATTATCTTCCTTCAGTTGGTTGTTAATAGTTTTCAGTTTTGGTTGTTTCTTTTTTAGTGGATCTAGTCTGATTCACTGTCACCGCTTTTAACTGATTTCTTTTATGTGACAATTTTTTTGTTTGATGTGAAAGTACAACAGCCGCTGTCTTTGCTTTTGACATCTCTCTCTTTTATGTCATTAAAATTAGTACGTGACACTGCTTCCTGCTTCTCCAAGTCGTTTTTTACTGAAGTGCTTGTGCGAATTTTTAGGGGATGCTTTCTTTTTTCGGTCTGCGTTTTGTTTTTTTCCGTCTTTTGAAGGTTTTGGCAAGAATTTGTGTAAGGTATCCGTAAAAGAGCAACCTGATTATAGAAACAACGACTGTCTTTTACCTCGGCATTTTCTGGACGAGAACCATACTTTCCTGAATTAGGCCCTTATGAAGGAAGACATTTAAATCTGTAGAATTAACAGGCTCAAGGTTGAATGCATTGACGACAATCAGTTCTGTGGGTGTTAAATCTGTTCTGTGGGTGTAAAATCTGTTTCGTGAAATATACCCTAATTATAGGGAACCATGCTACTTTTAGTGAATTTTGTTTAAACAATTCACTAATGACGAGATCCGTGTATATATATATATATATATATATATATATATATATATATATATATATATATATATATATATATATATATATATATATATATACAGTGGCGGATTTGCCCTAAGGCACAGTAGGCCCGGGCCTAGGGCGGCCAGATATTAGGGGCGGCCAATAAAGTAAATTCATTATGTAGTCTATATGATGGGTGCTGAGAAAGGGGCGGCTGGTACTTACTACATGGCCTGGGGCGTGGGGCCTAGGGCGGCCAAGACTGCAAATCCGCCACTATATATATATATATATATATATATATATATATATATATATATATATATATATATATCCGACCGATAACTCAAAAAATAATGGACCGATTTTGATGAATTTTGGTAGGTGCCTTCCTTTTGCAAGTGCCTTGGATATGTTCGTTAGCCAGGAAAATCGGCTCCGGTTTTCCCGGAAAGTTTTCTGTTTTCTTTTGAAACAAATTTATATCTCCGGAAATAACAAAGTAAGGGCAACAAAATTTGGTGCGCGGGTTTATGTCATTATGGGTAAATTATCTGCCAAAATTTAGCTCTAAGTTAAAAGACAAAAAGTTAGGGGCATTTAAAGAAAAATAAATTGGGGTTTTCCTCCAAACGTCAAAGTCGCGATTTAAAACGTCAAAATTGGCAACATTGACAACAACTTGAAACTAATACGGGCTATGGAAAGAAAATGTCTCAAGAAGAATGTTTTGCAAACCCTGAAGTCTTAGCTTCAACAGTCATTGTCCTTCATTTTACTAAAATATTTCCAGAAAATTCATTTCAAATAGACCCTTTCTCTGGTGCTTTGGCAGTAATCTTAGCTATAGTTTATCGTTTAATAGTACATAATTTTTGTCGAATTTTCGTAAAAAATCAATAAACTTCAATATATTCGTTATTATACAAGATGTGAAAAAAAATGTATACATTAATTATAGGGTGTCTTGAGATACATCTTAAAAAATATTTCTACAATCACAGGCTGGTCCATAAATCGTTGGTGATACAAACTTTTTTTTTAGTCGAACACGTCTTATGTTATTGCATTTTTGCATTTTCCATCGAAATATAATGCATGTTTGTAGGAAAAGAAATTCGGGACGCAGCAAGTGCGTTATGGTAGCGAATTTTGATTAAATGCTTCAAAATTTAATAGCTCAATTTGCTATTAACGTATAAGGTTGACCAAGAAACGAGTATTTTCGGGAACACTAAGTTTACTTTCGGAAATTTTTGTACATTTTCAAATAATAAAGTTATTCCATGAAACATGGCACATTGTTTTTACTATATAGGTTATAGGTTATACTAGTAACCAATTTGATGCCTGTTTTATTAAAAGAGAACACACATATTTGCTATTAAACGCATTTTTATGAAAATTCACTACCATAACGCACATGCTGCGTGCAGACTTTTTTTTTTCAATGCCCTTGATGCACTTGTCAATGGCACCACCAAAATAGTATTAAGTCTTGAGTGTTAGAGTGGCAACCAAGAAAGTATCTACGATTGTAGAGCTTGGGGACACGAAGCTTTCTCCTGGTATGATCAGACTCCTGGAGGAGCGCAGGTTTGTTGATAATGACGCACTGCAGTATGGGCGGCCGGAAATAGTAAGGAGGGCGATTGATAGATACTTTAAGGCGGATCCACACCAGCAAATATTTGCATTGTGTGTTGTATTTGATACAAATTGGTTCGTGTGCGCCGAATTTTTTTTTGATGTAGACTGTGCATGCACACCAGTGATATGTGAGAGATATGTGTCTTACACCTCACTGATGCAAACGCACACAAATAATTTTATGACGAACAACGCACGCTATCCACCGCGTTGTCGGTTTGCTAGTGAACATCAAAGAGATTTGCGTCGCACAGTTTTGTCAATGTGGACTCGGCTCTGGGTGCAATGTAGTTTTGTTATATTTAGGGACGTAAATAGCGATTTTCAGTGACTGATCATCTCTTATTATTATCCTAAAAAGAAATCTGCATTGCTCATAATTGTATCAGATTATTTACATCGAACAAAGAGAGTGAATAACAGTTATAAGGAACGACGTTACTGGACAACCCAACTTTCTCTGCGTAGGAAACAAAATGGTGGTGAGAAAATACCACGAACGCTAGCAGCTGATGAAACAACGGCACAATTTTACAATTCGCTGCGCATGTCAAAAGAATATTTTGAAGTTTTCATCAATTTGGTTGGACCCTGTTACAATTGTTTTTTGCCTTTGGTCTTCTCTCTTCTGAAATACCCCAACAGGCATGGTATTTTTTTATTCGCCTTCTCAACGCCAACACTACACGCTTTGGCCATTTTGTTCCATGCATAACTTTTTTTATTTAATTTAAATGTTCAAGTGTTTGGGATTCTTTAGCAATTCAAACTTCGAATATTCTTCAATCAGGTGTAATGAATCCTCATTGCTCCATTCCATATTATATTTCAATTATTTATAAATTTCCCATTCAAATTAAACGTCACTATTAGCCACTCGCCACCGAATGAATTATTAATACTGAATTTTCGACAGTTGTTCAGCGAAAACGACGCACAAGCGGATTCGGCCGTACAACACAGCATAAATATTTTCGTAGGAAAATACATGACCATATTCAAACTTGTCCCACAAATTTTTGTGCCGAGTTTCAAAATACAACGTACAACATAAATATGTAATGATGTGGATCCGCCTTTAGAGCACACACGCGCGGAAAATTTAAGAAACCTTTGACGATTACATGAACATGAGAATCCTCGGCTTTAAATTGGCTGGGGAAAACCACTCATACTGTAGTTTATACCAAACTCTATAGCAAGCTGTACACAGAATACAGCACGATCGATCTCATCCAGACAGTGCACACATTTATCAAGAATTCGAAACTTATTGGAATATAACGTCCCACTCCATCTGGCGTTCGTCAATTATCTGAAGGCCTTAGACTCTGTAAAGATCTGGGCAGTTTTGCAAGTATTGCGTCAAGGTATTCAAACCTTACCAGGAACATCTATGAACAGGCACTCTCCACATCAAAGTTGAAGAAGACTTAGTTACTGGAAGTATTTTTGTCAAAAGAGAAGTCAGAAAAGGCGATACTATTTCGCCGAAACTGTTTACCACTGCACTACAAGATGTTTTCAAAAATCTGACGCAGGAATGGAGAAGAGTTAATATCGACGGAGGGTGCCTAAGTCACCTGCGCTTCGCTGATAACAACTGAAGAAAGTTTCAGAGGCAACGGGCTTGAGAATGAATTTCCAGAAGACCAAGATCATGAGTCAAGACAACATCTAAGTTACGCCCTACAACCACAAGCTTGTAGTGGTTGAATAAAACGTATACCTTCGCCACTACATCAAGCTTGACAAAACAATTCAGCCGCGGAAATCACCAGTTGAGTTCGCTTGACATGGGCGCTATTTTAAAACTTGGTCACATCCTGAGGAATCCGGACATCTCATCAATCTGAAGCGAAAAGTCTTTGTTTTCTGCACATTACCCACAATTAGCACCGATGCCGACAAGCTTCGAGACATGCCGAAAAAGCTGAAGCAAGTTTCAGATGCCATGAGTCTGAGGATGAACCTCAAGAAGACCGGGACCATGCGTCAAAACATCCAACTCTATAATCACATGCTTTAAGTTCTTGAAGAGTAAGTATACCTTGGCCACAACATAAAGCTTTACCGAAACAATCCGGTCACAGAAATCACCAGGTGAGTTCGCTTGATGTGGGCTGCATTTTGAAAAGTTGGTCAGATCCTCGGATATCCCATCAATCAACCTGAAGCGGAAGGTCTTTATATCCTGAATATTAACCACCATGGAGACTATAACCTTAACACAGAATAGAGAGCTTGAGAGGTCGAGTCGAGGCTATCAGCAAGAGAACGGGAGTCGTCGTGGTCAACGAACGTGTAGCCACTATTAAATGGCACTGGTCAGTTCACGTCGCCAGAGGTAACATCAAGTCGACGAATGTGATAATACGGTGGCGGTAGAAAAATATGGAGGTTGCCTGTTATCAGGAGGGGATGCGAACGGACTAAAAAAGAAGAAGCAGACAACAATTCAGGAGTCAGGATTTTTGGAATCCAGCGCACGCACAATTTATTAATTTTCAAATTTCATGCAAAATTGTCAACATGGATGTTTGGCAGACTCCTACTCAATGAGTCATAATCGAAACTTTGTTCTGCAGATCCTTAACACCATTTTAGTGAAATGGCTTGGATAAGTTCGTTAGCCAGGAAAATCTGCCGAGGTTTTCCCGGAAAATTGTGTGTTTTCTTTCGAAAAAAAATTATATCTCCGAAATTAACAAAGTAAGGGCAACCAAATTTGGTACGCGGGTTTACATTCTTATATGTAAGTTACCTACCAAAATTTAGTTATGCAGGTCAAAATACAAAAAAGTTATAGGCATTTAAGAAAAATAAATTGGGGTTTTCCTCAAAACGTCAAAGTTGCGATTTATAACGTCAAAATCGGCAACATTTAGGCAAATAACTTAAATCTAATACGGGCTATGGAAATCAAATGTCTCAAGAAGGATGTTTTACAAACCTTGAAGCCTTAGTTTCAACCGTCATTGTCCTTCATTTTACTAAAATGTTTCCAGAAAATTCATTTCAAATAGACCCTTTCTCTGATGCTTGGCAGTAGCCTTAGCTATAGAGTTCAACGTTTAATGGTATATAATTTTTCTCGAATTTTCGTAAAAAATCAATAAAGCTCAATATATCCGTTATTATACAAGATATGAAAAAATCTTTATACATTAATTATAGGGTGTCTTGAGCTACATCTTAAAAAAATATTTCTACAATCACAGGGTGGCCCATATAAGTCGTTGGTGATACAAATTTTCTTTTTTTTTTAATCAAACATGCCTTATGTTATTGCAGTTTTGCATTTTCCATCGAAATATAATGCACGTTTGTAAGAAAAGAAATTCTGGATGCAGCAAGGGTGTTATGGTAGCGAATTTTGATCAAATGCTTCATATTTGAATAGCCCAATTTGCTATTAACCTATAAGGTTGACCAAGAAAAGAGTTTTCCGGAAACACTTTAAGTTTACTTTTAAGAATTTCTGTACATTTTCACACAATAAAGTTATTTTTATGAAACATGGCACATTGATTTTACTATATAGGTTATACTGGTAACCAAAATTGATGCCTGCTTTCTTAAATAAAAAGAAAACACACATATTTGCAATAAAAACATTTTAATGAAAATTCACTACCATAACGCACTTGCTGCGTCAAGAGATTTTGTCTATTATCTTGAAATTATCTTCGGTCTTCACTGGACTCCTAATTGTAGAGTAATCTCCAATGGATTCTTTGTCCGGTTTTAACTGCTTTGACCAGAATCTTATTTTAAAAAGTCTGTGCGGAGCAAGTGCGTTATGGTAGTGAATTTTCCTAAAAATCTTTTAAATAGCAAATATGTCTCTTTTTCAAGAAAGCAGGCATCAAATTTGGTTACCTATATAACCCATATAGTAGAAATAGTGTACCACATTTATCAAAATAACTTTATTGTTTGAAAATGTACAAAAATTATACGAAAATAAACTTAAACCGAAAAAACTGGTTTCCTGGTCAACGAACCTTAGGTTAATAGCAAATTGAGCTATTTAAATTTAAAGCATTCAATGAAAGTTCGCTATCATAAGGCATTTGCTGGTCCCGAATTTCTTTTCTTACAAACATGCATTATATTTCGATGGAAACTGCAAGAATGCAATAATATAAGGCGTGTTAGTTAAAAAAATTGTATCACCAACTACTTAGGGGCTAGCCTATGATTGTAAAAATAATTTAATAAGATGCAGCTCAACATACCCTATAATTAACGTATTACAAATTTTTCTCATATCTTGTATATTAACGGATATATTGAGCTCTGCCGTAGAAATGCGTCGCCCTATATATATATATATATATATATATATATATATATATATATATATATATATATATATATATATATATATATATATATGAAAACAGATAACAACTAAACATAACCCCGGATATGGATTCTAGGGGGCCTAGTTCGCGCTCAATTGAGGAAATCTTTTCAAAATTAAACGTGGCGGTCTTCTCATGCTCTACAGAAATTCGCTAAGAATTATAGTCCATTAAACGATAAACTCTATAACTAAAACTACTGCCAAAGCATTAGAAAAAGGGTCTATTTGAAATTAACTTTCAGGAAATATTTTAGTAAAATGCAAGACAATGACCCATGCAGTTGAAACTTAAGGGTTGGTAAAACAGTCTTTTTGCCACATTTTCTCAACATAACCCGTATTCGTTACAGGTTATTTGCCTAAATGTTTCCAATTTTGATGTTTCAAATCGCAACTTTGACTTTTTAAGAGGAAAATCCCAAAATTGTTTTCTTTAAATACCTATAACTTTTTTGTCTTTTATAGATCTACGTTTTGGTACATAGTTTACCTTCTATGACATAAACCCGCGTACCAATTTGGTTGCCATACATTTGTTATTTAAAGATATAAAAACTTGCCGAAAGAAAACACAAAATTTTCCGGGAAAAGCCGGACCAGTTTTCCTGGCTAACGAACTTATTCAAGCCATTTGCAAAAGGAAGGTATTCACCAAATTTAATCAAAATCGGCCCATTATTTTTTGAGTTATCGGTGTGATATATATATATATATATATATATATATATATATATATATATATATATATATATATATATATATATATATACATAAAAATTGAAACTGACCCCGCGCTCATTTGAAGAAATTTTTTCAATGCTCAAAAGTTGCTGAATTTTTAAAAGAAAATTCACTAAAAATGATTATTTTTACCATATAAGCATATACGTTTATGTTAATTTCTGGCTGATTCCATTTTTTCGTCAAATGCCTAATCACGCTTCTTGGCTCTAGCTTTAAATAACATATTTTGGCGGGTTTGTAGCTTTACAGAAACAACGAAAATGAATTGATTCACAATTCTTCATACTTATCCACTTAAAAAACTCACCCAGTATATCCAAATTGTTTTCTAGGTGGTGTAAAGCGTATCATAGACTTTAATGCTGGAAAGTCATACTTGTTTCCATGTGTCACCAGCAAACTCATCAGTGCATTGCAAACCTTTCCACTTGAGGTCAGTATCTTTTCGAAAGGTGATTCTCAATCAATGGGAAGCTGTGATCTACCATGGCACAACGAGTTCATGGACATGGTTACGTCATCTGGAGAAAGCGTGGGCTACGTCACGCCAGTGAGCACTAAAGAGCTGCTCTCTTTGGCCAAAGGTGGAGAAAAAATAGGCCAATTGGAAATTTTTGTACGTTTGTCTTGTTTCGGAAAAAGCATTCAGACCCAGTTCCAGGTGTTACATCAGAAAGAAGGTGGACGCCAGTACTTGTTTAAGGACACAAACACAGCTACTACTTTCCAGTGTCAAAAGTAAGTATAGTAGTTTCAGTCTTTTCATATTCAAGCAAAACTCAAAAACCACCTCAAAATAGACATGTGATACATAATTCAAGAGTTTAGCGCAATTCATGAAGCTGAAAATTCAATATGGCTGCCATAAAAAACAGAAGTTAAAAAAAGTTAAAAAAAAACCGGTTGTCACTGTTCATACCAAAATTGTAACGATTCAGTTCTTATCTGGAATCATTACTGGTTCAAAATACACTTAGAAAGCCCCCAAGTATCTAAAGTAAAAAACCCTATCTATATTAAATATTTCAAGCTTTATTTTAAAATTATTTTCATGAAAAGTCGCTAAATCTTCAAGTACCGTAAACCCCTTTACTGCATTTCTAATTTGTACGTTAAAATTCAATATATGTTTGCCATGGGAAACTACCTATCATAAAAAAATTCAAATACAGATGTAAACACTTTTGAATTGGCTTCACAAGTGCTTGTTTTCTTGTCTGCAATTGGTTAAACCTTATACGGCCTCCTGGATTCCGCGAATATTTTCTTTGTGTTGTTTATTGACTATTATTTCTACTAAGCAAACAGACTAACTATTATATTTAGCAATGTATTCCAACTCTTTGCTATACCCATCTTTCACTAAGTGAAGATTGGAACCTGCGATGAGCACTGATAAGTACACTTGGAGAACCCAAATGACCACAACACATATTTTTAAATACCTGGCGATCATTTCACTAACAAAGTTAGGGTCATCAGAGGATGGAAAATTCTAAACTACTTACAACTAAACATCACCTTTAATACTAAGTCTTAGGTGAAGACAGATACAGAGAGGGACTAAATCCTGGGAAATTTTTCTGTGTATTGTATTTTAATGAGGAATTTGCACATTTTTTTATTCTCCTCTTATTCAATTCCCCACATTGTATAAAATCAATTGCCATATAAAATTTAAATTTTTAACTAACAGTCTTCCTGTAAAAACATATATAAAATCAAAATAATTATCTCCGCGCTAAAACGCACCCGTAAACAAAGACGGCCTACTGTGACGTCACGATCCGGTATCGGCCAAAACTAGTCTCGCTTACTCACACAAAGATCCTCATCTCACCATTAGCGTTTATGCGACTTACGTGTGCTGGATAGTTATTGTTATCAAGTTATATTATTGTCAATATCTATATACTAGTATTAGTTATTTTAAAAACTGTACAGACTTATAGTATGGCTACAGAAGTTGGATTTGTCCAAGGACAATCTGATAATTTACCAAAAATTGATGTACTAGCAATGTGTGCGTTTTTAGGAAACAACCCGAATTTCATGGGTGCTGAGCTAAAAGGAGTGAAAGCTGGGAGGTATGTGTCTGATATGAACCTTATTTTATCCTGTAAATATATTTGTTGGATTTTATGTAGTAATTTCTTATAAAATATAATGTAAATAAAAGCATGACTTCAAAATGTTCTCCATTCAAATAATATACAAGAAAAATATATATTTGTTGTAGATCTGCTCGTGAAACTTATGGAGACAATGCTGTCGACTGGGTGCAGGTAAAACGAGACGGTGATGTTTGTATTGTATGATCAGCTTCACAGATGTGCAAAGTGGATTTTACACTAACTGGACTTTTCAAGTCCCCCTTCATAGCTAAACACAATTTCTTCCTGATTTCCTCATCCTTAGGTACATTAAAGAATTTGTTGGGGGTAGTTATTGTTGTGGAAGTACATTTGGGCACTATACAGCACTTATAATATTTATGTCCAGGCACTGTTATGTCTTTCGCATTCTCGTATTGTGATTCTGAATCTGCTGAAGCCATCACACAGTCACGCACTAAACTAGATTAAACACAACTTACTACCTTTAAACCTATATTATACACTAAACACCAAAACTACTTAAAATTATGATAAAACTGCTCAGAATTCGATGCAAACACAAACGAAAACAAGACAACGTTAAATGGTGATGCCCGTGTAAAACGCACATGTACCGGATCGTGACGTCACAAACCTCTTCACCAATCATATCGCGTTTTCGCCCACCCTGTCTTTTTGAATTATATTCAATATTTCAATAATTACTAATTTGTGGTTCACTTTAAGGGGGGCTTACTTGTAGACATATATTTTTAGAGTATTTTGCTGTACTTTAAATACGTTTTTCATTAAAAGCAAATTATATGCAACTTCCTCATTGCTGGACGACGTTTTTGAACTTCCGTTGTAACGTTACCTGTCAAGTTTCGGATCTCTTCTATACCAAAGAGATAGTGCAAATAAAGGGTTATAAATCAATGACAGGGCTCGGTTTGAAAACTTTTGTTTTTTATTGCCTTAGGAAATATAAATACTTTCGTACGCATCTAAGTTTGCTGCTTGTCTAACATTTTTGATAAGTGTCAGATTTTCTTTATCTATGTGGCGACTATTATCCAAAATATATTGTGGCACGCATGACTTGTCTACACTACCGTATCTCAGCTGTGTCAGATGTTCCCTAAATCTGGTTTCAATGGGTTTTCTGGTCTGCCCAACGTATTTAAGATTACAATCTTTTCAACTAATCTAATATATTTAGGACATTTCAGTGGCTTTATCTTTCGTATTACCTAACAAATTTTTAAATTATTTTCTTGGCGAAAAAGTTAGCTGCAAATCAGTGTTCTTAAAAATGCTATTGAGACCCCTTGTGATACACGGTTTAGATGGTAATCAAACTAACTTTTTTCTATCTTATCTTTCCCGAATGTCGTGGATTTTTTTGTTCTGTATCTATTAGTTAATTTTTCCACTAAGCAATGCAAATATCAGTTATATTTAGCCATGTTTTTAGTCAATTTTCTTAGAAAAAATTCACTAAAGAGGAGATTCTGACTTTTGAATTTTGCCAAAATTTCTTAATATATATATATATATATATATATATATATATATATATATATATATATATATATATATATATATATTTGTGTGTGTGTGTGTATACGTTGTATTGATATTTAGCAATATCAAACTTGACTTATTAGCTACCACACGTAAAGCTTAAAACTAAAAATTTAAAACTAGGTACTTACGAGTAAACTTAAATATCACTTATCACTAATTAAAATACTAAAGGTTTATAAACGATAATTGTCGCAATAATAACACTGCTACAAAATGTCAATAGTGTGGAGAACCTGGTAGCAGTTTAAGTGGATATCGAAGGTGGTATCGTGCAGAATACTGACAGTAGAAACGGTTTGTGTAGAGTATTGGAGAGCATTGCCAATGAATTCTTGAAATCAATCTGAAATGTATAAATAAAAGTTTAAAGCAAACGTAATGAAAGAGAAGTTGTTCACATACTGGGTGTAAATAAATATCAATGATGTTTTAAAAATGTGGAACAGATAAAATGGGTAAACAAATTCATATACACTCAAAATATAAAACCGGTCATATAAACCACACAAGTAAAGCACTTCAAAGTACGGTATGAATGAATATGAAATAAAATAACTTACGAAAGATTCAAATGTTTCAAATATCCAGTAAAACCAACTTATAATATTACACTGCATTGTTGTCCAATAAAGATCTGCAGGCACAACAGGCAATCTAAAATACAAAGATGACAAAATTAATTAAAACAGATATAAAAAGACATTTCTCAGATAATAAATGTAACCAATGATTTGTAAATTAATTTTAAGCAGAGTGTAAAGAATGTATCAAATGTAAACACTAGAGTTTAGTGAAATGCAAAGTAGTTTTTCATGAAAGACCTTTAAGGAAAAATGAAATATGGCTTGAGATGAATATAAATTGTTAAACAAATAGACAGTGATATGGAACTGCATAAAGCACAACAGTTAATTTAGATACGTATAATTCGTTTGATAAAGAGTTGATGAATGTTTGTTATGGATGAAACGTGTTTTTTGTTATATAGAAAATATTATGTTTTTACTAACCTTAAAATGTTTTAAATAGTTCCGACGCCACTACTTAAGATGTTAATAAATAATTTTGTATGTAATTTAAGTATTTAAAACTTGTTTTGTTAAATATTTATTCCTAAAAATACTGCAAAAACGTGAGTGGAAGTGGGGTTATGTGAATTTGAAATTGACACCACAGAAATCCATAAATGGGGAATGCATTTCTATCTTTTGTGTACATAGACAGATAATATTTCTATGGTCAGAAATATGAAAACAATGTGACATTTGTAAAATAATTAGAATGCTTTGGATTCAATATTTTAGAAGGAAGTGAGAAATAATTGAATGCTCTCTTCAATTTGGTTCATCATGTCAAGAGAATGCCATTGGGTTTTGCTAGCAATAAATAGTGAAAATAATTAGTAAAGTCAGTAAAACAAAGTCAGATAAGTGTTTGAAACTATAAAATAATTAATAAAGTGTACAGTGAATAATCAGTAAGCATAATATGGTGCTTCAAGATATTCTATGGAAATATCAAAAAATATTGACGCCGAAGACGCGTTATTTCAAGGCAAAATTTCTACAAGATGGCTACCATAGCAACCATGAATTTGAATGACACAAACCGCGGTCGTTAATGGAAGGATTCAGATAGTCCTTTGTTCAGGATTCCAGCTGGCCCGATTCCAACCAACAGCTGAACGAGTAAGGAAGTGGAAGGTATAAAACTTCTTTACTATAAAAAGGCCTTTTTATGAGATGTGAATGGAGCTGTTTAAATTCAAAAATAATTGTATGAGTGAAAATTTATGTCATTGTTATATATAAATATCTATTCTATTGTAATATTATATAAGAATTTCGTTTTATGTTTTAAATTCACAAATTTTGGGAAATGCGCAAACTAAATTTTTGATCAAGATAAAACAGTAATAAAAAAGAGCTCAAGTAATAATTTAAGAATTTTTGTTTATTTTAAGTGGTGGTGCTGTTTTATTTATGCTTATAAAAACTATTATAAATAAAATAAAAGCAGACATACTTAAAAATTCGAAGCAGTATTATTATTATCTCAGAAAATAATAAATTAAATCTGATTTAAAACTGGCCAAGTAAAAGAAAGAAATTAAATAATTCATTAAATTTAAAATTTAAAAAGGAAAGAACTTACTATATACCCTACGTAGTATGGAGTCTAGAGCAGGGCTAATTTAATATGTATGAGGTATGAAAAAAATATAATATACTTAGTAAGACTCGTATAAAAATAATAATAAAACTCATTTTATTTGCGAAGCATCATAACATCATAATACATCACATTATATATATATATATATATATATATATATATATATATATATATATATATATATATATATATATATATATATATATATATATATATATATATATATATTCTGGCGGTGGTTCCGACCGCAGTGTTTTAGTCAACACTACCCTATGTTTCTCTTGACAGCTAAACGTTGCGTTACGTTATTCGACAGCAAGCTGTCAAGAACTACTATATAAGAGACACCAGGGATCTCTCTCGCTCTCTCCTCGCTACCAACCGACACAGTGAAGATACGTCTCTCCACGCTCGGTCAGTTATCTGTGCTGTTGTGATTGTTTTATAGTTAAATGTATCATATAGTTTATTCAGTTAGTGAAATAATAAAGTATATTAAATGTTTACGTATGGATTTAATATCAACAAGTGCAATTAACATCCATATTGGTGACCCCGTGCCGCAAGCCGAAGATGCCCAGCCTGATGTTCCAGCCGACGTCGCCTAACTTCCACGCACGTGCTCATGCCTACAGAAAACGAATATCTAAACAGGTCAGTCTTTTCTAATTTAAAAATTATCTGATTTTTTTCACAATGGCCGAAGATTCTTCAAGCAGCAATATCATGGCAAGGGTTGCAATAAAATTACCTCCTATATGAGGACGTAACGTGAAAATCTGGCAAATGCAGGTTGACGCCCAGTTTGATATATCGCAGATCAGTTCTGAAAAGACAAAATTCAGTCATGTACTCGCTATACTCGATCCTGATGTCGCAGAGTCAATTTCAGATTTTTTAACCCAACCATTATCATCAACCCCTTATTCAGATCTAATGAAACGTCTTATTAGAATTTGAAGAGTCCGATAGTCGCAAACTAAATAAACTTTTAACAGAATTAGAATTAGGCGACAGAAAACCATCGCAACTTTTACGCGAAATGAAGTTTTTAGCCGGTAGTCAGATTGGAGAAAATTTCCTTAAAATTTTATTTCTACAACGTTTACCAGTCAACGTTCGTTCAATTTTGGCTTTGAGCAACGATTCTCTAGAAAATTTGTCGGTTACAGCAGACAAAATCGTGGAATTTTCCGGAGATAAATACAACGTGGCTGATATTCAGTCACGCGAGCCCGACAAGCTAGCCAAATTAGAAGCGCAATTAGAGAAGCTAACAGCATCAGTCAACGAATTGCGAACGCGTTCCCGATCTACCTCCCGAGAAAGACCCAAGCTTTCTCGAAATTCCATAACCGCAAATTCCTCAACCTCCACGTGTTGGTATCATGAACGATTTGGCAACAAGGCCAAACGTTGCATCCAACCTTGCAATTTCAAAGCAAAACATGTGTCGGAAAACTAATAAGGCACTCCCTCCACGCGGCAGGAGACGAGAGCCACCTAACACGCCGCCTTTTTATTTTTGATAGACGCTCCAATATGAAATTTCTAATCGACTCTGGAGCAGATATTTCAGTTATTCCACCCACTCACGACCAACGGAAATTTCAATCGAAACGTACCTTGTATGCTGCAAACGGGACCCCTATTCATACCTATGGCGAACAACTATTAGATTTGGATCTAGGTTTACGCCGTAGGTTCTGCTGGCCCTTCACACTTGCCGATATCAAGCAACCAATTATAGGCGCTGATTTTCTAGCAGAGTTTGCTTTACTTGTGGATATGAAACATAGACGTTTAATCGATACAAAGACAAACCTCTCTAAGACCGGTGCTAACCCACCACCAGGAATTAATTCTAAAATTCATCTTGTAGACCCGACACACCAGTACTTCAAATTGCTACAACAATTTCCTGACCTTTTTAAGGAAACTTCTTCTAGCAACCTTCCAGAGGTTGAGTTCTTCCATACTATAAGTACGGAAGGACCACCTGTCACTGCAAAAGCTAGAAGATTGCCCCCAGAAAAGCTAGCTCAAGCAAAGCTAGAATTCCAGCACATGATGGACTTGGGAATTTGTAGACCCTCCAAAAGTCCATGGTCAAGCCCCCTCCACATGGTGCAAAAAAAGGATGGCTCATGGAGACCATGTGGGGATTACCGAGCACTAAACGCTAAAACAATCGCAGACAAATATCCCATTCCAAATTTGCAAGATTTTAATGCCCAGTTAGAAGGCAAACGTATTTTTTCAAAATTAGATATCATTCGCGCTTTCCATCACATCACAGTAGCACCTCAAGATATTCCCAAAACAGCAGTCATAACTCCATTTGGGTTATTCGAATTTGTTAAAACCCCATTTGGCCTTCGTAATTCAGCACAAACATTTCAAAGATATTTACATTCAATTTTAAAACATCTTGACTTTGCCTACTCCTATCTTGACGATATTCTCGTTGCATCAGCCTCTGAAAAAGAACATCAAGAGCATCTAGCAAAACTTTTTCAGACACTTCAAGACAACGGCATCCGTATCAATTCATCTAAATGTGAATTCGGAGTGGCCGAAATTTCATTTTTAGGTTTTCGTGTAAATAAATCTGGATTATTTCCACTTCCTGAACGCATCAAAGCTATTACCGACCTACCTCTTCCCGATACCATTGAAAAACTCAGAAGATTTCTAGGTCTCATAAATTTCTACCGTCGTTCTCTTCTACGTGCTGCGGAAATTCAGCAACCACTATTCGACCTCTGCCAGAATCCCAAAAAACGCGACAAACGTAAAATCGAGTGGACTCCTCAGACTCGAGAAGCATTCGAACGTTTGAAAGAGACACTAAAAAACGCTACACTAATAGCTCATCCGTCTTCTTCGCTACCACTGATTCTCCATGTCGATGCTTCTGATTATGCCGTAGGCGCTTCCCTCCAACAGCTACGTGATCAAACACTAGAACCCCTAGGTTTCTACTCTAAAAAGCTTACTTCAGCCCAAAAATCTTACAGCACCTACGATCGCGAACTTCTAGCTGCTTATCAGGCAGTTAAATACTTTAGATATACCCTAGAAGGTCGCCATTTCACCATTTATACGGACCACAAACCTTTGACATACGCTTTTGAACAACGCGTCGATAAAGCATCTCCAAGGCAACTACGACATTTAGACTTCCTAGGTCAATTTACCACAGACATTCGCTACATACCAGGTCCTACAAACATTCCCGCAGACTATTGTTCTCGCATTGAAACAATTTCACTTTCTTCCACTGTGTCACTCCAAGAAATTCCGCAAGCTCAGTTATCTTGTGAGGAACTCAAACACCTTCTGCAGTCTAAATCTTCCTCATACAAATTTCAAAACATGCCTCTTGACAACGGAATGAATCTTATTTGCGATTCTTCTTCAAAGAAACTTCGCCCATTCATTCCGCTCAAATTTCGCCGAAAGATTTTCGATTCTATCCACAATTTATCTCACCCAGGCATATCAGCTTCAGTCGATCTGGTCCAGGATAGATTTTGTTGGCCCAAATTGAAACGCGATGTATCTCTTTGGTCTAAAACTTGCATTCCCTGCCAGAAAGTCAAGATATGGAGACACACTTCCAGTGCCATTGGACAATACACCCCAGCCATGAGAATATTCTCGCATATAAATGTTGACATTGTGGGACCATTACCAGCATCACAAGGTCAACGCTATCTGTTAACAATAATAGACAGATTTTCTCGATGACCCGAAGCAATTCCATTGTCAGATATTACAGCAGAAACAGTAGCGAACACTATTTTATCATGCTGGATCTCTCGTTTCGGTGTTCCGCAATACATCACCACAGACAGAGGTAAACAATTCGATTGCCACCTTTTCACACACCTCACTAAAACACTAGGTGCAGACCACATCAAGACCACAGCTTACCACCCAGCAGCAAATGGTGTAATAGAGAGATGGCATAGAGTTCTGAAACAGGCCTTGAAAGCCCATATGGACGAAAACTGGGTCGCTAAATTGCCAATTGTGTTACTAGGACTCAGATCGTACATAATTCCAGAATATCGCACAACACCCGCTGAAATAGTCTACGGAGAATCAATCGAACTTCCCACCGACTTTTTCAACAGCACACAAGCTCATGATGTTCCACCACTTATATCTCAGCTGAAAGATGACATAAGGAAACTTCGACCAGTACCTTTTAAACATCATACTGCAAAAAAGGTATTTGTCCATCCTAAGCTTATGGAAGCTCCTTTTGTTTTTGTTCGCATTGATATTCCGCGAAAAACCCTCGAACCAGTTTATGACGGCCCCTTTGAAGTGTTATCCCGAACTGACAAAGTCTTCAAAATCAAGAAATCACACGGAGAAGAGACAATTTCTGTTGACCGTCTTAAACCCGCATTCATTCTTTGTGATAACGAACAGACAACTTTCCAGCCTCAGAGACATCCTACTGAAACTGAAAGTGACAGTGAAAGTCCAACACCTAGTGAAACTGAAAGTGACAGTGAAGTTCCCGTTCCCGTTCAAACTACACGCCATGGACGTAGAGTTCGATTTCCACGAAGATACTTGAACTAATAGCGTTGCCACTGAGAGGGGAGTATGTGGCGGTGGTTCCGACCGCAGTGTTTTAGTCAACACTACCCTATGTTTCTCTTGACAGCTAAACGTTGCGTTACGTTATTCGACAGCAAGCTGTCAAGAACTACTATATAAGAGACACCAGGGATCTCTCTCGCTCTCTCCTCGCTACCAACCGACACAGTGAAGATACGTCTCTCCACGCTCGGTCAGTTATCTGTTATGTGCTGTTGTGATTGTTTTATAGTTAAATGTATCATATAGTTTATTCAGTTAGTGAAATAATAAAGTATATTAAATGTTTACCTATGGATTTAATATCAACAAGTGCAATTAACATCCATATATATAATAGGTATAATATGATAAAATTGGAAAAAGAGCAGAGAATATTTAAAAACAAGTACAAAATCAATCGCCGAATATTGAAACATCAAAAAAATTTACCAAGTTTACAATAAACGAATCATTTCTTACTTACTGATTGATAGTTCTCCGAAAAGGTTTAAATAAAAAAATGGATGGAAAAATTCTCCATATTTTTTGCATAAAGGGGGTTTAATATATCGATGTATATTTCAAGCTGGTGTCAAAGAAAAGACCAAGCTTTATCAACAAATAAATAGGTTATGAGGAGATTGATGTTTAAATATAAATTGAAAGTTTGGAGGGATAGTTTAGCAAATAATGATTGTGGAAAAATAAAATATAATTAAAAAGAAGAAACTAGCACCAATTTTAAGATAGACAGTGTCTTAAATGTTAAAGAAACATGTAAATATAAAATAGACATTAATAAAATTATTAGATGCAAGAGGCTATGAATTTGTTCGCCAAATTAATAAAATGAACGGGTTTGCAACAATTTAACTAAGATACAAGCCTAGAAATAGAGCGTATTGATTATATATGGACAATAATTAAACATTATATTTTAATAATGATAACACAAGAAATAGACATTAAATGTAAAATCGAAATGAAATATTTTGTGTAAAAGTTAAATTAGGTTATGTAATAGGTTGTTAAATTAAGGTTAAATTACATTAAAAGACAAGTTACTTAATGAGGTAAAATTTGAAGTGAATAGAATTCAGGAAGATGTTAAAAAAATCAAAATAATTAAGTAAATATAAGCATAGTTTTAAAGAAACCCAAGACACAGCCATTTTAATTTACATCATTAGAATATGAACAGAGTTCGGAAGTGACTTTAATTAATATAAAAGAATGCCTATTTCATAGAGAACATGTTAGACATATCAAAAAATCAAGTCGGGTTAAAATTGATTGAAAAATAGCAAGGTTTGAAAAAGGTTAAAAAATATTTAAATCCAGCTGTCAAAAATTAATTTGACGTTTCCGAGATTTTGACAAGAATTTCTAAGGAAATTTCGATCTCTGATTGGTGGATTCGATTTAACATAAGTAGTAGATAACCCAAAAACAGGGACGGTGAAAGTCATTATAGAAGAATTGCCCAGTGTGGCAGGTGGTGTTTTTTGAGCACGAGCGAAAATCAGACCGTTGCTAAGCGAAAGTGCGGTTGCTAGCGAAGCGTGTTTGTTTAAAATAATAACAGAAGTTCAACTCAGTATGGTAAGAATTGCCTAGTATGGCAAGTTTATGTTTTAGCGCGAGCGACAATCACACGTTTCGAAGCGAAGGCTGCGGTTGCTAGCCAACCGCGTTTGTTTAAAACAATAAAGTGAAACAGTTGACATGGAATACTTAAAGAGTAATGGTGATATTAAAACAATAAAAAATTACAGAAACAGTTTGCGTTAAAATTTAATAGCCTAATTAAATTTTAATAACAAAGGTAAACTAAAAATGGTGAAAGTGATCACGCAGTGAAAAATCATCAATCGTTCTTCTGGGGGAGTTCTACATACGCAAACGCAAAAGCTGCGTTAAATGCTGAAGATATCAGATTGAAACATGTATACAGGGAATCCAGTCAATAAGAAAGAGCATTGCATTGTCATCAATGCTACTAATGTAAGGCATTTCTAAAATAAGCTTTTAAATAAATTTAACACGTGAGCTAATATGTTCAAAAATTGGGTAAATAAATAGGTTACATTGAAAATTTGATTGGCAATTTTTTTTACCCATACTTAAGAAAGACCTATTCCAGAAGAGATACTCTAATGCCAAATTTAATAATAATATTATCCTTTAATTTCTTTTAAAACAATTATTCTTAAATAAAACACCTAGAGCTAGTCAGAGAAATAAAACGTTTAAAATAAAGGCATTACCTATATTTAGGTATACTATCAGAAGAGAATGGAAGATTGGATTGCGCCCATACGGGGAACAGGAATTAAGTCTGTAATTGATAAAGGGTAGGTAAATTAAAAAGCCTTTTTATATACAAATTTTCCATTCTTGTCAACAGTTACTTGACTTGCGGGAATATTTGATACAATTTAAATATATGAAGATGTTTTTAAGCTTTTAAGTCGTAATCTTTTTATCGGCGAATGTTTTACTATACGATTCTCCAGCACTATAAACAAACACAGTAAATCCTTTGTCGTATATACAGAAATGGACATCACACCCTCGTTCTTATTTATCGGTGACCTTTGACTAGTTACCTTTATCTATTTCAGAATTTTAAAATTGCCTGTCGTAAACTTCAAACCACAAAAAACATGTGACATTAGTATCTCTCAAAATAATGACCAGGAATCCTAAAAACGTAATGTCAACAGTTTAGGGGTATCATACTCTTCAGTGAATTTTGTGGTTTTGTTATGTTGTTAATTATTTGGCTAATTTGTGTATTTATTTCTAGGTATGGAGCATTTGGAACCTCATCAGACGTTATTCCGGTGGCAGCCATATACAACGCTGCGACTAGAGGAATGGCAAATAAACCAAGCAGTGCAGTCGGTCCTGAGGGTCCTTCATGGTTCAAGATTTTTAATGACACTAATCTGTCTTTAATGAGTATCAGACCTAACGAGTTTAAACAGATTGATACTACAGAGAGCATTGCGCATTCAGTTTGTGCTGGCGCCGAAAGCGAAATTTGTTCTCTATTTGCTCGTCCTGAAGAGAACAAATATTTTGATTTTATCAAACAAGTCATTGCAAAGGCGAGAGACGAAACAAGCGAGGAGCATGTTTTAAGAGCTACGTCGATGTCAAGTGATAAAGACAAAGATACGTGTAGTAGAGAGACTGAGAGGATAAAAGAAGAAGAGTTGACAGCGGACAAAATAAATAGACTCCTCTGTCAGAATAAAGATTGCCCTGGCGCTATTAAATTTAAAGAATTTGGTATAGGCCCTCTGGCAACAGGAAAAGGGCTAGGAACACTATATGGTCCAATGACAACATCAACTGTTTACGGCATGAGCCAAACATACGGTGTCCTGGATAACTATGGTCCTTATGGAGTGTTCAGCAGAACAAAGCGACCAGATCAACCGTTCATACCTAAAATCAAAGGATGTCATCACAGAGTTTGTGACAAACACAAAGCAATGTTTGCATGTAAAAAATACAAATGCAGATGTATGATGGGAGAAGCTGATCAGTGTTGTAATGAAAATGCTCCACTAAGACTCAGAGGTGGTGGTCAACTCACACTAGAAGATTTTAGTAGACCAAAATCGCCGTTATTAGAATGTAAAGTGGTAATGGAACAGTTCGACAAAATATTAAAGGAATATAAGAAAGCACTAGGTCCGTGTGGTAAACCTTCTTGTCCGTATTCACCAAACCTTACAGAAGAATCCTGTAAAAATATTTGTGATGACTTTTACGAGAACGAAAAAATTGATCTTATATCATGCATAGACCAAGAATGTCCATTCTTACAAGATATTGGTATTCCTACAAAGGAAAGAAAATTACCAGATAAGACATCTTTGTGTGAAGATCTCGAGTGTCCCTTTGTTACTCCTATCTGTCCTGCTTTTGCACAATCTAAAAAGAAGCGAACCATAAGTGCTTGTGGGTCACTTAAGTGCCCTTACGCTAAATATAAGACTGGTCTCGTAGATGAGGATGCCGAATTGGAACTGCAATTTTTACCACCAGCTATAAGCGGAAAGTGCGGACATCCGAAATGTCCTTATCCTCTTCCACCTGATTTACCACCTATACACTGGGACTGTCCAGATCCACTACCATCGGGACCTTGCAAAAATCCTGACTGCCCTTACCTACCACCTGATTTAAAGTGTTTGAAAGTTCTTGCACCCAAAGGCCCTTGCGGAAGCCCTACTTGTCCTTATGTTTTACCAAACCCATGCAGTTCACCGATATGTCCTTTTAAACCTCAACCCTGTCCATATATGGCGGATTCATGTGGCGATTATAACAGGGATGAGGATAGCTGCCTTAATTTAGATTGTCCTTTTAGGGAAGAAAAGAAACAAGAATTTGTTGTAGCAACATGCCAACATGCAAAGTGTCCGTTTGCGTCTAGCAAAAAAGCACCCAAACCTTCCAGCCCACCTTGCCAAAATACAAGATGTCCTTTCTCCTCTGAAGAAGAGGATGAATGCCCTTTTACATCTAAAAATACACCAAAATGTAAAAATCCAAAATGTCCTTTTGCTTTGAAAGAGGAATCTTCAAAATGTCCATTTGCCTCAAAAAAGGGAAATCAAAAATGTCCTTTTGCTTCAGAAGAAAAGTCTTCAAAATGTCCGTTTGATTTCGGAGAAAAACCATCGACATGCTCTAACCCAAGATGCCCTTTTGCTTTAAAAGAAAAGTCTTCCAAATGTCGCAAAGAGAACACATCGAAATGCGCCAATCCGAAATGTCCATCTGCTTTCAAAGAAAAGTCAAAAAAATGTCCCTTTGAATCCGATGAAAGAACACCAAAATGTAAAAACCCAAATTGTCCTTTTGGTTTGAAAGAAATGCCTTCAAAATGTCCGTTTGCTCTTGAAGAGGAAACGCCAAAATGCAGTAACCCAAAATGTCCGCTTGCTTCTAAACAAAAAACATCGAAGTGTGCCAACCCAAAGTGTCCATTTGGGTCAGAAAATAGGGCTTCAAAGCCTAGCAGCTCATCGTGTCCAAAACCTTCATCAACCAGCCGAGAGTCAAAATCCGATTGCGGGGATACAAACTGTCCATATAACAAAAAAAGTGCACCTTGCGGTAACCCACGTTGTATTTTCTTCACAAAACCTAAATCATCAGAAGACAGTATAAAATCAGACTGTCCTTTTTGTCCTGAAAAGGAGACATGCGATACTTCAAACTGCCCAGATCCAAACTGTCCGTCCAAACAGAAGCAAAAAAAACCTAATGCCGGAGGAGACGATCAAATTTGTAATAAGTGTTCAAATCCAGATTGCCCTTTCAAACAGCAAAGCCAGCCGCAAGTTTGTCAAATTTTGGTACCAAAAAATATCCCAGACTGTGGCATTCCTGATTGCCCTTATGCTGTTCCTTCTCCCTGTCCTTACGAGAGGCCAGTATGTCCTTATTCTATACCGCCAGAGTGTCCTGGTGATATGTCTCCTTCCGCCGCCCCTCAAATACCTAGCTGTGCATTAAGTGATACGGATTCTGATACTACTCAGCTTTGTAATGATTGCAAAAAAGGTGGATATGATAAGACTGATGCTTTATCTGAAACTGTAGAAAGGGTCCGCCCAGGAATAGATGAAACTGTGTCAAGAAACACAATAAATGTAACTTATAGTGGACCTATAAAAGATGCTGTCTCACCAGTTACAGAACATGTTGTAGATACAAAAACTGACGAAGGAACAGATAACCGTCCCTGCAGACCTGGCACTTGTGCTTCCAGTGGAGGTAAATTAGTTTGCGAAGAATGCCCATGCAAGGGAGGTAATAAGCCTTGCGCTTCTGACAGTAAAATTACAAAGAAGAAAAGTGCAGATAAAAGCAAAAAAAGCCGCAGTGAACCGGTTTTTGGTGGGGCCAAAAAGGTTAACTTGAAAAAATTAGTAAAGAGTAAGAAGTGGCGAAGCAAGTATGTTTATTCTGTGGGTGATAAATATCCAGGTACTAGAATTGGGCACAGGGAGTGCGTCATGCCGTGCTTCAATATTCCTGCAAACATGGGATGGATGTGGAATATACACACTCCATGTTTGGGCTTAAAGGTTTGTAAACATTTTTATTATCATTCTTATTTAAAGAATTAAAACTGTCTTGACTACATGGTCTATTATCAGCGTCAAGGTATTTTATTAACTAAAAAAAGTTACAATTAAGACTGTTACATAAATACACAAAAAGGAAAGAAAAAATTTTCAACATGGAAATAGCAAAAATAATAACTAGTAGGTGTACTATTGCTAGCAGCATAAATACCGCTAATCGTAACGACGTAGGCAGCACAGCCAGCAACCCCAGTTGTCGCCTATCCTATTTACTTACTTCCTTTCTTGTCCATGACAAATATTTCTTTACACAAATTAATTTACTCCTTTAAAAACTCCTTTCTTTGCTCTCTACTTAACTGGCAAAGCAGGGCTAATTGGTGGCATTCCTTAGAAACGGAACAAAACAGAAACTTAGAAATGCCGCTGCCTAGGATTTGTCAGTGCATGTGTGGACCTGGTGCTTAACAGGACAGCATGCAAGGCTTCGATGACAGGTTGCTACTGAGGTAGGCCACTGTCATACACTTAACTACAGCCTGACATCACCAGCAACAGAACGAAGCGAGACCAAGCGAGCATCTATCAATGAGACTGCTGCGCATGAAAATCAGCCAGCGCTCACCCAGATGTAATTATAAAAACGGCGCATAAAATGGACTACGGACGTGAATTAAACGATTATGCACATTGCAACAGAGTAATACAACTCTGACTAGACACGTTCGGATACAGGCAACTACTTCACGCTGATTTTCCGAGGATGTATCCACACTCAGCACAACATCCAGTCAATGACACTCAAAAAATTCCTCGATGCCATAAAACAGAAGCTTGTTTGTATAGAATATTTGAAAAATTTCGGAACGCAGCAAGTATTACTGCAAGTGTCTTTAAAAAAATTGTGTTACAAATTTCATTCAGGTTACAAAAGCTTTTCAGAAAAAAATTAATTATTTACAAATCTGTCAAATTATAAATATGGCACGGATTTTTTCTTATTAATAGCTTGGATCGTTTTGTTTTAGTCAACCCATCCAGTTTTTGCAAACAATAAACAACAAAAAAGGTTTTTCAAAACAAATTTGTAGTTATCCGCGAAGCTGATTATGTTATTTTTCTTTAATTTATTACCCACGCGCGTTTACATAGGTGTTACTATGGTTCAAGATTGAAGGTGCTGGCTTAATGGGAAATTGATTGAGCTATCGGATCTGAAATATTTTTACGGAAATTTTCTACCATAACATAAAAAACCTTTTTTGTTGTTTGTTGTTTGCAAAAACAGGATGGGTTGACTAAAACAAAACCATCCAAGCAATAAATAAGGAAAAATACGTGCCACATTTATAATTTGACAGGTACATTTCCTTTGTAAATAATTAATTTTTTTCTGAAAAACCTTTGTAACTTTAATGAAATTTGTAACACAATTTTTTAAAGGCACTTGCAGTACTTACATATTATATCTAAGCCAAATTTTAATTTTTTAGCTCCATATAAAATCTAAATTTTTTCAAATCATCGCCAACTGGGACTTTAAAACTAATCTCCAAGGTCCATTTCAATTTAAAGAATTAGTTTTAATAATATATCTTACTAATAGTGTACAATTCTTATGAAAATTCACTACTATAACGCACTTGCTGCGTCCCGAACCTTTTTTTTTACAAATTATGCACTCCATTATCTTAGAAAACTAAATTACGAATATTGTACGGCACAGAGGTTATAACAGCGTAACTACTGTAAATCCGCAGACGGAACACTACTTCACACACGTCTCATTCATACATACATACGCGTTAATACGACGGCGTCCTGGGGTCACGTTAAAAAATTATTTTCCTATAATTCTGAGATAAAAAAGTCAGAATTCTGAGATAAAAAGTCAGAATTCTGTGATAAAAACTCAGAATTCTGACATAAAAACTCAGAATTCTGAGATAAAAAGTCAGAATTCTGAGATAAAAAAGTCAGAATTCTGAGATAAAAAAGTCAGAATTCTGTGATAAAAACTCAGAATTCTGACATAAAAAGTCAGAATTCTGAGATAAAAAAGTCCGAATTCTGAGATAAAAAGTCAGAATTCTGTGATAAAAACTCAGAATTCTGACATAAAAAGTCAGAATTCTGAGATAAAAAGTCAGAATTCTGACATAAAAACTCAGAATTCTGAGATAAAAACTCAGAATTCTGACTTTTTTAACTCAGAATTCTGAGATAAAAAGTCAGAATTATTCGAGAGCTTTATACGACAGCATGCACTTGCAAAACGTTTACCTATTGACTATTGATATCTAATTAGGCGGGTAGCTCTGCCTGTGCCGGTTTTATAGTTAGTTGATGGTTTACAAACTAAAAGGAAAGAAAATTAGTTCCTTGACTATTGTTTTCGTTGCATAGTGCATAGGTGCATATATTATGATTTTACTAATTATGTACGTAAATAAGTCGTCGCATTAATATACAAACATATTATCGCTTTAATCGGCATTATACCATGGAAACTTTAGCTGAATTAAAGTCAAGTCAGCCTTAGAAGTTTATAAATAAATATGTTTGTCTTTTTGTATCTTTAACGTGGGTCTATTTCTGCGACTATGGCCAATCACCGACACCAGGGAGCAGTTTCACCTCGCTATCCTGGAAATTTTGCCGAACCCTGCCGTTCCGCAAGGATAGTAGGAATATTTAACGTGCCCAACATCGCGTCGCAGAGGGGACCGACGGCTTTACGCCCCCTTCGAAGGGCGGAACGTGCAGATATTCAACTTTCTCAAATATAATGCCACAACTTCGGTTAATGTTAATGTTACAGTATGTACTAAAAAAGTGAAAGGAGAACCCTGCGATATAACCAAGTACCCTTCGGTTCAGGGGCACACGTTCTTACTACTGAACTACCGAGGCCCTTATTAGTAAATAACCATGAGATGAACGTAAGTTTGCTGTTGTGTGATGATTTGTTTTTGTTGCTCGATAACCATCATCATCATCACAATCGAAATGCGATACCATCTGTCGCGATCGTGACTCTCCCTTTGTAACTGCCCATTTTAATTCAGTGTAGCTTCCACTTTCAATCAATATTGTACCATGTTTCCAGAAGCTTTACTTTTAATCTACCTCTTCCGTTTTGTCTAAATATATATATCTTTCAAATAAAACTATCAGAAAGATGTTTTAAAATATGTCCTATATATTATGCCCTCTCCTATCAATTTCTTTCAGCAAGCATTACTATTCTGTCACCTCTTCTAGCACACTTTTTTATTCATGTTTCTATCAGTGTACCTTATTGTCTTTGTCATTTTGCTCAATGTCCATGGTTGAAAAGCTTCTATTCCCTTAGTGTCCTGCTTAGTCAACGTCCACCGCGTCATTATAACACTCCGTACTTATGACTTGATAAACCTCCCCCTTCAGAACCAAATTAAACTCAATTTTTGATAAGAATAAGAAGTATACTTTGAGAAAAAATCATAACCTTAACTCTGCGTTAGGGGTAACATTGTTCAAAAATAAATATCAAGATTCACCCAACATTTTTCCATAGATTTATAATAAATTTATATATATATATATATATATATATATATATATATATATATATATATATATATATATATATATATATATAATGTACATTCTTGAAATGACTTTCTTTCTTGTGTTTTAAATTGTACAATTTTAATAATAAAAATAATACTCTAGCTACTGCCAGTCTATCCCCAACTTTTGTCAAATAAATTCCAACCAAATCTGACTCCCTACAAATGCAGGTGCTGCAATGTCAATCAGAACACAAAGAAAAAATAACTTTATTTATATTCATTAGAAATTGTTATAGTGTGTATTTTTTAGAGGTAACAATAAAGTATGTAACATAGTTAGACTATTAAATTGTAAAAAAAATTGTGTCAACTAATTGAATTATTCACCCAGAAAATAATGTAAAAAATATTTTAGAAAGTCACGTTATTTGTTATTGCTGAATTAATTGCCTTCTTATTATTTTTATTATTAAAATTAGACAATTTAAAACACAAGAAAGGGAAAGTTATTTCAAGAATGCACATTACATATATATATATATATATATATATATATATATATATATATATATATATATATATATATATATTATAAAACTATGAACAATTGTTGGGTGACTCTTGATATTTATTTTTGAACAATGTTACGTCTAACGCAGGCTTAATCATATAAATTTTCTCAAAATAGACTTCTTATTTCTATCAAAAATTGAGTTTTATTTGGAGCTAAAGGTAGAGGTTTATCAAGTCATGCGTATGGAGTATTATAATTGCTTAGTTAACATCCACCCCATCATTATAATACTCCATACGCATGACTTGATAAATCACGTACGTTTGTTGTTGTTTGATGATTTGTTTTTGTTGCTCGATAAATATATATATATATATATATATATATATATATATATATATATATATATATATATATATATATATATATATATATATATATGGGACATATTTTAAAACATCTTCCTGGTAGTTTTATTTGAAAGATACATACCAAGACAAAAAGGAAGAGGTAGATCAAAAGTAAAACGTCTGGATATACGGTACAATACTGATTGAAGGTGGGCAGTTACAGACGGAGATTCTCGATTGCGACATATGGTATCGCATTTCGATTGTGATGGTGATGATGTTTATCGAGCAACAAAAACAAATCATCAAACAACAACAAACGTACGTTTATCTCATGATTATTTATTTATAAGAGCCTCGGTAGTTCAGTCGTAAGAACGTGTGCCCCTGAACCGAAGGGTACTGGGTTCGATCGCAGGGTTCTTCTTTCACTTTTTTCAGTACACACTGTAACATTAACATCAACCGAGGTTGTGGCATTGTATTTGAGCAAGTTGAATATCTGCACGTTCCGCCCTTCGGAGGGGGCGTAAAGCCGTCGGTCCGGGGTCCATGTGATGTTAAGCACGTTAAATATTCCTACTAACCTTGCAGAACGGCTGGGTTGGCAAAATTTCCAGGATAGCGAGGTGAAACTGCTCCCTGGTGTCGGTGATTGGCCATAGTCGCGGAAATAGACCGACGTTACAGATAAAATAACACAAACATATTTATTTATATGCTTCTTAGGCTGACTTGACTTTAATTCAGCTAGAGTTTCCGAGGTATAATGTCGATTAAAACAATAATATACTTGTATTAGTAAAATGACGACTTATTTACGTACATAATTAGTAAAATCATAATATATGCGCCCATGCACTATGCATTAGTCTATTAGCGCAACGAGAATAATAATCAATGAACCAATTTTGTTTCCTTTTAATTTTTAACACCATCAACTAACTATAAAACCGGCACAGGCAGAGCTACCTACTTAATTACACCTCAATAGTCAATAGGTAAACGTTTTGCAAGTGGCACCACCTGGATGCTGTCGTATAGCTCTCGAATAATTCCGACTTTTTATCTCAGAATTCTGAGTTAAAAAGTCAGAATTCCGACTTTTTATCTCAGAATTCTGACTTTTTATGTCAGAATTCTGAGTTTTTATCACAGAATTCTGACTTTTTTATCTCAGAATTCTGACTTTTTATCTCAGAATTCTGAGTTTTTATGTCAGAATTCTGAGTTTTTATCACAGAATTCTGACTTTTTATCTCAGAATTCTGACTTTTTTATCTCAGAATTATAGGAAAATAATTTTTTAACGTGGCCCCAGGACGCCGTCGTATACGTTAATGGTAGGTACTACGTTAAAATAATTCTATGGCGCCTTAAAAAAATCGCTGTTGCCAAACGATACACATTGGGGAAAAACTAATTATTTCAAAAACTTTTGTAGTGTTTAAGCTTCATTTTCTTCGATATATGTATATAAAAATTTGCAAAGATTAAAAAGTTTATCGATTGGTGAAAATTTTAATACATAAAATTTAAATTCCTAATTCTCCTAATTTTTAGAGCAATGTGAAAACAAATTATGCAAACACTATAGGTTCTGTTAAAAGCGCTTTTGTGTATACTTTAATTGTAAAAAACTTACTTCGCTAGCTTCATTAGTTATAAAGACATGGAAACAATAAATAACACATTTTATTTAAAATACAGTTTTGTCACTTTTTCTTTATTTAAAAAGTTCCTGACCACAAAAAAATGTCGTAAAACACGATTTCGTATGCCCAGTGACATGCTTAACAAAACCTACCATGTTTGATCTGGTTCTACGCAAAACACACAAAAAACTACACGATAGAACCTCGAAAGCGCTCCACTATATCGAATCTTCGAATGTTTTGAGGTTAGATTGATATTTAAAATTAAAAAGTTTTCTGGCACTGAAGCATCGGAAATTAGTACTGCGCTTATAGTTTTAAACCATTTCATTGAAGTGAAACTTCTATTTGATATATTTTGTAGTATAATAAAACATTTCAATTCCAATAAATGTAAATGAGTGTTTCAAGTTTCGGCGTCGGCAGTCGGCGCCAGCCGTTTCGCGATGACAGTTGGCCTACCATGCAGCGGTGTCAGATTGAGTAAATTAGAATTTGTGATAAATCAAATGAGAAATTATTGGTAACTCAAGATTTATTAATATTAAGCCACATTTATTAGATGGATTAATTTTTTGGCAAACTTTTATTTGTCATCAATAAGTACAAATATGTGTTATGACCATATGTTTTACATTTTTAAATTCAAATGAAATTTAATTAAATCAGACAACCCGGCTCCTTTATATTTAATTGTCGGGTGATTGTTGTCTCGACTTGAGTTATCTACTCAAAATGACACATTCACAGTCTAACCATCATTATCATAATTGAACGTGGGAAATGCTGTATGAAATTTGAACTGATATCTTAGACTGTGTATTCATTAAAATTTTGATTTTTTAATAACTCCTTTCCTCGTATGCCATTTAATTTAAAATTAGGTTAGCAGCTATATTGTAACGTCTCCTATATATGTGCAAATTTTCATTTTCATTTCACTTTAATATTTCAAAAAATATTGCGTTTTCAAAATTTTCTTTACATTTTTTTCTAAGAAAAATTAGGCGCACGGTGCCCATCTACGAACTCATCCAACCCATTAACGAAATCGGTCAAGTATTTTTTGAGTTAGCGGTTAGATACATATATATATATATATATATATATATATATATATATATATATATATATATATATATATATATATATATATATATATATATATATATATATAATTGAAACAAATTGAAAAAAGGATATTCGTCGATATCCATAGAAAGGAAACCACCACTCTAAGCTACATTCCGAATGACTCACATCATACGTACGCACAAAAAATGGCCAGTCTAATTTTCATAGTAAACAGGTTAAATAATTTTCCTTTAAGTAAAGGTAGATATACAAAAAAATTAAATTATATTAAGAACGTGGCCGAATATAACGGATACACTGCTTGCCTAGTGGAGAAATTAATTAACAAACAGAAAACAAAGAAAATATTAGCGGAATCAACGAGTTTTAGAAGAGAGAAAGCCGAAAAACTTTGTTTGCTTACCATTTGAACCACTAATCACGAGGGATCAAGATAGCATTTTTAAAAAGCCAATTTGCAACTAACTTTTTCGATAAAAATTATTTTACGAAATTTGCTAGGTGACCCAAAAGGCAAGTATAGTACCTGTAAATGTCGGGAATTTATGAAACAGGTTGTAAAGATTGTGATTTTAAATACGTCGGACAAACAAAAAGATCTATTGAAATTAGATTCAAAGAATATTTAGCACAATTAAGATACGGTGCTATAGATAGATCTTTCACTGCGTAGCATATTTGAGATAATAATCACCAGGTAGCTAAGGATAATCTAAAATTCATGAAAAATGTTAGGCAACCGGGACAGCTAAGCACTTTCGAAAGTATATATATATATATATATATATATATATATATATATATATATATATATATATATATATATATATATAACTTAATATAGTAATAATAAAAAGTGTAGGGACTTCGCACCTATAATAAGTCGGTTGACAGATCACTCCACAAAAAAGACTGGCAGAAGCACGTCCGATAGATAATAAAATAATGTAGGTATTTCCGCCAAACGAAATATGTTAATTTTGGTGTTGCTGGACCACCCACTAGAGTACACAGTCTCGCTCACTAAACAAGTCACTTGGTACTTGTGGACAAACGCCGGTGAAATAGTTTAAGTGCTTACGATTTAACAATAATATCATTCATTGTATTTCAGCCGCGAAGGGGGTGGAGACCTGGTGCAGTAGCCAAAACGATTGCACAAAGGATTGAAGAACACAGAATTGCCAGAGGATTTCCAAACCCAAAGATGCCAGATTTTGGCAGTGGCAAGAAGAAAAAGAAGAGGCGTGGATATGGCGGTGCGTATGAGACTGATTCCGACACTACAGTGGTTCCGAAACCAACTCTACAAATACAGAAGAAAGAAGGAACCTACTATATAACAATGAATCCTCTTAAGGATCCCAAGACACTGGAAGAAAATGAAAATCCATATATGGATTGCACTCCCATGCAGTTTAAAATTACCAAAAATAAAAACAACAAAATCAAGGTAAAGAATTCTGAAGACGATGACTATAAGACGTGTTACTGTGGAGACAGTGATGAATCAGAATCATCTACAACTAGCACTTCATCTTCTGATAGTGAATTGGATATTGAATTTACTCCTCCTGCTGGGATTATTAGGCCAGACAGATTAAGAAGACATAAAAATGTAGTCCATTGCGAAAGTCAATACAATCCAGATGACTGTAAGCCTGAAAAGGACAAAAAAGATAAAAAAGGTAAAAAGGGAAAGAAAGATAAAAAGGGTAAAGGAAAGGGAAAAGGAAAAGGTAAGGGCAAAGGTAAAGGCAAAGGCAAAGGAAAAAAGAAGAAATAACATTTTCACTGATTACATCTCATTTGTTTTAGATTATCGTACATACATTTCTTTTTGTGTATTTTGGTCATATTTGTGTGTTGTCTCTTATTTATTGTGTAATTAATTAAAACAAATACATTTCGTTTCTCCAGTATTATCGCTTGTGTTTAACCTAACAATATTGTCTCTTAATTTTTGCAGGTACAAAATTTAATCAAATCGCAAAAATTATTTAAGAACCAAAAAGTCTGGACGCAGAAAGTGCGTTATGGTAGTGAATTTTCATAAACATGTTTTAGTGAATTTTCTTAAAAAATTCACTAATGAGGAGATCTCGACTTTCGAATTTTGAAAAAATTTCTTCAAATGAGCGCTATTTAGGACCCCCGGAACCGAGGTCAGTTTCAGACTTTATATGTTTATATACATATATATATATATATATATATATATATATATATATATATATATATATATATATATATATATATATATATATATATATATATATATATATATGTGTGTGTGTGTCACACCTATAACTTAAAAAATAATGGACCGATTTTGATAAAATTTGGCACATACCTTCCTTTCGCAAGTCGCTTGGATAAGTTCGTTAGCCAGGAAAATACGCCGAGGTTTTCTCGGAAAATTGTGTTTTCTTTCGAAAAAAATCGAAAAAAATTTATATCTCCAAAATTAACAAAGTAAGGGCAACCAAATTTCATACGAGGGTTTATATCATTAGAGGCAAGTCACCTACCAAAATTTAGCTCCGTAGGTTGAATGACAAAAAAGTTACAGGCATTCAAAGAAAAATAAATTTGGGTTTTCCTCAAAACGTCAAAATCGCGATTTTAAACGTCAAAATTGGTGAGTACCGTGCAAGTGGCTTGGATATGTTCGTTATCCAGGAAAATCCGACGAGGTTTTCTCGGAAAATTTTGTGTTTTATTTCGAAAAAAAATTATATCTCCAAAATTAACAAAGTAAGGGCAATCACATTTTATACGCGGGTTTATATCATTATAAGCAAGTTACCTACCAAAATTTAGCTCTGTAGGTCAAAAGACAAAAAAGTTATAGGTATTTAAACAAAAATAAATTGGGGTTTTTCACAAAACGTCAAAGTTGCGATTTAAACGTCAAAATTGGCAACATTTAGGAAAAGAACTTGAATCTAATACGGGCTATGGAAATAACATGTCTTAAGAAGAATGTTTTACAAACCCTGAAGTCTTAGTTTCAACCATCATTGTCCTTCATTTTTAACCGACTTCAAAAAAAGGAGGAGGTTCTCAATTCGCCTGTATGTTTTTTTATGTGTGTTACCTCAGAACTTTTTTCTAGGTGAACCGATTTTGATTATTCTTTTTTTATTTGAAAGCTGGTGCTTCTCGTGTGGTCCCATATAAATGTGATCAGGATCTGACTAGTAGTTTTTGAGTTATCCTTAATAATGCGTATTTAATTGGCTTCGACTACATTGATGATGATTGTGGATCACAACCAACCATTCATTCTGTTGAGAAGAAACACTGTTTCCGCGGAAACAAAACATCCGAGATTTCAGTATTTAATTTAATAACTAGGTATTAATTTATAATTTTTATATAAATAAATGATTAAACATAAATTATGACTAAAATGATTAGAACGCCCGCTGGAATACGACATTAAAACAAACTTCCAACAACTGACTCGTTGGTCTAGAGGTATGATTTCCGCTTAAAGTGCGAGAGCTCCCAGGTTCAAATCCCGGTCAAGCCCAAATACGTTTTATTTGCTTTTTTTTAAACCGATTTCAAACAAGGAGGAGGTTCTCAATTCGCCTGTATGTTTTTTATGTGTTACCTCAGAACTTTTTAGTGAATTTTCTTAAAAAAAATTCACTAATGAGGTCTCGACTTTCGAATTTGGAAAAAATTTCTTCAAATGAGCGCTATTTAGGACCCCCGGAACCCAAATCCGAGGTCAGTTTCGGACTTTATATGTGTATATATATATATATATATATATATATATATATATATATATATATATATATATATATATATATATATATATATATATATATATATATATATATATATATATATTTATGTGTCACACCTATAACTTAAAAAATAATGGACCGATTTTGATAAAATTTGGCACATACCTTCCTTTCGCAAGTCGCTTGGATAAGTTTGTTAGCCAGGAGAATCCGCCAAGGTTTTCCCGGAAAATTTTGTGTTTTCTTTCGAAAAAAATCGAAAAAAATTTATATCTCCAAAATTAACAAATTTCATACGCAGGTTTATATCATTAGAGGCAAGTCACCTACCAAAATTTAGCTCCGTAGGTTGAATGACAAAAAAGTTACAGGCATTCAAAGAAAAATAAATTTGGGTTCTCCTCAAAACGTCAAAATCGCGATTTTAAACGTCAAAATTGGTGAGTACCTTCCTTTTGCAAGTGGCTTGGATATGTTCGTTATCTAGGAAAATCCGACGAGGTTTTCCCGGAAAATTTTGTGTTTTCTTTATATCTCCAAAATTAACAAAGTAAGGGCAACCAAATTTTATACGCGGGTTTATATCATTATAAGCAAGTCACCTACCAAAATTTAGCTCTGTAGGTCAAAAGACAAAAAAGTTATAGGCATTTAAACAAAAATAAATTGGGGTTTTTCACAAAACGTCAAAGTTGCGATTTAAACGTCAAAATTGGCAACATTTAGGAAAAGAACTTGAATCTAATACGGGCTATGGAAATAAAATGTCTCAAGAAGAATGTTTTACAAACCCTGAAGTCTTAGTTTCAACCGTCATTGTCCTTCATTTTAATAAAATGTTTCCAGAAAACTTATTTCAAATAGACCCTTTCTCTGACGCTTGGCAGTAGTCTTAGCTATAGAGTTTATCGATAATAGTATATAATTTTTGTAGAATTTCCGTAAAAAAAATCAATAAAGTTCAATATATCTGTTATTATACCAGATATGAAAAAAGTTGTATATATTAATTATAGGGTGTCTTAAGCTACATCTTAAAAAATTATTTCTACAATCACAGGGTGGCCCATAAGTCGTTGGTGGTACAAATTTTCTTTTTTTTTAATCAAACACGCCTTATGTTATTGCATTTTTGCATTTTCCATCGAAATATAATGCATGTTTGTAAGAACAAAAATTCTGGACGCAGTAAGTGCGTTATGGTAGCGAATTTTGATCAAATGCTTAATATTTGAATAGCTCAATTTGCTATTAACCAATAAGGTTGACCAAAAAACGAGTTTTTTCAGGAACACTTTAAGTTTACTTTTGGAAATTTTCCTACATTTTCAAACAATAAAGTTATTTTGATGAAACATGGCACATTGTTTTTACTATATAGATTATACTGGTAACCAAATTTGATGCCTGCTTTCTTAAAAAAACACACATTATTGCTATTAAAAAATAGTTTTATGAAAATTCACTACCATAACGCACTTGCTGCGTCCCGAGATTTTTAATAACTACATAATATATCTTTCTTAATAACAATAATAGTATTATTTACTGAAGTTAATTGTACAATGTGGTAAATAAGTTGTGATTGCCTCTAATGAAATTTGGTCTAAGGTAGGTTCCATATGTTATTGTTTCCAAAACACACATTCTGACACTGACAGCTTGAATTTTAATACATCACGTTAATCAAAATTACTTTGCCAGTTAATCATTCTATCACTAAGTGGGATATAAGACACGAAGCACGTGCCGCCACCTCGTTGCGGAACCACGCAGTATGTTGTCACGGCAGCTCCAAATAACATAATGTTAAAAAATAGAGACTGTATACAACCAACTAACAATTTAGTAAATTGTCAGCCCTGGCCCATTTCTACCCTAATATAGGGACAAAGTATGTAAGGCTAGATGCATTCTCACAACAATTAGAACCGTAGACCGGTTTCGCTGTAATTAGAGCTCGTTAGCACGGCATACTAATTACAGCGAAAATACACCTATAAAGTAATACGGCTATGGCCTTCCAACAATAGGCATGGATGCAAAATGATGAAAATGTCTTGTATCCTCCTACTATGTCGAAAATCATAACTACTGGACAATTGATAGTCCCTTTATTAATCTTATTTTTAAAGGGGTAGACATTGATCCAATCCAATCCATAGCAGGTGGTAGTGGAATTTTCCTTTATGTAATAGTAAAGGATTTTTTCACGCCCGAGGAGGTACCACCCCATACATCAAGGGGCCGGTGAAGTCCCAACAGACGTTTCCGGTTCTGGTGTATGAGTCGGTTTCCCTTATAAACAAAAATGATGATGGCTCCTCCTTGTATAAAAGATTCAGGAGATAAAATACCCCTCCATTCGGATCTCTGGGAGAGGGGTGTACAGGGGGCGCCAACATCAAGATTTAACATATCCTTCTCAAATATATGTGGCCTCAATTCTAACCTGAACTCCGTCCACCATTTCCTCCAGGCTAACAGGCCCCAACTCCTCTTCCTCACCGAAACCCAAATCAGTGCCAAAACAGCCACTAATCACCTTAATTTCCCGGGGTATGAGCTCCTTACTGCCTTTAGATTGCATGGAGGCGTGTGCGCATACGTCCGTAGCAATCTACCCTGCACCAGACTTCCCAATTTAGAAGCTGGAAGAAAAGACATACTATGATAAAACTCTCTCTCAGGACTTCAACTAAATTCATCTGTTGCATTTACCGGTCACCTTCTGACAACAACTTTGTCCAGCTCTTTGACTACCTTTCTGAAAAAACCGACTATCTGATTTTTGAATATCCTTCCTCCGAGGTCACTATTCTTGGCGACTTCAATGTCCATAATAAGGAATGGCTAGGATCTTCAAAAACCGATCCACAAGGGAGAGCAGCGGAGGCCTTTGCAGTCAGCAATTCTTTGGCCAATATGGTACAGCAACCTACTTACTTTCCTCGTATCCCAACACACAGCTCAAATCCCTTGGATCTCCTTCTTACTACAAATCCTGAATGCTATAAGATATCAGTCACCGCCCCCCTTGGTCGCTCAGACCACGGCATGGTCACTGCTTCCTGTGCAATGCAACCCGAGGTCACACAGTCATCACACCCACGTATCGTTTGGCACTACAACTCCGCAAACTGGGACGAAATGCGGGATTACTTTTCCTCATTTCCATGGGCGTCTGTCTGCTTCTCTCATCCTGACCCCTCTGATATCTCACAAAACGTCACCGAAATTATCCAAGCTGGCATGGAATTATTTATTCCACGTACACAGAAAACCTCTTCAGCCACTCAAAAGCCCTGGTTCTCTAAATCCTGTGACAAGGCCAGACTTGAAAAGGTCAAAGCTCACAAAACGCTTCTACACAATCCCAGTCAAGAAAATCGTCAAGCATTCAACGACGCAAGAAACCGCTATGTCCGCATTCTTTCTGAGGCAAAAAACTCGTTTAATAACCACATCAAAAACAAAGTCCTCTCAAGCTCCAACGGCGGCAAATCCTTGTGGACTCTTGCTAAGTCTATTGGGAATAATTTCTGCAAGAGCACGTTCCCACCTCTTGTCTCAGGTGATGGAATTGTTTCTACCGCCCTGGGCAAGGCTGAACTTTTTGCTTCGTTGTTCGCCGGAAATTCTACTCTCAACCCACCTCCAAATGTTCAACCACCAACAGTCCCCAATGTCGCGCATAAAATGACTGATATCATTTTCCAAACTAAAAAGGTACGAAAGATGCTCTCTTCTCTTAATACCAGGAAAGCCTCTGGCCTTGACGAGATCCCAGCAATTGTTCTCAAAAAATGCGCACCAGAACTTGCTCCTGTCCTGACTCGTCTGTTTCAGATATCTTACAATAAAGGCATATTCCCTAGTAACTGGAAAACTGCTCGAGTACAACCCATCCCCAAGAAAGGATCCAAAGCGCTTCCTAGCAACTACAGGCCTATTTCTCTCCTTTCAGTCATCTCTAAAGTGATGGAAAAGTACATAAACACCGAACTACTAAAATTCCTTGAAAAACACAGTCTAATCCACGACAGGCAGTATGGATTCCGTCAGCGCAGATCGACTGCCGACCTCCTTTCCTTTGTCACCCATTCTTGGAACAAGTCTATGGAACAACACGGTGAATCCCAGATTGTTGCTCTAGACATATCCAAAGCATTCGACCAGGTCTGGCACGCAGCGCTGCTTAATAAACTTCCGGCCTATGGCCTACCACCAAAACTTTGTACCTGGACAGCAAATTTCCTCTCCAACAGGAGCATATCTGTTGTTGTGGATGGCCTCCTCTAAACTGTATCCAATTAATGCAGGAGTTCCTCAAGGTTCAGCTTTAGCCCCTACTTTGTTTCTTCTCCACATCAATGACCTCCTCTCTAGCACATCCAACCCAGTTCACAGTTACGCGGACGACAGCACCCTCCACTCAAACATACAATATTCTAAGCCTGTCTCTTTAGCCCAATTAGATGAGGATCGCAGACTCATGGAGGGTTCTGTCTCCGTAGACCTCCAAAAAATATTAGACTGGGGAAGTAGAAATCTTGTACAATTCAACCCCACCAAAACTAAGTCTTGCTTTCTTTCTCACAAGAGATACAGCAGCCCTAGACCCATCACAATGAACAACCAAGTTATTCAAAGTAATGAGTCCTTTTCTCTTGTTGGCATTACTGTGGATCGAAATCTTAATTGGCACCAACATGTTACATCAATTGCAGAAGCGGCTGCTAAGAAATTGGGTTTCCTCTTCCGGGCTCGCAAATTCTTTTCACCAACTAATCTCTATACCTTATACACTTCACAAATAAGGCCAAACCTCGAATACTGCTCCCACATCTGGGGTGCAGCTGCCGCTTCTACACTCGCTATCCTGGACTCCATTCAAAAGAGAGCTATACGTCTCATCGGTGACCCTACCCTCACCCAAAGGCTTCCATCCCTTGCCCACCGACGTGCCGTTGGTGACCTCTCTCTCTTTTATAGATATCTGCACGGGCACTGCTCAGAGGAGCTTTCCTCCATAATTCCCCCACCTGCTGCCCCCAGCAGATCTACCAGGGGAACAGAGCGAATGCACCCTTTTAACGTCCAGGTCACCAGACATAGAACATCTTGTTATGCCCGCTCTTTTGTCCCGAGGACTTCCAAGTTGTGGAATTCCTTGCCGGCACATATTTTTCCTTCTCCTCCGAACCTCCAAACCTTCAAGTCCAGAATTAACAAGCTGCCTCTTTCCTCCTTGTCAACACCCACGGTACGATAGTATTTAGGCTGTAAGCCCTCGTGGTGTGTTGTTGACATAAAAAAAAAAAACACAAAGTGAGATGTAAGACACGAAGCACGTGCGCCACCTCTTTGCGGAACCAAGTAGTATGTTGTCACGGCAGCTCCAAATAACACAGAATGTTAAAAAATAGAGCCTGTATACAACCAATTAACAATTTGGTAAATTGTCAGCCCTGGCCCATTTCTACCCTAATATAGGGACAAAGTATGTAAGGCTAGATGCATTCTCACCACAATTAGAACCGTAGACCGGTTTCGCTTTAATTAGAGCTCGTCAGTACGCCATACTAATTACAGCGAAAATACACCTATAAAGTCCAACACTAAGTGAGATGCGGAACCAAGTAGTATGTTGTCACGGCAACTCCAGCTTCCCCAACGAGGTGGCGGCACGTGCTTCGGGTCGTACATATTACTTAGTGTTGGAAGGCTGGCTACCATAGCCGTATTACTTTATAGGTGTATTTTCACTGCAATTAGTAGACCGTACTGACGAGCTCTAATTAGAGCGAAACCGGTCTAGGGTTCTAATTGTGGTTATAATGCATCTAGCCTTAATCATTCTATATTCAATTTCAATCGTTGACTTCATTTTATATTTATCCAAATAAGCCTAAAATGTAAATATAAATTTTGAAATGTATAACCTATATTGTTGAAACAATCTACTACATTTCATCAAAATAACTTTATTGTTTGAAAAAGTACAAACATTAACAAATAACATATAAGAAAGCATCTCTAAAGGCGTCATCCGCTATCTATGGGTAAAAACGCCGTATGATAATTTTTGATATGCGCCAAAAATGTGAAAAGTTGCAAAATTATTGAAACAACTGAAAAACGATGAACACTATCAATATTTTTTCTTACAAACAATCATTATGATTCGATGGAAAATGCAAAAACGGAATAAAATAAAGGGAGTTCAATTAAAAAAAAGAAAATTTCGACCAACGATTTATTTCACTACTAAAATAATTTTGTAAGATGTAGCTCAAGACACCCTATAATTGACGTATATACATTTTTTCTCGTTATTGTATAATAATGGATATATTGTACTTTACCTTAGAAATACGTCACCCTGTATATATGGGTTCTAGGAGGCCAAGTTCGCACTCATTTGAAGAAAGCTTGTCACAATTCAAAAGTCGCCGTCTCCTTAATAGCGAATTTTTTCTACGAAAATTAGCTAAAAACTACAGACAATTAAACCATACGTTCTATAACTAAAACTACTACCAAAGCATCAGAGAAATGATCTATTTGAAATTAATTTCCTGCAAATATTTAAGTAAAATGACGGCTGAAGCTGAAACTTAAGGCTTTGTAAAACATGCTTCTTGCGACATTTTCTCTACATAACCCGTATTCGTTTCAGGTGCTTTGCCTAAATGTTTCCAATTTTAAATTGCGACTTTTTAAGAAGAAAAACTAAAATTTTCAAAATCTTTTTTTTGATATTTCTTTACATTTTGGGGCAAAAAACTTAATCTTGGTCGGTAATATACAATAGATCTTCTTCTCCACACAAAATATTTAGATTTTATGCGCTTCTATGGTCATCAGTTGCACCCAAAATTTTTTTCTTTAAATTGTGGTCACTTTTTTTCTTTTAACCCAGTGATCTGAATTTTTGGCGTATAGTATACCTCACATAAAATAAACCTGCGTTACGCATTGATTTGCCATAGCTTTGTTATTTCCGGAGATACGAATTTTTTTCGAAAGGAAACTCAAAATTTTCTAGAAAAACCGGTGCGATTTTCTTGGCTATCGGCCTTGTCTTACCCACTTGCAACACTCCCCAAATTTAATCAAAATGGCCCATTATTTTTTGAGTTATCGTTGTGATACCTACATACACACACAAATATATATATATATATATATATATATATATATATATATATATATATATATATATATATATATATATATATATAATATTTGTTTGCTGTACTTGCTGTGATTTTTTTATTTGTTTATGTGGACTGCAGTTTCGAACCTTCCTGGTTCATCATCAGCACGCTACGAACTCGTTTTTGGGTGTTCTATGTCTAAAGTTGTACGTGACGCCTGCGTGTTGAGCTTCTATTGGTCGGTTTGCAGTTGTTTGATTGGCTGTGTTTTCGGTCTATGTCGATTGTATCGGTTTCCTGTTTTGATTATCGTGGTATGATAATGTGTCTACTTTTATTATGTTTACACACACAACCCACATAAATGAAGCGTAATATATCAAATAGAAGGCAACACATGCAATAAAAAAATAGGAATGACAAAAACATCAAGAAAAAAAGATTCAATGGACGTATAACAGCATTACATAAAATCCAGATACCTAGCTACAAATCAAACGTAGCTACACACATTCACAACAGAAAACACCAAAAATAAATATCAAAGTTATTCCTATATATATATATATATATATATATATATATATATATATATATATATATATATATATATATATATATATATATATATATATATATAGGAATATTGCACTACACTGTAATCACTTTTAAATATACACTTTATTTGTTTGCTGTACGTTTGTGATTTCTTATTGGTTTGCGTGGACTGCAGTTTCGAACCGTTTATAATCGGTTTTTATGTTGTGCATTATATTGTTATATGTATGGTATTGTTATATATGGACACAAACATATAACAATATAATGCACAACATAAAAACCGATTATAAACACAAATTAGAGAAAATAAACAAAAAACTACACAACCTTAAAAAGAACAAACTAGATAATGTAAACATAACAACCACAACACACCACATATTTCAGGATAGATTTATAAACATAACAGACACAAAATTCACAAAAGAAGAAAAAGAATTCATAGAAAACAACATAAAAACCAACTTTTTAGATACAAAAAAATCTACAATAGAGAACATAATAGTGGACACACAACACGCGATAAACTCAATAAATAGCCCAAACTTAGAACCACTAAAAAACCAACTAGCAACAGAAATAAACAGAATTATTGACAAAACTAAATCAAAAAACCATACACATGAAAAAATGATCAAACAAATAAGAAACAAAGTCACATATAACAACATAACAATAGCAAAAACAGATAAAGCGACGCACTAATAGCAATAAAAACACAGGACTATATAGAAAAAACAAACACTTTCATCTCAACAAACAAATGCAAAAAACTGAACGAAAACCCAACGAAAAAATTCCAAAATCAAATATTAAACATCATAAAAAAACACAAGACAATATTCAACCAAAAAACAACACATTATTATAACAACAACCCTAAAGCACCACCAATGACAGGAATAATAAAAATACACAAAACGGGATATCCAATAAGACCACTCATCAACTTCAAAGATGCACCTTCATACAAAATAGCAAAGGAAATGGACCAAGTACTAAAACAAGAAATACAACTAGAAAACAAATTTAACATAAAAAACTCCATAGAACTAGTGGATAAACTAGAAAATATAAACATAAACAAAAACACACGACTTGCCTCATTTGACAACAAATATGTACACCAATATACCAATTAACGAAACTACAAATATAATCGAAAATAAAATGCAAAATAACAACAAAAAACAACAAATTAGCGAAATATTAAACATCATATTACAACAAAATTACTTTGAGTTCAACGGAGAATATTACATCCAAGAAGATAGACTACCAATGGGATCTCCACCATCAAGCATTATGGCAGAAATATACATACAACAGTTAGAAGATAAAATCAACACCATCATAAAAGAGACAGACCCAAACATCAAATGGATAAGATACGTCGATGATATATTAATATACGACAATCAAAAAACCAACATAGACAATATCCTCGAAAAAATAAACCAAATTAACAGAAACATAAAATTTACAATAGAAAAAGAATCAAACAACATTATAAACTTCCTAGACTTAACACTAATCAGAAAAGAAAACCAGATTGAATACAAAATATACAGAAAACCCACACAAACAGACATCACTATACCTAAACACTCACTACACCCACATACACACAAAATGGCCGCATACAGATACTTAATAAACAGAATGCTAAATATACCACTTCATAACGACGAACGAGAAAAGGAGTACAACATCATAATACAAATAGCAGAAAGAAATGGATACAACAAAAAACAATAGAAAAGCTAGTAAAACAAATCAAAAACAAACAAATCAACAAAACCGAAAACAAAACACCGGAAACAAACACAAAATACACAACATTCACTTATAACCACCACATCAAACAAATAACACAAACACTCAAACAATATGACTTAAAAATGAGCTACAAAACCAATAACAAAATAATAAACAAAATAAATAAAAAACAAGAACACAACCCACATGAATTAAACGGAATATATCAAATAGAATGTAACACATGCAATAAAAAATATATAGGAATGACAAAGAAATCAATAGAAACAAGATTCAAAGAACATGTAACAGCATTGGATAAAATCCACATACCTACCTACAAATCAAACGTAGCTACACACATTCACGACACAAAACACCAAAAACCAGACATCACCCAATTAAAACTAATGAAACATATTAAAGACCACAAAAAAATGGAAATCTGGGAACAATACTACATTCAACAAACAAACAATAGAAAACAATTAATGCCAGAACAAATCCAAGTACAAACATTTAAACAAAACTTAATAAAGGCCATACAAATAGACAAATTATTAAACCACAGTGATCAAGACAGGAGACCGATACACACGACACAGTCCGAAGGCACAACCAATCAGAGAACAGGAAACCGACCACTAGAAGCTCACGGCGCATGCGCCACCTACAATCTCCGACGTAGACAAGACAGGAGCGATAGCTGCCAGTAGCGTGCTGATGATGAACCGGGACGGTTCGAAACTGCAGTCCACGCAAACCAATAAGAAATCACAAACGTACAGCAAACAAATAAAGTGTATATATATATATATATATATATATATATATATATATATATATATATATATATATTTATTTATTTATTTATTTATTTATTTATTTATATATATACAGGAATAACTTGATTTTTTTTTATATAACGCGGCCAGTTTCGTACAATATACAAGGAGAAAGGTCAAGGGCATCGCCGCAAGCAGACAACCGTATAAACGTGTTTCAAGCTTATTAGCTCTCGTCAGTGTGGTATTTCCATCCTCACCTGGTTATACCGTATTGTAAAACTGTTGTTTTTTTATAAGATTTTATAAATGTATTTTACAAATTTTTGTGTGCATACAGTTAGAAGTGATTTTTTAATCAAACGTATGTCTGTTAACACGAACTGAATGTCTTCTCTACTTTTAAGTTTGTGTAACCCCAATGTTAATTAAGGGCCTCCTTTATTATATTTACTTATCTTGTACTCATATATGTAATATAAAAATAAAAAATAAGTGTAACAGTAAGTGAATTTATTTATTTTAGTGCTGTATTCGATGTTATCTGAAAAAGGCGACGTTGTGGAATGTAATTTCGGTAAATTTACAGTTTACTGCACGGAGGGTTTTTAGATCATTTTTTTCAGAGACATGCTTAGAACCCTCCTTGGATGCCAAGCCACAAGGCAAATTTGTAGCAAACAACCCCCAAGAAAGTTAACGGACCAAGAATGAATAGGGTTGTTGGGTGGGGAGGAAATATGAGCAGAAAATGCTAAAAAAATATTTAGTCGGACTTGGAAAATATGCGTTTTTAGTGAATTTTTATTAAAAAAATTCACTAATAGAGAGGTATCGATGGTGAGACTTTGCAAAAATTCTTTCAAATGAGCGCGAATTAGGACCCCTAGAACCCATATCCGGGGTCAGTTTGAATTTTTATATGTTTATATATATATATATATATATATATATATATATATATATATATATATATATATATATATATATATATATATATATATATATATATATATATATATATATATATATATATATATATATATATATATATATATATATATATATATATATATATATATATATATATATATATATATATGTATCCGTCTGATAACTCAACAAATAATTAACCGATTTAGATGAAACTCGGCAAGTGCCTTTCTTTTATTAATGGCTTGGATGAGTTCGTTGGCCAGGAAAATCAGACGGGGTTTTCCGGGAAAATTTTGAGTTTTCTTTAAAAAAAAAATTTTTTTTCCGAAAATTTCGATGAAATTTGGTCTACATATTGCTTTGGGAAATACCTAACTATGTGCCAAAATTCAGCTTTCTAGGGTTACAGAAAATTGAGCTATTCAAATTTGAAACATTTATGTTTAAATCATAAGTATGTGGTTGCTGTTGGTTAGTCAATGCTTTTCTTATTGACTCATGAAATTCATTTGTAAGTTTCCGAGAAATGTCAATAATACTGAATTCACTGATTGTTAATCATTGGAAGCATTTACGATTATATATAACCCTATTGTAATTTATTATCATTTATCACCTCTGTAGTAGAATTATTTTTGCCTTACAACTCGCAGCGTTTTTAGTCAATTGTTGTTATTAATAGTCAATAGTTTCTTTCCGAATACACACACCTTCCATTGACTTCTGCTTCTGCCGCTGTTACAGTCATTTTATTTAGAGGTAGAGTTGTAACCACTCATACAAACAGTGTTTTTTAACCACGTGGCTGGGCGACTGACCGAATTCATTCCCAGTTGCTGTTGATTTACTCATATTCTCTTAATATGTTTGAAGATGTGGTGTCTACTTCATTCCAAGTCACTATTAACCGACTATTTATGAAATCAAATAAGTAAATTAAATCGATTGTCATAAAATATGTAGTGTATTAAGACAAGGGAAAAAGAAATAAAACATATATAACTGTGCACATTTTGATTATATTTTAGGGTGCTTGAGAGAGGTATTGTCACAGCATAATATCTTATTAAAGTTCATTTGTAAATAGGTTTAATTTTTATATGTTTATATATATATATATATATATATATATATATATATATATATATATATATATATATATATATATATATATATATATATATATATATATGATAACTCAAAAAATAATTAACCGATTTCGATGAAACTTGGCAAGTGCCTGTCTTTTATTAATGGCTTGGATGAGTTCGTTATCCAGAAAAATCAGACGGGGTTTTCCGGAAAAATTTTGAGTTTTCTTTCGAAAAAATTTTTTTCTCCGAAAGTAACAAAGCTGTTTCAATGAAATTTACTATATATGTTGCCTCAACCTTACTACGTACCAAAATTCAACTTTCTAAGTTTAGAGAAAATTGAGTTATTCAAATTTTAAATTTTCTTTCGAAAAAAATTTATTCTCCGAAAATTACAAAGTTATTTTAATGAAATTTTGTGGATATCTTGCCTTAGGAAAAACCTTACTACGTATTGAAATTAAACTCTCTAAGTTTATAGAAAATTGAGTTATTTAAATTTGAAGCATTTAATAAAAATTCACTACCATAACGCACTTGCTGCGTCCCGAGTTTTCACATTTTGCAGCAATACCTTCTTAAAACTCTGTGTACCCCGTACCGCATCCATATTCGCCCAGGTCCAGCGACTTTCTTCGGGGTTGTTCCCAAAAATTTTTTCTTGTGCTTTATGCTTTATAGGTAGTTGTATGCATGCACAAGTGGAAGGAGAACCCCCCGTGTTTTTGGGTGAGGGGGCAAAAAACCCACTTCCACCTGGGGGTTCTCCCCTTCTGCATGCAAGCAATCACCCTCAATGCATGAACCACAGGAGTTTTTTATGTGCAGCTTTCTAGTATATTTTTTGTTGAGTATATTTCCTCTATATCAATGTCTTTGTTTGAGTTTTGTACCTAAATTATTGTACAAATATTTATGACAGAGATTATATTTTTGCTTGTCTTTCTTTACCTTATTTTTTACTGTTCCTAAGTAAATAAAGTAATGTTTTATAACTTTTAATATCAGGCTAAATTACTGTAATATATTATTCTTATGAAAATTCACTACCATAACGCACTTGCTGCGTCCCGAACATTTTTCTATAACACCATCTAACAACGATGGAGTAGATCATTTTAAACCAATTGGCGGGCGTCTTTAATATACAATATTTACTTCTGTTTATCGCATTTTTTCGAAAATCACACATCCTTGTGTAATTTGATCGCCCGAGTCCAACGCACTTATCAGATTCATCCTAGCTCAAACATTAAGGAAGTTATGAGCATCGAAATCAAAAGAAAATCACAAAACGTGACTTTATCTACTTATCGAATTAATTAAACAAGACTTTAATTTACACTCCAGCAATTGTTTAGGAATATTTTTATGTAAATTATATAATTTATAATAACATCCCTACATAATACATAAAGACCAACAGACCAGGCAAAGTCCCTGAGGCCAATAAGTCTCATGTCCTTCTTGCTGAAAACAGTGGAAAAACTGCTCGACCGGCACATTAGGGGCGGTGTACTGGAAGCATATCCTCTACACTGCGGACAATATGCATACAGAGCAGGATTCTCAACAGAAACAGCACTGCACCAACTGGTGCTGAAACTGGAGAATACGCTGGAGAACAAGGAGGTGGCGCTGAAGGCCTTCCTAGACATAGAGGGGGCCTTCCTAGACATAGAGGGGGCCTTCTTAGACATAGAGGGGGCCTTTAGCAACACCTCGTTCGGATCGGTTCTGGCAGCTGCCCGGGAGCGTGGAATAGAGGAGACCTGCTGCAGGTGGATCGGTTCCATGCTCAAGGACAGGGCGGTGTTCACCTCACTCGCGGGAGGGACTCTGCTGGCAGGGGTCGCGGCGGGGTGTCCGCAGGGGAGCGTTCTGTCTCCCTTGCTCTGGTGTCTAGTCGTGGACGGCCTACTGGGGAGGCTCTCGGGAGGGGGGTATGAGGTACAGGGCTATGCGGACGACATTGTCATCATAGTCCGAGGAAAGGTCACACAGGCAGTGTGGGAGCGTATGCAGACTGCACTGAAAGTGGTGGAAGGGTGGACGGTTGATCAAGGACTCGGGGTGAGCCCCGAGAAAGCAACCGTCGTGCCGTTTACGAGGAGGAGGAAGTGTGAAAGCCACAGAACTCTCACTCTATACGGTAGGAGCGTTCCAATGGCCAGGGAGGTAAAATATCTTGGGGTCGTATTGGACTCTAAGCTAACCTGTAATGGTCACATTGGAAAAATACTGCGTAAGGCAGTCATGACCTTAGCCGTCACTAGGCGGCTATATGGAAAAACGTGGGGACTAAGACCTCGTATGGCCCACTGGCTGTACACAAGGGTGGTCAGACCATCGTTAACATATGCGGCACTGGTCTGGTGGCCTAAGGTGACACAATCCAGTGCCAAACAAAAACTAGGCAAGATCCAAAGGATGGCTTGCCTAGGCATCACAGGGGCCATGTCTTCAACGCCAACAGCCGCCATGGAGGTGTTGCTGGATCTACCCCCCTACACTTAGTTATTATGGGAGAGGCCAGGCTAGGACTATACAGACTAGCCTGCAATGGTAGACTGAAGATCAACCCAGGGGCCACTGCAAAATTCAGGAGATCGTGAAGGAGCCCATGCTTGAAATGAGGTCAGACTTCGCGAGCCCGCGAATGTGCAGGGAAAACAACTTTACAGTGGAAATCCCCGATCGCGAGGCATGGCGGGAGGAGACGCCGGGCATTCCATGGGACGCGCTCGTCTGGTTCACGGACGGATCCGGCGGGGAGCGTGGGACGGGCGCAGGTGTTTACTCGGAAGGACCGAGGGTAAGTCATAGTATTTCCCTCGGAGCCCATGCAACGGTGTTTCAGGCCGAGATGTACGCCATCCTGCACTGTGTGCGGGAGAACAAGAGGAGGGGCTACACCAACAAGCGGATCCTCATAGCCACAGACAGCCAGGCAGCCCTTAAGGCACTAAGTAGCCCACGGGTAAATTCCTGGCTGGTGAGTGAGTGCCGAGACGAGACGAGCGACCTGGCTGGGCAGAATGAGGTGACCCTCATCTGGGTGCCAGGCCACTCGGGGGTCAAAGGCAATGAAGAAGCTGACAGTCTCGCGAAGAGAGGGTCAGCAGAACCATTTATGGGACCAGAACCGGCTCTGGGCGTGTCAAAGAGCACTGCCAGGGGAGCCATTAGGTCCTGGGTCAGAAACCAACACAAGGTGTACTGGGCGGACTGTCCAGGGCTCAGACATGGGAAGTCAATAATTGACGGACCCAGTTCAAAGAGAGCTGTGGAGCTGCTAAACCTTAGCAGAGGACAGCTCAGAAACACAACAGGTCTCTTGACGGGACACATGGCCGTCAAGAAACACCTGCATAAAATGGGGCGGTTCGAAGGGGACCTCGCATGCAGACTCTGCGGCGAGGGGGAGGAATCAGCCCAGCACATCTTGTGTGAGTGTATAGCTCTGGATCGGAAAAGACAACTGATCTACGGCCACTCTAGGCCGGAGACAGAGCAATATAAAACTTCACCCTACCAATCGCTGTGCAGACTAGTTCAAGGCACAGTGATTTTGGAATGGGTGGAGTAAGACTAAGGGTATGCACATTCAACCAAGGGTTGCGGTGCTATCGGGGCGGCAAGGCCGCGGACGAGCCCTGAGGGAACAAAAAAAAATACATAAAGAATCTAACAAACATTTATATAAAGTCTAACTACAATTAAAAATTGCCAGAATGTGTACTAACCAAGTGAATTCAGTTTGACTTCAGTGTATTGATGTTTGCTAACGAAAAGTCACTATGTGTTTTTGGGTATTTGTTGAGAGAAGGGATTCAAATCACCAGTGTATGTTTGTAAAATCAGTTATCGACAATTGTATTTACATTATATTGGTACTTGAGAGTTAAATTATTCACAAGCCTCACGAAGGAACTAATAATATCTGTATCACCTATATAGTTAAAAAATAATTCGTAAAAGTAATGTAATATTTGTATATATTTTCAGAAGTGGAAAAGGTGCTCCTAAAAATTTGAAATCTAAAGTCTGCGACGAATTTGTTTCGTCAATTATTTAAATTTGAAATGTTAACTACAAACACTTAAATATTTACAATATGTCAAGATCTAAATGTTTAGATAGATACGTGTTACCTTGTATAAGTTTTTTATCCATTTTAGTGAATTTTTATTTAAAAAAATTCACTATTTCATATGAATAACAATATTAAGATGCGTTTATTTGCATAAAATGTCCTTTTTACTTTTAAATGCTTTTATTTTGTCCAAGCGGTCCATCAAATTAAGAAAAAATGTTAACAATGGAAATATAATTCAAAAATTCAGGCCGAATCTTTAAGCGACTTCGGAAGAAAAATTAGACCGATGCTATAACTTGTTACAAAGTCATCTAGAGCTCAATAATTTAGAAATATATATTTTCTTTTGGTGTCAAGAACATCTGGCGCGTTGCTTATCTGCGAGGTCAACCTTGTAGGGACTAGAAGTGATTACCGTAGTAGGAGTAGAAGCAAGTGTGTATACAAGTTTTCTTTATTTGGTATACAAGTTTTATTTATTGAAGAAATGATATGGAGCATTCCGCTTCTGCTATACTTTTCGCCGAAGTGTCTGTAGCTCTAGATGTATTTTGGCACAAGCTATTAATATTAGAAGATTGAAGAGTTCTTTGGACCATCTCTATATCGGCTGTAAAGACACTTTGATCTTCTGATGCAGTTGCAACACTCTTAGTATTGGGAGCGCAAGCAAATTCACTGTCATCAAATGCATTTCGGTCTATGTAAATAATCTCGGCACCATGTAAAGATTACTATTTCGTTATTGAGGCGTTAAAAGAAGTAAGCTAAACTTAAGATTTTATTATCAATTAAAATGTACAGTAGAAATAAATATTGAATTTTGTAAGGGTTAATACGAATAATAACATATAAAGGAATCTCGGTCGCGTCACATTAGTATTGAAAGTTTTTTTAGCTACTCTGCATTTGCATACCGTTACTCACTGCTGGCTCGACTGCTTGCTACCACTACTGAAGGGCGGTTGGCGGTTCTAGCGGCGCTGCAGTACTTGTCGTCCTTGATCCTGTGTGCGTCGACGCTGACGGACCGTACCTGGTGCACGCTCTTTGCCTTTAATATATTTTCTAGAGTCTAAAGGCCATATCCCGCATTTTAAGAAGCTGCTTACAGTAGTTTTAACTGATGCAACTTTGGCGTATGCTTCTCCAGGTAATCTTGACACCTGGAACTGTGTTATATTTTGGCAGAGGAGAGTACGAAGCCATTTTCAGCTGCTTGATTGTAATAAGAATTGAGATATTTGAAAGATGGAACATCGCAGGGTTGTAATTTAAGCGTAGTGTGGGCCGGTAGTGACAACATCACTATACCATTATCCCTGGCTAGCTTAAAAGCTTCTAATATTTTTGCGTGCGTGCGCGTGTGTGTGTGGGTAGGTGTGCGCATGTGGCGTGTGACCATTCATACTCAAAAGTTTTTTATCTTTTGATGATTTTGGAAAGTTAATAAAATGCTGTAACCATTTCACAAATAATTCACTTGTAATCCATTCCGACTCTGAACAAGCAAATCCCTAGCGAGGATGGGAGTACCTTCTTTAAGTTCATATTTAAACCTCATTATTTTGAATATAAACATAGGAGCGACGAACATATTAGCAGCATTACAACACCACACGCATCTCGTATGAGATACCCTATTTGATGGTTACCCCTCTTCTCAACAATTAGTTGTGGTCTTTGGCAGTTGAAAGGTCCATCTCATCCACATTGTATATCTTTGATAGGCTGAAATTGTAGTCATTGTAAAGATCAGTAAGGCAATCGAAAAATGCCATGACTTTTTCCCTACTGAACTCAGCAGCTTACGCTGCTGAAGTAAGTTCTGGTTGACGAAGTGATGTCCCTGTGACGTAAGCAGTAGTGCCATTTCTTACCCACATGTCCATTATTAAATGTGTGGGGAATTATGTTTGCTTCTACGACATCGTATACAAGTTTCCTCAGATATCTACAAGTGATACCAAACAGGCTTCCTTCAAACTCTAGAACGAGGTTTACTATTTCTTCATCTACTTCTGGTGGAAGATCTGCGGCACGCACAAATTTTATTTCACTTCCATGTACATTTTTATTTTTTATTTTTATTTCCAATTATTTGTTTTAACGTTGCTTTTGGTACATTAAACCTTCTAGCTATTTCACTGAAACCTGCAACGCCGCTTTGTGGTGCAACTAAAGCTGTTCCCATGGTTTCCTCGTTCCATCTATCATATTTTTCACGCTGTGGTATACCCACCTTGAAGAAAAAAAGTTGTTTATTTTGCCCGGTTCAATTTGGGAACTAACAGGTGATTCAAATTAGGAGCTATATCCTCACTTAAAGTTTTCACCTTCAAAAAATTGTTGAACTAAATAATTAGGCAAGGTTTATAGATTAGACAGGTTGTCTGGTAACTCGGAGACGGGAGAAACGCGAGAGGAGGGTAATACGCCATGTGAAGTCTAATGCCAAAAGTTTAAGTTTGGCTTTGGTGCTTTAAATAATATTTAATAGAAATTTAGGTAACTTTTAATGTGTTTGCTAAAACTTTTTCGAAAACGATCAGTTACAGACATATTTGAATGTTTATTTTGTACGAAATAGCAGTTAAATCGAAACTATTATCTTAAAGTTTGTATTTTATTTTTTAAGGTGTTTTGTTGTAATATTGTAAATATAAGTGTACAGAATCAACCTGAGGATGAATTGGACGTTATGTAATCAAGAATTAAGTCGGTAATTTATCATAAAGGTAGGTATGTGTTTAATTTCAAAAAATAAATTATACATACTTAAAAAAGAAGCCAATCGATAACTTAACCTAAATATCTTGTTAGATGCCCAGTGGAACAATTTGTAATGCATCAACGTGCAAAAATAATACTAAAACGGTAAAGAAAAGTGGAGAGACATTTTCCTTCTTTTCTTTTCCTAAAGGGTCTAAGATTCAAAAAGAATGGGTAAGAAAATGTTATCGCAAAGGTGTCTGGCATGTTGAAAATAAGAGAATTTTAAACCTGAGGATTTTGAAGATGAGTTGCGGGCTAGGAAAATGAATACACAACCGACGCATCTAAAAAAATCAGGTACAAAGTTTGTGTTTGTTGGTTTTAATTATTTATTTATTTTGTGTAAGAGTATGTAGTACCTACGTTAAGTGAGTGACGAACGTGTCGCCACCTAGTTCGGAACCAAGTACTATGTTGTCACGCCCGCTCCAAATAACACAGAGTATTAAAAATAGAGACGGTATACAACTAACTAACAATTTAAAAAATTGTTAGCCCTGGCCCATTTCTACCCCAATATAGGGAACAAAGTATGTAAGACTAGATGCATTCTCGCAACAATTAGAACCGTAGACCGGTTTCGCTCTCATTAGAGCTCTTCAGTACGGCATACTAATTGCAGCAAAAATGCACCAAAAATAACACGGCTATCGTATAGCCAGTCTTAAAACACTAAGTGAGTGACGAACGTGTCGCCACCTAGTTCGGAACCAAGTACTATGTTGTCACGCCCGCTCCAAATAACACAGAGTATTAAAAATAGAGACGGTATACAACTAACTAACAATTTAAAAAATTGTTAGCCCTGGCCCATTTCTACCCCAATATAGGGAACAAAGTATGTAAGACTAGATGCATTCTCGCAACAATTAGAACCGTAGACCGGTTTCGCTCTCATTAGAGCTCTTCAGTACGGCATACTAATTGCAGCAAAAATGCACCAAAAATAACACGGCTATCGTATAGCCAGTCTTAAAACACTAAGTGAGTGACGAACGTGTCGCCACCTAGTTCGGAACCAAGTACTATGTTGTCACGCCCGCTCCAAATAACACAGAGTATTAAAAATAGAGACGGTATACAACTAACTAACAATTTAAAAAATTGTTAGCCCTGGCCCATTTCTACCCCAATATAGGGAACAAAGTATGTAAGACTAGATGCATTCTCGCAACAATTAGAACCGTAGACCGGTTTCGCTCTCATTAGAGCTCTTCAGTACGGCATACTAATTGCAGCAAAAATGCACCAAAAATAACACGGCTATCGTATAGCCAGTCTTAAAACACTAAGTGAGTGACGAACGTGTCGCCACCTAGTTCGGAACCAAGTACTATGTTGTCACGCCCGCTCCAAATAACACAGAGTATTAAAAATAGAGACGGTATACAACTAACTAACAATTTAAAAAATTGTTAGCCCTGGCCCATTTCTACCCCAATATAGGGAACAAAGTATGTAAGACTAGGTGGCGACACGTTCGTCACTCACTTAGTGTTTTAAGACTGGCTATACGATAGCCGTGTTATTTTTGGTGCATTTTTGCTGCAATTAGTATGCCGTACTGAAGAGCTCTAATGAGAGCGAAACCGGTCTACGGTTCTAATTGTTGCGAGAATGCATCTAGTCTTACATAGTACCTACGTATTATTTGAGGTTTGCCTGAGACCTATAAGGGTACCTATTATACATACTTGTAGTAATAAATTTATATTTTTAGCTGTTCCTTCATTATATCTGTTGAACGGGGGGAAAAACATAATGAGAGTGAAAGGTCCAAGAGAATGATGCATAAAAATGGGAAAGCTATCGTGAAAAATTTTATTAGCAGGAATAAGGAACCATCATTGAACATCCCAGAAGCAGCTGATGAAAGTAAGCGTCAAGAGGAAACTTTGAGCATATACTTGTCAGAAAGACCACCATTTAGTGAAGAAACAGTATGATATCTAAGAAAGAAAATATGAAGAATTGCGAATTAAAAACCTCTGTTTAAAGAAAAAATAGATTACTATGAAAACCACCAAAATTTACTGCAACACCATATTTCTGGTCTAGAAAAAGGGCTAAAAGAAGCTGCCATTAATTTTGAAGATAGAGTGAAAATAGCCTTTAAAGATCTTTTAACTTCTAATCAAATTGAAATTTTATTACAAAGGAAAAGCAAGGCACGTTAAACCCAAGAAGAATTATCTAGGGCATTTACTGTAAGGTAATGAATTAGATAGTGTTTTAAAATATTTTAAATCTTCCTTAAAAATATTATTAAATATTTTAGCAAGCGAGCGTATATTTATTTAAGGAGCACTCTAAAATTTCCTTTACCTGGATTGTCCACACTGCAGCATTGGGCTGCAAACATTAACTTGACTGATGGCATCCTTGAAGATGTTTTAAATGTTATGGAGACTGCAGGGAACATAAAACATCATCGTTTTAGAGCTACCGTATTGACCTATGATGAAGTTAAAGTGTCATCACTGTATGAGTACTACCAAAATAATGATGAAATTATGGGGCCACATTTTTATATGCAAGTGAGTGTCTAATAATCATTTTCATTTGGTAAGTATTTTTTTTCTACAAGCTGTTATGATTACTTTTTTATAGGTGATTATGGCACGATGACTTTTTGCTAACTGGAAGCAACTGGGGTTTGATCAAAAAATGACTAAAGAGTTACTTGAAAAAGTCATTACCTCTTTATACATAATGTAAAGTATAACGTTGTTGCTGGTGTTTCGGATTGTGGCGGTGGGAATCAAGGATTATGGAAAACCATAAGCATTAATGAACAAAAGCTGTTTGTTGAACATCCAGTTACAAAAAAGCCTGTTTATTTTTTTTTGCTGATGTTCCTCATCTCCTAAAGCTATTAAGAAACTGGTTCCTTGATACTGGTTTTCTGCTGCAGGCTAATACAGTCATTAATAAGAATCCTGTGAAATAATTGCTAGAAAATACAAGATCAGAAATTAAAGCTTGTTATAAACTAACCCCATTACATTTAGAATGTGAAAGAGCTCAAGGGCAAAATGTAAAATTGGCAGCACAATTGTTTTCAAACACAACTGCCACAGCATTGAAGCATTACATCCCAGGGGAAGACCAAAAGGCAAGTGCTGCAGCTGGCGATTTTTTCCAACTGGTAAATAATTGGTTCGATATTATGAATTATTCACCATCGACCTCAATTCCAACAAAAAAACCATATGGCACCAATTTTTTTGCTTACAAAGTGATTGCAAAAATTATAAAGCTACAATTTTTATGTGTACAAATAGATACCTACGTAAATATTATATAATAAAATTATGTACTTATTGTGCTAACCCAATGTATTATTTTACTATGAGTTTTTGCTTAGAAATTGATTGTAAAAATTATAAACCTACGACTTTGTATGTGTACAAATAAATATCTACCTAAATATTATGTGCTAAAATTATTTACTTATTATATATAGCAGTCCAATGTATTATTATTTTACAATCCGTAACAAGTTGTATGGTATTTTGCTTTGAAATTGATTGTAAAATTTATAAACCTATTATTTTGTATGTATACAAATAAATACCTCCTTAAATATTATATACAGACATTATTTACTTATTGTGCTAACTCAGTGTACTGTTTTACAACTCCAAAGATGAAGGAGTTTTGTGGTTGGAAATTGATTGCAAAAATTATAAACCTACTATTTTGTATGTGTACAAATACATACCTACCTAAATATTATAAATTTAAAAAATTTACTTATTGTGTAAGTTGCATGTTATTAAATGAAGCTTATCAAGTAAAATAGGAAAACAATTAAGAAAAATAAATCAAAAACTTAGATCACAGTTCAGAACAAGAGAATCATGTCCGATTTGAGACATTATGAATTTATAATTTCATAAATATGTAATTTTTAATCATTTTCAAGATAAACCAATTAATTGAATCCATTACTTTGAAATCGAATAATATGTTCTGTTACTATATGAAAAAAATCTTTATTTCAACTTGTTACTAAATGTTTAATCTTGTTATAAGTTCATAAAAAACATAACTTTGTAAAGACGCACATACAAATGCCGACTGGTTTCTATATTTAATGCACCATTAATCCACTAGATTTAAATTCAGACTTCATGTGACGTATTCCCGCGACACTTTCTGATTGGTCGAAAGTTACCAGACAACCTATCTAATCCATAAACCTTGATAATTAGGTAAGATCTTCAGTGAAATAATAGATTAAAACCTACCTAATGTCTGTACTGTAAGGATAAAAAATTACTCACCAGCAAAAAGGTAAAACGTTACGAGAGTCAACAACAAAATAACCTCAACCGGGACAAAATCATAACACAACTGACTTTGCTATTTATGCAAACACTGAAGGTTTCCGCTTTCATATAATAACTAAACAACATGTGCGCTAAAGCTAATTCTCAACAAAGATCGTTAATGTCATTTATGTGTGAATAAATGCAGTGGTCCAATTTAAGAGCCGGTCCCTACCTACTGTATGCAAAATTCTTAAAATATGTTTTAATTTACTCTTACTCACTTCTATGATATGAGCTGTAATGTTGTCCGTTGCTGTTGCCTGGTACCATTTTTTTGGTAACGAGAATCATCAATGCTGGCATAATAACCGCTATACCAAAAACCAAAGCTCCTGCTAAAACTACCGCACCAATGTTAATGTTTGCCATTGCACCTTTTGCGCTTTCCAAAGATCGCTTAACAGGGATTGAAATAAATGGTATGCTAAAGTCCAGCTCGACCTGTAGGCATAAAATGTGATATAATATCAGTTTAAAAGTTCTTATTTGAAATGTAAAATGAGATTAGTAAAAATGTTCGTTTACGAATACACAGGCTCAGTCATAACTATTGGGACATAGTAAGCGCAGGTTATTTGGACCAAGATATGAGGATTGGACCAAACATGCCTTAATAAAACGTTGCTGTGGAAAAAGATACAAGGTGTTAAAAATGACAACTTTTTTTCGTTTTAGTGAATTTTCATTAAGAAAATTCACTAATAGAGAGATCACGATGAGAAGGTTTTGATAAAAATTTCTTCAGATGAGCGCGAATTTGGGTCCCTAGAATCCAAAAGCAAGGTCCGTTACAATTTGTATATGCTTATATATATATATATATATATATATATATATATATATATATATATATATATATATATATATATATATATATATATATATCCGAGCGATAACTCAAAAAATACTCATCTGATTTGAACGAAACTTGGCACATAATTTCACTGTATTAAGACCGCGGACGAGTTCGTATATCAGCTATAACGGAAATTTTTCCCCCCAAAAATATACAAAAATATATTTGAAAGCGCTACATTTTTGTAAGTATCAGAGTAACTGGAATGAGATTTTACATGTAAATAAACCTATGTTGTGAATTTTAAGTAATCTGGTACACAATATTTAGAGTTTTCTCCAAAATAAAAATTAAAACTGAAAAACATGCGTTAAAACGACATAGTGGTTAAAGTCCAATGCCTGAAAGACAGAGTAGTTAACTGTCACGCGTAGATTGATTCATACAACAGGTATAAACCATACATCGACGGTAACGAAACAAAATAAATAACAGGCATAAAACATACTACCCGAACCAACAATCGTGAAATCTCGGCTACAAATATCACAAATGACACATCAAATTAAAAATTTGCCCAGTACCTAATTGTTATTTAACTTATTTAAATTCAATCAATTTTTAAAATTAACTATATTTATAGCTTAATGAATGGCCCCAAATTCAGTTTTAGACTGAAAGTGTAGCATAATATAGTGGAAATATAAATAAAATCAAGCCAAGTCTCGATAAAAAAAGCTTTTAAAATAGTTTCTTTTTATCTTTAAACTCAGACATAAGACGTCATATAACATAGAAACAGTCATTGAATGTGTTTCAATGGCAATTCTACTAAGTCTGTAATTAATTGTTATGTATACTTTTAATAATAATATATCTCGGGCATTTAGCCCGTGCTAAGTATCATGCAAACAAAACGTTAGTTAACGTATCATATAGTGGTAACCCGCTTGTTTTCTACGCATAAGGTTGCATGTTCGATTCCGGCTTGATGAATGTATGATTTTTAGTGAATTTTCTTAAAAAAAAAATAACTAAGGAGGAGATCCCGACTTTCGAATTTTGAAAAAATTTCTTCAAGTGAGCGCAAACCAGGACCCCTAGAATCCATATCCGCGGTCAGTTACATACACACACAGATATATATATATATATATATATATATATATATATATATATATATATATATATATATATATATATATATATATATATATATATATATATATATATATATATCACACCGATAATTTAAAAAATAATGGGCCGATTTGAATTAAATTTGGTGAGTGCCTTTCTTTTGCAATTGGCTTGGATAAATTCGTTAGCCAGAAAAATCGGCCCACGTTTAACTGTAAAATGTTGTATTTTCTTTCGGAAACAAAAGTATATCTCCAGAGATAACAAAGTAAGGGCAACTAAATTAGGTACCCTTGTTTGTATTACAAATAGTGACTCACTCACCAAAACTTTGGTCTGTAAGTTAGAAGACAAAATTGTTATAGGCATTTAAAAAAAGAAATTTGGGGTTTTATTTAAAACGTCAATGTCGCGATTTAAAAGTCAAAATTCGCAACATTTAGGCAAAGAACCTGAAACTAATACGGATTATGTAAAGAAAATGTCGCAAAAAGAGTGTTTTCAAACCCTTAAGTTTCAACTTTAACCGCCATTGTCCTTCATTTTACTAAAATGCTTATAAAAAATTCATTTCAAATAGACCCTTTCTCTGATACTTTGGCTGTGGGTAGTTAAGTTGATGCTTTGGCTGTAGGTTTAGTTAAGTTTATGATTTAACGGTCTATAATTTTAAGCTAATTTTCGTAGAAAAAATTCGTCAATGAGCAAGTTAAATGTCTGCACGTTCCGCCCTTCTAAGAGGGCGTAAAGCCGTCGGTTCCGTGTCCATGCGATGTTGGGCACGTTAAAGATCCCTACCCTCCTTACATAAAGCAGGGGTTCGGCAAAATTTCCAGGATAGAGGGGGAAAACTGCTCCCTGGCGTTGGTGATTGGCCATAGTCTCGGAAATAGGCCGACGTTAAAGAAACAAAACACACACACAAAATGGTGACCCTATAAGTGCGAGGCTAAGTCTGTTTCTGGCAATATAAATGAATGATTCTAGTATGAGTTTCTTTAGCAAATTAGATATTAATTTTTGAGGGAGTGGTTCCTCGGGGTACTATTTTCCGAAAAAGGCGACTATTTACAAAATTATTGATTTCATACCTATGGTACTTTTGACCATTTTTACTTAGCATCTTATGTAGTATGCAAATATTCAGTAATATACAGGGTGTTCCATTAAAAAAACACGATAAATGCTGTCAGGAATTTATGGGACAGTCTGTATAATTGAGAATAATTTTAGGTTATGAAGCCTAAAAGAAACAAACACTTTTTCACACCACTTTTTCTTTTTTAACGCACTAGTTCAGATATACTGAACTAATACGTTGAAAAAAACCACGATGCCAAAATTCAATTTTGTTGAATAATTGTAATCCAAGTTCTTCCGCAATAAAATTAGTAGAATTTGGAAAATTCCGCGTATGGTAATCGTTGTTATTAGAAAAGGACATTACCGCGAAGTATAACTTAAATATCATAAACAAAGCTGACTATATTAAATGATTTAGTCGTTGTCAGAGTTTCTAACCTACGGAATGTTACAGATTTGAGTAACTTTACATATTGAATTTATAGAAACATCTAAAGCTTTGAAGTAAACTGTTTATAAATATTAGTCACTTAAGTTTAACATAAATAAGTTTAGACAGGTTTAATGATATGCCTAGGAGATAAAGTAAGTTGCGTTACGTAAAATGTTTATTGGATATGGAATTATATATTATGCATTTCAAAACTTATGAAAATTCGCTACTATAACGCACTTGCTGCGTCACGACTATTTAGTTTATTTTGTTTTAGCTGTTTGGGTTTTTATTTATTCTTTATTAATGAAATAATGTTAATTAAAGACCTAAATAAACTTACACTAATATCGCCATCATCGAGCGTATTAAAACTAAGCAGCCTATTGTGTCTTGTGCCAAAAAACTGCCCTTTATCCATTCTCAAGAACTTGTCAGTAAAATTATCACATTTCACCACTACTATCATGAATAATAAATAGTAACTGATCAAGGCTACGTAGGCTGCCATTTCTTCAGCGCGCACTCCTTGCTGCTGAAATGTAGACTAACTTTATTGACAATACGGTCACAATATTAAGGTATTATCACTTCTTTACTACCCATTACATGAAAGGCGGCCAACCATAACGAAAGCCTAATGTCTTCATATGGAGACAGTTAATTGTTTGATCTGTGAGCAAAGACAGTAGTGAAAGTATTATAGTCATTATGTATAACAATATGAATGATGTTTATTTAGTCTTCATTCAATCCTCCAGGTCTAATTCTCCGGTCTGTAAATGAAGCAGAGATAGGTAAATACGACTGTATAATTTTAAATGAATTAAGGCTTCTTTAATGCACGATAAAACCATAAACAATAAGACTTCCCCTTCGTTTCAACTAAAGTGCAACATTTATTATAACTTAGTAAATTAGACTTGATGATTCTCCCCACAAAAAGCTATGAATTTATAAAACTTGCCATTCGATTACTATACTCGTACATGCATATACAGAATGTCCGGTAAATAATGTATAAGCCTGAAACGGGTAAGCAGGTGATAGGCCAGTTTATGAGCTATCACATGAACACAATATAGCCTTAGTAAAAGCCTCACGGTTTTCGAGTTTTTAAATATATTTTTTTCAAAAACTCGCATCTTTCTCCACTATTTTCCATGCAATTTGCACAAATGAAAATATTTTTGCGTTCTGTTTTTTTAAAATAATATGGGCTAATAAATTTTCCATCAGATAAGTGATAGAGGTTTTAGTTGTAATTTTGAAAGAACCTCGGTGGTTCAGGGGTAAGAACGTGTGCCTCTGAACCGAAGGGTACTGGGTTCGATCCCAGGGTACTCCTTTCACTTTTTCAGTACAAACTGTAACATTAACATCAACCGAGGTTCTGGCATTGTATTTGAGCAAGTTGAATGTCTGCACGTTCCGCCCTTCGGAGGGGGCGTAAATCCGTCGGTCCCATGTCCATGCGATGTTGGGCACGTTAAAGATTCATACCCTCCTTACAGAAAGGCAGGGGTTCGGCAAAATTTCCAGGATAGTGAGGTGAAACTGCTCCCTGGCGTCGGTGATTGGCCATAGTCGCAGAAATAGGCCGACGTTAAAGAAACAAAAAACACACACAGTTGTAATTTTCTAAATTATAGTTCTCAAAATGCGACTGCTAAATTTCCATGGTGTGGTTTTAAATTATGGCGGTGTTAAATTGTTGTACCAAGCAAGGCGTGCGAGCTGTTTTAAAAACTTGCCTATTTATTTAAGATTTTCAATTACCCGTTCCCTCTCATACTGACAAGTACACTTGAAGAACCCAAATCACCACAACAGAACGTTCTTATTAGAAATTTTCATCATCTGATGCGGCTAACTTTGTTAGTAAAACGACCGTCTTGATAATATTTCATCCTCTGATGACGCTAACTTTGTTAGTGAAACGAACGTCAGGTCCTTGAAAGATGTGTTGTGATGATTTGGGTTCTCCAAGTGTACTTACCCTCTGATACTCCTTATCAGATCGTACCTGAAACAGAGATATTCCAAGTTAAACACCTGGGAACCAGATCTAGAATTCACTGAGCCACGGCTGGCCTCCCAAAGGGTTCTGCTATGTCCCCACCGCTGTATAATATATTTGCTGCAGACATCCTGACACCGCACCAAACCGTGACATACGCACTATACGCAGACGACACTACCATCCCCAGCAACTCCGCCCAGCCAAGAATAATAACCCAGCGTCTACAAGCTGCCGTAGATGAACGGCAAGACGTAAAATAAATCATGTCTAGCAATAAACCCCGACAAATCGAGAACAGTCTTATTTTGCAAGAGGCGACACACCTCAAAATCATATGTCTTTAGACAATCTAATTCCCCGGCAAGACTCCACCAAATATCTCAGGGTTGTCCTGGATAAACGTTTAACACGGCGCCCCCGTGTCCAACATGCCCCACAGAGAGCTTCGTTGTCAATCTCGACATTCTTTACACTTCTTACCAGATACTTCAAATTGTCCATGAACAACAAATTGCTTATGTACAAAGTCATAAATCATCCAGAATAAAAATCTGATGGTGGTTACCGTTGCACCGTGGTTTGTCAGAAGCATTCAAATTGACTTTGATCTGAAAATGCCTTCACTACAACTATCCACCACTAAGTTTACCAGATCTGCTTCTCATCTAAATTCTCTTTTCCGTAGTGCCACCGACTACGACGAACAATTTCTACTGAGGCATATGCGCCCAAAGCTTACGTGGCCCGCTAAGCCCCAGCGGCGCAACATAATGGAAAAATTCAAAACCCCAAAGTCAAGTGTGAACCACTCCAGCGGAGGTATGGATTAAGGTTCGGTACTCCACGGGTGGGGGTTTTTGTGGGTGAGTGTTCCACACTATCTCAAACTGCTGTAACGCTTTACCTGTGTCTCTTTATTTCCCACTGTTATATTGCCAATCATAGACATAATTGTCACCTATGACGTCACCACTTTTGTCCATCGAATAACTCTATGATTTAATTATATTCATTCAATCCTAAAATCTAAAAATTAACGTCATTCTAACTTATACTATTTTAAAAATAACTGACGTTACTTATCTCCGACACCACAGCTATATACAGGTGTCCCACGTAGACTTTCCATTAGCCGTTTCTGGAGTGCGGCTCACAATTGAATTCTGAAAATTCACGCATGTGGATTTCTGGAAATTTCCAGTTCTTTGAAAATATTAACGTTAGTATGGGACTTCCGGTTATACCGGAAGTAGACGTCAACTTTCTTATTTCAAGTGGAAGATGGTGTTTTTTATTACGGATCTAGATTGCTCGTCAGATTTTATGGTAAGTTTTACTAACATGTTACGTCATTTTTTAACGTTAGTTCATGTACTTTGTTGTTATTTCTATTGGTATCAGCATTCCCTATACCCAAGTCCCACCGATTTGAAGATATTTAAACATTATTTGCGGTAAGAAAAAATTATTAGTCAGTTTATCAGGTTGCCTATGAGATGAAATTTTTAAACGTCATATTCCGACATAAGTAAAATATGCAAAGACTTTTGAATATAACTTTTATTTGCGAGGAGTATAATCGAATTATTAACAGAAGATGTCGTGTGGTAGCAAAGAGATTTCCACATAAATACAGATCAACTCGTTACATGATCAGAATACTACTAAAAAAATTCTAAGAATGGAGTGTTTCGTCTAAAATTTCATGAGAGTAAAGAATTATTAGGGAACAAAGAGATTTGTGTGTTATCACTTCACAATAAATGTTCAAAATTTGCACCGTTCACTTCGAGACATTTGATGGCTCTTTTAATGATGGTACCCGTGGCTCGAGAAAGGTAATCTTGACCCATTGCGTTGAAGGCCTCTAATACTCTGGCTATCATATCTTGTTTTGTATTAGGTGGTTCCTCGTAAACTTTGTTCTTAATGCACGCCCAGATACTAACATCTAGTGGAGTCAAGTCTGGTAAGAGGGCCGGCCAACGATGAGGACCACCGTTAGCTATCCACATGTCTTCAAATGTTTCCTGGGGTAGGTCGCTTACTATCTGTGAGTTGTGTGGTTGAGCTCCATCTTGTTGATATCAAACTTCTGCAGCTTCGTGTTCATGCAAGGAGTTCAGCGCTGGTATTATTACTTGCTGCAGAATGCGACAGTATCCAGGACCTGTGAATACTGCACGTTTAGAATTCGTTCTTACCTTTTTTAATCTTACCATTATTACTGATATGAATAAAAGTGTCATATTTTCAAATTTAGTTTCAATGAATCTAATAAATATTTTAATAACATAATGTACTAATACGCAAATGAAATTCAGTATTGCTTAACATTATTGATACCAACCTGTTAAGTTCTCATCATAAATGTTAAGGGCAAAAATTCTATTGTATTTTACTGCGCAAAATCCATTGAAACTCCAACAGTCCTGGAAATTTCGTTCTGTAGTAATGTGAGGATTTTCGTCCGACCAATAGTGACTGTTGTGACGATTGAAAATGCCCCTCTTTGAAAATATTGACTCATCGCACCATATAATTTTTCTTGAGAAATTTTCATCTTCTTGAGTTTTCAAAAGATACCATACGCAGAATTAAACACGCCGGGAAAAGTCCCCAGGTTCTAAATGGTGTATTAAAGTGAACATTATTTTCTTGCAAGCTGTTTACAGGGTGTTTTTATCACTTTAGAGTTTAAAATTTCAGTCGCTGGCCTAAAACCTGATTAACAAAAGTTTTGCCAAAATTTCATTAGTACCAAACTTTGTTTATATTAATGCTCATCTACAAATGAAATATTATTTTCTTACAAGCCGCCAGGGTGTTTTTATCACTTAGACGGCTCGTAGGAAAATAATATTTCGTACGTAGATGAGCAATAATATAGACAATATCTTGGTGCTAATGAAATTTTGGCTAAACATTTTTTACTTAGGTTTTAGGCCAGCAACTAAATTTTTTTATTTTAAAGTGATAAAAACACACAGTAAACGGCTCGTAAGAAAATAATATTTCGTACGTAGATGAGCATTAATATAGACATTATTCTGGTACTAATGAAATTTGGGCTAAACATTTATTTACTCAGGTGTTAGGCCAGCGACTAAAATTTTATGCTTTAAAGTGATAAAAACAAGCTGTAGACGGCTCGTAAGAAAACAATATTCCGTACGTAGATGAAAATTAATATAGACAATATTTTGGTAGTAATGAAATTTTGGCTAAACATTTTTTTACTCAGGTTTTACGTCAGCGACTAAAATTTTAAACTCTAAAGTGATAAAAACACCCTGCAGACGGCTCGTAAGAAAATAATAGTTCGTACGTAGATGAGTATTAATAAAGACAATATTTTGGTACTAATGAAATTTTGGCTAAACATTATTTTAATCAGGTTTTAGGCCAGCGACTAAAATTTTAGACTTTAAAGTGATAAAAACACCTTGTAGTACACCTGGCGTAACACCGGTAAATATGTACCCCCCCGCTTCCCTATTACTTCACAAAAATTTAACAACAAAAAATTTAATTTAAATCCCCTTGTAACACTTTAAAAAACACCCTGTATAAAAACAAATAGTTCAAGTAACGCGAAGATTATGTTTTTCTAAGACATCTTGAACTCGATTGTCCTGGCACAAGATGGGTGTGTACCAGCGCTGGTAAAAATCACGAAAATCGATAATCGATTAATATATTTCGGAAATAATCGAAAATCTTAATTACCGTTATTCTATTTTTGGCGTCGATTAATCAAACAATCGATTTTTTTTAATCGATCCATTTTCGTTTTTAATTAATCGATCAATCGATTTTTTTATTAAACGATTAATCGAACTTCCAAATGTGTGACTATTTATTGGTTCACTGCATAATAAAATATTTGCATTAATTTTGATTTTTGTATGGCAGCCAAATTTGATTTTTTCATATTTAGAATTTGGATTCACTATTTTAGTGAATTTTTATTTTTAAAAAAATCACTAATAGAGAGGTATCGATGGTGAGACTGCAAAAAATGTTTCAAATGAGCGCGAACTAGGACTCCTAGAATCCATATCCGGGGTCAGTTTCAATTTTTATATATATATATATATATATATATATATATATATATATATATATATATATATATATATATATATATATATATATATATATATCCAACCGTTAACTCAAAAAAGAATCAATCGATTTGGATGAAACTCAAAAAGTGCCTTTCTTTTATTAATGGCTTGGATGAGTTTGTTAACCGAGGATATCAGACAAGGTTTTCCGGAAAATTATTGAGTTTTCTTTCGAAAAAAAAATGGTTTTATCCAAAATTACAAAGCTATTTTAATGAAATTTGGTGAGTGGGTTGCCCTGGACCTCACTACGTACCAAAATTCAACTTTCTAAGTTTATAGAAAATTTAGTTATTCAAATTGGAAGTCTTTAATGAAAATTTACTACCATAACGCACTTGCTGCGTCCCGAACTGTTTTCTTAGCCACATGATATGTCATGTCATATGTCAAAATTATATAAATATATAATCTTTAATATTATTTTTTATATCATCCTCTTATTATTAGTTTTCTAGAAATAAATGCGTAACGCGTGAAAATTCAATTGTTTTGTGAAAAGCGGTACTAAGCATAAAATTCTGCATAACTTTGACGAGTTAATCGACTTTCTATATCAAAATATCAACTAATAAGAAGCTAAGTAATACTACCTTATCGTGAACACCTGTACATTTATTACTCCACGAATAATTAGCAATCATTCACTGATACAATGTCCTGTTCACCCGTTCAATGATCAGATTTATTAGATTATTAAACAAAAATCGCGATTTTTTCACATCGCAGATATTCGAGAAAATCGATTATTTGATTATGCTACTTATCGATTATTCTATTTTTTCGAATTTCCGGAACATGAAAAACTACTGTTTTCGATTAATCGATTAATCGAGAATCGTTTCGAGCATTAGTGTTTACACGCTGTTTGAATAGTTAAAGATTGTATGTCTTTAGGAATATGTCTGCCCGAAGGGCATTCCAAAGCACAGGCGCTCTAGAAAAAAATGGGGAGTCGAAACGAACTGCTCCATAAATTGAAAATTCGACTCTAGAAGGTGACGCTTCTGACTGAAGCGGGTTTCCCGGTTAAAGGTAGCAGGCTGGGGTATTAAAGAAGCAGCTTCTGAGAATGTCGACAATTACTTACATTCACAGACCACATAACACAAGCGACAAAAAAAGCAAAAAGTTCGGGACGCAGCAAGTGCGTTATGGTAGTGAATTTTCAAAAAAATGTTTTTAAAAACAAATATGTGTGTTTTTTAAGAAAGCAGGCATCAGATTTGGTTACTATATAGGTTATAGTATAACCTATATAGTAAAAACAATGTGCCATTTTTCATCAAAATAACTTTATTGTGTGAAAATGTACAAAAATTTCCAAAAGTAAACTTAAAGTGTTCCCGAAAAAACACGTTTCTTGGTCAACCTTATAGGTTAATAGCAAATTGAGCTATTCAAATATGAAACATTTGATCAAAATTCGCTACCATAACGCACTTACTGCGTCCAGAATTTCTTTTCTTACAAACATGCATTATATTTCGATGGAAAATGCAAAAATGCAATAACTTAAGGCGTGTTTGATTAAAAAAAAAAGGAAATTTGTATCACCAACGACTTATGGGCCATCCTGTGATTGTAGAAATGTTATTTTAAGATGTAGCTCAAGACACCCTATAATTAATATATACAAATTTTTTTCATATCTTATATAATAACGGATATATTGAGCTTTATTGATTTTTTACGAAAATTCGACAAAAATTATATACCATTAAACGATACACTCTATAGCTAAGGCTACTGCCAAGCATCAGAGAGAGGGTCTATTTGAAATGAATTTTCTGCAAATATTTTAGTAAAATGAAGGACAATGACGATTGAAACTAAGACTTTAGGGTTTGTAAAACATCCTTCTTGAGACATTTTATTTCTATAGCGCGTATTAGATTCAAGTTATTTGCCTAAATGTTGCCAATTTTGACATTTTAAATCGCCACTTTGACGTTTTGAGGAAAACCCCAATTTATTTTTTTTTAAATGCCTATAACTTTTTTGTCTTTTGACCTACGTAGCTAAATTTTGGTGAGTAATTTACCTATAACGATGTAAACATGTGTACCAAATTTGGTTGCCCTTACTTTGTTAATTTCGGAGATATAATTTTTTTTTGAAAGAAAATACAAAATTTTCCGGGAAAAACTGGGCAGATTTTCCTGGCTAACGAACTTATCCAAGCCATTTGCAAAAGGAATTTTTTCACCAAATTTAATCAAAATCGGCCCATTATTTTTTGAGTTATCGGTGTGATACATATATATATATATATATATATATATATATATATATATATATATATATATATATATATATATATATATATATATATATATATATATATATATATATATATATATATATATATATATATATAAACATATAAAAATTGAAACTGACCCCGGATATGTTTTCTGGGGGGGCTAATTAGCGCTCATTTGAAGAAATTTTTTCAAAATTCTAAAGTCGGGATCTCCTCATTAGTGAATTTTTTTAAGAAAATTCACTAAAAACACATTTGCTGCCCTTTATCCGATCCTTAACAAACAAAACCCTCTGGACAAAAACATCAAACTATACATTTACAAGACATACATCTTACCCGTATTACTCTACGGTTGTCCAGTGTTTAGCAACACAAGCAAATCCATCCTTAACAAACTTCAACTAATTCAAAACAGAGCCCTCAAAATAATTCTCAACAAACCACGCAGAACCTCCACCAGATTAATACACAACATAACCCACACCCCTCTTATCCATGAAAAAATCCTAGACTTCACCTCCAAATTTTTCAACCACACTGTAAAACAAACGGATATCACACATCATTTAGGCACCACAAACCAAACCAACGCACACTACAAAATTAAGTACAAACTACCACACCACTTACTACTAACAAACCAGTGAACATTAAACCATCCCTCCCAAACCACAACGTGCGGCTTACTAAAAAGTAATAACATACACAAGCAGAATCAACCACAACAACAACCTTAAATCAACCAAAATTCTCAACAACAGGAACAAGACCATCTGGTCTTTTTGTGTACCTCTTTTCCAGATCCAAGTTTAAAATGCCAGCAAAACATAAAATCAACAATATAGTTTAAAAACACAAATGTCAGATAAAACCGGGGCTGACCTTTATTTATACCATACTTAAGGCACTGGTGGCTACCCACCAAAAATGCAATGTATATATTTTTGTTCGATAAAGAGTTTTTATTATTATTATTATTATTATTATTATTATTATCATTAATATCGATAATAGTATCGATAGAAGGGGCAAGATCTCCAACATGTATCCCGTGGTCTAGATAAGTAAGATTGACTGTGATACATAAACCTCCTATAAGGCGGACAGCTTGTTTCTGAATTGACTCTAGAAGTGACATGGTTGTCTTTTGGGTAGTGCCCCAGATATGGGAACAATATTCAAGCTGTGAACATATATTTGCTTTATGCAGCGAAGAAAACGTTTTGTCGAAAATAAACTTTTATTCCGAAAGAGAAACGCCAAGTGTCTTAGTTGTTGCCGTCCCACATTGGAAAGATCTAAATGTCAGCAGCGATCATTGACAACTGATATATTATAATCTAAAAAGGCTGTTGGCAAGCTTAATACGACCGTCCTTTATTCACATAAAGGTTAGTGGGTATATCAAAACAATATATTTTACGTATTACATAACACAACAACTTTTATGTGCCACGAAAATGAAAGAATTAACAGCAACGAGAAAAGCAACAAACCCACTTTCTGATTTACTGTTCATTCATTTAAATTGTAGTCATTAAAATTATAACCAGATTAAACAAATGATCTTGTTATTTTGTGTGAATATTACCTACTTCCATTGTTCATATACGTAATACCTAGCAAATATAGTCATCAAGGCGTTACAAAGTTTTTGTAGATTGTTTAAATGTTTCAAACATGGGACATACTGTCCCACATAGATCGCACATTACAAATATATAAACTTTGATTTCTGAATCTAAACGCAGCAAGTGCGTTATGGAAGTGAACCAGCCAACGAACCTTAGGTTAGCAAATTGAGTTATTGAAATTTGAAGCAATTACTAAAAATTCGCTACCAAAACGTACTTACTGCGTCTCGATTTTTTTCTTACAAACATGTATTATATTTCGAAGAAAAATGCAAAAATGCAGTAATATAAGGAATGTTAGAAAAAAAATTGTAGGTATTATCAACGACTGTGGTTTCCCTGTGATTGTCAAAATAAATTTATACGATGCAGCTCAGACACCCTATAATTAACTATACCATTTTTTCTTCTATCTTGTATAATAACAATTACATTGATATATAATTGTTATGATATTTATTATATGTAAAATTGCTATTCTATGTAAACAGATAAAAACTTAAAATAAACCAGCTAATGGTAGATTATCGAGAGCTTCCGTTAGCTGATTTCTTAAGATATCACGCTATCCACTTCCATTAAGGTTTTATTCATAATATGAACACAAAATAATCTATTACCTTTTTTTCCTACCTCAGGGCTCGTCCGCGTCTTTGCCGCCCCGATAGCACTGCAGCCTTTGGCTTATTGTGCATGCGCTTAGTATTTCTACTGGTCCTCATAATGGGGGTAAGCGCCGGCGCCAGTGTATCTATACCCTGTTGGAGCACGATGGGCATTATGCCATCAAATCCCGGGGATTGTGTGGGAGTGCCCTTAGACAGGATCTTATATAGTCGAGCACTCTCGGATGTGTTCTCCACTTCCTCGCAATGCCTCCTCCAGACTCCTTCCTGGCGTCCCTTAGTCTTTTGTTATAGGTCGTTAGGGCATGTTTATATTCATCCCATGCTCCCGACCTTTTGGCCGCGTTAAACAGCTTACGAACCTGCGTCCTCCTTTGCCTGAGATCCTCGTTCCACCACGGGACATTCCTGGTGGACGTCCTCATTTCCAGGGGGCAGTTGGCGTTATAGGCCGAGGTGATTGCGTCTCGCGCTTGGGCTGCCGCAATGTCGAGGTCTATTGAATTGTCTATGGTACTCTTAACCCCCCGCAGTTCCACTGCTAGGTCTGCCCTGTAGGCATTCCAGTCCGCCTTGCGAGTGTCCCGGTACCATATCGTTTGTATTTCGACTTTGATGATTTCAAACCGGATGTATCTGTGGTCTGAGCAACTCACTTCCCCAGACACAGCCCAGTTCTTAACAAAGTCACCCAGCAACTGGGTGGAAACTGTTAGATCTAAAACTTCCTCACGCCGTGTTGTGACGAAGGTCGCTTTATTACCCCTATTCAATATGTCTAAATTAAATTTCATAAAGAATTGTAAAAGTGACTCACTCCTAGAATTTGTGTCCGAGCTTCCCCACAATTCATGGTGCGCGTTCATATCTATGCCGATGATGGTCTGCTATCCACCTGCTCTGCTACCCACCATCAGCTGCTCCAATTCGTTGGGTGGAGGAGGGTCCGTGCTGTTCCCTGGCAGATAGGCTGTCGCGACAGTAATGTCCCTCAGCTCATCCGCTCCTCCACATCGGATTTTGATCGTTGCCAAGTCCCTGGAACAGAAATTCATTAGAGGCAGGATCTGCTGTAGATGAGCTTTCCAGCAGCTCCGCCGAGTCTCTTGATCTCTCCTTTATAGGAGTACGGTTCCGGGGTGAGGGCCACATCCGTGTTTCTCAAAGCCATCGGTAGTCCGGCCGTGACAGCCATACTGTGTTGGAGGTTGACCCCCGGTTGCTTCCCCAGTGGGCGGAAGCTAACCCTCCCCATGCCCGAGAATGCCTTGAAGGGGTTCCTTCAAGGGCTCTGTAAGACGCTTTGTCGATCGAGAAAGTGAGAGTGTCCCTTCTCCTCTGCCTTCCTGCTTAGAACCGACCACTGTTGTGTCCCCAGTTCCGGGTTCTGGATCTTCAGTCTACTGATCACCGTCTCCTGCGGGACGGTGTCAGGGATATGTACGAGGACCTTGCGTCTCTTTGGGGGTTCCTTGGGCTCGACGCCTGTCAAACATGCCTTATATTATTGCATTTTTCCATTTTCCATCGAAATCTAATGCATGTTTGTAACAAAAGAAATTCTGGAGGTAGCAAGTGCGTTATGGTAGCGGATTTTGATTAACTGCTTCAAATTTAGGTAGCTCAATTTGCTATTCTCCTATAAGGTTCGTTGGCTGGGAAACCAGTTTTTTCGGGAACATTTTAAGTTTATTTTCGGAAAATTTGTGTACATTTTCAAACAATAAAGTGATTTTGGTGAAATATGGTACATTGTTGTGCCTATACACGGTATACTGGTAAGCAAATTCGATGCGTACCTTCTTTTAAAAAACATATTTGCAATTAAAAATATTTTTAGGAAAATTCACTACCATAACGCACTTGCTGTGTCCAGACGTTTTAGTGAATTTTCGTTAAGAAAATTCATTTTGTAAAGGTATCGATGGTGAGATTTTCGGAAATTTTCTTTAAATGAGCGCGAATTAGGGCCCCTAGAAAATGTCTGTATGTGTTTATGTATGTAACAAACCGATAACTTAAAAAATAATTCACCAATCGAAACCAAATTTGGCAATTCCCTTCATTTTGTTTTGAGAGTTTTGGCTATCAAATACTTTTAGAAAAAATGAATAAAACGCAATATCTTTTAAATTACCCTGAATATTAAACTAAAACTTTACAAGCACGTACACATTGTACAAGTGGTCCTACCTACCAAATTTAAACTGTATTGGTTCAGTAGATCTTGAGTTATAACTAAATCAGGGTTCTGCTGCCATTGCAAACAAAATCTCCCAATTAAGGTTTAAACGGACAGGCTACGAAAATATGTGACAATAAACAATCAGCGGCGTTGCCATTTACGACAACTCTCATCTAAATCTGTAGATATCAGTAAAATGTAAATAAATAGAAATGTAAATGAAAGTGATTCAATTTGTTTAAAAGCAATCTAGAACTACGTTTTATTATATTATATTTTATATTACACATATAAATATTAAGCTTCCTATTTTCACGGTATTTAAAATCCATCTCAATCTCTCGAGTTTCATCTGACAACACCACTATTTGTTATTTGTAAGCTGACAGGAGTCATGAAAGGAACATGTAAGTTCTGCGCATAACCTCGAATTTGACTCCGCTAATACCTTAGACTCTCAGAATATCAAACAACTACCTATATTCAAAGATTAATGGAAGTAGTAAGTAAATAATAAGCCAACTTCTAATTTTAACATCACTTTAACAAATGCCTTTGGGCGTCAACTGTGACTGTAGTATGTTATGATTCTAACATCCAATGAAACAAATAAGAAACTGGTTGTGTACATCGGATTCAGGTTCTTAATCAATGCATGTAGGTACTGAAGAAGAAATATACCCACCCCAAACAAATATAATAGGGTACCTAGGTACTTATGCTTTCTTTACTCTTAGCTTTTACTCTTTATGGAACATTTGCAGTAAACAAAACTACATAATACCATAAAGCAGTTTAAATTCCATATATAATCAAAAATCAAAATTTCGTACTGTTTATATTTATTTCATTTTCAAAAAGTATGGGTACAGTAATAGTAAATAAGTGTTGGAAAAAGTTTAGGTGCAGCAACTGCGTTATGGTAGGGAATTTTTGTAAAAATATTTCAAATAGTAATAACTCAATTTCCAATTAAACTAGAATCTTCAGTTTTGATACATAGTAAAACTCATATAAAGGCAGCATGGGTACCAGATTTGAAAAATAACTACAAATTTCTTTTAAAACACCTTTTTTGTTATTTGATTTGCAGAAACTGGTTCGATTGAGTTGACTAAAATGGATCATCCAAGCGATTAATAGGGAAGAATACCTGCCACGTTTATAATTTAGCAGGTGCATTCTTTTTGGAAATAAAAATTAAATTTTCGGTAAATTTGCAGTTTAGCGCACGGGCGACTTGTAGAAAAAAATTCAGAAACATGCTTAGAACCATTTCTGAATGCCCGTACTACAAGAAAAAATTCTTGCGAAAGGCCCCTAAGAAAGTTACAGCACCACGAATGAATAGGGGTGCTGGACAGGGAAGAAGATAAAAAAGAAATGTGAGCGGAAAGTTCGAAAAAACCTCTATAAGCAACCTTTTACCCATTTTGCAGCTATACTTTCTTAAAATCCTGTTTACTTCGCCCAATTCACTGCAAATCCCTCAACTTTCTTGGGGGTTGTTCCGAAGAAATTTTACTTGTTTATGTATTGAGAGTGGTTGCAGGCATGTAGAAGGGGGAGGAGAACTCCCCTAACGAAGCCGCGAACTAAGATTTTCAATGTATTTTTAAATTATTACCTCATTTCATTTAAGGCTAGATGTATTCTCACCACAATTAGAACCGTAGACCGGTTTCGCTCTAATTAGAGCTCATTTCATTTGTTTAAAATATTTTTCCAATAATGAATTTGAGTTTGCCTTGTTTGTCAGTCTCACATAGAGAGCTATAATATTTTTTCACTTAAAAAAGTATGTATACAGCACCAGTTAATAAGCGATTGAAAGGGCCTGGGCGCAGCAAGTACATTGTGGTAGAGAATTTTTTCAAAAAGGTTTCGAATCCGATAACTCAATTTCCAATTAAGCTATAATCTTCCATCTTACGCCATAGTAAAACCTGTGTAAAATACCCTTTTGGTTGTTTTGTTTGCAAAAACTAGTTCGATTGTGTTGACTAAAACCAAACCATCCAAGCATTAATAAGGAAAAATACCTGCCATATTGATAATTTGGCACGTACATTCTGTTTGTAAATAATTAAATTTTTTCTGGAAAACTTTTGTAACTAATGAAGCTTGTAACGCAGTTTTTTAAGCGACTTGCAGTATTTACATATATCTACCAAATTTTAATTGTCTAGCTCCATAGAAAATAGAAATTTCTTCAAGTAATCACTTACTGGGACTTTTAAAATCAATCCCCAAGATGCATTTAAATTTAAAGAATTAGTTTTAATAAGATACCTTACTAATAGTGTATAATTCTTATGAAAACTCACTACTATAATGCACTTGCTGCGTCCCCAACTTTTTTTAATATTGAGCAGGGTGAATTATGATTCAAGTTTCTAGGAGGAAACAAAACTAAAATTTAACCCTTTAAAGAAAATATTTGGTTCAGTAGGATGCAAAACAAGAACACTATAACACAGCATACTATGCTGTGACTATACGCTGTACACCCAAACAAAAGAATTGTCAGGTGCTAATCACGTGCAAAGGCACTATCACACGCTACTTTTAAGAACCACAGAAATCATGCATGCAGCTTAGAACTTAGCAGGTATAATACAAGCGTTAAATTGGAATAAAATATTTCCTGTTCACAATAGAGCTATCCAAATTGAATTAACGCTTATTATATTTTTGACTACAAACTAAAGCAGTCTGGACACAGCAGGTTCTTTATAGTAGCGAATTTTTAATTAAAATGTTTTTAATGGCAAATATGGATTTTTAATGAAAGGCATCAAATTTAGTTAGCAGAACACACCACGAGGGCTCACAGCCTAAATACTATCGTACCGTGTGTGTCGACAAGGAGGAAAGAGACAACTTGTTAATTCTGGACTTGAAGGTTTGGAAGTTCGGAAGAGAAGCAAAAATATGTGCCGGCAAGGAATTCCACAACTTGGAAGTCCTCGGGACAAAAGAGCGGCCATAACAAGATGTTCTATGTCTGGTGACTTGGACAGTAAAAGGGTGCATTCGCTCTGTTCTTCTGATAAATCTCTTGTGGGCAGCAGGTGGAGGAACTATGGAAGAGAGCTCCTTCGAGCAGTGCCCGTGCAGATATCTCTAAGAGAGAGAGAGAGAGAGAGAGAGAGAGAGGTCACCAACGGCACGTGGGTGGGCAAGGGATGGCAGCCTTTGGGTGAGGGTAGGGTCACCGATGAGACGTATAGCTCTCTTCTGAATGGAGTCCAGGATAGCGAGCGTAGAAGCGGCAGCGGCACCCTAGATGTGGGAGCAGTATTCGAGGTTTCGCCTTATTTGTGAAGTATATAAGGTATAGAGATTAGCTGGTGAAAAGTATTTGCGAGCCCGGAAGAGGAAACCTAATTTCTTAGCAGCCGCTTCTGCAATTGATGTGACATGTTGGTGCCAATTAAGATTTCGATCCACAGAAATGCCAATAAGCGAAAAGGACTCATTGCTTTGAATAACTTGGTTGTTCATTGTGATGGGTCTAGGGCTGGTGTATCTCTTATGAGATAGAAGGCAAGACTGAGATTTGATGGAGTTGAGTTGTACAAGATTTCTACTTCCCCAGTCCAATATTTTTTGGAAATCCACAGAGACAGAACTCTCCATGAGTCTACGATCCTCATCTAATTAGGCTAAAGAGACAGGCTTAGAATATTGTATATTTGAGTGGAGGGTGTTGTCGTCCGCGTAACTGTGAACTGGGCTGGATGTGCTTGAGAGATGGTCATTCGTGTGGAGAAGAAACAAAGTAGGGGCTAAAGCTGAACCTTGAGGGACTCCTGCATTAATTGGACACAGTTTAGAGGAATCGCCATTCACGACAACAGAAATGCTCCGGTTGGTGAGGAAATTTGCTGCCCAGGTACAGAGTTTCGGTGGTAGGCCATAGGCTGGAAGTTTATTAAGCAGCGCTGCGTGCCAGACCTGGTCGAATGCTTTGGATATGTCTAGAGCGACACTCTGGGATTCACCGTGTAATTCCATGGACTTGTTCCAACATTCGGTGACAAAGGAAAGGAGGTTGGCAGTTGATCTGCGCTGATGGAATCCATACTGCCTGTCGTGGATTAGACTATGTTTTTCAAGAACTTTTAGTAATTCGGTGTTTATATACTTTTCCATCACTTTAGAGACGACTGAAAGGAGAGATATAGGCCTGCAGTTGCTAGGAAGCGCTTTGGATCCTTTCTTGGGGACGGGTTATACTCGAGCAGTTTTCCAGTTACTAGGGAATATGCCTCTATTGTGAGATGTCTTTTTTGAGAACAATTGCTGGGATCTCGTCAAGGCCAGAGGATTTCCTGGTATTAAGAGAAGAGAGTATCTTTCGTACCTTTTTAGTTTTGAAAATAATATCCCTTATTTTATGCGCAACATTGGGGATTGTTAGTGGTTGAATATTTGTAGGTGAGTTGGGAGTAGAATTGCTGGCGAACAATGAGGCAACTAGTTCAGCCTTGCCCAGAGCGGTAAAAACAATTTATTCCCCTGAAACAAGGGGTGGGAACGTGCTCTTGCAGAAATTATTCCCAATAGATTTAGCAAGAGTCCACAGGGGTTTGCTGCCGTTGGAGCTTAAGAGGACTTTGTTTTTGATGTGGTTATTAAACGAGTTTTTTGCCTCAGAAAGAATGCGGACATAGCGGTTTCTTGCGTCGTTAAATGCTTGACGGTTTTCTTGACTGGAATTGTGTAGAAGCGTTATGTGAGCTTTGACCATTTCAAGTCTGGTCTTGTCACAGGATTTAGAGAACCAGGGCTTTGCAGTGGCCGAAGAGGTTTTCTGTGTACGTGGAATAAATAATTCCATGCCAGCTTGGATAATTTCGGTGACGTTTCGTGAGATATCAGAGGGGTCAGGATTAGAGAAGCAAACAGACGCCCATGGAAATGAGGGAAAGTAATCCCGTTTTTTCCCAGTTCGCGGAGTTGTAGTGCCAAACTATACGTGGATGTGATGATTGTGTGACCTCGGGTTGCATTGTGCAGGAAGCAGTGACTGCGCGACCAAGAGTGGCGGTGACTGATGTCTTATAGCATTCAGGTTTTTTAGTAAGAAGGAGATCCAAGGGATTTGAGCTGTGTGTTGGGATGCGAGGAAAGTAATTAGGTTGCTGAACCATATTGGCTAAAGAATTGCTGATTGCAAAGGCCTTCGCTGATCTCCCTTGTGAATCGGTTTCTGAAGATCCTAGCCATTCCTTATTATGGACACAGAAGTCACCAAGAATAGTGACCTCGGAGAAAGGATATTCAGAAGTCAGATGGTCGGTTTTTTCAGAAAGGTTGTCGAAGAGCTGGACAAACTTGTCAGAAGGTGACCGGTAAATGCAACAGATGAATTTAGTCGCAGCTCTGAAAGAGAGTTTCAACCAAAGTATATCTTTTCTTCCAGCTTCTAAATTGGGGAGTCTGGTGCAGGGTAGATTGCTACGCACGTATGCGCACACACCTCCATGTAATCTAAAGGACGTAAGCTCATACCCCGGAAAATTAAGGTGACTAGTGGCTGTTTTGGCACTGATTTGGGTTTCGGTGAGGAAGAGGAGTTGGGGCCTATTAGCCTGGAGGAAATGGTGGACGGAGTTCAGGTTAGAGTTTAGGCCACATATATTCGAGAAGGATATTATATATATTTGCAATGTATAATAATTATTAATAAATATATAATATATATAATAATATATTAAATCTTCATGCCGGCGCCCCCTGTACACCCCTCTCCAGGAGATCCGAATGGAGGGGTATTTTATCTCCGGAATCTTTTGTATAAGGAGGGTATAACTTTCATAGTGGAAACCATGTACTAATTTCACCAGAATAACTTTATTACTTGGAAAATAAAAAAATCCGATAATTAACTTAAAATCTGTGGCTAGGATGAAAAAGGGCCAATGTGGTAAATGTTAGTTTTGAGGAATCTCTAAAAAGAACAATTATATTTCGTTACATATCTAACCTAAATCAGTTTTGACGTTTGTTGGTTATTCAGATGACTTAAAAACACGATTCTAAACGTTAATGTAGGCCCCGAAGTTTTATATTCTAAGTTCCAAAATTTCCAACATTTGCCCATGATCTGCGTCACAGTAGCCGGATAAATCACAACCGGAAAGAATCTGCACATTCCCGATCGCATCATAGACTTACACAATACTAGGTGTCACGCGGCTTAGTATTATAAGGGCCAGTCGAGTGTACATTTAAGGGGTAAATGAAATTATACTTATTAACAGCAATGTAAGTTGACCATTTTTGGGGTAAATAGGCAGTGCGACAATAAATGCTATAACACATAGTTAACAGTGTCTTTAAAAAACATGTATTTTGTTTAATTAATGTACCTACGGCCTGATACTACGGTGGTTTAATAAAATTTCTTTTAAAAGATTGTACATTTCTAGCTTGTTATATTTCTGCGAAACATGTTATAAATTTGTCAGTTTGGCCTCTACTTTGCCATATATTGGCACTTTTACGCCCGCTTTCTTCAACTTGGGCATTTTTAAACAAAATTGATAATTACTCAATTTTCATTAATAAAACAAAAGTATAGGTATTTTGAGCTTTGGAAAATAACTGAATTCTAGGAAGCTACAAAAACCAAATTTTGCAAAACAATACAAAAATTTTGTTTACAAATAATATTTTTAACGTCAGTCATCTTCAGCCTCTGATAAGTGACACACAACGCTCAGATCATCACAGTTAGATTTATTTATTGCACTTTTATGGGGCTTATGTTTCACTTGGGAGCAATCTGCTATACTAATCTGCTACACTCATAAGCGTATAAAGGCCAATGTTACACATATGATTTTAGATAGTTCGGAACATATATAATACATGGGTCCTATATTCAGTTTTCACAGCTTCCAACATAGGCCACTACACTATGTGATACGTTGGTCTTTATTTCTTTTGTTGTATTTAGCTACAAGTCCAAAGGAAAACATAGACCCTTGTTCGCGGCAGTGTAAAATGTAGGTACTGAGTGCAATGTAGGTTTTTGCACAGTTACTGTATGTGGCTTACTTGGACGTTTGGCCTTTATTTGTTCCAACGTGCAAAATGTGAATGCCCTTGCTCACGCTCTAATCTCACTTGTTGTTAGTCCTAGAACATTGGCCTTTATTTCTTTTAAAAGGGCGCACTTCAATTAGTGGTGCACAGTGTCTAACTCAGTTTTGTGAAAATTGCACATTTTCCCTTGTTGATCCTGCCAGTAGTCATATCCTTGTCTCAAAGATTAAGCCATGCATGTCTCAGTACAAGCCAAATTAAGGTGAAACCGCGAAAGGCTCATTAAATCAGTTATGGTTCCTTAGATCGTACCCACATTTACTTGGATAACTGTGGTAATTCTAGAGCTAATACGTGCTAATAGATCTCCGCCCTGAGAAGGCAGAAGCACTTTTATTAGATCAAAACCAATCGGTGTCGGGTTCGCCCGTCATCGTATCACTTGGTGACTCTGAATAACTTTAAGCTGATCGCACGGTCTCTAGCACCGGCGACGCATCTTTCAAATGTCTGCCTTATCAACTGTCGATGGTAGGTTCTGCGCCTACCATGGTCGTAACGGGTAACGGGGAATCAGGGTTCCCTTCTTCATCCAGCCACAGAAATGTTCACGAAAAAAATAGTGCGATTTTCCTGGCCATCGAATCTTTTCAAGCTATTTACACACCTACCAAGATATAATTACCTATTCTCACAAAAAGCTTTTTGATAAAAATTTAAAAGAAACAAATTTTTAGATGAAAATTTGCAAACAATTCTTTCATGAAAATTTACGTTATTATACAGGTGTCCGACGACGAAAGCCCACGGTCGATTTCTTGGAAACCAGACTTTGGAAAGTTTTGAAAGTTTGGCAGCTTACTGAAGTCGATAGGGGCAGCTTGGTTAAAATATTTTTAAGATGGTAGTACTTTCGGTTATACAGGGTGTTGCTTATTTTAAATAGGACACCTATATATTATTGCATTTTTAGATAACACGGGAAATTTTAGACACATTTTGTGCATAATGTCCTATACCTAAGTCCAGCCGTTTTTGACATATCTCAAATTTTATGTCAAAAATGACGTTTGCAGGCCTAAACATAACTGACAATTTCTGCTATATGAAAGCCTTTATTATTTATAATAATAAAATTTATTATTGAATTGCATTTGATTTCTTTGTAGAAGGGGAACTACTTTAGTGGCTGTGATGTTATTTTAATAATAGATAAATACAAGAGGATCAAAAATTCACATTGAAAATTGATTTGAAAAAATCGTCAAAAGTTTTTTTTTCAAATGGAAACCGCCTATTTTTCTAATTTTATCTTATTCAGCAATAAAAGAGGGGGGAACTCTGTGTAAGGTTATCTACGCCATTTGTAGTTTGCGAAATGTAGGCAATTTAACATTTTTATATTGTAAAAATGTTATACGGATTTGAGTTTTATCGTTAGTCAGCCATGACAGCGACGCGCGTTGAAAGAAAACTATCGAGCACTATAGCAACATCACTAATTGTTGTCATTTGACAATTATTAATTAAAATCATGCCGGCGCGACTGAATTCTACACACGAAGATTATTTAAGATTGTTTATTATCTATGGGGAATGTAACAAAGTTTTATCAAGAACATGCCAGATATTTGCTGATAGATATCCAGATAAACAGAAACCGTCCCGCAAGTGTGTTCGGCGAATAATAGAAATTTACAGAAGTTTTGGCACCGTTAACGCAAAAATGCAAACGGAATTTGATGACAAGTGGATCGCCAACAATGGGCCTTTCATATGGCCTCCCTGTTCTTCTGATTTGACTGTGTTAGATTAGTTTATATGGGGAACAATAAAAAACATAGTTTATTCCAAACCATTGACAACGAAGGAGGATTGTATGGTAAGGGTAGGGGCGCGCTCGAAAGCTAATCTCTAAATTTAATTAGAGCGGCCACCCATGAAGAACTTACTCGGAGATGCCAAAAATGTTTGGAAGTTCAAGGTGGAAACTTTGAACATTTATTTAAAAAAGTTCTTACTCTGTGTAGGTATGGTTTTCTTTTATCATGATAAATTGGTCTTCTTCTATGTATACATTTTTGCTCATCCACACTACGTTTTGCCTGTTCGTCAATATCTCGACCACACATTTCCAAATCGCTAAGTTGGAATAAGGGGTTCCGTAAAATGGCCCGCGCAATTGTCAGATTTATCACCTCTAGATTTCTTTTTGTGAGGTCACATAAAAAGTGAAATTTATTTTACTCAGGCCGCTTCCTTACGAGATTTACGCCAGCGTATCGTAAACAAATGCCGCCAAATCACTCCAGAAATGTTACAGAATGTGCGCCGACATTTTGAAAAAATTTGTGCTTTAAGTGAATTTTCGCAGAAAAAATTCACTAATGGGGAGATCCCGACTTTTGAATTTCGAAAAAATGTTTGCCAATGAGCGCGAACTAGGACCCCTAGAACCCATATTCGGGGTCAGTTTCAATTTTTATATGTTTATATATATATATATATATATATATATATATATATGTATGTATGTATGTATCACACCGATAACTCAAAAAAGAATGGACCGATGTAGATTAAATTTGGCACGTACCTTCCTTTTCTAAATGGCTTGGATAAGTTTGTTAGTCAGGAAAATCGGACGAGGTTTTCCGGGAAAATGTTGAGTTTTCATTCGAACAAAATTTTTATCTCAAAAAATAAAAAAGCTATGATAACCAAATTTGGTAGGTAGGTTTACGATATAAAAAGTAAACTACACACCAAAATTTAGATTTATATGTTACAAGAAGAATAAGTTATAATAAAATATTTTGTGCCAGATCACTTCCAGGCTTTGTATTATACGGAGGCTGGTGGTTAAAATTTTGAACACTTGGTGAACTGACATGTCAGGTTTTATCATTTTTAGACGTCATTGCGTCTAGGTTTGTTATGATTAGAAAATAATACAATTAAAGGCTTTTGTTCCAGACTGTATTTTTTTTAAACCCTACCCGTTTCGGCTCTTAATGAACCATCCTCAGGGGTTAACTACTTTTTCCTGTTTTTAATACAGCAATTTCCCATACAGTACAGTTTCTGTAATAAAAACAGGAAAACGTACTTAATCCCTGAAGATGGTACGTTAAGAGCCGAAAAGCGTGGGGTTCTTAGAGATAAAATACTGTCTGGAAAAAAAGACCTTAATTTTGTTCCTTTCTACTCATGTAAGTTTTTGATCAATAAATTACTCAACTTTAGAAGTCAATTTTTAGAGTACAATGCTCCAAATGTTGAAAATAAGGCTCCGTTGAAGAGAGATATACACCAGCTCTGAAATGGTGTGCTACTTGACCCCCCTTGTCGTTTAAGATTTTAGGGGTGGATCTATTATATCTATTGAACAAGCCCTAAAATCATTTAAAAGATTATTGAACCTCGTATTATAACATTTGTCAGCAGCCATCGTTATTTGTTATATTACACAATAAAAGAAATAACACCAAAATAACAATAGAATTGATAACAAATAAAACAATACTTTCATAATACACGATATGTGAAACAAGACGCATAAAATGCGGATGTCATCAAAGACAGAAAAACAATTATGAATTTCCTATAAGGCAATGCAATGTTTTTATATCGTGTCGACTGTGTATTGCTTTTAATATGATTTGAGTTACAAACCATATCATGACACTTGTGGTGTCTTCTTCAAAGAAAGTAAAATTGCGAAAGACAAAATTATGTATTGTCTATTGTCTGTGTGTAAGTGAGTGTATCGTTTATTTTTATATATATCAGATGTAATTTGTAACACCCGTTACATTTGCAGTCTGTGTATAGGAAAATGAACTATCCACTCTTTTTATCACTTTTGGTAGCATGTTTTACTTTATCTAGTGCCTCTCCGAAGAAATATGTCCCTGGAGAAGGGTAAGTCATTCAATACTTATATTTATATTTATAAAATAATATTAAGGAATTTTGGCCAAGATACATCCTGCCATACGTAATCCATACAATCAATCTGAAACATTGTGCTTGTACCTACAATTCTGTATTCAAAATTACCTGTATAGTCAGTTGTATCCTTTTAAATAATAAGTACACTTGGAGAAACCCAAATCACAACAACACATCTTTTTATAGACCTAACGATCGTTTCGCTAACAACGTTAGCTTCATCAAAGGATGACATATTCGAATATTTCATCTTCTGATGAAGCTGACGTTGTTAACGAAACGAACGTTAGGTATTTAAAAACATGTGTTGTGGTGATTTGGGTTTCTCCAAGTGTACTTATCAGTGCTCATCACAGGTAGCAATCTTCACTTAGTGAACTTTTAAATAAATATTTCAATTGTGATGGAACATCTGGTTTTACGAGAAGTCGACACTAATTATCCTATATAATTGTAATTTTTATACCAGCCATAAGCCACTATTTTATTGCAAAATAAAAAGCCTGGGCGCAGCAAGTGCGTTATGGTAGTGAATTTTCATTAAAATGTTTTTTAATAGCAAACCTGTCTTTTTATAATGACAGCAGGCATCAAATTTGGTTACCAGTATAACACATGTAGTAGAAACAATGTACTATATTTCATCAAAATAACTTTATTGTTTGAAAAAGGGCAAACATATTCCGAAAATAAGCTTAAAATGTTCTTGAAAAAGCTGGTCCGAATCTCTTGAACCCATTTACCCACCTACCAAGATATAATTATTGGCAAAAGCTCTTCGACGAAACTCTATATGAAACAAAATGTGCATGAAAATTTGCAAACAATTTTTTTCCCGAAAATCTCAAAACTTTTTTTACAATAACTTATCAAACATGTATTATTAATTATCAAATTTTCACAAAAATCCTACAAATAATGATTTCTACAGGAACACAAGAAAAATTCTGCGGAAACTGTCTATTTTTTAGAAGAAAAATTGTTAAACGAATACATAAATTTAAATTATATACCTAATTTGTAAATAAGATTGAAAAAATTGTATTGCGGACGCTTGAATTTTTTCAAATTTAGTCGCTATCAGAGCGCCATATATATATATATATATATATATATATATATATATATATATATATATATATATATATATATATATATATATATATAGCATCTAGATTTTTTAGATAAATAATAAGAACGAAACCTGTCTGCACGTATCATTTTCATGGGACTCTGCTATATCATAAGTTTTGATATGTGCCAAAAATATGAAAAGTTGCAAAACAATTGAAATAACTCGAAAAGGAGGTGTTGGATACTGTGGCAATTTCGTCTGACCATCTATTGGGCTTATATAAGTGGAAATACTCACGAGTTTGGTTGTTTCAATCAAACTATAGATAGAATACAGCGACTGCTTTGGAGGCTCGAAATCTGTGGTGTATACCGCGACTCACTGATGTGTTCTGCAAATGTAGCACATATATCTTCAGATGTTAATAATGATTTTTCAAACTTTAGAAATACCATAAAAGAAGTAGCACGTACTTTGAGAATGACCTCCACCAGAAAATCTGGTGAGAGAAGATGCACAAAACCATGGTTTGACTCAGAGCTATTTAAGCTGAGAAAATTTACTCGTTCACATTACAGAACTTTTAGAAAGAATGGCTATACCAGTGAGCACAAACGTGTTTATTTGGAGTCGAGGTCAGTGCGATTCGATACAAAAAGTCGTTGTATCGTAATGAAATAATCAGTAGGTTGTCTAACCCACATAACTCGGTCATGTTTTGGAATACTGTGAAGACATCCCGTTTAGCTAGAAAGGCTAATTTCCCAATATATATTCAGGACTGGGAGTCCTATTACGAGTCATTGGCAGTCCCAACAGTCACCAACGATCTGATATTTTTCGACGCACGCAATCCAATACTTGATTCTGTAATGGATCTGTCAGAACTACAAACCGCGCTGTCGAATATGAGGAGTAGAAAGGCGGCGGGATCTGACAGTATCTCGAATGATTTTTTGAAACATCTTCCTCAAAACTGGTTGCTTTATCTGACCTCACTATTCAACAAGATATTTGACCTGGGATGTATGCCAGAATCTTGGTTAGAAATAATTTTGTGTATGCCTCACAAGAAAGGTGCTCCAGATGCAAGGTTTATGGATTACGTAGGTTGTCTGGTAACTTTCGACCAATCAGAAAGTGGCGCGGTAATACGTCTCATGAAGTCCGAATTTAAATCTAGTGGATTAATGGTGCATTGAATATAGAAACCAGCCGGCATTTATATGTCCGTCTTAACAAAGTTATGTTCTTTTTGAACTTGTAACAAAACTAAACATTTAATAATAAGTTGAAAATAAGATTTTGTTCACAAAGTAACAGAAAGTATTGAAGTGTTAGGATATTATTCGATTTCAAAGTAATGGATTCAGTTAATTGGTGTATCTTGAAAATGATTAAAGTTAAATAATATTTATAATATTATAAATTCATAATGCCTCAAATTGGACATAATTTTCTTCTTCTAAACTGCAATCTAGGTGTTTGGTTTCTTTTTCTTCATTGTTTTCCTATTTTACTTGATAAGCTTTATTTAATAACATGCAACTTTCACAATTAGTAATTTTTTAAGTTTATAATATTTAGGTAGGTATGTACTTGTACACATACAAAATAGTAGGTTTGTCATTTTTGCAATCAATTTACAACCACAAAACTCCTACATCTTTGGAGTTGTAAAATAGTAAACTGAGTTAGCACAATAAGTAAATGATGTTTGTATATAATATTTAAGGAGGTATTTATTTTTACACATACAAAATAATAGGTTTATAATTTTTACAATCAATTTAAAAGCAAAAAACATTACATCTTGTTACCGATTGTAAAATAATACATGGGGCTACTATATATAATAAGTAAATAATTTTAGCACATAATAGTTATAGGTAGGTACTTACTTGTACACATACAAAGTCGTAGGTTAATCATTTTTACAATCAATTTCTAAGCAAAAAACTCATAGTTAAATAGTACACTGGGTTAGCACAATAAGTAAATAATTTTAGTATTTAATATTTAGGTAGGTAACTATTTGTACACATATAAAATCGTAGCTTTATAATTTTTGCAATCACTTTGTAAGCAAAAAAACTTATACATTTTATATTTGATATTTAAATACTATATTGTGCTATTATATAATTTCTATTTGATTAGAAGTTAAAAGATCTTTAAAGGCTATATCTTCAAAATTAATGCCAGCTTCTTTTAGCCCTCATTCTAAATCAAAAATATGTTGCTGCAGCCTTTTGGTGATTTTCATAGTAATCTTTTTTTTTCTTGAAACACAGGTTTCAAATTTGCAATTCTTCATATTTTCTTTTTGAGATATCATACTCTGTTTCTTTACCAAGAGGTGGTGTTTCTGACAAGTTTATGCTCAAAGTTTCCTCTTGACGCTTAATTCCATTAGCTGGTTCTGTGATGTTCAATGATGGTTCTTCATTCCTGATAATTAAACTTTCCACAATAGCTTTTCTACTTTTATGCATCATTCGCTTGGACTTTTCACTCTCATTATGTTTTTCTTGCCCGTTCAACAGATATAATGAAGGGGCAGCTAAAAATATAAATTTATTACAAGTAGGTATAATAGGTACCCTCATAGGTATTAGGCAAACTTCAAATAATACGTAGGTACTACATACTCTTACACAAAATACATAAATAATCAAAACCAACAAGCACAAAGTTTGTACCTCATTTTTTTAGATGCGTCGGTTGTGTATTCACTTTCCTAGCCTCAACTCATATTCAAAATCCCCAGGTTTAAAATGCTTACTGCAAATTCTCTTATTTTCAACATGCCAGACACCTTCGCGATAACATTTTCTTACCCATTCTTCTTGAATCCTTAGGAAAAGAAAAGAAGGAAAGTGTCTGTCCAATTTCCTTTGCCATTTTAGCATTATTTTTGCACGTTGATACGTTACAAATTGTTCCACTGAGCATCTAAAAAGATATTTAGGTTAAGTTATCTATTGGCTTATTTTTTAAGTATATATATAATTTATTATTTGAAATTAAACACATATGTACCTTTATGATGAATTACCGATTTAATTCTTGATTAAATAACGTCCAATTCGTCCTAAGGTTGATTTACTGTACACTTATGTTTACAACATTACAACAAAATACCTTAAAAAATCAAATACAGTCTTTAAGATAATAGTTTCGATTTAACTGCTATTTCGTATATAATAAACACTAAAATATGTCTGTAAGTGATCGTATTTGAAAATTTTTTAGCAAACACTTTAAAAGTCACCTAAATTTCTAATGAATATTATTTAAAGACCAAAGCCAAACTTAAACTGTTGGCATTTAGACTTCACATGACGTATTACCCTCCTCTCGCGTCACTCCCCTCTCGGAGTTACCAGACAACCTGTCTAATCTATAAACCTTGTTCTAGATGTTCCTTCCAACTATCGGACTATCGCGCTTGTCAATAGTACCGTTAAACTTTTTACAAAAATACTCCTAAGCAGATTGTTGCGCTGGTCTGAAGGTACAGACATGTTACTTGAATGCCAGCCTGGTTTCAAAAAAATAGAGGTTCTATTGATAATGTTTTTACAGTCACTTCCATTATTCAGCTGCATCTAAGGCTGCCTGGTCGGAAAGTGTATGCTGCGTTTATTGACTTCAAGAGAGCGCTCGACTCTGGGTGTCATGATATTCTCTGGCAAAAGCTTTACCAGTCTGGGGTCAGCAGTAAATTAATTCTTAGTGTCAGGCAGTTATACAACAACGCCGTTGTAAATATTAGAGTCGAAAGTGCCTCTACGAGACAATTCAGAGTGAGCAGTGGAATTCTGCAGGGAGAAGTTCTCAGTCCTTTTTTTTTGCTCTATTTATTGCAGATATGGAGGCCTTCTTTCGTAATAGAGGTGCTGAGAGTGTAAGTATAGATGGTACAAACGACGTCGCAATTCTGCTTTATGCTGACGACCTTGTTATATTATCGGACTCTCCTGTTGATTTAAATCGCAAGTTGAAAATACTTGAAGAGTATTGTTCCGCAAACATCCTCACTGTAAACAATGAAAAAACTAAGATCATGTGCTTCACTAGATCTGGACACACTGCTGATAAGCTACATTTTACTTTTAAAGGTAGATCTTTGGAAATGGTAAATCAGTATACGTACCTTGGCATCCAGTTCTCTTCTTCTTCCCTGTTTCTTTCCATGTCCAAAATGATGGTAGTCTGGTTGAGAATTTCGGTGGGTGCCCTAATTTTTCTGTTCGCCCGTAAAAAAAATTGTAGATTATCTGTCAAGGGTACGTCTATACGACTCTATTATTGTGGGTTCAATAAGCCACTGTTTTGGTGTTTGGGACCTTCGATATTGCAATTTGCTTGAAAGGGCGCATGTTGGTTTTATTAAGTATCTTTTTCACCTCCTGCGATCTACAGCCGGCGCGATGGTCAGGCTTGAGTTTGAAGCAATTCATATACTCTACACTGCTATTAGCCTAGCTTTTGGCTGGATGATCAAGCTTTGTGCGATGGATGATAGTCGTTTACCCAAAATTTGTCTCAAACGTATGTTGACTCATAGAGATGCTCCTGCTAAATATAACTGATGTGCACAGACCATTGAACTGCTTAGACATCTGGACATATACTTTGCGTGGGAAAATGTATATCTCTTATGGCTAATCTTAAATCAGGCTGTAATTCTGCAAAAGTTAAAGAATAGGCTACTTTAAAACGGCCGCGGGGTCTTCTTATACAATCCTGTACACTCGACTGACATTCCGCGACGCAATTTTTCCAACCTTACCTCATGTTAAGATTGCCGTCTAGCTCGGTGTGTATCCCGGCTCAGTTACGAACTTATTCGAGTAAATTTTTCAAGTTAACAGCTAACAGTATCAATCACGCAATTAATCTTGGTAGTTTCTGTACAGTCTGTAATATGACTAAACCAGAGTCTTTGGGGCACATCATTTTTGAGTGTCAGGTTTAGGAGCCGGTCCGCAATTGACAGTAAAAACTTTGAAAGATTATGATGGCCCGGCCTGCCTCTTGTCGAGTTCGGATAGGCTCGGACTGAGGGCGCTCTTCACATATATTGGTAATGTGTGTAAGATTCGTTTCTTTATTATGGAGGGGTGAGAGCGAGGGAGAATCTACTGCTTTCTTATGTATAGAAAGTATTTTTTAAAGTAATATTTGCATTACCACGATCACGACATTTTTTTTTCTTTCGGTTGTTAATTTTTAAATTTATATCAATGGGTTTAAAATGAATACTTTTGTAATTATAGAATAATTAGTTAGGTTAAGTCATACAAACTCTTGTAATAAGCTATATCTTACTACAAATGAATTTTTATTGATTGAACTCGAAAGGGATGAACGCTATCAAATTTCTTCTCGCTACAAACATGCATTATAATTCGATGAAAAATGAAGAACTGCAACAATATAAAGGCATGGTTGAGAAAAGAGAACATTTGTATCACCAGCGACTTATAGAGCACCCTGTGATTGTCAAGTAAATTTTATATGATGCAGCTCAAGATACTCTATAATTAACGTATACAATTTTTTCTCATATCTTGTATAATAACGAATATATTGAGCTTTACAGTAGAAATTCGACACACTGTGTATATGAAAATAGGTATATGCTGAAAATAACCACGGGCGTGGCTTCTAGGGGACCTAGTTTGCACTTATTTGATGAAATCTTTTCAAAATTCAAAAGACGCGGTCTCCTCAGCGAATCACTAAAAATTACAGACCATTACATAAACGTAACTAAAATCACTGCCAATTTCCTTATGGGTTTGTAAAACACTCTTCTTGCGACATTGTCTCTACATAACCCGTATCTGTTTTAGGTTATTTGCCTAAATATTGCCAATTCTGACGTTTCAAATCGCGACTTTAATGCCTTTAAATGCGTTTAGATGCCTATAACTTTGTTGTCTTTTAATGTACAGCTCTAAATTTTGGTAGATATATTACCTTTTATAGTACAAACCCGCATGTATCAAATTTGGTTACCATAACTTTGTTGTTTTCAGTGAAATGCAAATTTTCAGAAAGAAAACACAAAATTTTCCGGGAAAAACTGGGCCGATTTTCCAGTCGAACGAGCTTATCCATGTCACTTGCAAAAGTGAGTCTTTAGGTGTAGTGAGTGTTATACAAAAGTTGAAGCAGGAGGCACGTCCTTCACCTCTAAAATACAAAATACAGGCTGTTCCTACTGAAAAAAAATTGGTTATGGCAGTTTCAATTTTTCCATTTCAGTCACTATTTGAGAGCGTATACAGCATCTAGATTTTTTCGGCGAATAATATAAACGAGGTCGTTTTTATGGGACTCTGTTATCTGTTGGTAAAAACCCCATAACATAATGATTGTGCCAAAAATGTGAAAAGTTGCAAAACAACTGAGATAAGTCGAAAACGATGAACGCCGTAATTTTTTTTCCATACAAAAATGCATTATAATTCGATAGAAAATCCAAAACTACATAATATAGGGAGGGGGTGGCTTCGATAAAGAAACAAGACAATTTGGATCATCAACGACTTATGAGCCAGCCTGTTATTGTCAAAATAATTTTATAATACACAGCTAAAGACACCCTATAATTAACGTACACTTTTTTTTTGTATTTTGTTAATAACGGATGTATTGACCGTAGAAATTCATCACTCTGTACATATGTAGACAGATAAAAACTGAAACTAACCGCGGATATGGGTACTAGGGGGGCCAGTTTTCGAAGAAATCGTTTCAAAATTCAAAAGTCGCGGTCTCTTAAGTAACGAATTTTTTCTACAAACATTCGTTAAAAATTATAGACTATTATACCATAAACTCTATAACTAAAACTATTTACTGCCAAACCATCAAAAAAAGGGTACGTTTGAAATTAATTTTCAGCAAATCTTTTAAAAATATGGACGATGACGGTTGAAGCTGAAACCTAAGGCTTTGTAAGATACACTTCTTGCAACATTATTTCTACATAAGCCGTATTCGTTTTAGATTCTTTGCCTAAAAGTTGCCAATTTTGATGTTTTAAATCGCGACTTTGATGTCTTAAGAAGAAAAACTATAAAAGTTTCAAAGAAAATTTTCTGTTATTTCTTGACCTTTTTGAGCCAAAAAACTTAATCTTTTAGTGAATTTTCGTAAAAAATAATAATAATTAATTATTAAATTATATCAATTAAACTAATGGGGACATCCCGAGTTTTGAATTTTGAAAACATTTTTGCAAATGAGCGCGAACTAGGACCCCTAGAACCCATATCCGGGGTCAGTTTGAATTTTTATATGTCTATATATATATATATATATATATATATATATATATATATATATATATATATATATATATATATATATATATATATATATATATATATATATATATATATATATATATATATATATATATATATATGTATATGTATATGTATATATATGTCTATATGTCTATATGTATGTACGTATCACACCGATAACTCAAAAAATAATGGGCCGATTTGGCAAGTACCTTCCTTTTGTAAGTAACTTGGATAGGTTCGTTAGCCGGGAAAATCGGACCAGATTTTCCGGGAAATTTTTGAGTTTTCTTTCGAAAAAGTTTTTACCTCAAAAAATAAAAAGCTATGGTAACAAAATTTGGTAGGTAGGTTTACAATATAAGGAGTAAACTATACACCAAAATCTAGATTTGTATGTTACACGCAAAAAAAGTTATAAACAAATATTTGGTGCCAGATCATTTTTATGAAAATTCACTACGATAATGCGCTTGCTGCGTCCAGACTTTTCTGTAACATACAGTACATAAAGAAAGAAGCCTTTAAAATGTGGACATGGAGAAAATGGCAAAGACGCGGTACACCGATAGAAAAACAAATACAGTGTGCTAGAAGAGGTGATAGAAGAGAGTTGCTTGCTGAAAGAAATTGAAAGGAGGAAGGCAGAATGGTCGTATTATAAGACATAATCACTTTCTGACAACATTATTTGAGCGACGCGGACTTGGAAAAAGAGAAGAGGTAGACCATGAAGAAAACTTTTGCAAAACCTGGCACAACTGATGAAGTGTGGAAGTTATAATGAAATCCAAAGAGCTGGTTTCGGCGAGAGAGCGAAATCGCCCTTAGATTGTAATAATGAATCTCCTCTCAGATTTACACATTTATCAGAACGTTAATTAACCAATTCTAAAGCGTTTAAAGAAATTCTTCATCTTGGCCTTCAAGCCACTAATCGACGGCACATAGGATTTCGTTGTTTATCGAAAATCGTCTACTTTCGAAATATTTTTTTTAACTTTGGGAATAAATAATAGTCTAATGGTGATAAATCGGGAAAATAGGGCAGGTGGTCAACTAATTCAAAAACAAATTAATCAATTGTTTGCCGTGCAATCAACAACTTGTGAGTACGGGCGTTTTCTTGCAAAAAAGCACGACTTTGACAAGTTTTTCAGGGCGTTTTTCACATTTCTTTGGCGTAATTTACATAATAAATTACTATAATATGCTCACGTGGCAGTTGTACCTTATTCTGAAAAATCTAGCATAATGATCTCATCTTTATCCCAGAAAACTGAAGCAGGAACCTCGCCAGCAGTCTTTTGAACCCATAATTTTTGGCCCGTGGAGAACTAGAATGTTTCCTCTCTTTCGATAGCTCTTGAGCCTCTAGATCCTAGCGATGGGCTCTCGTTGGGTCCATAGTGACTAGGCAAACCAAAAAATTTGAGGAACCCTCTTCAAAACGGTAGCACATTTCTTTCGACCTTGTCAAACAAAGCGCTTTTGATAAGCGCTTAACTATTTCGGAATCTATGTTGCCGAAAGCCTTCTAACTCTTAACTCGTGGTAAACAATGTGAAACATGAGTTTACAAGAAATGGGCAATACTTCTGCTCTACGCTTCAGCCCAATTCGTCGATCTTTTAGGATCATTTCATGAACAGAATCAATGTTTTCTTGGATGGTCAGAGAAATTGGCCTTCCAGAGCAGTGCTCATCTTTGACAATTTAATTAATTGTACTCTTTGAAATTCCGCAACCCAGTTTTTCCTTTTAGCATACGAAGTACTGCGGTCACCTGAAATTTCTTCCATATCAGCAAAAATTTGTTTGCCCGATAACCCTTCTAAAAATAAGTACTTAATATCTAACCGAAACTGTTTTTTATCTAGCATTTTTTCAGACTTTCTAAAAACACTTTAGCAACTAAATTCGATTTTGCTTACTAGAAAGCTTCCAGTCTAACTATATGTCAATTTATCATCGCATTTACTATAAAAAAATCTACAGCTGCCATAGAAGCAATGCTGAATCTTACGCCGCTGCAGGTATGCGTGAAGAGATAAGCAGCACTAAGTGCCTGAAGACTATTCCAAGCGGACAAATCAAAACCAGGAGACTTGATGGGCCACTTGAAAATACTAGGAAATTATTCCGCTGGAGTCACTTGCCAAACCAACAAATTGAATGCCAGCCAAACTGGACTTAATAATTTCATCTGACGTGACGTGGTTACAAGTGACCGCAAAGCATGGGACAGATACAGTGCAAGGCTGACAAAGAACTCATCTGTATGGTATACAGACGGGTGTAAACAATGGTGGAAGCAGGACTGGGAATAAGAGGATCTCATTTTAAACTCGCTAAGTCCCTATGAAAAACTGCTACCGCCTTTCAAGCAAAAATGCTTGCCATAAACCACTGTGTACACGAGTGCATACAAAGAAGACTCAGAAACAGAGAAATCCACGTCCTGTCAGACAGCCAGGCAGTACTAAACAATCTAAATTGATTTAGAACTGAAAAAAATCTTTGAAGCAACTGGCTACCAACAACAAAGTAACTTTGAGGTGGGTGCCAGGGCATCAAGGCATTGAAGGAAATGAGGAAGCAGATAGCCTTGTAAAAAGAACATCAACTAAACCATTCTATGGCCTAGAGCCCTATTGTGGGCTAACAAAAAGCCATGGAAGAAATTAACTTGGTACCTGGAAGAGGAACCAAATGCTGTCATACTGGAGGAAAACGCCAGGCTTAAGGCAAGCAAATCGGTTAATCACCATATCAACACAGAAGTCTGAACTGTTTCTTGAATCAAAGAAGGACGACTTGAGAATAATCGCAGGACTTTTCACAGGGCGCTCCCTAGTAAGGTATCACCTTATAAAGATGAGTAAGGTGGACAGTGAAAACTGCAGATACTGCACTAAATCAGCAGAAACAATAGAACACTTTCTATGCGTCTGCATGCCCAGGGATCCCATTCGTTTGGAAAACCGGGAAGTCAGGGACTTTGTAGGAAAAAAAATTGTCAGGGAAATCAGGGAAAATTGTGAAAATTGACCAAGAGTCAGGGAATTTGTGTCCCTGTCAGGGAAAAATTATTTGTTTCCTTTTGATGATAAATAATTGAAACAATGTTTTTGCTTTTTGTGAAATTCTGAACCATTTATTTAATGATTTCTTTTTCCACAAAACCACAATAATCGTGTTATTTTGCGTTCATTGGCCGCTTTGTATTTGAAATGGGAAAGTGTGTTTTCCGCCATGACACAAATACCTACTGTTTTATGTAGTAGTGTGTTACACATGTTGGGGGTAAATTGTCAAAGATCAAAGTCAGGGAAATAGGTTTTGGCATGTCATGGAAATTTGGGAAGTCAGGGAAATTTATATGCTGTTTTTAGTGGGAACCCTATGGCCAAGTTCTGCAAAAGGCTCAAATACCTTGGAGGGGTGTACTTAATACCCCCGGGAATAGGTAAAATAGCTACCAAAAAGATAGAAGACTGCATAAAAAGTCTGAACGTTTTGGGCAACTATTAGTAAAAAAAAGGGTGATGCACAAAATATCCATTGGAAACGCAGCGCTGACAGGCCAAAGGACTAATACGATTCATTAAGCAAAAAAAATGAACGATTGGACTAACAGAAGCTAACCTTATTTTGTATAAATTGTATATATTTACTACCAAAAAATATACAATTTTATATGCAGAAGCTAGCTTTCTTTTGTAAAAATTGCATATATTTACTACCAAAGATGGACAAATGAATAAACAGAAGCTAACCTTACTTCGTATAAAATTGTATATATTTACTACCAGCACATGTACAACTAATTGCTAATAGCTAGTTTTAGTACGCTTTCGTATCTTGTATCTTCAGCAGTGTAGCATATTTTGAGCCGGACGGACACACATGGAACAGACCTCTGTCCTGAAATGGCTGGACGCTTCTAAAATTTCTTTCCATGCACCTGTCGTTTATGTCTTTTAGGGACCTGAATGGGTCTAATTGGTCAGAAGTCAAGGAATTTGGTTGGCGACACAGGACCCATAATATGTAATGTACACATGTGGAGGTCGACACTGATCCCCAGTAAACTAAGTAATCGGCCGTGAATTCTTTGACAATGGCATTCAGAGGAACAGGTTTCATACGCACCGAAGTGAAAGGTTTGGTTATCTGGTTTAAGTTGTCTATAAATAAATCTACAATGGGGCTTGAATTACTGTGCAGCTGGAAAAAATAGGCTAAGATTATGATTCCATCTCTTTCTTTTAGTGCTGATTCTTGAGTTAGATAGCAACTTTTAAAAAAGATCACGTGCATTTCTAAAGGATGTCGAACGCCGTCAACTGCATGCTCGCTCCCTGAAAATTTAACAGAAACATTATAATAGCTTATACGTAAAACCATAAAAGAAAGCTATTTAACCATTTGACTATTATGAATTTTATAAAAATTTGTACAAGTTTTATCATCTAGACATCATGATTGGCGTGATTGTGAATTTATTCTTCGATAGAGCTATGTTTTCTAAATATTTGCAAAAGACACGTGCCGCCCAACAGAGAAGGAACGCCGTCTGGTCAAACGATTTCTCTCAATGTGTAATGAGAACCTACAAATTATGTGATAGCAAAATCAAATACCAAATTTGGTTTATTGATAATTTCTTTAGCAAATTGCTCTTGGTACTTTTAAATATCAACCAAAAGACTTACGGACTCGACAACTTTTATGCTAATGTGTTTAACAACGTTAACAAAGTACTTCTGGTTGAACAATTTCTTTCAATATCTAATGAGCACCTACAAATTATGTAATATCAACATCAAATATTAAATTTGGTTTATTGATAAGTGCTTTGGCAAATTATTGCTCTTGCTGCTTTTAAATAACAACTGAGAGAACTTATAAACACGATAACTTTTTCGCTAATAAGTCAAACAACATTAACAACACCCTTAATATATGAAATGGACGTTTCTTAAGTTTACAAAAGAGAGCAACTCAATATCACTTACCTTCCATATCATTCGCACCCCAGTGCAAATGCAATTGCGAAAAAACGTAAGAACCAAGCAGGGGGCCACCAGTCAAGTAGGGCCTTTCTTGATGCCATTTTCCACTCAAAATTATGGTATGTCCAGTATTGGTTAGTTTCATTTTTTTGGGTGTAAGATCAAAATTGTGCCAGCATAGTGGAGGTAGATCTATTTCTGTCGCATGTGATAAGGTCACATCAATCGGTGATTCATATATTGGAATTTCAAAACAATCCCGTAACCATTTTATAACATCAAAATTCTCTTGAGATTTTAATATACTTTGTCTTGTATTAGACGATTCACTCTCCATAAGATTTTGACTTAGTTGTCATCAACACTTATAAGTGAAAGTTCTTCACATGGTGGTAACTGCTTGTCACTTGAATATTATTTCACTACATGTCAAATATGTCAATATTTTATTTTTACTGGACCATAAATCATCTGTGTTTGTTATTAAAAAAAATGTCTGGACGCAGCACGGGCGTTGTGGTCGTGAATATTCGTAAAACTGTTTTTAACAGCAAATATATTTTTTAAAGAAAGCTGGCATCAAATTTGGTTACCATATATAAAAGAAACAATGTACCATATTTAATCAAAATAACTTTATTGTTTGAAAGCGTTCAAAAATCTTCCGAAAGTAAACTAAAAATGTTCCCAAAAAACTGTTTTCCTGGCCAACGAACCTTAGGTTAATAGTAAATTAAGCTATCGAAAGAACCATTTAATGAAAAATCGCAATTTTATTATTTGGTCGGTTATTTTTGTCCTGAATCAGAAGTTTTCGTTATGGTGGAAGAGTCCATGGAACTGGAATTTGACGTTTCTTTAGTTTCAACCATCTTTTTGGATTCTCCTCATGTAGGTGTCTTATTTGAAGATATAAGAGGCTCCGTAGATTCATATAGCGTAGCGTTTGTAACAGATTTTATGGTCTTTCCTCGTAAGTGCAAGTATGACATGGTTGTTTATTTATATGTCATTTTAAAATAGATCTGACATTTGTCAGAGTAATTTTTCAGTTGAATATGACATGTACTGTTGCCATGAACTATTGTATTACGCCTTATAAGTTTCTTGTTGTTTTTTTTTTTTTTGAGTAGGAGGGCTTATTTTACTGTTTTAATACTTTTCGATCACTTAACCTGAAATGGTTTCTTTTTGTCTGTAAAATTACATCAATTGTGTTTCTCATACAAATATTTTTCGTCTTGTGTCATCCTTTGGCCACCAGAGCAACCGAAATTTTTTGCATAAATGCCTATATGTTTTTTCCTTTCAACTTAAAAATCTAAATTCTGGCACATAGTTTAGCTTTGATGATATAAACCTGCGTACCAAATTTTAATACTATAGCTTTGTTATTTCCGGAGATATAAAAATTTTCCGAAGGAAAACATAACATTTTCCGGAAAAAACTGGTCCGATTTTCTTGGCTACCAAACTTATTTAAGCCACTTACAAAAGGAAGGCATACACCAAATTTTTAAGAAAATCGGTCTATTCTTTTTTAAGTTATCGGCGTTACACACACAAACACGCACCCACACACACACACACACACACACACACACACACACACACACATATATATATATATATATATATATATATATATATATATATATATATATATATATATATATATATATATATATATATATATATATATATATATATATATATATATATATAAACAAGCATATAAAAATTTTAACTGGCCCTGGATTCTAGGGGTCCTAGTTCGCGCTCATTTGAAAAAATTTTTGCAAAGTCTCACCATCGATACCTCTCTATTAGTGATTTTTTAAAAATAAAAATTCGCTAGAGACAATTAATATAAACTAAACAGTAAACAAGTATCGATGATCCACGAATCAAAAGTGATCATTTTCGCTTGGAAGTAGAGTAAGAAGTACAGTAAAGCCACCCGGTCGCCATATTTTTACGCACCAGTGCTATATCTTGTATGTTTACTGTGACTGTGTTGTCTTGCAACTTTTTGTATTTTCCAGCAAGTTATATGTGAATTTTAAGTAACTAATAATAGACATATGTTCTGCGTTATTATTTAAATTATTTCGCCTTGTTTGTTAAATCTCCATATACGCACTACAAAACATGGATACTTTGCGGGTTCCATACCCGCAAAATTATGTTTGCGCCCGTCCCCTCGCGGCATCAATTTACCGCATCAACGAACTGCGTTCTGTTATCTCCCTACTATTCTATCCTCCTAGGTTAAATGTAAGTGACATGACATAAGACATTCATTTCAAAATGATGTTGGAATGTCAACTGGTAATCTTCGACATACGTCGCCTGCTCGTGCATTATTAATTTCAATTTTCGATTTTTCCTAATAAAATTCCTTTTTTTTTATAATCGAAAATTGGAAATTGATAGTTAAAACATCAAAATTCTCAGTCTGCGTCATCTCAAGTATAAGAAATGTTTAATTCAAACTCTACAGACGCTGTAACTATACCTCCTATATAACAGCAATGATAATAAATTTAAACTATGAACCTGCAGGAAAAACATTCCTAACCTTACTAATGTAGTCCATTGTTTCAGGGGATTTCAACCAAGTGGCAGCCGATATTATGAATCGAGCCTAGACTCATACACAAGACCATCTAATGTTTCTAAAGCAGACCATAAGGTGGCAAAAGATGCTGACAGGTTAAGGTTCGGTGTCAGCTCGTATGGAACTACTGCGAATGGAGCCCAGGGGTACCCCAATAACGGCATGAGCTACATGATTAATCCAATGAAAATAGACATCGGTGGGATTGCTTTAGGGGCTCTTATTGGTTTGGGTGCTATATTAGTCTTGCCTAAACTGGCACATGCCTTCTCAGGAGGTTACGGATACAGAAGTAATAAATTATAGACTACATTATTAAGTTAATGTATGTAGAACATAAACTGTTTTCGATAAAAAAAATACATATTCTTTGGTCAGGGTTTTAAATTTTTCATGGCTGAGGCTTCCCTGGCCATTAGCGAAGATTATTTATCAATTTTCCAGACAAGATCAACTTCTCGTTGGCTTGCACAGAAATCCAACCCGGGACCTCACGCTTTGCAAGCTGACACCTAGTTGGCTTTTGTACCTTTTGTTTCATAAATTCTACCTAAGTTAAGATATAGACTCTTTCCCTGGCTCTACAAGTGTTAGTGTTTGTTTCTTCGGCAGCCGGTTTCGCCGCTTACGGCATTGTCAAAAACAATCACTTGTGAAATCTGTGAGTCTTTACATCTGTATTTAGTATGGGACGAATTCACAAGAAAGGATTACAACAATTAATGAAAATGTACCTCGTTTATCGAAAATGAGTTTTTGTTTATCCAAAAAATGCTAATAAGCTGATAATTTTAACTTGTATGATATTTGATTATATGTGTATTCTATTACCAAAATAAACACCATATGATGCAAAACAAACAAAAATAGTGCTTCAAATTGAATCATAACTTCCACATAGCTGTGATAATCTACTCTCTCCAGAAATACATTCTCATGCAACGAATTTAGGGCCAACTGTGATAATATACTCTCCCCAAAAAGACAATCTGATGAAATGAATTTGGTGTCCAGCTGTGATAATCTACTCTCATCAGAAAGACATTCTCATGACATGAATTTAGGGTCCACGACTTGACCACAAAGAACATATTCATATTCCTGTACCAATAGACTTCTGGAAAGTTATATTACTCGAGTTTTAACGAAAAAATATTAATTTTTGCCAAATCACCCCACATTTATCCTTCACCCCCTGAAGCGATCTTATCCAAAAACAATTCAAAGAAATCCTTTGTCGGGTGCTAACGTTAACTGGATACTAAATTTGAAGACGATATCTCAATTCGTTCGAAAGTTGTTGCGCCTACTGATTTTCCTTCCAGAACCAAGTTTTCTATATGTTTTGGGACTTTTCACCACGTTTTAGCGAAAAAAAATTAAAAATTTCTGTCACCAATATTCCACCCACAGACATTCAATTTAATTTCAGCACAGAAAATCAAATATTTGATGAAATTGAAAGTTTTCCAATAAAAAACCCTAAAACATTATATTACTCCAGTTTTAACGAAAAAATGTCAATTTAAACAAATTCATCCCCTACCCCCTTTAGCGATTTTACCCAAAAACAATCCGGACCGTTCGTTTGTCGGGTGCTAACTGTGTCTCAAATTTGAAGACGATATCTCAATTCGTTCTAAAGTTATCGTGACTACAAACAGACAAACATACAGACAGACTGACACAAAAGATGCGTGTTCCCAAATCATGTTATTTATATGCTTTGACACTTTCAACGGCGTTTAAGCAAAAAAAAGTTTTGAAATTTTGGTCGCCGATGCTGTACTTCTACACGTATTGATGATGTGGAAGTAATAAATTAACTACGATGTGTTTTTTAATATCAAAGGTTAATTTGAAAGGTATGATTTGTAAAAGTACTCTAAACAATGTACTTTGGAAGCTCTTTGTTGTCGTTATTACACTGTAAACCCATTGTGGCCTTGTCGTCGCAATTATGACTCTCTGCCTCGAATAGCTCTTTTCATTTCACTGGGCTAGATTTGCCAGAAATTCTCCTCTTCCCTTTTTCCAAGTATATATCCTTCAAGCAATGTTGTTAGAAATTTTATGTATCAAAACATGACCAACAAAGTTTGAAATCTTCTCTCAATATCTTTCAGCAAGCGTCTTCTTTCATCTCTTTTAAGTAGCACGGTTTTATTCGTCTATATATTGATGTACCTTGTTTCTGTTTTTCTCTCCCCATTTTAAGAGCTTGTATTTCTTTATGCCCTGCCAGTTGAAAGTCTAGCTATCCACCCCATAGTTATAAGACTTGAACAGCGATTTGTCCATTGAATGCTTCTGTTGCCATCGTGATTCTCCTCATCAGTTCTTTGCCACATTTATATACTAATCAACTGTGAAGAACAACTCAACGATTGCTAAATAATTATTAATACTTGTCCCTAGCCGAGGCAAGTGAATGTGAAAGTGGGATGATCCAGTTGTTCTCATCCAAAGGACCTGATTAAACCTTGTGTCTGTGCAGAAACATGTGACCTTGTATGGTCATAGAGCAACATCACCCCGGAACACAATAGACTACGTCGTTTGTTTTGTATGGCAGTCCGGAGTTTTCTCAAGGTCTCACAATGCGCATCAGAAATGATTTTTGTGCCTGAAATCCACTAACAAAATATCTTCATTGTCTCAAAAGATAGTTGCCATGATCTTTCGTGCTGAAATAGTCTGTTTGGCTATTACTTTGGTTGGCGACGATGTATGTCGCCATTCGATTGACTGTTGCTTGAACTCGGGGGTCATGTGAGACACCCAAGTTGTCATCCCCGGTATGTGGTCAAAAAATTAATCTCCTTTCTGATTGTATCGCACCGAAAACTATAAATCACAGACCAATGTTTTTGTTTTGTGATTGTCAGAAAGCAGTCTTTGAATCTACCGACAACACACTTTTCGATAGTTCAGTTTCTCCGAAACAATGGTTTACAACACTGACCTTGAAACCCGTGGAAAACCAATTGATAACTTTGAAATCGTGTCTCGTCGGTCTTCTCTAATTATGTTGTCCAGGTCACGAACTATATCTTCAAAAATCAGATAAGGTCGTCTAGCGCGTGGCTCATCATGCACATTAACCCGTGCGTCCTTGAACATTCTCACCCACTTTCGAACTTTACCGCCACTCAGAGCATTATTACTTGAGTTTTAACGAAAAAATGTCAATTTTTACAAAATCATCCCCCATTCATCCCCTACCCCCTGGATCGATTTTACCCAAAAACAATCCGGACCGATCGTTTGTCGGGTGCTAACTGTATATCAATTGATACGATATCTCAATTCGTTCTAAACTTATCGTGGCTACAAACAGACATACAGACCGATAGATCGACAGACCGACAGACTGACAGACACACAAAAATGTGTGTTCCCAAATCATGTTATTTATATGCTTTGACACTTTTAATGGCGTTTAAGCAAAAAAAGTTTTGAAATTTTGGTCGCCAATGCTATACTTACTGACGATGTGGAAGTAATAAATTAACTACAATGTGTTTTTTAATATCAAAGGTTAATTTAAAATGTATGATTTATAAAATTCATCTAAACATTCTACTTTGAAAGCTCTTTGTTATCGTCATTACAGTCTAAACCCGTTACGGCCTTGTCCTCGCAATTATGACTCTCTGCCTCGAATAGCTCTTTTCATTTCTCTGGGCTAGATTTGCCAGAAATTCTCCTCTTCCTTTTTTCCAAGTATATATTCTTCAAGAAATGTTGTTAGAAACTTTTTATGCGTCAAAACATGACCAACAGATTTTGAAATCTTCTCTTAATTTCTTTCAGCAAGCGTCTTATTTCATCTCGTATAAGTAGCACGGTATTCGTCTATATATTGATGAACCTTGTTCCTGTTTTTTTCTACCCATTTCAAAAGCTTGTATTTCTTTATGCCCTGCCAGTTGAAAGTCTAGATATCCACCCCATTGGACTTCCTAGAGTCCAAAATAAAATATTAATTGGTGAGAAGAGCAATTTAAACATTAAATGCTTCTTTTGCCATCGTGATCCTCATCGTCAGTTCTTTGCCGCATTTATATACTAATCAGCTGTGAAGAACGACGATTAACGTTTGCTAAATAATTGGTTCTAGTACAACTTCTCCCTAGCCGAGGCAAGTGAATGTGAAAGTGGGGAAACCTAGTTCTTCGTACGTACGGAGATATCGCTACCTATGATGATGCATTTTACTGAGTACTCTCAAGCTCGACTATATAGGATTTTTCAATAAGACTTAATGGATATTGAAGAAAACCAACCCCTACTTCCGAAATCCGAAAACCTTTATTTCAATGAAAAGCATGAATGATTACAAATATTTATGGAAAATAATATGAGCCAATGATCACCACGGCTTGTTTGACACCAGACTACCCTTTTCTGAAATTTCGCAATGACATCTAAGTATAATTATTGGCCAATTTGACGAATTACCCATCGAATCTCATCTTTGAGCCTGTCGATCGTTTTGGGTTTGTTAGTATATACTTTACTTTTCACGTAGTTCTATAAGGAAAACGATAGCGGCGGCACTTCGCTTGACCTTGGCGGCCCATTAGGATTAGCATTTCTGGAAATAACTCTGTTTTCGAACTTGGCTCTCAATAACGTCTTCGTTTTTCTGGCTCGATGGAATGTTGCATCATGTTGTCGGAACCACATATCGCTTAGAAGAAAATTAGTTAATTGTGGCCATAAAAATTATGAATCATCGTGCTGTAGCGTTCCCCGATCACAGTAACCGTTTGGCCGCCTTCATTTTTTTGTATTTTTTATATTTCAACAACACACCACGAGGGATTACAGCCTAAATACTAGCGTACCGTGGGTGTCAACAAGGAGGAAAGAAGCAGTTTGTTAATTCTGGACTTGAAGGTTTGAAGCTTCGGAGGACAAGGAAAAATATGTGCCGGCAAGGAATTCCACAACTTGGAAGTCCTGGGGACAAAAGAGCGGGCATAACAAGATGTTCTATGTCTGGTGACCTGGATAGTAAAAGGGTGCATGCCCTCTGTTCCTCTGGTAGATCTGTTGGGGGCAGCAGGTGGAGGAACTATGGAAGAAAGCTCCTCTGAGCAGTGTCCGTGCAGATATCTATAAAAGAGAGAGAAGTCACCAACAGCACGTCGGTGGACAAGGGATGGCAGCCTTTGGGTGAGTGTCTCTTCCGAATGGAGTCCAGGATAGCGAGTGTAGAAGCGGCAGCGGCACTCAAGATGGGAGCAGTATTCGAGGTTTGGTCTTATTTGTGAAGTATATAAGGTATATAGATTAGATGGTGAAAAGTATTTGCGAGCACGGAAGAGGAAACCTAATTTCTTAGCAGCCGCTTCTTGAATTGATGTGACATGTTGGTGCCAATTGGGATTTCGATCCACAGAAATGCCAACAAGTGAAAAGGACTCATTACTTTGAATAACTTGGTAGTTCATTGTGATGGGTCTAGGGCTGGTGTATCTCTTATGAGAAAGAAAGCAAGACTGAGATTTGGTGGGGTTGAATTGTACAAGATTTCTACTTCCCCAGTCTAATATTTTTTGGAGATCCACGGAGACAGAACCCTCCATGAGTCTGCGATCGTCGTCTAATTGGGCTAAAGAGACAGGCTTAGAATGTTGTATATTTGAGTCGAGGGTGCTGTCGTCTGCGTAACTGTGAACTGGGTTGGATGTCCTGATAAATAAGGCCCAATCATGCCACCAGCACATAAAGCGCACCCAACATGGACCTTTCAAGGATTTTCGCTGCCCCAGATCCGGAAATGTTGCTTGTTAACATACCCATTAAGATGAAAATGATATTTATCGCTAAAAATTATGTTCTTACAAAAAGCATTATTAGTTGCTTAATTTTGAAGCAACCAATTAATAAATGTGCAAAGTATCAACTGAATTTTATATGTATAGAGCTAGATATATCCTAAAAATTAGCCATGTTGTGGTCTCAGTAATGCTTAATTTCTGCGAACGGCATGGAATTGATATTTTTGGATTTTCAGCTATACTTTCAAGAACCACGGCAATACATCTTTTACAGACCCACTTTCTTTGAATTTATGCACGATACTGAGAATGGTTTTCTTTGCTGGGTGATTATAAGAACCAAAATGTTCACGAATTTTTTGAAAAGTCTTAATTACAGAAAACTAATTTTGGTAATAAGTTCTAATGATATAAACGCGTTGCTCTACGTTGTATCGCTCCATAATTAAAATTTTACTAGTTGGCCAAGGTATATAGGTTAGATAGGTTGTCTGGTAACTCTGAGAGGGCAGAGACGCAAGAGGAGGGCATACGTCATGTGTATGTATTCTAAATGCGGATAACTGCTATAGTTTCGCATTGCGTTTTGGTGTTTTAAATAAAATGTATTAGAAATTTGTGTAACATTTAATGTGTTTGCTAAAAATGTTGAAGACGATAAGTTGCAGATTTATTTTAATGTTTATTTCGTACGAAGTAACAGTTAGAACGAAACTATTGTGTATTTTATTTTTTGAGGTGTTGTGTTGTAAGCCTAACTGCACACTTAATCAACGGTATTACAAATTGGACGTTATTTATTCAAGATTATCTTCATATTTTACAATTAAATCAGTGAATCCTCATAAAGGTAGATATGTGTTTAACGTAAAAAATAGATTATAGATACATATTTACTTGAAACAAGAACTCAATAAATATAACTTACCCTGAATATCTGTTTAAATGCCTGGTGGAGTTGTTTGTAGTGTATTAATTCACAAAAATTATCATAAAGGGCAATGGAAAATCCGTCTTTTATTTTCCAAAACAAGTAACAATAAAGTATTAGGTATATTTGCAGGTAAGCTTACGGAGGGCGTTTAGAAAAAAAATTTGAAACATGCTTAGAACCCTCCTTGGATGTATAAACCACAAGAAAAGTTTCGTGGAAACAACTCCCACAGAAGTTACGGTACGAGGAGTGACTAGAAGTGCTTGGAGGGGAAGTAGATGAAAAGGAAGTATAAACAAAAAAGGCGAAAAAAAAGCAGCTTAGCCTGACCTATATAAGCTGCCATTAACGCATTTTGCAGCTAAATTAAAGCCTGTTTATCCTGCATAGAACCCCTATTCGCTACAGGTCCCGGAACTTTCTTGGGGGTTGTTCCCAAGAAATTCTCTTGTAGTTTATCCATGGAGGGTGGATGTGTGTATGTAGATTACCCGTGTTTTTATTACACTTATATTCCACTTGATTTAAATTGGGTATACATGTGACGTATTCCCGCACCACCCCCGGATTGATCGAAAGTTACCATACAACCTCTTTAATTTATAAACCTTGCTAGTTGACAGATTAACCTCATGATACAAGTCGTTCTATCAGAGATCAACCTGACTATCAAAATTTTCGACCAGTGTTGTCATATGGCTAATGCAGCCTAAAATTTCCGGTTACTCTTATTTAAAAGCCTTTTACTTACTCAAATTGTTTTGCATTCGTTTTGATGGGCTCCAATAAGGACTCAATCTGTATCATATATATCTTATGATGATCAACTACCAACACTTTTTCGCACTGATTTTATAAGAAATATAGTGTCATTGGTGTCATCTACTTAACTAAGAGCAGCGTTTAGTTAAATTTTTAATTTTGCATATTTAATAGTCATTTTATTAGATTTGCACACCTCCATGGTGTAGGGAAGTGTTTGGATTCGTGCTGGGTGGTGGTAGTTTCTATCACTATGTGTTCGGTGTGTGTTTTTCTATGTAACCCCCTCCCCCGCGCAAGAGACTCAGAGCTTCTAGACCAAAGGGTGTCATTTATGTAGTATATTTTGCAATTTGTTTCTAAAACACACTGTTTTAGTAGCCAAATATTTGTTAAATATCATACACATTACAAATTCAAAGAACCGAGCTTCCCTGATTTGACATAATTTACTAAATATTAAGTAATCCATAATTTTTCTACATTTCAGGTATAGAAAACGACATGTCAACACTTACAGAAGCGTTGTCTAGAATTGACAACACTTTGGACCAACACAACATAGATAGCAGTACCTGCATGCAAAGAATTATATGCACTTATGTGAATGATGCACAAAAGAACATACAAAACGGAGAAGCAAACACCGCAGATCAACTCATCTATGCAATATCAAAGTTAGTATTCATGAGAAAATATCAAAATGTGATAAACCTAACCAGGAAACAGTAGATTTGAAGAAAAAACTAAATTTTATTTTTGACATATGAATATTTGACAGTTACACACTTAGTTCAATGTATTTTCAAGTGCGCGATTCTCTCCAAAAATGTTCTTTAAGTATATTGTCAAAAAAGCTGAAAATGTCCTCTTTCAATTGTTCACCTGAAAAAAATCGACGTCCGCGCAAATGTTTCTTCAGCTTATGAAAGGGGTAATATTGTACGATAGAGCTATGACAGGAGTGTAAGAGGCTTACGTAACCCAACAAATCTGCAGGTGCTATTTTCTTCCTGAATTTTGAGAGTGTTATGAACTTTACAATAATCCCACAGCTAAAAGAGAGGCGTATAAGGGATTTCACATTTTTTAATGTAATTGTATACGCCTTCTGGATACACTCAATCGAAAGCATACCCTCATTTTACCAAAAAATTCACGCCATCAATTCGCTGCAGATACTTGCTTTGCATTTTTCATTTGTTCGTGTAGATCCTTTTTATAACCATTTAATTGATTTATGTTTGATTAGGGGATCCAGTGGACCACCCACGTTTCACTGCCCTTTACAATTTTCGAATAAAGGTCTTGGTTATGAGCTAGAGCCGCCAAATCGCTTTTACAAATTTCTTACCTGCACAAGTTTTGTTTAAGCTTCAGGATTCCAGTAATCCAGCGCGATGAAAAATTGTTTATCCCCATATCTTCATGCAAAATTGTCAACACGGTTATTTTGAAGATTCTAATTTTATGGGTAATAATCAAAACTTTGATTCGTCTATCCTGTAACACCGTTTAGTCCACTTTTTTTATGTTGTCCAAGATCCTTGCTTACACACGTCGTCCACTTTTAAAATCATCTCCAATGGATTCTTTGTCGTCCTGTTTGAACTGATCTAACTACAATTTTATTTTAAAATATGACAAGGGTTCTGTAAGACGCCTAGTGGATCAAGAAGGCATGAGTCTGTCCTTTATCCTCTGATTTCCTGCTTAGAACCGACCAGTGTTGTGTCCCCAGTTCAGGGTTCTGGATCTTCAGTCTTCTGACCACCGCATAATGCGAGACGGTATCAGTGATCCGTACGACGACCTTATGTCTCTTTGGGAGTTCCTTGGGCTCGACGGCTGCCAAGTCTGCCCCCTCCCAAATCTGGCCGAGGCCCCGCATCGTTTTCCGCAGCCAGTCTCGCGACTGCGGGCCGGCACAGGTTATCCAGAGGATGCCCCCCGCCAGGCGCGCCCGGTGGAACTGAGGCGGGCTCTCCCCTTCCTGAAGAGATTCCGTCGCAGCTACCACCGCAGCCTGGATCAGGTCCGCCTTCCCCTGGTCTAGCGTGACCTCAGGATAGCGGCTGTCAATCACCGCCATTCCGAGGCCCTCCGCAGCTTTCATATACGAGCCAGTCTGCGCCGGTGTTTCGACCCTGGCCCTTTTGGGACGTCTGTTTGTAGGTGGCGTGCTAGAGTCTGAGCGCGGCCTCTTCTGACTCGGACTCCCCTTTTGCGCTATAAAGGTTTCTCGACCGTCCACACCCCGGTCGCCATTTTCTGCGTCCTCCGGAGCTTCTTTCTTTGCGCCCCGGAAAGATGCTTGGGCTGCAGTGATAGTCCCTGCAGTAAGGTCTTCACTGGTGGAGGGGCCCCCAGAGTCCGCGGACATCGCCGCCCTCCGGTGGGACCCAGCCTCCAGCTTGGGTGTCAGGGACAGATCCGTGGCCGAAGCTACCCCCCGATCCCCCGTATCTACGTCGGTTGTGAGATCTCCAGAATCCTCGGACATTTATATCGTTTCATTCTTTTTAGTCAAAAAGCTTATCACGTTTATTTGTTCTAGTTTTAAAGCACACTCCATGAAACCTCCAAAAAATGAATGACAAATACTCGTTAAAAATTTGCAGCACTTGACTGTAAACAATTGTCATGACAGCGCGTATATTTTATGATTAAATATATTTAATTTTGGTCTTCCCTCGTATATGTGGTTCATTTTTTGTAAACACCATTTCTTTGAAAAAATTTACAAAAAACTTTTATGGTTATAGATGTGTATGTGTTTTTGTTTCTTTAACGTCGACCTATTTCCGCGACTATGGCCAATCACCGACGCCAGGGAGCAGTTTCACCTCACTATCCTGGGAATTTTGCCGAACCCCTGCCTTTCTGTAAGGAGGGTAGGGATATGGTTGTAGATAATAACAGTCTTTATCATGGTAAACAAAAAAATTCTTGCAAAAGTACCTAAATCGTGGAAGCAGAAAAACAAATGACACGAGGGATATTTTCAAATAAGAGTTCAGTATACTGATAGATTCTGTAAGATACTCATAATTATGTATAGCAAAGATAGTTCATTTGGTAGAGGGGGAAGGAAAAATCACATAACATTGCAGACTCACAGAAGCCCGGGGAAAACAAGGTCGCTACAAATCCCTAACCCACCTCGCATTTCCTCTGAACATCATGAAAAACGACATTCGTAATATCCAGGAATTGTTTCATCAGAATGAGAGGTTGAAATTTGACTTCACAATTTTAACATTTTGAAAGGTTTATTTTTTTAAACTATGTATAATATATAAACCCTGATATTAATTATGGAATGCGATGGTGGCCAAATGTCCACCGTGCCTTTGGTTATAGACATCTACTCTTCTGACGAAATTTTACCTTGTGTCATAATAGCCAGAACCCATCTTACAGACAATTTTTTACCATTACCTATCAGATAATTAAATTGAATTATTTTATCCCTATATTGATTTAATTTACTACTAACTATTTTATTTTAGCAATCCCATGTTTTCGTATATGCTGGACGGTACAGCAATCAAGGAAGCTGTTAAAATAGGTAAAAACGGAGACATGGATAAGTGTTCATCTTTATTCGAAAAATGCCCTATTACGAGAGACAATCTTTTAAAAGTGATTTCGAGTTTACTGCCAGCTTAAATGAAGAATGTAGAGAGTGATATTTAGATTAATGTGATGTAACTGTGTATTATATATGTAATTACTACCTATGTAAAGTTAATTTATAAAATATAATAAATCTTTTTAAATGCTTTGTGTGTTATTTAAGAATTTTATCCAAAAGTTGTGTTTCATTTATTGTTTGTTTATGTTCTGTAATTAAGAAAATGCGAAAGACAAATCAATAATGCATTTTTGAATCTATTCTACTAAATGACAAGCTAAAAGATTTCCTGGCATCTCAATACCCGTTGCATTATACAGCTGTCCCAGTTAAAATTGTTCACCATTCCATGTTCATTTCACGTCATTTGATATATCAATGGCACTTCTTATAACCAATTTCAAGCGAACAGCGAGGGCGGAAGTCATCCCTAAAATTTAAAATGGAACATATAGGGTCGAGTGTCGAGTAATAACTCTTTTAAAAGGGCGTTGAATTCAGGGGCGGCTCCTCAATAAGTGCGCCCGTGCGCGCGCACTGCCGCCTGCCGTGGAAAAAATAATATTTTTGCTATGCTATATTTTAATAAATGTTTATTTACTTTTTTTACCTCCTGCATTCAACAAACAAAATTAGTTTATCGACGATCGCAGAGAGTCGGTAGCCATTAATACAGAATATATAATCAGAATAAGTATAGTTTTAATCGTTGCAGACGTTATATACATCCATATCCATATAAAGCAGGCGGGCGGCGGTGTGTATTTTTCGGCGCTCTCAGGCAATGCGATACTGCGAAATGATCTCCGAATCTTGATGATCTTCGTCGAAAACGACCGAATAAGCAATCTGTTGTGCGCTATAAAATTACACATTTCCAGTTTGTAGTGGACTTTTGGCACAGCGTGTATGTGTGTTCCTACTACCTAGTAATTTTCGTCTTCGTGTAGGATTGATTTTTAATTAGATCATTTCGTTGTTGTTTACATGTTCTAACAAGACAATTATTATTATTATGATGGTTACTACTTCAGGTTGCTTAATAAGTGGACAAAATAATTGTGATACTGTGATTAATTCATATTTTAAAAGGTTAACTTTTTAATAACTATAACGTATAGCTAACTAGAGGAAAACTTCGTAAGTGGTTAATAATTATTAAGTTAAGTAAGTGTGATTAATTCATATTTTAAAAGGTTAACTTTTTAATAACTATAACGTATAGCTAACTAGAGGAAAACTTCGTAAGTGGTTAATAATTATTAAGTTAAGTAAGTAGGTTTCTTTATAATACATTTCCGGGAAAAAAATACGCGATCCCTTCATTTTTAGTGAACTTCTATTTTAAAAAATTCACTAATAAAGAGGTATCTATGGAGAGACTTTGCAAAAATTTTTCAAATGAGCGCGAACTAGGACCCTAGAACCCATATCCGGTGTCAGTTTCAATATATATATATATATATATATATATATATATATATATATATATATATATATATATATATATATATATATATATATATATATATATATATCCAACCGATAACTCAAAAAATAAGCAACTGATTTCGATGAAACTCGGCAAGTGCCTTACTTTTATTAATGGCTTGGATGAGTTCGTTAGTCAGGAAAATCAAATAACGTTTTCCGGGAAAATTTTGAGTTTTGTTTCAAAAAAAATCTTTTTCTCCGAAAATTACAAAGGTATTTTAATGAAATTTGGTGGATATATTGCCTTGTAAAAGACTTTACTATACACTAAAATTCAACTTTATACATTTTTAGAACATTGAGTTATTCAAATTTTGAGTTTTCTTTTGAAAAAAAAAAATCTGCGAAAATTACAAAGTTATTTTGATGAAATTTGGTGGATGTTTTATAAGTTTGTAGAAACGTGAGTTATTCAAATTTGAAGCATTTAATAAAAATTTACTACCATAACGCACTTGCTGCCTCCAGAACTTTTTTTTCTTGCGCACCCCCAATGCATTAAGGCACGAGCCGCTACTGGTTGAATTATATTCAAGATGACACTGGTTTGGGACATTCGGTCTGATCGTTTCCAAAAGATAATATTATCGAAAATTATGTTGGTACTAATAGCGCATTTTATTGATATTGTTAGTGAGATTTCATGGTATAACAATAGTGTTAATGCCCCAGATTGTTCATTTCTATTAGAAACAAAGTGAACCGTGGGGAAAAGTAATTTGCTGACCAAAGTTACTTATTTTAGCTGACCGACTACTTATAGACTAAACTTTTCCATGAAACTCTATATCCTGGATGCCACCTACCAGCCGCATCTGCTACCAGAAAAGTATAGAAAAAAAACCCTATTTAGGGGTAGTTTACTCTTGAGTTTTTTTCATTTTTTAGTGCGACCAGAGAAAGTATGAATGCGACCAAGCTATAAATTTACACAAAATCACCGATGGCTACTGTCTTTCCACTACCAAAGTTTCACAAAAAAATTTTCATATTTAAGGGTAGTTTACTCTTGAGGTTTTTTCGTTTTTTAGTGCGACCAGAGAAAGACAGTTAGCAGCTGTGATTTTCTGTAAATTTATAGCTTGGTCGCATTCCAACTTTTTCTGGTCGCACTAAAAAATTTACAAACTTCAAGAGTAAACTACCCTTAAATATGAATATTTTTTTGTGACACTTTGGTATCGGAAAGACAGTTGGCAGCAGTGATTGTGTGTAAATTTATAGCGTGGTCGCATTCATATTTTCTCTGGTCGCACTAAAAAACGTAAAAACCTCAAGAGTAAACTACCCTTAAATATAAATATTTTTTTGTGAAACTTTGGTAGCGGAAAGACAGTTACCAGCAGTGATTGTGTGTAAATTTATAGCTTGGTCGCATTCACACTTTCTCTGGTCGCACTAAAAAACGAAAAAACCTTAAGAGTAAACAACCTTTAAATATGAACATTTTTTTTGGTGAAACTTTGGTAGCGGAAAGACAGTTAGCAGCAGTGATTCTCTGTAAATTTATAAGTTGGTCGCATTCATACTTTTTCTGGTAGCACTAAAAATTTAAAAACTTCAAGAGTAAACTACCCTTAAATATGAATATTTTTTTGTGAAACTTTGGTAGCGAAAAGACAGTAGCCAGCAGTGATTCTGTGTAAATTTAAAGCTTGGTCGCATTAATACTTTTTCTGGTCGCACTAAAAAATGAAAAAAACCTCAATAGTAAACTACCCTTAAATATTAATATTTTTTTTGTGAAATTTAGGTATCGGAAAGACAGTTACCAGCAGTGATTCTGTGTGAATTTAAAGCTTGGTCGCATTCATACTTTTTCTGGTCGCACTAAAAAATTAAAAAACTTCAAGAGTAAACTACCCTTAAATATGAATATTTTTTTGTGAAACTTTGGTAATGGAAAGACAGTAGCCAGCAGTGATGCTGTGTAAATTTATAGCTTGGTCGCATTCATACTTTCTCTGGTCGCACTAAAAAACGAAAAAACCCCAGGAGTTAACTACCCTTAAATATGAATATTTTTTTGTGAAACTTTGGTAGCGGAAAGACAGTTAGCAGCAGTGATTCTCTGTAAATTTATAAGTTGATTCATACTTTTTCTGGTAGCACTAAAAAATTTACAAACTTCAAGAGTAAACTACCCTTAAATATGAATATTTCTTTGTGAAACTTTGGTAGCGGAAAGACAGTTGCCAGCAGTGATTCTGTGTAAATTTATAGCTTGGTCGCATTTACACTTTCTCTGGTCGCACTAAAAAACGAAAAAACTTCAAGAATAAACTACCCTTAAATATTAAGATTTTTTGTGTGAAACGTCGGTAGCAGAAAGAGATCAACATTAGGATACAAAATATGAAATATCAAAGAAATCCTTAAAGATTAAAGCCTCGGTCGGCAACATTTATTTTGGTCAGCAAATTACATCGTCCCGTGAACCGTTTATACAAAACATCATCTCACTTTTTACCTCATAGGCGTTCAATGTTTAAAGTGATCTAGAGTAGGTACTATCAAAAAGATAGCACAATTTTTTTACCAACTTTTTTAATTGTATGTTGTTGATTTAAAAAAAGTATGGACGCAGCAAGTGCGTTATGGTAGTGAATTTTCATTAAAATGTTTTTAATAACAAATATGTCTTTTTGTTTTAAGAAAGTAGGCATGAAATTTGGTTACGCAGTACAACCTATATAGTAGAAACAATATACCATATTTCATCAAAATGGCTTTATTGTTTGAAAATGTACAACAATTTTCCGAAAATAAACTTTAAATGTTCTCGAAAAACTGGTTCCTGGCCAACGAACGTTAGGTCAATAGCAAATTGAGCTATTGAAATTTGAAATTTTAATCAAAATTCGCTACCATAACGTACTTGCTGCGCCCAGTTAAATTGAAATCGCTTGCATAAAAGACCACAGGAAAAGTCTACGGCTGTATTAAGTATGGAACAGTTTCACTAAGTTAGGGTAATAACCAACAGCCAGATGTGCTACACAAATTGAATTAGGTCTTAAAAGTTTTCATCTCGTTCTAATTGAATTTATCATACAGAAACTTGCTAAAAAATTTATCGGAATTACACAAGTTTAAAATGAAATAATACAACAAAAAAAAAAGTGAAGTCACTAACTGAGATTAGAACGCGTGTTATAGGAGTATATTATTAAATCAACACTGCTGTCTTTACCTCTCGGCCTTTCCTGACATGACAGATGTATCTACTAACGGGTATATGCTCTAGTATATTACTTTTCTAACGTCTTGATTGGGGTTAAAAAGTCGCGGGCCAAAGGACTCCAGGGGGCAAGCTGAGGAAGTGGAAATAACAACATAAACTTTTGGTGAAGCTTTGCTCAAGACCGTCATGCGCGATAAAAAATCCGCATCCTGCACGAGGTGACCCTGCTAATAACTAAACATGACGGATCTAGACAAGGAGGTCTAACTAAACTCCCCCAATCTACGGTGTCACGTGACCCGTGCCTATGGATGGATGGCACCAGGGCGATGGTGTCGTGAACGGAACCTCTGGAGTACCGGGCAACCCTCCAGAGTAACCCGCCTTGCACCACACAGGGGGTTCTGATGGTGTGGACAGTATTTCCCCCATTCTCGGGGGAACAACATGAAGATAATAAATACATATAAAACCAAAACCAATGAGGCTCAAGGAGTGGCTCCGGCTACAGACTTGTGCCTTGAGCCTATTCCGGAAACGGAGACGAGCCAGGATGCGGCAGCGGACTCTGGAGGTCTCACGACCCACGTAGATACGGGGGATCAGGGGGTAGCTTCGGCCAGAGACCTGTCTCCGACACCCAAGCTGGAGACTGGGTCCCACCGGGGGGCGGCGAGCTCCGCCTACTCCGGGAGCCGCTCCACCAGTGAGGACTCTACTGTAAGAGTAGAGGGACTGCCCCTGCAGTCCAAGCGTCTTTCCGGGGCGCAAAGAAAGAAGTTCCGGAGGGCGCAGAAAATGGCGACCGGGACGTGGACGGTCGAGAAACCTGTAAAGACGCAAGAGGGGAGTGCGAGTCAGAAGACGACGCGCTCGAACTCTAGCACGCTCACTACAGACAGACGTCCCAAAAGGGCCAGGGCGCCTGTAAAGGCGCAAGAGGAGAGTGCGAGTCAGAAGACGCCGCGCTCTGGCTCTAGCACGCCTACTACAGACAGACCTCCCAAAAAGACCAAGGCCGGAACACCGGCGCAGACTGGCACGTATAGGGAGACTGCGGAGGTCATCGGGATGGCGGTGATTGACAGACGCCATCCTGAGGTCACCCTAGACCAGGGGAAGGCGGACTTGATCCAGGCTGCGGTGGTAGCTGCGGTGGACTCTCTTCAGGAGAGGGGAGAGCCCGCCTCAGTGCCACCGGGCGCGCCTGGATAACCTGTGCCGGCCCGCTGTCGCGGGACTGGCTGCGGAAAACGATCGGGGGCCTCGGTCAGATTTGGGAGGGGGTGGACTTGACAGCCATCGAGCCCAAGGAGCTCCCAAAGAGACGCAAGGTCCTCGTACGGATCCCTGACACCGTCCCGCAGGAGACGGTGATCAGTAGACTTAAGATCCAGAACCCTGAACTGGGGACACAACACTGGTCGGTTCTAAGCAGGAAGGCAGATGAGAAAGGACAGACTCTCGCCTTCTCAATCGACCAGACGTCTTACAGGGCCCTTGAAGGAACCTCCTTCAAGGCATTCTGGGGCCTGGGAAGGGTTAGCTTCCGTCCACTGGGGAAGCAACTAAGGATTAATGGGGCTTAGGTTCCTTCAGGTCAACCTCCAAAACAGTAGGGCAGCCACGGCCGGACTACTGCTGGCTCTGAGGAACACGGATATGGCCCTCATCCAGGAACCATACTCCTATAAAGGAGAGATCAAGGGACTCTGCGGAGCTACTGGAAAGCTCATCTACAGCAGATCCAGCGAGAACCCGAGGGCCTGCATTTTTGTCAGGGAAGGGATAGAAGCCTCTAATGTGGAAGAGCGGATGATCTGAAGGACATTACTGTCGCGTCAGCCTATCTGCCTGAGGACAGCACGGACCCTCCTCCACCCAACGAATTGGAGCAGCTGATGGTGGGTAGCAGAGCAGGTGGATGGCAGACCATCATCGGCATGGATGCGAATGCGCACCATGAGTTGTGGGGCAAAATCAGATAGGCCATGGCCATTAACAAATCGCCGGGATTTGATGGAATAATGCCCATCATGCTCCAACAGGGGATATATATACTGGCGCCGGTGTTTACCCTCATTATGAGGGCAAGCCTGTCTCTGTGGTACATTCCGAGGGCATGAAGACTGGCCAGGGTTGTATTCATTCCTAAACCTGGGCGTCCAATAGACCAGGCAAAGTCCCTGGGGCCAATAAGTATCATGTCCCTCTTGCTAAAAACAGTGGAAAAACTGCTCGACCGGCACATTAGGGGCGGTGTGCTGGAAGCACATCCCCTACACTGCGGACAATATGCACACAGAGCAGGATTCTCAACAGAAACAGCACTGCACCAACTGGTGCTGAAACTGGAGAATACGCTGGAGAACAGGAAGGTGGCGCTGGGGGCCTTCCTAGACATAGAGGGGGCCTTTAGCAACACCTCGTTCGGATCGGTTCTGGCAGCTGTCCGGGAGCGTGGAATAGAGGAGACCTGCTGTAGGTGGATTGGTTCTATGCTTAGGGACAGGGCGGTGTTCACCTCACTCGCGGGAGGGACTCTACTGGCGGGGGTCGCGGCGGGGTGTCCGCAGGGGAGCGTTCTGTCTCCCTTGCTCTGGTGCCTAGTCGCGGACGGCCTGCTGGGGAGGCTCTCGGGAGGGGGGTATGAGGTACAGGGCTATGCGGACGACACTGTCATCATAGTCCGAGGAAAGGTCACACAGGCAGTGTGGGAGCGCATGCAGACTGCACTGAAAGTGGTGGAAGGGTGGACGGTTCATCAAGAGCTCGGGGTGAGCCCCGAGAAAGCAACCGTCGTGCCCTTTACGAGGAGGGGGAAGTGCGACAGCCACAGAACTCTCACGCTATACGGTAGGAGCGTTCCAATGGCCAGGGAGGTAAAATATCTTGGGGTCGTATTGGACTCTAAGCTAACCTGGAATGGTCACATTGGAAAAATACTGCGTAAGGCAGTCATGACCCTAACCGTCACTAGGCGGCTATATGGAAAAACGTGGGGACTAAGACCTAGTATGGCCCGCTGGCTGTACACAAGGGTGGTCAGACCATCGTTAACATATGCGGCACTGGTCTGGTGGCCTAAGGTGACACAATCCAGTGCCAAACAGAAACTAGGAAAGATCCAAAGGATGGCTTGCCTAGGCATCACAGAGGCCATGTCTTCAACCCCAACAGCCGCCATGGAGGTGTTGCTGGATCTCCTCCACCACCCACCCCCACCCCCACCCCCCCCCACATAGTTATTATGGGGGAGGCCAGGCTAGGACTATACAGACTAGCCTGCAATAGTAGACTGATCTACGGTCAGTCTAGACCGGAGACAAAGCAATATAAAACTTCACCCTACCAATCGCTGTGCAGACTAATTCAAGGCACAGTGATTTTGGAATGGGTGGAGTAAGACTAAGGGTATGCACAATCAACCAAATGTTGCAGTGCTATCGGGAAGGCAAGGCCGCGGACGAGCCCTGAGGGAAAAATGTCACAGGTGTCTGGGGTACCTAAAAGTTCAGTTCACAGGATATTGAAAATTGCAGAATTATATCTTTGTTCACGAGTTTAATGAAGATGGCTTTATACTTTATTAGAAAATTCCTATATGTTTTACAACATCTACGTTTCTCTGATGAATGTGCATTTAGTCTTTCGGAGGCGCAATCAGTAAACATAATTGCAGGTAAAAATCAAAGTAAATATTGATTTTTTTTAATTAATTTTAATTCCTTTTATATTTGACGGTATTCTTTAAAAATAGCATGATTCCCAGAAACCGCAGAAATTAAATGTATGGGCTGGCATTCTGGGAAACCATATTATATGTCATATTTTCATAGAAGACGTATTGACTGGAGAAATGTACCATATCCTAGGGTATTAGAGGAAGATGATAATCTCCTTACACAATAATTGTTTTTACCAGGATGGGGCTCATTCGCATTTTCATGTGCGGGTCATATTTTCTGAATGTCGTGGATTGAAAGATAAAATAGAGACCGCATATCACAAGAGGTCTCGAGAGCATTTTTAAGAAAGCGGATTTGTAGCTAACTTTTTCGACAAAAAATAATTTTAAAAATTTTTTAGGTAATACGAAAGATAAAGATAAAGCTACTGAAATGTCAGACAACTATCAGAGAAGTTGTAAAGATTATAATCTTAAATACGTTGGGCAGATTAAGATAACCATTGAAACCAGAGCCAAGGAGCATTTGGCACAGCTGTGTGTAGACAAGTCATGCGTGGGACTACATATTTGGGATAATAATCACCACATAGATAAAGAGAATCTGAAACTTATCGAAAGTGTTAGACAGCCAGCGAAGTTAGATGTATTCGAAAGTGTTTACATTTATAAGGCAATAGAAAATCAAAGTTTATAGCCCTTTGTTTACACTCTGTCTTTGACATAGAAGATATTCCGAAACTCGGCAGGTAAAGTTATAACGGAAGTTCAAAAAACTCGTCCGACAATTGATATACAATACACTGAAAATTTGCCTGGGATTTCGTCCCTCTTTTAATCGCTCTTTACCTAAGACTTAGTATAAAAGGCGATGTTTAGTTGTAAGTAGTCTAGAATTTTTCATCCTCTAATGACCCTAACTTTGTTAATGAAACGATCGTCAAGTCTTTAAAAAAATGTATTGTGGTGATTTGGGTTCTTCAAGTGTACTTATATGTTTCTCGGCAAAAAAATCGCGACATATTCTTTATGCAGAGTTTTTAAATTCGTCTTCAATTTATTGGGTTCTAGGCTATCTGCAGCTTATATTTTAAGGCAAATAATACCATATGGTGATTCTTCCCTATTTATTCTAATGCTTGTGGAACCGAAGTTTAAGTACGCTTGGCCATATTTTCGTATTTGTGATTTTATAACAGGATTGGCACTGGTACTAGGCGTAGAAGCTTCTTCGACCTTAAGCCTTAATTTTCCCCCAGTTAAAAATCTAAATTCCAAATAACAAGAACGTGTGCCTCTGAACCCAAGGATAATGAGTTCCTCTTCGAGCAAGGGATAATTTCACTTTTTCAATACATACTGTAAAATTAACATCAAGCGATGTTTTGGTTTTGGGATTGTGTTTGAGCAAATTTGATGTTTGCACGTTTTGACCTTCCACTCCGCAGCCGTCGGTGTCGTATCACAGCATCAGCAACAGTTATGATGTGGTCGTATACTACCTTAAAGTTTCTTACCCTCATGATTGGCCATAGTCACGGACGTATGCCGACGTTAAAGAAAAAAAATCTACAACAGACAAACCCTATTATGTAACACAGTCTCAATGACACAACTAACAACGGACGCATTGCCGCTGATTTTATAGTCGCGTGGTTTCAATCCAAAAAGTTGGAGGCGTATCGATACCTGCAGCGAATATTCGGGTAACAGTAAATTAGGTAATAAGGCAGAGCGGCTGCACTAGAACGGCACACAGCCAATATTCTCAAATTAGTTTAAATGACTTCCTGCGGGCAGTGTTGCCTGAGCAGAGGTACAGAAAAACATGTACTTGGGTGGTTAAAAAAAATTGAATTCTATTGAAACTGTAAATTTTAATTGAAAGTGACTCTTTTTTTTGGGAGTAATAGAAAAAGTTGTAAAAATTGGCATTTGTTTCGTGTAATGGTGTAAAAAGGACTGAAACCTGACAACACTGCCTGCGTATTGGGTTATTCTAATCTACTCTATAGAGTAGATAATATATTATGAAGGGGCGCAGAATTATTTATGGTAAAAAAGTCTGGACGCAGCCAGTACGTTATAGTAGTAACTTTCATAAAAAAGTGTTTTATAGCAAATATATCTTTTTTTAAATAAAGGCAGGCATCAAATTTGGTTACCGGTATAACCTATATAGTAAAAACAATGTGCTATATTTCATCAAAATAACTTTATTGTTTTCAAAAGTACAAAAAATCACCGAAAATAAACTTAAGATGTTCCCCCAAAAACTGGTTCGATTTTTATGGCTAACGAACCTGTTCAAGCTATTTATCCACCTAGCAAGATATAATTATTCACAAAAAGCTTTCCGACCGATCTCCCAAAAAAAAGTTACATGAAAATGTGCAAACAATTTTTTCACGAAAATCCGAAAATAATTTTTTTAGAATCACTTACTAAACATTTATTACCAAAATGTCACAACAATCTCACAAATAATGATTTATACGGAAACAAAACATTTTCTGCGAAAATTGACTATTTTTTTTTACAAAAAATTTGCCTAAAGAATACATAAAAATGGAATTATATACCTAATCTGTAACTAAGTCTAAAAAGTAGGAAAAGCAAAAAAAGATTTCCAAAACTAGAGTCTGTAGGTATAAGGAGTTGTTTAAACTGAAAAAAATTGAGTGACTAGTTCGCATTTTTTCAAATTCAGTCACTATTTGAGAGCGCTTTGTATACGGCATCTCGATTTTTTCGACAAATAATTTTAAACGAAAACCTCTCTGAATGCGTCACTTTCATGAGACTCTTCTATCTATTGGTAAATATAATTGAACACCTCCTGAAAGGCGTAATTTTCATGGGACTCCGATTTCCATTGGTAAAAACGTCATATCACAATTTTTGATATCTTCCAACACGTCAAAAGTTGAAAACAATTGAAATAACTCGAAAACGATGGGCGATATAAATGTTGTCTCCTTGCAAGCATGCATTAATGCTACAATAAATGGGATGTTCCATTAAAAAAAAGAAAACTTGTATCACCAACGACTTATGCGCCACCCCGTGATCGTCAACATAATTTAATAAGATGCAGCTCAAAACACCCTAAAATTATATCAACACCCTGTAAAATGAAAACGAGTAACATTTTACTAAGGCCTGTTGAGTCCAATCGCTGTATTTTTGTGTGCACCTCTTAGCTAATGTCAAATTAATTATGGGGCACCCTATATATATATATATATATATATATATATATATATATATATATATATATATATATATATATATATATATATATAAATTGAAACTGACCCTGGGTATGGGTTTCAATAGTCCTACATCGCGCTCGTTTGAAGAATTTTTTTCAACATTTAAAAGTCAATAGGTAGGTATCTCCTAATTAGTGAATTTTTCTACAAAAATTCCCAAAACTTTTTTGTTAATTACCATAATTACAGAATTATACCTCCAGGTTTAACTCAGAACTAGAAAATAAATTTTTAAATTATTCTTTTTTATTCAATCTACTGTCTTCTTCACAACATTTTAATTTCAACAAAAACTTTTTTGTAAATTACAGCGAAAATAATTAGTAACTACGTTATGGATGTTAATTGCACTTGTTGATATTAAATCCATACGTAAACATTTAATATAACTTTATTACTTCACTAACTGAATAAACTATATAATACATTTAACTATAAAACACTTTACAGTACACGAGTACATAGCAGTTCACTGTAACGGTTGGTAGCGAGGAGAGAGAGAGAGAGAGAGAGAGAGAGAGAGAGATCGCCTGGTGTATCTTATATGCGGTAGTTCTTGACAGCTGGCTGTCGCATAACGTAACGCAACGTTTATCTGTCAAGAGTATTTATGCAGAAACATAGAGTAGTGTTGACGGAAACACTGCGGTCGGAACCACCGCCACATACTCCCCTCTCAGTGGCAACGCTATTAGTTCAAGTATCTTCGTGGAAATCGAACTCTACGTCCATGGCGTGTAGTTTGAACACTTCACTGTCACTTTCAGTTTCACTAGGTGTTAGACTTTCACTGTCACTTTCTGTTTCACTAGGATGTCTCTGAGGCTGGAAAGTTGTCTGTTCGTTATCACAAAGAATGAATGCGGGTTTAAGAGGGTCAACAGAAATTGTCTCTTCTCCGTGTGATTTCTTGATTTTGAAGACTTTGTCAGTTCGGGATAACACTTCAAAGGGGCCGTCATAAACTGGTTCGAGGGTTTTTCGCGGAATATCAATGCGAACAAAAACAAAAGGAGCTTCCATAAGCTTAGGATGGACAAATACCTTTTTTGCAGTATGATGTTTAAAAGGTACTGGTCGAAGTTTCCTTATGTCTTCTTTCAGCTGAGATATAAGTGGTGGAACATCATGAGCTTGTGTGCTGTTGAAAAAGTCGGTGGGAAGTTTGATTGATTCTCCGTAGACTATTACAGCGGGTGTTGAGCCATATTCTGGAATTATGTACGATCTGAGTCCTAGTAACACAATTGGCAATTTAGCGACCCAGCTTTCGTCCATATGAGCTTTCAAGGCCTGTTTCAGAACTCTATGCCATCTCTCGATTACACCATTTGCTGCTGGGTGGTAAGCTGTGGTCTTGATGTGGTCTGTACCTAGTGTTTTAGTGAGGTGTGTGAAAAGGTGGCAATCGACTTGTTTACCTCTGTCTGTGGTGATGTATTGCGGAACACCGAAACGAGAGATCCAGCATGATAAAATAATGTTCGCTACTGTTTCTGCTGTAATATCTGACAACGGAATTGCTTCGGGCCATCGAGAAAATCTGTCTATTATTGTTAACAGATAGCGTTGACCTTGTGATGGTGGTAATGGTCCCACAATGTCAACATTTATATGCGAAAATCTTCTCATGGCTGGGGTGTATTATCCAATGGCACTGGAAGTGTGTCTCCATATCTTGACTTTCTGGCAGGGAATGCAAGTTTTAGACCAAAGAGATACATCGCGTTTCAATTTGGGCCAACAAAATCTATCCTGGACCAGATCGACTGAAGCTGATATGCCTGGGTGAGATAAATTGTGGATAGAATCGAAAATCTTTCGGCGAAATTTGAGCGGAACGAATGGGCGAAGTTTCTTTGAAGAAGAATCGCAAATAAGATTCAATCCGTTGTCAAGAGGCATGTTTTGAAATTTGTATGAGGAAGATTTAGACTGCAGAAGGTGTTTGAGTTCCTCACAAGATGACTGAGCTTGCGCAATTTCTTGGAGTGACACAGTGGAAGAAAGTGAAATTGTTTCAATGCAAGAACAATAGTCTGCGGGAATGTTTGTAGGACCTGGTATGTAGCGAATGTCTGTGGTAAATTGACCTTAGAAGTCTATGTGGTAGTTGCCTTGGAGATGCTTTATCGACGCGTTGTTCAAAAGCGTATGTCAAAGGTTTGTGGTCGGTATAAATGGTGAAATGGTGACCTTCTAGGGTATATCTAAAGTATTTAACTGCCTGATAAGCAGCTAGAAGTTGGCGATCGTAGGTGCTGTAAGATTTTTGGGCTGAAGTAAGCTTTTAGAGTAGAAACATAGCGGTTCTAGTGTTTGACCACGTAGTTGTTGGAGGGAAGCGCCTACGGCATAATCAGAAGTATCGACATGGAGAATCAGTGATAGCGAAGAAGACGGATGAGCTACAAGAGTAGCGTTTTTTAGTGCTTCTTCCAAACGTTCGAATGCTTCTCGAGTCTGAGGAGTCCACTCGATTTTACGTGGGGCGCGTTTTTTGGGGTTCTGGCAGAGGTAGAATAGTGGTTGCTGAATTTCCGCAGCACGTGAAAGAGAACGACGGTAGAAATTTATGGGACCTAGAAATCTTCTTAGTTTTTCAATGGTATCGGGAAGAGGTAGGTCGGTAATAGCTTTGATGCGTTCAGGAAGTGGAAATAATCCAGATTTATTTACACGAAAACCTAAAAATGAAATTTCGGCCACTCCGAATTCACATTAAGATGAATTGATACGGATGCCGTTATCTTAAAGTGTCTGAAAAAGTGTTGCTAGATGCTCTTGATGTTCTTTTTCAGAGGCGGATGCAACGAGAATATCGTCAAGATAAGAGTAGGCAAAGTCAAGATGTCTTAAAATTGAATGTAAATATCTTTGAAATGTTTGTGCTGAATTACGAAGGCCAAATGGGGTTTTAACAAATTCGAATAACCCAAATGGAGTTATGACTGCTGTTTTGGGAATATCTTGAGGTGCTACTGGGATGTGATGGAAAGCGCGAATGATATCTAATTTTGAAAAAATACGTTTGCCTTCTAACTGGGCATTAAAATCCTGCAAATTTGGAATGGGATATTTGTCTGGGATTGTTTTAGCATTTAGTGCTCGGTAATCCCCACATGGTCTCCATGAGCCATCCTTTTTTGCACCATGTGGAGGGGGCTTGACCATGGACTTTTGGAGGGTCTACAAATTCCCAAGTTTATCATGTGCTGGAATTCTAGCTTTGCTTGAGCTAGCTTTTCCGGGGGCAATCTTCTAGCTTTTGCAGTGGTCCTTCCGTACTTATAGTATGGAAGAACTCAACCTTTGGAAGGTTGCTAGAAGAGGTTTCCTTAAAAAGGTCAGGAAATTGTTGTAGCAATTTGAAGTACTGGTGTGTCGGGTCTACGAGATGAATTTTAGAATTAATTCCTGGTGGTGGGTTAGCACTGGTCTTAGAGAGGTTTGTCTTTGTATCGATTAAACGTCTATGTTTCATATCCACAAGTAAAGCAAACTCTGCTAGAAAATCAGCGCCTATAATTGGTTGCTTGATATCGGCAAGTGTGAAGGGCCAGCAGAACCTACGGCGTAAACCTAGATCCAAATCTAATAGTTGTTCGCCATAGGTATGAATAGGGGTCCCGTTTGCAGCATACAAGGTACGTTTCGATTGAAATTTCCGTTGGTCGTGAGTGGGTGGAATAACTGAAATATCCGCTCCAGAGTTGATTAGAAATTTCATATTGGAGCGTCTATCAAAAATAAAAAGGCGGCGTGTTAGGTGGCTCTCGTCTCCTGCCGCGTGGAGGGAGTGCCTTGTTAGTTTTCCGACACATGTTTTGCTTTAAAATTGCAAGGTTGGATGCAACGTTTGGCCTTGTTGCCAAATCGTTTATGATACCAACACGTGGAGGTTGAGGAATTTGTGTTTATGGAATTTCGAGAAAGCTTGGGTCTTTCTCGGGAGGTAGATCGGGAACGCGTTCGCAATTCGTTGACTGATGCTGTTAGCTTCTCTAATTGCGCTTCTAACTTGGCTAGCTTGTCGGGCTCGCGTGACTGAATTCCAGCCACGTTGTATTTATCTCCGGAAAATTCCACAATTTTGTCTGCTGTAACCGACAAATTTTCTAGAGAATCGTTGCTCAAAGCCAAAATTGAACGAACGTTGACTGGTAAACGTTGTAGAAATAAAATTTTAAGGAAATCCTCTTCAATCTGACTACCGGCTAAAAACTTCATTTCGCGTAAAAGTTGCGATGGTTTTCTGTCGCCTAATTCTAATTGTTAAAAGTTTATTTATTTTGCAACTATCGGACTCTTCAAATTCTAATAAAAGACGTTTCATTAGATCTGAATAGGGGATTGATGATAACGGTTGGGTTAAAAAATCTGAAATTGACTCTGCGACATCAGGATCGAGTATAGCGAGTACATGACTGAATTTTGTCTTTTCAGAACTGATCTGCGATATATCGAACTGGGCGTCAACCTGCATTTGCCAGATTTTCACGTTACGTCTCCATATAGGAGGTAATTTTATTGCAACCCTTGCCATGATATTGCTGCTTGAAGAATCTTCGGCCATTGTGAAAAAAATCAGATAATTTTTAAATTAGAAAGGACTGACCTGTTTAGATATTCGTTTTCTGCAGGCATGAGCACGTGCGTGGAAGTTAGGTGACGTCGGCTGGAACATCAGGCTCGGCATCTTCGGCTTGCGGCACGGGCTCACTAATATGGATGTTAATTGCACTTGTTGATATTAAATCCATACGTAAACATTTAATATAACTTTATTACTTCACTAACTGAATAAACTATATGATACATTTAACTATAATACACTTTACAGTAAACGAGTACATAGCAGTTCACTGTAGCGGTTGGTAGCGAGGAGAGAGAGATAGAGAGAGAGAGAGATCGCCTAGTGTATCTTATATGCGGTAGTTCTTGACAGCTGGCTGTCGCATAACGTAACGCAACGTTTATCTGTCAAGAGTATTTATGCAGAAACATAGAGTAGTGTTGACGGAAACACTGCGGTCGGAACCACCGCCACATACGTAATAGTTAGAATGGAATTTAAAAAAAATTTTGAATCAGAATTCGCAAAAATCAATAATAACTCAATAAATACTTTTAATATTCCTGACCGTAAAACCTCATTTGTTGTTTGTGGTAATTATGTCGTGTGTGTATTTCATCTTAAATAGTGGTGATGTGTACGTTGCGTTAATATTTCCAAAATTTAAATTGTTTTCCTTGGTATGGCAAAGTTTAGTTTCTGCGATCAAAAAAAAAAAAAATAGTTGGTCAAATGTTCACAAATAAGGTTAAGAAGCTCATAAGAATAACTTTCCATTTTAAAGAAGAAAACGAACTTAAATTAATTATCAAAATATTACTATGTGAAAACTGGAACCTGTGATGAGCACTAATAAGTACACTTGGAGAACACCCAAATCACCACAACACATATTTCAGAGACCTTACGATCGTTTCGTTGACCAAGTCAACATCTTCAGAGGAAGAAAAATTCTAACATAAAAAACTAGATCCCGTATATTTATATCGCGTCAAAGAAAAACGAACTAGTCCGAAGGAAAGTTGTCGTCCAAGAACGATCGTTTGTTTATTGCGCAGTGAAACAGGTCGGAGACCTGCTTTAATCTTTTGGTCGACAAATTTATGACCCTTATCTAATATAGGTTTCAAAAGGACCGGCGTTCTTTAAAGAAACAGCACGTTTCCTTTCGATCTAGAACTTTACAATGTGGATATTGGTTTATGCCGATAAAGACATCTGCTGAGATAAACAACATAAACTCAAATCATCTCTTTTAAAAATAGAAAAATAAAACCCAGATGTCTGTCTAACCGTGTTACCTTCAACAAAGGAAAAATAGTTCAACTAAAATACTACACAAAAACTAAATATTGATTTTAATTCTACGTGAAAATATTTATATTGACTACATAGATACAAAAACCGAACAGGTATTTAAATCAAGATAAACATAGTGATTAGTATATGTATAAACCGGTCGAGTTATTGACCATAATTTATTATTCTACCAGACTAATTATGAGTATTTAAGCGGTCAAATGCAAAGAGCAAACAATGAGCTAGAAATTACAGGTGGCGCACGGTTTAATGAAGTTTTGTTCTTAATAGACCTTAATATAAAAATACTTTCTAATGAATCAAGCATAGTTTGATGTCTGACATTTTTGACAAGTTTCAAATTTTCTTTGTCAATGTGGTGGTTATTATCCCACATATGTTGTGCCACACAAGATTTGTCTACCGTACCATATCGTAACTGTGCGAGATGTTCACGAAATCTGGTGGCTATGTTTCTCCTAGTTTGGCCCACGTATTTAAGATCACAATCTTTGCAACTAATCTCATAAATTCCGGACATTTCAGTGACTTTGTCTTTGTCTTTCGTATTACCCAACAAATTTTTTAAATTACTTTTCGTCGAAAACGTCAAATGTAAATCGGCTTTCTTAAAAATACTTTCCAAACCCTTTGTGATTCGTGGTTCATAAGGTAAACATACAAATTTTTTCTCGATTTTATCATTCTTAAATGTCGTACATTCAGATATCAACTTCTTTGTTCTGTGTTTGTTAACTAATTTGTCTATTAAACCATCCGAGTAACCGTTATATCTCGCCACATGTTTTATGTATTTTAATTCTGTATTAAATCTATTTTTACTCAACGGAAAATTTATCAATCTATTTACTAAGAAATTGAAACTAGCCGTTTTTTGTGCAAACGTATGGTGTGAGTCATTAGGAATATAATTAATAGTAGCCGTTTCCTTCCTATAGACATCAAATTCAAGGGAGCCTTTATTTTTATTTTTAATAACTAGTACATCTAGGAACGAAAGTTTATTGTTAATTTCTATTTCGTGGGTAAATTTTATTGAATCAAATTGACTATTTAGTTTTTCAGTAAATTCTTCTACCTTACATGTATTTGTGTCAAACACTGCAAAAATATCATCGACATAACGCAACCAAACTCTAGGGAAATACCCACTTTTATTTTTTAAATCCGTCTCAAATCTGCTCATAAACAAATCTGCAATAAAAGGCGATAATGGATTGCCCATAGCTGTGCCTTCAGTTTGTTCAAAGAACTCATTGTTAAATTGGAAAATATTTTGTTTTATACAAATGCTAGTTAGAGTTAAATATTCTTTGCAGGCGTCTTGACTTATGTTGTTCAATTTTAATAATTCTTCCAAATAATCCAACGTTTGTTTTGTGGGTACAATAGGAAATAATGACGTCACGTCGAATGACATCAAAATCTCTCCTTCCAATAATTTAACATCTTTAATTTTATCAATAAAATCAAGGGAATTTAGCACCGAACAACTTTTCTGTTTAATAGGTAGTCTTTTAAACTCGTTTGACAACCACTTTGCCAAGTTATATGTTGGAGAATCTATAGCCGAAATGATAGGCCTCATTAATTTTCCCGGTTTATGGATTTTCGGGAGACAATATTTTTTGGGGACTTTCGGATTAGAAACTTGTAAACGTGTTCTTAAATCCTTTGTTGTGAGATTTGGACATTTTTTTAAACTGTTTTTAACTTCGTTAATCATTCTTGGTAACGGATTTTTATCTAATTTTCTATAGAAGTATAGAAAATTAGATAAAAATCCGTTACCAAGAATGATTAACGAAGTTAAAAACAGTTTAAAAAAATGTCCAAATCTCATAACAAAGGATTTAAGAACACGTTTACAAGTTTCTAATCCGAAAGTCCCCAAAAAATATTGTCTCCCGAAAATCCATAAACCGGGAAAATTAATGAGGCCTATCATTTCGGCTATAGATTCTCCAACATATAACTTGGCAAAGTGGTTGTCAAACGAGTTTAAAAGACTACCTATTAAACAGAAAAGTTGTTCGGTGCTAAATTCCCTTGATTTTATTGATAAAATTAAAGATGTTAAATTATTGGAAGGAGAGATTTTGATGTCATTCGACGTGACGTCATTATTTCCTAGTGTACCCACAAAACAAACGTTGGATTATTTGGAAGAATTATTAAAATTGAACAACATAAGTCAAGACGCCTGCAAAGAATATTTAACTCTAACTAGCATTTGTATAAAACAAAATATTTTCCAATTTAACAATGAGTTCTTTGAACAAACTGAAGGCACAGCTATGGGCAATCCATTATCGCCTTTTATTGCAGATTTGTTTATGAGCAGATTTGAGACGGATTTAAAAAATAAAAGTGGGTATTTCCCTAGAGTTTGGTTGCGTTATGTCGATGATATTTTTGCAGTGTTTGACACAAATACATGTAAGGTAGAAGAATTTACTGAAAAACTAAATAGTCAATTTGATTCAATAAAATTTACCCACGAAATAGAAATTAACAATAAACTTTCGTTCCTAGATGTACTAGTTATTAAAAATAAAAATAAAGGCTCCCTTGAATTTGATGTCTATAGGAAGGAAACGGCTACTATTAATTATATTCCTAATGACTCACACCATACGTTTGCACAAAAAACGGCTAGTTTCAATTTCTTAGTAAATAGATTGATAAATTTTCCGTTGAATAAAAATAGATTTAATACAGAATTAAAATACATAAAACATGTGGCGAGATATAACGGTTACTCGGATGGTTTAATAGACAAATTAGTTAACAAACACAGAACAAAGAAGTTGATATCTGAATGTACGACATTTAAGAATGATAAAATCGAGAAAAAATTTGTATGTTTACCTTATGGACCACGAATCACAAAGGGTTTGGAAAGTATTTTTAAGAAAGCCGATTTACATTTGACGTTTTCGACGAAAAGTAATTTAAAAAATTTGTTGGGTAATACGAAAGACAAAGACAAAGTCACTGAAATGTCCGGAATTTATGAGATTAGTTGCAAAGATTGTGATCTTAAATACGTGGGCCAAACTAGGAGAAACATAGCCACCAGATTTCGTGAACATCTCGCACAGTTACGATATGGTACGGTAGACAAATCTTGTGTGGCACAACATATGTGGGATAATAACCACCACATTGACAAAGAAAATTTGAAACTTGTCAAAAATGTCAGACATCAAACTATGCTTGATTCATTAGAAAGTATTTTTATATTAAGGTCTATTAAGAACAAAACTTCATTAAACCGTGCGCCACCTGTAATTTCTAGCTCATTGTTTGCTCTTTGCATTTGACCGCTTAAATACTCATAATTAGTCTGGTAGAATAATAAATTATGGTCAATAACTCGACCGGTTTATACATATACTAATCACTATGTTTATCTTGATTTAAATACCTGTTCGGTTTTTGTATCTATGTAGTCAATATAAATATTTTCACGTAGAATTAAAATCAATATTTAGTTTTTGTGTAGTATTTTAGTTGAACTATTTTTCCTTTGTTGAAGGTAACACGGTTAGACAGACATCTGGGTTTTATTTTTCTATTTTTAAAAGAGATGATTTGAGTTTATGTTGTTTATCTCAGCAGATGTCTTTATCGGCATAAACCAATATCCACATTGTAAAGTTCTAGATCGAAAGGAAACGTGCTGTTTCTTTAAAGAACGCCGGTCCTTTTGAAACCTATATTAGATAAGGGTCATAAATTTGTCGACCAAAAGATTAAAGCAGGTCTCCGACCTGTTTCACTGCGCAATAAACAAACGATCGTTCTTGGACGACAACTTTCCTTCGGACTAGTTCGTTTTTCTTTGACGCGATATAAATATACGGGATCTAGTTTTTTATGTTAGAATTTTTCTTCCTCTGAAGATGTTGACTTGGTCAACGAAACGATCGTAAGGTCTCTGAAATATGTGTTGTGGTGATTTGGGTGTTCTCCAAGTGTACTTATTATCAAAATATTAAATGACAATATTGACAAGTGACAAGTCGACATTCTGACATTTATCATTTGTCATTGTATATTATATTCCTATTATTTTCTTTATATGTCATTTCTTACGTGGAGAAAACTCCAACAATATTTTAAGTCTATTATACTAAATAATTTCAATGTTTTACGATAAATAATTTCAGGTGTCGCAAAATTAAGAATGGGCTTATGCAAGTGTCCGAAACGAAAGGTTACTAACCAGTTTTGCTTTGAACATAGAGTATGTGTTTGTGAAAATTGTATGGTAACAAATCACCCTATTGTAAGTATTTAGTATTTACTTTTTATATCATACAGTATGATATGAGTAATTAATATAATCATTTGTTCATAGTGCATTGTACAATCTTATTTACAATGGCTGCAAGATAGTGACTATAACCCAATCTGCGAGTTGTGTACAAGAGACTTAAACATAGAAGATAGTGTAAGGCTGACTTGTTATCGTAAGTATTATTTTCACTGTGACAGTGACGGCATATAGGAACATTGTTAGTAGCTTAATAACGAGTCCTACTTTTATTTAAAACAAAACTTTAAATCTAAATACATGAACTGGCATTAATGGTATTTTTGGTGAAAGTGTAGTTTAGGAAACATACTCTGGTTTTCTTAACATTTAATAAATAAATTTCTTGTAGATGTATTTCATTGGTCATGCTTGGATAGTTATGCTAGACAATTACCGCCTACAACTGCACCACGTGGATACACATGTCCATCATGTAAGAGTCCGCTATTTCCACCTCCAAATCTCATAAGCCCAGTAGCAGATGTTCTAAAAGAAAAACTTGCTGGTGTCAACTGGGCTAGAGCAGGTCTTGGATTACCTTTGGTAAGTAGCGTTTAACTAAAATTTAGGTGTAATACGCTCTGAAGTAGCAGTCAAGAAATTTTTTATCACAAAGTTGCATTCGATGTGGGTGAAACAGTAATAATACCTCATTGTAAAGGAAAGTTAGATGTTTACTCAGTGCTATACAAAATTTTCAGTATAGCTTAATAGTGCTTAAACAAGTTAATGATTTTCAAAAAGCGAGTAACAAATTCAATGACAATTAACTTGGTTAAGTGGGTTTAACAAGTACGAAATCATATGCTTGAAACGAACTTTATTTTGTCCCTGATAATATCCAAGTCAAGTAATAAATTCCCCTGGCACATTATTAATGAGGAGGTATAGCAGCAATTTCCTGAATAACTTTTTGGTTCCGGTGGCCTAAATTACTTGAGCTGTTCTTGTAAATTTAGATTTTAGATATCCTGATAAGAAAAACTTTATAGTAGTGATATCAGGAGACCTTGGTGGCTACTCTATAGATCCTCTTTAAATCCACCTCTTTGGAAGCAACTGATCTCAGCACGTCCGGACGAGGCCTGCATAGTGCTGTTTGAAAAAGAGGTGGCTAGCTTGAAGATCAGGCTAATGTTGGTTTGGCTATATTGCTGTCAGCTGCGGAATAAGTTTCCCTTAAAAACATTCAAATATCTTTAACCTGTTAGCGTCTGATTAAAAAAAGTAAGGATGTTTGTTTCTAAATGATGTTGAATAGGTACCTCCATCATTCACCTGGGATTTTTGTAGCCCAGTAGTGGCAGTTTTGTCTAATGACTATACTGTTGATGTGAAAAGTGGCTTCATCTGAAATAATTGTTTTTTCGAAATTTGGTAGTTAAGTACACATCTTCTGTATTTATTCACGGAACTGATTGCTTTAATTAGATACTTAATAAAAGGCTTCTGATCCAGACTGCAAAATTTATTGTTAAACCCTATGCGTTTCGGCTACATGCCAAATTTTATTAAAATCGGCTTATTACTTTTTGAGATAAGAATTTTTTTCGAATGAAAACTCAAAATTTTCCCGGAAAACCTCGTCCGATTTTCCTGACTAACGAACTTATCCAAGCCATTTACAAAAGAAAGGTACATGCCAAATTTTATCAAAATCGGCCTATTATTTTTTGAGTTATCGGTGTGATACATATATATATATATATATATATATATATATATATATATATATATATATATATATATATATATATATATATATATATATATATATATGTATATGTATATATATATATATATATATATATATATATATATATATATATATATATATATGTATATGTATATATATATATATATATATATATATATATATATATATATATATATATATATATATATATATATATATATATGTATATATATATATGTATATGTATATATATATATATATATATATATATATATATATATATATATATATATATATATATATATATATATATATATATATATATATAAACATATAAAAATTGAAACTGACTCCGGATATGGGTTCTAGGGGTCCTAGATCGCGCTCATTTGCAAAAATTTATTCAAAATTCAAAAGTCGGGATCTCCCCATTAGTGAATTTTTTTAATATAACTAGTATGAAGTCGTTAAACCTGAATATTTGAAACACTAAATTAAATAAAAATAAATAGTTTAAATATTCAAAAATATTGCTCAAATTGATTTCCATTATGTTCTATGTGTGTTTGGCAAAGTGTCCTTGTTCTACAGAAAGCGATTAATAGGATAACGTGCCTGGCCTCCATAATTCTCAGTTTTGTTTCGACAGCATATTGCAAATCCTCCTTCGTAGGGTGCCTAGTATGGAAAATTTTATTTTTCAGGCATCCCCACAAGAAAATCTAAAACTGACAAATCTGGAGACCATCCTATAGGACCGTGGGTGCCTATCCACCGATTAGGAAACTATGATATAAATGTGGGGTTACTGTTTGTGAGTTGTGCATTGAAGCACCATCTTTTAAAAAAATATATGTTATTTAAATGAACCAATGAAATACCATCACATAAATCGGGCAGTACTTCTTCCAGTATTTCTCGGTATCTATTTACAGCCAAGTTGCTTTCGTAAATAACAAACTTAATTCTATTTCCCAAGATAAAACAATAAACACTAAAACCGAATCTATCCTGCTGCTCCTGTGAGATAGTTAAGTGTTGATTGTCTTGGGACCAAAATCTGTTATGGTGTCTATTTAGAATTCCAGCACTGCTTGCATATGCCACGTCTGACCAAATAACTTTTTATGAAAATCTCTGTCCATACTCAAATGTTGTAAAATTACAAAACCCTAAATGTCATTGTGCAACTCCTGGATGAACATTTTGAACCGTTTTGTATATATATATGGTTTAAATTTATGCTTTTTCATTACATATTTCAAGAGGAGTTTGTAGGATCTATTGCTATACTAGCCAGAACCATGATTCCTTGGATTTCCTTATCAGAAACTTTATATTTTTTTGGTTGTGGTTGTGAAAATGGCTCCCAATCAATAAAACAATTTAATTCTAAATATATTACCCTGTAGCTCACTAATAAAGGGTCCCATGTCAGTTTGGATCTCGGCATCACTAGTTTTACAAAAAAGTAGAACAGTCAGTAGCGGCTCGTGCCTTAATGCATTGAGGGTGCGCACGAAAAAAAGTTCGGGAAGCAGCAAGTGCGTTATGGTAGTAAAGTTTTATCAAATGCTTCAAATTTGAATAACTCAAGTTTCTATGAAGTTCGAAAGTTTAATTTTGGTGTATAGTAGGGTCTTACCCAGGGCAACATATCCACCAAATTTCATCAAAATAACTTTGTAATTTTCGGAGAAAAATTTTTTTTCAAAGGAAAACTTAAAATTTGAATAACTCAATTTTCTAAAAATGTAGAAAGTTGAATTTTAGTGTGTAGTAGGGTCTTTTACAAGGCAACATATCCACCAAATTTCTTTAAAATACCTTCGTCATTTTCGGAGAAAAAGATTTTTTTTGAAACAAAATTCAAAATTTTTCCGGAAAACATCCGATTTTCCTGACTAACGAACTCATCCAAGCCATTAATAAAAGAAAGGCGCTTGCCGAGTTTAATCGAAATCAGTTGCTTATTTTTTGAGTTATCGGTTGGATACATATATATATATATATATATATATATATATATATATATATATATATATATATATATATATATATATATATATATATATATATATATATATATATATATATATATATATATATATATATATATATATATATATATATATATATATATATATATATATATATATATATATATATATATATATATATATATATATATATATATATATATATATATATATATATATATATATATATATATAAACATATAAAAATTGAAACTGACCCCGGATATGGGTTCTAGGGGTCCTGGTTGGCGCTCATTTGAAAAAATGTTTGCAAAGTCTCTCCATCGATACATCTTTATTAGTGAATTTTTTTAAATCAAAATTCACTAAAAATGAAGTGCTCGCCTATTTTCCCCGAAAATGTATTATAAAGAAACCTACTTACTAAACTTAATAATTATTAACTACTTACCAAGTTTTCCTCTAGTTAGTTATATGTTATACTAGTTAAAAAGTCCCCTAAAAAGTTAACCTTTAAATTACAAAAAATTTCCAATGAATTAATCACAGTATCACAATTATTTTGTCCACTTATTAAGCAACCCGAAGTAGTAACCATCATAATAATAATAATTATCTTGTTAGAACATGTAAACAACAACGAAATGATCTAATTAAAAATCAATCCGACGCGAAGACGAAAATTACTAGGTAGTAGGAACACACATACACGCTTTGCCAAAAGTCCACTGCAAACTGGAAGTGTGTAATTTTATAGCGCACAACAGATTGCTTATTCGGTCGTTTGCGACGAACATCATCAAGATTCGGCGATCATTTCGCACTGAAGTATGGCATTTCCTGAGAGCGCCGAAAAATGCACACCGCCGCCTGATGCCTTATATGGATATGGATGTATATAACGTCTGCAACGATTAACACTTTCTGTATTCTGTATTAATGGCTGCCGACTCTCTGCGATCCTCGATATACTAATTTTGTTTGTTGAATGCAGGAGGTAAAAAAGTAAATAAAAATATATTAAAATATAGCATAGCAAAAATCTTATTTTATCCACGGCAGGCGACAGTGCGCGCGCACGGGTACACTTATTGAGGAACCGCCCCTGAGAACAGTGAACACAAGCTTCTATCTCTCCTCATAATTGAGATACGCCACAAAAGCAACAATATCCGGACACTCTGTACACATCAAAACACTTTAAAGCATCACAATTTACTAACACATTTGAAAATTTCTCATGAAATTCATCTGTGCATCATAGCACAGAGTAATTCCTTACACCATCAACTTTCCTTTAATTACAAAACTAAGTTTCTAATAAGAAATATTTTTGACCTTACGTGTACGGCATATCATTTTAAATTTAAATATGTATGTTTCAAATCGATCAAGGCTTTGTACCAAACCCGCTTGGTGCTTGTTGCACAACAACGAACTCTGTTATTTTTCCTAGAGGTGTGCGAAGCTTCGAAATTTCGAACCGAACCTTCGGTTCAAAAATATGTTCGCGCTAGCAATGTTGAAGTAGTTCGAAGTTCGAAATATGTAATTCTCCAAAATAGTTCGAAGTTCGTTGCTCAAAAATACTTCGAAATTTTACTTTACAGGCATTGAATGCTGCCAAAGGTAGCGAAGTTTCGGCCCCGTTAACTTGGTAGCGGCACTTTAAACTCGTTGTCAGTCTCATTGAGTCGATATCGTAATTTTAGGAGATTTCACTCATGCATATTTTTGACAGTTCGTGGGACATATCGAGACACGACGGAGCCATTTAGCAATCACAATTATTTTTCTTATATATCCTAGCCTCCCAACACCTTTTTCAGTAACAACATTATGATGACGGTGTTCAAAAGCGATCGGTACTGTAAATTTTCAGAATTTATGAGGATAATTGCAGATTGACTTTGGAAAACACTGGTTTCAACATGCTTTATTTCACAATGAGCCAAAACAGTTAAATATTCACAATCAGGAGACAGTTCAAATTTTAAGTGGTTATTTTATACCTGCCATGCTCACTTTGACCCATCTCAATCTGTTTGATAAAACGGCTTGGTCAATACCAAACAACAACAACATTTATAATTGAGCTTATCTATAAGTCTAGAAATCGAAAAAAGTTTTAAATATTTTTTGTTTTTGTATTTTTAAATTAACGTTGACCCATTTCCACAATGATCAGCACCAGAAGACATTTTCACCCAATCAACCTGAAAATTTGTCGAACCCTTCCTTTTTGTAAAGAAAATGGAAATCTTTTACATATCAAATATTGTATGGTACAATATTCGTAAAGTTTGTATTTAAGGAAATGGTATACTGAAGAATTTTGGGTAGTTCAATGTTTGATTTTGAATTTCTAAGAAGTTCGAAGTTCGACTGTCAACCTTAGACATACTATTTCAGAGGTTCGAAGTTCGAAGCAACATATTTGCTTGGGTTTGTTCATAGTTCCGTTCGAACAAAACATGGGTTCGCACACCTCTAATTTTTACACCTTCATTAGGATTAATCTTGTTAAATCTTTAACCCCAAACACACTAATTTAATCTTTTATAAGTGAAACTATCCTAGAAGCTTACTGATAATTCCTTCATTTTTAGTTGTCAGAAGAGAAGGAATTAAAAGCAACATCAAACAGTGTTGCATCGCCACCACAAAATGCGATTCCGAAACCAACCACACCTCATTCAGTTGTAAATCTAGAAGACCAGGGAGCTTTTAATAGGACCATTGGTGATGGTTTTCAGCCTTCATCTAGCCGGAGGGTGTTTCAAGATGTTCGTGATGTGAAAAGACCACAGTTTGACCATGATGATGATAAATATAAGAGGAGGCCAGCTACAGAACTGTTAAGGACTTGGTTAAAGTAAGTTTTCGATGCTTTTTTGTTTCTAAAAGATCAAAGGAGTATATTAATAGGGAAGATAAGTTTTGGACATGTTTAAATTATCATTCTAGAAAAAAATTGTTTGTATTGTATCCTCAGGAATAAAACAGACATACCTATAAAAAGAGGAAGAATGGCACTCTGTTGCCAAATAAACGCTTATTTCCAAGATATTGATAAACATAAATAAATCACACTTAAATGAATCTTATATACATGCAGTTTGAAAAACGGCTCGGTCCTTCAAATGTAGGTCCTTGAGAACTCGTGCCGTGATCGCTAAAATGCCCTTTAACGCCTTAAAATGGGTCACCGGTTCATCCCACATGATTTCGTCATCAATCCATTACCAAGTACAATATACTAGTTTGCAAGACAAGTACCTTAAAATTCAGTCTATGATATCGTGGGTCTGTGAAGATGATGTTTCTCTACTAAGGCCCAGCCTTTTAGTGTTCTCGTGAAGATTCTTAGAAACCACACCAATTGACGTCATGAGTATCGGGATCACTCAGACACTATCTGCCCCCCACTGTTTCTTTACTTGGATTTCGATGTCTCTGTACATGATGATCTTGTTGTACTGTGTCTTCAGATTATTGGTATTCGGAATGGCCTCATCAATCTGCGGAACTTATCCACCATTATTATATCTGACCTCTTTTGGGCAACTTGTGGATGTGTGTGCACACTGCGATCTCAGTACAAACTGTATCCGGAGTTCTCTAGAACATGCCCAGGAGTTTATATATAGTAGGGCACCTTACTAAGATTTTAAAACCCCATTTTCAAAGCCAGTTCATAATGAAGTACTTTCACGACTGTGATTCTGTTGCAGCAAACAGTTTACATCTTCCGGTGACTTGCTGGGTGGTCTCTGACCACTGACACCCAATTCTGCACCGAATGATCTTCAACTATATACTTCAATTATTTTCTTGTTGGAATTACAAGATCTTGTATGGACAGCAAAAAAAACCCTTCTGCCTCTGGAAACATCTGTCCTGTCATCACACATTAGCTCAACACTAATTTTTCGACATGTTCCTGGGAGACCTCATTTAGATGTCGCCCATGGGGCGACTTCTGCATTCAGGATTACAGTTTGTCTTCATCAGTCCGACGGTGACTTTGTATTTCAATTCCCCTTAATTGTAACTCAACATCTGCCTCGCATAAGGCACTGTGTAGTTTGGAAGTAAGTGCTGCCAATGGAAATGGGTAAGCAGGTTTAATATTTGTTGGTCTAATTGTTTATCAATATCCAACAATCCTCTTCCATCTCAGTGTCTAGGTAGGGTAACTCATTGGATGGCTCTATGGTCGTCAAGCTCTTTGTATTGTGTTAGAAGCGTTCTTACTTCCGTTGTATATTTTCATTGTCTGTTTTACTCCAGTTCACAATCCTAAATGAATAACTGAGTGCAGAATAATGCACATGTATTGAGAAATTTAGTCAGGGTTTTGCTGTTGAGTGTGCCTGTGAGTGACTGCTTTAGTCGGTTCATAAACCAATTTGTCATTTTGGTCCTCATTCCTGAGTGATTTATTTTCGTCACTTGCTGTATTCCCAGGTTTTTATAACATTCTTCTACACCCATCGAGGCAATTTGCTGGGCATTCACCATATCATATGCGCCTGGTTGCATCTTCCTTCTGACTACACTTAAGGTGTGACCTTTGTCAAGCCCAAATTGCATGTCAATATGTCTTCCATGATCTTAAGGAGTTGTTCCAGATGGCTCTTTGTCTTTCTCAGCTTAAGATCATCCATATACAGCATATGATTTAGCCTCATCTGCTCTTTGGCATTGCTCTTTACAACTGTCATATCAGTTAGAATATGATGGTTTGATAGTGGATTCAATGGGAGGCAGAACCACAATGGACTTAGCGAGGCACCTTGAAATGCACCGCCTCCAATTTGGTATCTTGTTAGATATGGTGTTATCACCTGATGGAACCCGTAGCTCAATTTTTCTTTTATTATTATTATCCCGCTAATGGCCACAGTTGTCAAAGCAATTCATTAAATAAAAAAATTGAAGGGAGAATTTAATAATGCCATCAAAAATATATTATTCCATCAAATAACTTTTAGTTTAACCAGAATTATCATCTTAGAAATATTGTTTTGTTCAGAAGATCATAATGTAGGTGTTTAAATTGTATTTGTAGTCTTCTAAATATATGAGTATTTTTTGTATCTGCCCATAATGTCACTTTTTTTCAGCCTCACTTTCAACGGTGCTTTGAAACGTCGGAGCGGTCAGTCAATTTACAAAAGATACTGCATGCTTGGAATTTTACTGATTTTAGGGATAATAGCCCTTTTACTCATTATGTCAAAGCTGGGACGTTATTCAACACAAGATGACCCTTCCTTAGAAGAACTAAATAACCCCGACATCCACATACAGCCATTTTAAAGGCATATTGTAAATATGTTTTCTATTTTAAATTATAGGGAAATTTATTTTGTTATTTTTAAATGATTTATAATCTAAGATTAAACATTTCTAGTATTCATTGTTTTATTGTAAGATGTATAAAATAAATTTAATAAAAACATTGCTAATTAATTGAGGTGTTAATTGTATCTGTCTTTCTGTATGTATATATGAGATAAAACTTTGCGCTCAAGGTCATTTTAATAACATGCTTAATGTTTTGTACTTATGTGTTCTGGTGTTTTATATATCTTTAAGCATGGAATATTTGTTGTGCTGAAAAAAATTGTTTTTATGCTGGGTAATATTGGTGGTATTGTGAAATGATCCGAGTGAATCGAGGGCTTTAAACAATATTACATATTATTAAAACAATTATCTAATAAGTTTACAAAATAATCATATGTTTATTGCTAAAAATTATACAATATGCCATATACAAGAAGTCAACGATTTGTGTATATTGACATAATTGAAATACTTAAAACTTCAAACACAGTTTGTGTCAGCTAATTGTGAAAAATCACCCACATTAGATCTAAAATATGGTGTATCACAGGGCTCGGTCCTTGGGCCTATTTTATTTTTTATATACATCAACAACCTGACCAAATCACCAGACTTGGGATATTTCATTTTGTTTGCTGATGATACAAGTCTTATTTTCTAAGACCCAAACATTGATACAGACTCTCTAACATTAGTAGCATTAAAGATATTTGTCTGGATTTGTTTTCAGTTAATCAACTTAGCTTGAACAGCCTAAAATCTGAATCTTTGCTGTTTTCTTAAAGCACCATCTCTTCAATAGTGTTAACACTAAGCCTGTGAAATTCCTTGGAGGTATAGCCTACAGCAAGCTAAGTTGAAACGCACATTGCATCTATACATCTCAGAAGGGATCGCAGGGAATGTTTTTCCTGCTGAGTCTTTCGGCCCAAGTTTCTACTCCCACCTTAAAAAGTGCATACTATGGATGTGTACCTAGTATCTTAACTTATCCCATTCTGGTATGGGGACACTCGCCACACTCTGAATTGGTTTTTGCAACCCAACGAAAGGCATTTCGAATACTGGGCAGTTTAAAGTATCGAGATGGTGGTCGTAGCCACTTTAAAATCTTTCAGATACTATACTTGGTGTCTACATTTTGCAATGTCTTTTATATGTTAAGTACTACAAATCAGACATCACTAGGCAGAGTAGCATTCGCAGCCAGCTTACAAACGGTAAATATAACTACGCAGTCGATTTCATGTGTTTAGACAGAATATGGAATGGAACCGACCACTTTGGAATTAAATTAAAATTTAGGTTACAGCAAATTTAAGTCTGCCATTGAGAACAATTTGATAGTATGCTTTTTATTAATTTGATGAACATTTTGCTTATATAAAATATACACTCGCACGCCATGATACTCTTTTATGACTTCAATTTGCATTAATATTATTGTATCATGACACTTTTGTTGACTTGTTCTGTTTTATGCTGCTTTTTTTGGTGAACATTTTTTTGCATTCTGATTAGAGGTGTGCGAACCCATGTTTTGTTCGAACCGAACTATGAACGAACCCAAGCAAATATGTTGCCTCAAACTTCGAACCTCTGAAATAGTATGTCTAAGGTTCACAGTCGAACTTCTTAGAAATTCAAAATCGAACATCGAACTACCAAAAATTCCTCAGTGTTCATATATATTTTCCTTAAATACAAAATTTTGGAATACTGTAACATACAATATTTGATATGTAAAAGATTCCCAATCTTTTTACAAAAAGGGAGGATTCGACAAATTTGCAGGTTGATTGGGTAAAAATGCCTTCCGGTTATGATCGTTGTGGAGATGGGTCAATGTTAAATCAAAAACACAAAATATTTGAAACTTTTTTAGATTTCTAGATCTATAGATATGCTCAATTATAAATAAGTTGTTGTTTGGTATTGGCTAGGCAGTTTAGCAAACAGATTGGGAGGGTTCAAAGTGAGCATGATAGGTATAAAATAACCACTTACAAGTTTGAACTGTCTCCTGATTGTGAATATTTAACTGTTTTGGCTCACTGTGTAATAAAGCATGTTGAAACCAATATTTTCCAAAGGTAATCTGTAATTATCCTCAAATTCTGAACATTTACGTTACTGATCGCCTTTGAACACCGCCATCATAATGTTGTTACTGAAATAGGTGTTGGGAGGCTAGGATATACAAGAAAAATAATTCTGTAACTGCTAAATGGCTCCGTCGTGTCTCAATGTGTCCCATCTACTGTCAAAAATATGTATGAGTGAAATCTCCTGAAACTACGCTATCGACTCAATGAGTTTAAAGCGCCGCTACCGAGTTAAAGGGGCCGCAACTTCGCTACTTTTGGCAACATTCAATGCCTGTAAAGTTAAATTTCAAAGTATTTTTGAGCAACGAACTTCGAACTATTTTGAAGAATTACATATTTCGAACTTAGAACTATTTCAACATCGCTAGTACGAACATATTTTTGAACCGAAGGTTCGGTTCGAGTTCGGGTTCAGTTCGGAATTTCGAAGCTTCGCACACCTCTAATTCTGATGTTTCTGTACATTTATTGGTTGATGCAGCTTTTATTTGTGTGCTTTGATCTATGCTGCTGTTTTGTATGTATATTTCCGTATACGTATGTAATGTCTTTTTTTCATGTAGATTTTGTTTATTCTGCTAGTAATACAAACTTTACACAGCTAAATGTGACATTAGTTCGATGTGAATACAGAAATTTATAAATTTGTTTATCTAAATATATTGAAAAAATATTATCTGATTACATAACCCAGTCAACAGATGGCAGTTAATTACTTCCACATCGTCTTAAACTTGTGGAAGTATGTTAACAGGAATGCAAAGGGAACAAAAATGTTCAGCTCACACAAAACCTGATTACAAAGGAAAACATTTGAGTGCCCAGCAAACTCGAACAATCAAATAAGAGTGGTCCTATAAGGCTGAAAAGCAAGGGAAAATACTAGAAGAAATAGAGAGATGAGCAAAGCAGAAAAACTATGAAAGTTGTGTCAAAGACCTGAATAGAGCACTAGAAAGAGCGTGTGAGGTGTGCTTGAAGAGGAAACAGCAATGCGACAGACGAAAAGGTGCATATTGGTAGAATGAAGAGATCGCCAAAATCAGAAGTATGTTAACGGGAATGGAAAGGGAGCAAAATTTTTGCAATGGAAAACATTCGTGTCTGTAGGTCCCTCTGTCTGTTAGCTCCTGTGACAACTTTCAAAGAGATTGAGCTATCGACTTCAGATTTTGTCCACAGGTAGCAGTCCACCAACCAACGGTTAGGATTGTTTTTTAGCGACATCACTCTGGGAGAAAGGTGCGAAATATATAAGGTTAACTGTTTGAAATTTGCACTTTAACATTGAAAATCGAGCAATTATGTTGTTTCATGAAACTTATGGAGAACATAAATTCAAATATTACGACGGACTTGATATTTTCTAATTAAATTCGAGTAAGACTGGATCATGTATAGGAGTGAAATATCAAATTACTTTGTAATTGAGCCATCGACATTAAAATTGGTACACAGGTAGCTGTTCACCATAAGTGGATAGTCTAGATTTTGTTTGTAAGTAAAATGCTTTTATAAGAAATGTGCTATTGATTGGAAAAAAATGGACCTTTTTCATTAAAAATCAAGTATATGTAATATATGTCTTTTCGGAAGTTTATAGGTACAAAAATACGAATATTACTAAACGTCTGACTTTTCATTGTGAAGGGGTTAAATATTAATTTTCTTTGTAATCAAGTAATCAACCCCAAATTCATTTCATGAAAAGGGCGTTCTGAGGGGTGTAGATTATCACAGCAGTGTGGAAATTATGATTCAATTTGCAGCACTATTGTTGATATTTCCTTGATTGTGGCTTCAAACAGTCATTCGCAATAATTTTAGTCTTAAGGCTAATGAGGGAAAAGTAAAATAAAATCTACCTAGCCATGAAACGAACGTGCAGTCATAACAATTGTTTATTGTCAAACTACTGTAAATTTTTAACAAGTATCTGTTGTAAATCAATTCATTTTTGTGAAACTCTGAAAGCAGAAAATGATTAATTCAACTAGAGCAAAAAAGCATGATAAAGTTTTTGACAAAGAAGCCAAAAATTATACATGGACCTATAACTGATATATAGTCTGCATTAAGTTATCGTGTCTACCACCTCATTTATTTTTACTACTACTACTAATAGTCACGCCATGTCCATAAAGTACCACAAAGCCTATGCTATAAATGAAAATGTATCTGCATGCACTTATGTCCTGACAAGCTATCTTCGTTTCTTCTACATTCATATATCTCCATATACATACTCTCCCATTACGTAAGCTTTTGCCCTCTTTCGTCTTAAATATATCACACACAACATCCGACCAAGTTTCCCTGGGTCTTCCAAGGCCTCTCTTACTTTTTTTTTTAATTTCAACAATACACCACAAGGGCTTACAGCCTAAATACTATCGTACCGTGGGTGTTGACAAGGAAGAAAGAGGCAACTTGTTAATTCTGCACTTGAAAGTTTGGAGGGTCGGAGGAGAAGGAAAAACATGTGCTGGCAAGGAATTCCACAACTTGGAAGTCTTCGGGACAAAAGAGCAGGCATAACAAGATGTTCTATGTCTAATGACCTGGACAGTAAAAGGATACATTCGCTCTGTTCCCCTGGTAGATGTGTTAGCGGCAGCAGGTGGGAGAACTATGGAGGAAAGCTCCTCTGAGCAGTGCCCGTGCAGATATCTATAAAAGAGAGAGAGGTCACCAACGGCACGCCGGTGGGCAAGGGATGGCAGCCTTTGGGTGAGGGTAGGGTCAGCGATGAGAGGTAGAGCTCTCTTTTGAATGGAGTCCAGGATAGCGAGTGTAGAAGCGGCAGCTGCACCCCAGATGTGGGAGCAGTATTCGAGGTTAGGCCTTGTTTGTGAAGTATATAAGGTAAAGAGATTAGCTGGTGTAAAGTATTTGCGAGCCCGGAAGAGGAAACCTAATTTCTTAGCAGCCGCTTCTGCAATTCATGTGACATGTTGGTGCCAATTGAGATTTCGATCTACAGAAATGCCAACAAGTGAAAAGGACTCATTACTTTGAATAACTTGGTTGTTCATTGTGATGGGTCTAGGTCTAGTGTATCTCTTATGAGAAAGAAAGCAAGACTGAGATTTGGTGGGGTTGAATGGTACAAGATTTCTACTTCCCCAGTCTAATATTTTTTGGAGATCCACGGAGACAGAACCCTCCATGAGTCTGCGATCCTCATCTAATTGGGCTAAAGAGACGGGCTTAGAATATTGTATATTTAAGTGGAGGGTGCTGTCGTCCGCGTAACTGTGAACTGGGTTGGATGTGCTAGGGAGGAGGTCATTGATGTGGAGAAGAAACAAAGTAGGGGCTAAAGCTGAACCTTGAGGAACTCCTGCAGTAATTGGGTACAGTTTAGAGGAATGGCCATCCACAACAACAGAAATGCTCCTGTTGGAGAGGAAATTTGCAGTCCAGGTACAAACTTTTGGTGGTAGGCCATAGGCCGGTAGTTTATTAAGCAGCGATGCGTGCCAGACCTGGTCGAATGCTTTGGATATGTCTAGAGCAACAATCTGGGATTCACCGTGTAGTTCCATAAACTTGTTCCACGAATGGGTGACAAAGGATAGTAGGTCGGCAGTCGATCTGCGCTGACGAAATCCATACTGCCTGTCGTGGATTAGACTGTGTTTTTCAAGAAATTTTAGTAATTCGGTGTTTATATACTTTTTCATCACTTTAGAGACGACTGAGAGGAGAAAAATAGGCCTGTAGTTGCTAGGAAGTGCTTTGGATCCTTTCTTGGGGATGGGTTGTACTCGAGCAGTTTTCCAGTTACTAGGGAATATGCCTTTATTGTAAGAAACAGACGAGTCAGGATGGGAGCAAGTTCTGGTGCGCATTTTTTGAGAACAATTGCTGGGATCTCGTCAAGGCCATAGGCTTTCCTGGTATTAAGAGAAGAGAGCGTCTTTCGTACCTTTTTAGTTTTGAAAATGATATCCGTCATTTTAGTGCGACATTGGGGACTGTTGGTGGTTGAACATTTGGAGGTGGGTTGAGAGTAGAATTGCCGGCGAACAACGAAGCAAAAAGTTCAGCCTTGCCCAGGGCGGTAGAAACAATTTCATCCCCTGAGACAAGGTGGGAACGTGCTTTTGCAGAAATTATTCCCAATAGATTTAGCAAGAGTCCAGAAGGGTTTGCCGCCGTTGGAGCTTAAGAGGACTTTGTTTTTGATGTGGTTATTAAACGAGTTTTTTTTGCCTCAGAAAGAATGCGGACATAGCGGTTTCTTGCGTCGTTAAATGCTTGACGATTTTCTTGACTGGGATTGTGTAGAAGCGTTTTGTGAGCTTTGGCCTTTTCAAGTCTGGCCTTGTCACAGGATTTAGAGAACCAGGGCTTTTGAGTGGCTGAAGAGGTTTTCTGTGTACCTGGAATAAATAATTCCATGCCAGCTTGGATAATTTCGGTGACATTTTGTGAGATATCAGAGGGGTCAAAATACAGCCAAACCCACATTTAATTATTTCGTTCATTTCTCATCGGAGCAGATTCATTGTACCTAAAATTTCTTAATAAGCCGCCGTATTTACGAGAGTTGTTACTGCAGTAATATATAGCTCTGGATTGTATATCTGTGGGAGCATTTAGCAACTGTACATAAAAGTTTTTTGGTACCTAATGTGAATATGGCATTTATGTATCCAAGTTGATATATATATATATATATATATATATATATATATATATATATATATATATATATATATATATATATATATATATATATATATATATATATATATATATATATATATATATATATATATATATATATATATATAAAACATGAATCAGAATCAATTAACAACAGTAATAAAATAAGAAACAAGTTCGTTGGTAAAGATTAGCGCGCCTGGTTTGGAATTTTTCTACTACTTCTTTTCTTTGTTGTCATTTAAAGTGCCGTTACAATATATATATATATATATATATATATATATATATATATATATATATATATATATATATATATATATATATATATATATATATATATATATATAAATTAATATAGCATACATATAACCATGTAATGTATCCGTTACATATATGCGAGAGCATCTATAGCTGCTGGCACTTCTGATATCAACTATGTCACATGAAATTACTTGATACACAACCTTAGCTATTGAAATAGCAAGTTTTATGTAGCATTTATGTATCTGATTTGTAACTGTGTTTGCTGGGTTGCCTGATCCACTCAACTTTCAGACCCATACAGAACAGTCGATACCAGTACGCTGTTATATACAACCATACAACCACTTTGGCCTCTTTATATATACATTATTCACGCCTAGCTACAGTGTTCATACCCAGTCAACATATTTGTGACATTATTGTACATGCGATATAGCACTAGTGGAAATGTGTAACTTAATCTTTGTAATATCTCTGCAATGAAAACAACACAAGCTATTATAATGGCACATCTATGTGATGTCTAAAATGTAACTTTATTTAAAGTTAACAATCTTGCCAAGAAGTATATCGCTGTTATAAAGCTAAGATATCTACTGGATATATTACAATTTACATGTATCATGTACCTCACGAAAGCTACACCTCAAAGTTATGTCTATAGATAATTTAGATAACATTACGATATACCTTTAATATAAATATAGGTTTGTTATATGTTATTACCACTGACGTATAGACGTATCTCTATACGTCAGTGGTTATTACTGTAACATAACCTTATTTAAATGTCTGTCTCGTGGAGAGTTAGTTTCTGTTATGTTTTGTTTCTCGTACCTAGTTTGTGTGATGTTTTAAAACAGTAAGATTGTGGGTTAATAAATACATTCATCATCGTTGTTAATACAAGCAATTGCTGCTTACTTTTGACATATTGATACAAATATAAATCAGTGTATACCATTCTCCCATAACCCTTAACGTTCTGTATTTTTTAAGTGAAATGTTTCAAGAAATATATGTTTCGTGCAAATAATCTGAAGTTTGGTTATGTTATTCGGGCGCGCTAGTACAAGATGAAAATATGGTCATTTTATTTTTGTTGTAACATTCCTTTTCAGTTTATTGTATATTTATTCCATTTTATTATAAACTGCCGTATAACAGTTTACTGGGATAGAAGTGTTTACTTTGTTAAAAAAAATAAACACTAAAGGAAAACATTGCAGGGCTCTGATACATTACACTGTAAACATAAATTAGATATCTATGAATATATCAGTACTCTATAATTATATCACGAGACCATATTATAAGGTTTCATTACCGGTATAACAAATTTTTACTTAAAATATCACAAAGCGACATACCTATACTGGTAATATAATTACATAGCAGCAACTACATCTCCTAGATATGATAGTTACATACCCTTCGGTTGAGAGGCACACGTTCTTACACCTGAACCACCGAGGTTCTACCAGTATAATAAATTTTTACTTGAAATATCACAAAGCGACATACTGGTAATATAATTACATAGCAGCAACTACATCTAGATATGATAGTTACATAACCGTGCCGTGTCTGAGATATCACAATGTGATATACCTATGTGACATACTAATAAGGTAGCTTTGTTGCTTACATAGAACGTATTCACACGACTCTCATTTACGTTACATAGTAGTACATCTCTATGATATCAATGTCTCATTTGTTACATGCTATTACATTGATGTGACGTAACTGTGTTGACTGGGTAGCCCCCACAGCACCTTTCTGCGTGCATTTACCCTACCCTACTTTGTACATAATCATTTAATCTTCCGTCGTTTGGAAATAATCTCCCTAAATATCTAAATTCCTTTACTTTCTCTACTAGATTACCATTTATCAAGAGAGTAAAATTACTCATTCCACCCTCTTTATGATACACCATAACTTTAGTTATCTCTGCTTCACACGTATATCCATTTTATTTGTTACTGTCATAGTCTCTCGAGCACCCTCTGTATTTCTTATTGAGATTCACTAAGTAGTACTGCATCATCAGCGTACAATAACACTTTCACCTCGGAAGCAGTGATTTTTATGCATTCTGTCTTTTTGTAAACTTTTCTTATACATTTGTACATGAATATATTGAATACCATGAAGCCATCACACATCCTTGTTTGACACCCTGTTCAATTCTAAAAATAGTCACTGAACATTCCATTATTTCTCACACATGTTCTACGCCATTATATAGCGATTTATGTTCTGGGATTAGCTAATCATCCGCACCATATTTTTTTTTAAATACTCCACAGTTTCTGCTTATATACAGTATCATACGTTTTTTGCAAGTCTACATACGTGCAATATACTTTATTTCCCACATTCAAACATTTCTCAACTACTTGCCGAAGTGAGAAAATGTCTGGACGCAGCAAGTGCGTTATGGTAGCGAATTTTCTTTAAAATATTTTTAATAGCAAATATCTTTCTTTGATGAAAGCAGGCATCAAACTTGGTAGTAGAAACAATGTACCATATTTCATCGAAATAATTTTATTGTTTGAAAATATATAAACATTTTTCACAAGTCTGGATGCAGCAAATGTGTTATGGAAGTGAATTTCCATAAAAATGTTTTTAATAGCAAATGCGAGCAGGCGTTCGGGAGCTAATTTTACCGAAAATTCGCTACCAAAACGCACTTACTGCGTCCACATTTTTTCCTTATAAACGCATTACATTTCGATAAAAAATGCAAAAATGCCTTAACAAATTTGTTCTACGAAAATTAGCTTAAAAAATAATTATAGACCGTTAATCCATAAACTTCACTAAACCTACAAACAAATATTCAAAAAAGGATCAACTTAACTAAACTGACAGCCAAAGCATCAGAGAAAGGGTCTATTTGAAATGAATATTCTGTAAATATTTTAGTAAAATGAAGGGCAATGACGGTTGAAACTTAAACTTAAGGGTTTGCAGAACACTCTTCTTGCAACATTTTCTTTTCACAATCGTATTTGTTTCACATTCTTTGCCTAAACATTGCCAATTTTGACGTTTAAAATTGCGAGTTTGACGTTTTGAGGAAAACCCCAAAATTTGTTTCTTTAACTGCACATAACTTCTTTGTCTTTAAAGCTAGGGACCTAAATTTTGGTACAGCGTTCACTCTTTCTAATACAAGCATGCGTACCAAATTTGGTTGCCCTTACTTTGTTTACGGAGATATAACTTTTTTTTAGAAAGGAAACACAAAATTTGTCAGGAAAACCTGGTCCGGTTTTCCTGGCTAACGAACTTATCCAAGCCACTTGCAAAAGAACGGTACTCACCAAATTTGATCAAGATCGGTCCATTATTTTGTAAGTTATCGGTCGGATATATATATATATATATATATATATATATATATATGTATATATATATATATATATATATATATATATATATATATATATATATATATATATATATATATATATATATATATATATATATAAACACAGATCTCCTCATTAGCGATTTTTTTTAATTCGCTAATAGTTGGGTAGTGCAGCCGCTTCCTGTCATGAACCCACGCTGAACATCCCAAACATTTACCACAGCCAGCTGCTTCGCTCGATAACTTTTGCTTCCTTTATCTTTATACAAAACCGCCGTCGTTCCACTAGCTTGGCACTTGAACATTCATTTTTAGGACTTCAAAAATAATTATTTTTGTCATATTCACTTATTTTTATCTGTAGATTCTTAATTTCTGCTCAGAAAAAACAAGATAATATCGCATAACATATATTTACTAAAATAGCATTTTTTATGAAACAGTCCGTGTTTTTCGTACCATCATAAAGAGGAAGAAATTTTAGACATTTGATCATGTGTGAAAACTAACTGTTCACTCAGCATATAAATAAACAATAACTACAATTTGAGAACCCAATTCGTCACAATACAGTTTTTTCACCTAACGATCGTTTCGCCAGCAAAGTTAGCGGGATTATCTTCCCTCTGATGACGCTAACTTTGTTAGAGAAACGACATGTCAAAAACTGTATTGTGATGAATTGTACTTATCAGTGCTCATCACAAGTTCAAATCTTCACTTAGAGGAAATAGGAAATAGACCGACGTTAAAGAAACAAAAACAACAACAAACAACAGCAAACAACAGCAAAAAATGTATCATAACAACAATTGGGGATTTTATAAAGGGTCAAAGACATTCCCGTTTGCTTCCAAACATTTCTCTGTCCTTGAGAGAACGCTATGTGTAGCTTTTCTTATAATTCTTACATACATTTTTAAACGCTCCACGAATCCTGCCTTTAACGTTTTAGGTGTCGTTGGTTTATCCCTGTACACAAACTGATTGATGTACCCCATCCCATGCCATCTTGCTGGAAGAACATTTCTGTCACTCTGACCAGTGGAAGGACGTCTAAATAATTTTTCTCTAGTATATTATTAATGAATTCAGAATTCATGTCAGCATTTTAATTGATGTCATAAAAATAATGTCCCAATAAGATTAGTAAGTATTATTATTGAGAATGCCAATCCAGCCATTAAAACCCAAGAAGACCTAGTAATTTACTGTTTGATATGCGGATTTTCCTCCGCACATTCATGCCTTGTCGTTCTATTGAACATTCCATGTATTGTAAATTTTGATTCGACTCACCGTAAAATTTTATTTAAGAAGTTGTGATTTCATTATAACCCATTCTCAAAATTCATTGTAAATGGTGGGTTAAACAATATCTGTATGGGTGTAACTTGTAGTTTCTAGGTATGTAATTAAAACTAGTGGTCAAAATACCTTCCTACCTTTTTTTTGAATACAGGAGGGGAAAATGCTCATGCAGACCCCATTCACGGCCCCGTAGGTGCCGTGGGATATCGAGGTACTGTGAGACTGTACTCACTAAAACCCCTCCCTGGGAGTACCGGACCTTAGTCCATACCTCCGTAAGAAAGAATACACACAATGACTTTTTGGGTATGAATGTTTCCATTCTGTGTTTGCCGCGGGGGCGTTTAGCGGGTAAGTATAAGCTTTGGACGCTCATGCTTATGTGGAAGTTGCTCGTCGTAGGCGGTGGCACTACGGAGAAGAGCATTTGGGTGAGAAGCGGCTTTTGCGAACTGAGTTGTGGATAGTTGAGTTATAAACTCAAGTATCGAAGGCATTTCCAGATCAGAGTGAATCTGACTGTTTCGGACAAACCATGGCGCTCCGGTAACCATTCTCAGAATCTTGTTCTGGATGATTTGAAGGATCTTGATGTGTGTTGCGGCCGCGGTGGCCCATGCAGGTGATGCATAGGTCACGGCTGGCCGGATAATGACTTTGTACATGAGCAACTTGTTGTTCATTGACAATTTGGAATTTCTATTTAGAAGTGGGAACAGCTTCGAGATGAAAATCGAGGCTTTTTTTCGGACGTGATCGACATGGGGGCGCCATGTTAAGTGTTTGTCGAGGAAAACCCCGAGGTATTTGGCTGAATCTTACCAGGGAATTAGACGGTTGTCTAATGAAACGTGTTCGTGAGGTGTGTGTGTCTCCTCTTGGAAATAGGAGAGCTGAACATTTATCGGGGTTTATGGCTAGAAGGGATTTCCTATACCATGATTGCAGCTCGACTACGGCGGTCTGAAGTCGTTCGGTTATTATCCTCGGCTAAGTAGTGCTGCTGAGAATGGTAGTGTCGTTTGCGTACAGTGCGTATGTCACGTTTAAGGGGGCTGTCGGAATGTCTGCGACAAATATATACATGTATACAGCAGAAGGGAGATAGCAGAACCCTGCGGGAGACCAGCCGTGGCTGGGTACGTTCTAGATCTGGCTCCCAGATGTTTGACCTGGTACTTCCTCTGTTGTAGGTATGACCTGATTAGCAGAATCAGAGGGAACCCTACCTCTTGCGTGGACACAGATGAATTTTCATGAATGAACAACAAAATGTCGAACTCAATTTTATCATTAGGTATTGGGTTGCGCTTTTTTTTTTTCATATGCAGACCAATATTATTAATTTAACCCTGTCGAAAGTTATCTTTTAACTAGGAATTTCTCAGTAAACTGTATATGTTACAGGTAGTAACAAAAATCAAATTACAGTATCACTGCTCTCGCACCCCTTGTCCACTCCGTAGTCGTTCCCATAACTTTCTAATTTTAATACCGTCCGCAATAACATATTATCCTCCTCATAGCAAAACTAACCACCCATATGTAGTGTGACCTCCCAAGTCCAGCGCACCGGCGCGCTCTCGGACGCGGTGAGGCCCGGTAGTATGCGCCGGCATAGGACAATGATGAGGGTTGGTTGGGTGCTTCGTACTTGGGGGTTTCCCCTTCCCCTTCTGCATGCATACAACCGTACCCTCAATGCGTTACCATAAGAAAAAAATCGTGTGAATAACCCGCAAGAAGGTTACGGGACCTGCGGCAACTGGGGTTCTGTGCGGGATAAACAGGATTTTTAGGAGGTATAGCTGCAAAATGGAATAAAGGCAACTTATACAGTTCCGGCCAAGCTGTTTTTTTTTTACATTTTTCGTTTTTTCTTCTCCGCCCATCACTCCTGGCCCCGTAATTTTCTTAGTGGTTGATTGCAAGAAAATTTTCTTGTGGTTTATGCATCCAAGGGGGGTTCTAAGCAAATTTTTGCAAGGAAATTCTAAAAGCCCTCCGTGAACGTATACCTACCTAAATATTATAAGTTTAAATAATTTAGTTATTGTGATTAGTTGCATGTTATTAAATGAGGCATATCCATTAAAATAGGTAAAGAAAATATTAAAACAACTAACAACCTAGGTTGTGGTTCCGAAGAAAACATCCTGTCCCATTTAAGACATTACAATTTATAATATCATACATATAAATTAATTTTCTAATCCTTTTCAGGATAAACCAATTAATTGAATCTATTAATTTGAAATCGATTAATATCCTAAACCTTCAATGCTTTCTGTTACTATGTGAAAAATGTTAATTTGAACTTGTTATTAAATGTTTAACCTTGTTATAAGTTAAAAATCTCGGGACGCAGCAAGTGCGTTATGGTAGTGAATTTTCATAGAAATGATCTGGCGCAAAATATTTTATTATAACTTTTTTTTCTTGTAACATAGAAATCTAAATTTTGGTGTATAGTTTACTTTTTATATCGTAAACCTACCTACCAAATTTGGTTATCATAGATTTTTTATTTTTTAAGAAAAAAATTTTTTTCAAATGAAAACTCAAAATTTGTTCAGAAAACCTCGTCCGATTTTTCTGATTAACGAACTTATCAAAGCCATTTACAAAAGGAAGGTACATGCCAAATTTTATTAAAATCGGCTTATTATTCTTTGAGATAAAAATTTTTTTCGAATGAAAACTCAAAATTTTCCCGGAAAACTTCGTTAGATTTTCCTGACTATCTAACTTGTCAAAGCCATTTACAAAAGGAAGGTACATGCCAAATTTTATTAAAATCGGCTTATTACTTTTTGAGATAAGAATTTTTTTCGAATGAAAACTCAAAATTTTCCCGGAAAACCTCGTCCGATTTTCCTGACTAACGAACTTATCCAAGCCATTTGCAAAAGAAAGGTACATGCCAAATTTTATCAAAATCGGCCCATTATTTTTTGAGTTATCGGTGTGATACATATATATATATATATATATATATATATATATATATATATATATATATATATATATATATATATATATATATATATATATATATATATATATATATATATATATATATATATATATATATATATATATATATATATATATATATATATATATATATAAACATATAAAAATTGAAACTGACCCCGGATATGGGTTCTAGGGGTCCTAGTTCGCGCTCATTTGCAAAAATTTTTTCAAAATTCAAAAGTCGGGATCTCCCCATTAGTGAATTTTTTCTACGAAAATTCACTAAAAAGAACATAACTCTGAAAAGACGAACGTAAAAATACCGGCTGATTTCAATATTCAATGCACTATTATCCCACTGAATTTAAATTGGGAATACATGTGACGTTTTCCGCTTTACTCTCTGATTGGTTCAGAGTTACCATCCAACCTCTTTAATCTATAAACCTTGAATCAGGCCAATTTCTCGTTGGCTTGTCCAGAAATCGACATAACCTCCAGCTCAACAGGCTGGCGCTTAGCAACCTGCGTCACGAAATCACCTAAATAAATGGTTGAAATGTGAAATCGGAAGAATGCCAAGAGAAGTGTGGTATGTCATTGCATTATGACAGGCTTTTTAACTGTCATTATGCCTGTCAAGACATATTTGAAAAGGCTGGATTTGTTTTAAATCAAAATCACTTTTAAATTAGAATCATTTTTTAACCCAAAATTTCATATAGTGAATGAGAAGCACACCATCCACCTATCTTCTTGATCTATATATGTGTGAACCGGTAAATCATTATGGCAACATGCCCTATAGACACAAGAAGAAGCTGTCTTTGTCAGACAAATTCGTCCGTAGGAAGAGTTGTAGCATGTTACGATCCACCTGTAAAGGATATCAGTTACCACAGCTGTCCAGCAAACTATCCTGTGGAAATACCAGAAAGAGATGTGCCAGAGCCACCAAGACGATCTATTATAGGAATCCCACAGAATCCTTGCGCCTGTCCTCCACAAGTGAGTCAGCCTTTATTATCTCAAGCACCAGTACCCCAACCGCCAATGCCTCAACAGCTAGTACAACAACCGCAAATTGCTCAAACATCCGTGGGACCACCTCAAGTAGGTCCCCCACCAAATGGTAGATATGATTTATGGGATCTGCGATTTGACAGATGGTGGGGATGGACTTGGGTGCGAAAACAACAGCAAAATAATAACTCTAAAGGACCAAGACGCAGGTGAGTGATCAAATTACTAAAGAAGCCATATAAATATTTTAGCGTTCAAGTAACTGTACGGCTTAGCAGATTTATCATTAGGGAAGTGATAAAACTCGCAGGATAGACGAATTAGTAGCGGAACTCTTTTAAAATTCTGGAAAACAATAATAAAAAAACAGCGAGTTTATGACCACTAAAAGTATTACTTTTCCAAAAAAACGTGTACCCGCACGAAAATGCATCTAACGTATAGGACAATAAGTGTTCAGAATCATGTGCAAAGATTCAGATAATCGTCGTGAAAAATATGGTAAGAAGCAAAACTAGTTGTCGAAATGAGTTCAGTTCGGATTTAGACCTGGCCAGGAAACTAGAGAAGCAGTGTCCTTAAAATAAAATGAGAAAGGGTGAGGAAAATAGAGATACTAAATACAGTTTCTCCTCTGGAACGATTTCACCAAGTAAGGGAAACAACAATCAAAATTGAAATACGTTTATTGCTTTTATAGGCCTGGATAAAGCACGTAAAATATTGTTTCATATACTGAATGAAGAGAGCTGGATTAGGTTAGAGAGACAGTCGCCCTATTCTCAATCTATACAAAAATGAAAGTAGGTACCATAATATATATTAACATATAGGAACCCCTCAGGGGGATGTGGAAGTGCAACAGGGAGATTAGATTCTCCGCGGTCACTCTCCCATCTACGGGTGTGCGAACCCGAGGTTTCCCGAGCCGGCTGTCCGTTGACCCTATTTTAAGAACCTTTCTTTTCTTTTCCTGTCCCTTATCATCGCTACATAGTGGGGTACTATAGGGTGAGACTTTATCTCTGCTCGTCGGCTGAGAACAATCCATCTGTTGAACGTGAAGCAGCACGTTTCCCGTGCGTTGCTCTCCATGTCCTGGATTGGGACGTTGAGGCGATGCAGTCCCGCGTGGCTACTAGTTAACACATGCTGTCAGCGCTATCTTCAGTACATTCTGCGCTTGGTGGTGGTCTATCTCCCTAACTAAGGCTCACTAAGGTGTCCCAAAAGAGCAATGCTCCTGAGCAACTACCGACTTCCACAAGTAATTTCGTGGTGACCGAATCAAGTCTGAGGTCTGAGGATAAAAATCCTAACATAATATGGAAACCAATACTTAAAGTCGTGGTGACTTAGTTACCGCACCCAGTAGCCTGGTGTCTGGAAAAGGAACCTCTCCATTTCCTACTATAAGTTATTTAGAATTGTTGGTAATTTAAAGTCGATGATAAAGACAAAAGATGGCCTTGGTTAAAACGGTTTACATTGCTCAATCAGAGCTACTGAGAATAACTACGAAGATGATGTACCTATATAGATCTCAAAATTGAATCACCTGACGCCCTCAACAAAATCGGGGATGTTATTACTTGCAGCGACCTGCTGAATTGCACTTTTGAAGAAATGTGCAGCGAACTAGCAACGCAAGGTGTAATTGACCTAAAAAGAATTACCATAAAGGTGAAAAAGTAAAAGAAACGGTGTCTTATTCTGACATTCAACAATACTAAGCTACCAGATCATGTAAGAACTGCCTACCATAATTTTCCAGTGAAATTATGATATACTTCCACCACTACGCAGTTTTAAATGCGAGAAATCCGGTCATACGTCTACAAGATGTCCAGGAGAAAGGGTTCGTGTTTGTGGTTACATGAGGTAACAAGGTATACGAAACCCGTCCAGTGTGTGAACTGTGAGACCACAATGCTTGATCTAGAAATTATCCCATCTTTAAACAAGAAATGACAATTCAAGGGATGTCTTTTTAGTTTAACGTCAGCCTATTTCCGCGACTATGGCCAATCCCCCACGCCAGGCAGCAGTTTCACCTAACTATCCTGGAAATTTTACCGAACCCCTGCCTTTCTGTAAGGAGGTTATGGATCTTTAACGTGCCCAACATCGCATGGACACCGGTCAGACGACTTTACGCCCCCTCTGAATGGCGGATAGTACCGACATTAGCTTGTGCAAATATAATGCAGAATCTCAGTTGATGTTAATTTATTACAGTTGGTACTGAAAAAGTGAAAGAGAAATCCTGGGAATCGAACCCAGTACCCTTCGGTTCAGAGGCGCACGTTCTTACCCATGGGCCACCGAGGCTCTTATTCAAGAGATAATTACTGCGAGCAGATACCATATTTTGAAGCTAAGAAACGAGTGGCCAGACCCACACCTCGTAGTATTTCTTTATCAGTGGGCACGAAAGCACACGTAAAATAATTTTTGCCAGCACTAGTGACTGCCCTAAAATGTGTGTATGATACGAGACAAGCTATGACACCACCTCCACGTTTAATAGAAGCTTCCACATCTAATCTACCTGTCTACTTACCTAAGACAAGGTATACATATAGAAAGACCAATACGAGTAAAATGTGCTGGAAAAAGGTAAGATAATAAATCTTCATAATATCATTCTGACACCATTTAAATGACACATACTTGGAAAATTGGGAAGAGATAAAGCAAGAGGGGAACTGCTGGGCAAACTGGCCCAATGAAATAAAAAAGCTGCTGTGAACAGAGAGTCATGGTTTTGACGACAAGGCGACATCGCCTTAGACTCCGATGATGATGATGATGAAGAAAAGAGAACTGATGAGGTGTATTGGGCTACTGTCCGAGACCCCGACCTACTTGGTTGTCAATTAAATGTTACTACTCCTATACTGTCTACCAGCAGTGGTGGTAAAAAAGAGCACGGCTTGAAAATCATTAATCCAAGTTTAGATGCCTATATTCCTTACAGAAAGTCAGGAGTCCGGAAGCATTTCCAGGATAGTGGAGTGAAACTGCTCCCTGACGTCGGCGATTAGCCATAGTCTCGGAAATAAACCGACGTTAAAGAAAAGAAAAAGTAATCAGCGCAAAACCTACGTTATGGTCACTGAGTAATAATATTGAGAGAACGTCGCACTTGGAAATCCTTTAAAAGATTCACAATTTTGGTTTAGTTATCCAGTTAGCTAATTATGGAAATAACATATAGAATTTTTTATAAATTCCTGTAACAGCTTTAGGTGAAAGATCTTTTAGTAATTAAAACATTCAATGAAGGGCTTTTCTCCAGACAATAAATTTATTTAAAATTTCCCGACGCGTTTCGACCCACTAAGAGGCCATCTTCAGGGGATAAATCTAGAATCATAATAAAAAGGTCTGTCAGAAAAACATCGTTTTTCTGGTAGGCAATTGTGCAGGTTAGGGCACAATGGTGACAAGACACTCTCTACAGAAGCGTCAAGGTTAAAATCATAATTCACACAATAAGTACACTTGGAGAAAACCCAAATCACCACAACACATATTTCAGAGACCTTACGATCGTTTCGTTGACCATGTCAACATCTTCAGAGGAAGAAAAATTCTAACATTAAACTACTAACTACAGTGTATTTATATCGCGTCTAGGTAAACGAACTAGTCCGAATTAAAATTGTCGTCGAAGAACGGTCGTTTGTTTATTGTGTAGTGAAACTACGAGGTCGAAGACCTGCTTTAATCTTCTGGTCGACAAATTTATGAGCCCTTATCTAATATAAGTATAATAGGCTTAAAGGAACGGTACCGAGTTATTTAAGGAATCTGCACGTTCCCTTTCGGTATAGAAATTTACTATGTGGATATTGGGATGTGGATCAAGCCGACAATCACATCTGGCGCGTCAAACATCACCTCCGCTCATATTTTTTAAATAGAAAACTAGACCCGGGTGTTTGGCTCAAAATGTTAACTCTAGCAAAGGATAAATAATTCAACTAAAATACTACATAAAAACTATATTTCTATTGATTTTAATTCTTCGTGACAGTATTTATATTGACTTCATAGATACAAAGAAAACGAACGGGTCTTTAAGTCGCGACAAGCGTAGAGATTGGTATATGTATAGACCGGCCGAGTTATTGACAGTAATTTATTATTCTACCAGACAAATTAGGAGTATTTCAGCGGTCAAATGCAAAGTGAAAATAAAGGGCTTGAAATTAAAGGTGCCGCACGATTCAGTGAAGTTTTGTTCTTAATGGACCTTAATATAAAAATACTTTCTAATGAATCAAGCATAGTTTGATGTCTAACATTTTTGATAAGTTTCAAATTTCCTTTGTCAATGTCAAAAAATACTTACATTAGATAAGGGCTCATAAATTTGTCGACCAGAAGATTAAAGCAGATCTTCGACCTCGTAGTTTCACTACACAATAAACAAACGATCGTTCTTCGACGACAATTTTACTTCGGACTAGTTCGTTTACCTAGACGCGATATAAATACACGGTAGTTAGTAGTTTAATGTTAGAAATGTTCTTCCTCTGAAGATGTTGACATAGTCAACGAAACGATCGTAAGGTTTCTGAAATATGTGTTGTGGTGATTTGGGTTTTCTCTAAGTGTACTTATTAGTGCTCATCACAGGTTCCAGTTTTCACATAGTGCGTAATTCACACAATAAAAACCTAACTAACAGTCAAGCTAAAACTAATATAGTTACAGTGAAAAACACAAGCAGCTACAGTAACACAAGCTAAAAAATCTCGGGACGCAGCAAGTGCGTTATGGTAGTGAATTTTCATAAAAATGTTTTTATTGCAAATATGTGTGTTTTCTTTTTAAGAAAGCAGACATCAATTTTGGTTACCAGTATAACCTATATAGAAAAAGCAGGCATCAAATTTGATTACCAGTATAACACATATATAGTAAAAACAATGTGCCATGTTTCATCAAAATAACTTGATTGTTTGAAAACGTACAGAAATTTCCAAAAGTAAACCAAAAGTGTTACCGAAAAAATCCGTTTCTTGGTCAACCTTATAGGTTAATAGCAAATTGAGCTTTTCAAATATGAAGCATTTAATCAAAATTCGCAACCACAACGCACTTGCTGCCTCCAGAATTTCTTAACTTACAAACATGCATTATATTTCGATGGAAAATGCAAAAACATAAGGCGTTTTCGACAAAAAAAAATTATTTGTATCACCAACGACTTATGGGCCACCCTGTGATTGTCGCAATAATTTTTTAAGATGTAGCTCAAAACACCGTATAATTAATGTATACAATATTTTTTCATATCTTGTATAATAACGAATATATTGAGCTTTATTGATTTTTTACGAAAATTCGACAAACATTATATACCATTAAACAATAAACTCTATAGCTAAGGCTACTTACTGCCAAGCATCAGAGAAAGGGTCTATTAGAAATGAATTTTCTGGAAATATTTTAGTAAAATGAAGGACAATGACGGTTGAAACTAAGAGTTCGGTGTATGTAAAGCATTCTTCTTGAGATATTTTCTTTCCATAGATCGTATTAGATTCAAGTTATTTGCCTAAATGTTGCGAATTTTGACGTTTTCAATTGTCACTTTGACGTTTTGAGGAAACCCCCAAATTATTTTTCTTTAAATGCCCAGAACTTTTTTGTCTTTTGACCTACAGAGCTAAATTTTGGTAGGTGGCACACCTATAAAGATATAAACCAGCTTACCAAGTTTGGTTGCCCTTACTTTGTTAATTTTGGAGATATAAATTTTTTTCGAAAGAAAACACAAATTTTTCCGGGAAAACCTCGGCGGATTTTCCTGGCTAACAAAATTATCCAAGCGACTTGCGAAAGGAATGTACTCACCAATTTTGACGTTTAAAATCGCAATTTTGACGTTTTGAGGAAAATCCAAATTTATTTTTCTTTGAATGCCTGTAACTTTTTTATCCTTTAACCTACGGAGCTAAATTTTGGTAGGTAACTTGCCTATAATGATATAAATCCGCATATGAAATTTGGTTGCTCTTACTTTGTTATTTCCGGAGATATAATTTTTTTTCGAAAGAAAACACAAAATTTTCCGGGAAAACCTGGACCGATTTTTTTGGCTAACGAACTTATCCAAGTCATTTGCAAAAGGAATTTATTCACCAAATTTAATCAAAAGCGGCCCGTTATTTTTTGAGTTATCGGTGTGATACATATATATATATATATATATATATATATATATATATATATATATATATATATATATATATATATATAAATATATATATATATATATATATATATATATATATATATATATATATTTTTTTTTCGAATGAAAACTCAAAATTTTCCCGGAAAACCTCGTCCGATTTTCCTGACTAACGAACTTATCCAAGCCATTTACAAAAGAAAGGTACATGCCAAATTTTATCAAAATCGGCCTATTATTTTTTGAGTTATCGGTGTGATACATATATATATATATATATATATATATATATATATATATATATATATATATATATATATATATATATATATATATATATATATATATATAAACATATAAAAATTTAAACTGACCCCGGATATGTGTTCTGGGGGGCCTAATTAGCGCTCATTTGAAGAAATTTTTTCAAAATTCAGAAGTCGGGATCTCCTCATTAGTGAATTTTTTTTAAGAAAATTCACTAAAACTAAGTTAAAGCTAAACATAGAGTCAAAAATGAATTAACTAAAATATCAGAGCAAACTGACAAGCGTTGAAAACCCCAAAAAAGTATTTTGGACCTTAATTATGTCTATTCCCACTGTGTGACGTTTAGGGATGAGATCATTTAGTAAACTAAAAGTAGTAAAGACCTATTTAACGTCTTAACAATAAATTAAGAAAGATAGACAAATTTAACAAGGTTCCTATAGAGTATTCGACATTACGCAATTTAAATTATAAACAATTGATAAATAAATCTGCACAAATAAAGTCCAGAAAAGTTGTGCTTTAATTTTTGTTGGTTTGTTCCAGTTTCGTTTTGTTCTAATTTTTTGTACATTTTTACTAATTTAAGTTAACAAAATATGCGTAGGTCTCTTATTTTGGAAGAATATATCATGTTATGTTATATTCTATTGTTTTTTATTCTTATAAATATACAATGTTTTGAAACGCCCGGGAGCAATCTCGGCTTCAGAAACCGCTTGATAAATTAAAATTTGCTACAGGAGGTTGCCCGATTCAATGATGGCATCGGCAATATTGCCAGGGTAACCATTTTTCAGAAAGCGTAGTTAACGTTGTTTTTTTTAATGCAACACCCATCTTATTTTGATTACAATGAATGAGAAATTTGCACCTTTTTTATTCTCCTCTTATTCAATTCCCCACATTGTATAAAATCAATTGCCATATAAAATTTAAATTTTTAACTAACAGTTTTCCTGTAAAAAATATAGAAAATCAAAATAATTGTCTCCGCGCCAAAACGCAGCCGTAAAAAAAGACGGCCTACTGTGACGTCACGATCCGGTATCGGCCAAAACGAGTCTCGCTTACTCACACAGAGATCCTCATCTCACCATTAGCGATTATACGACTTACGTGTGCCGGATAGTTATTGTTATCAACTTATATTATTGCTAATATCTATATACTCGTATTAATTATTTTAAAACCTGTACAGTCTTATAGTATGACTACAGAAGTTGGATTTGTCCAAGGACAATATGATAATTTACCAGAAATTGATGTACTAGCAATGTTTGAGTTTTTAGGAAACAACCCGAATTTCATGGCTGCTGAGCTAAAAGGAGTGAAAGCTGGGAGGTACGTGTCTGATATGAACCTTATTTTATCCTGTAAATATCTTTGTTTGGTTTTATGTAGTAATTTCTTATAAAATATAATGTAAATAAAAGCATAACCTCAAAATCTTCTCCATTCAAATAATATAAAAGGAAAATATATATTTGTTGTAGATCTGCTCGTGAAAGTTATTGAGACAATGCTGTCGGCTGGGTGCAGGTAAAACGACACGGTGATGTTTGTATTGTATGATCATCTTCACAGATGTGCAAAGTAGATTTTACACTAACTGGACTTTTCAGGTCCCCCTTCATAGCTAAACACCATTTCTTCCTGATTTTCTCATCCTTAGGTACATTAAAGAATAATTTGTTGGGGGTAGTTATTGTTGTGGAAGTACATTTGGGCACTATACAGCACTTATAATATTTATGTTTAGGCACTGTTATGTCTTTCGCATTCTTGTATTGTGATTCTGAATCTGCTGTAGCCATCACACAGTCACGCACTAAACTAGATTAAACACGACTTATTACCTTTGAACCTATATTATACACTAAACACCAAAACTACTTAAAATTATGATAAAACTGTTCAGAATTCGATGCAAACACAAACGAAAGCAGGACAAGGTTAACTGGCGATGCCCGCGTATCACGCAGATGCACCGGATCCTGACGTCACAAACCTCTTCACCAATCAGATCGCATTTTCACCCACCGTGTCTTTTTTAATGATATTCAATAATTAATTACTAATGAGTGGTTCACTTTAAGGGGGGTTTACTTGTAGACATATATTTTTAGAGTATTTTGCTGTACTTTAAATACGTTTTTCATCGAAAGTAAATTATATGCAATTTTCTCATTCAGCGCGCTACTGTCACTGCAACGTCTAAATAGCAGATCTCTATTTTATTTAGAGTTTGATGATCCGAAGGGCCGAAGCATCCCGTATTTCAGAACCCAGCTAATAGAAAACGTAAAATATGATACATCAGAGTTATTGAGGATGCCCGATTCCTTTTTATTAACAAAATCTGCTTCTAATCTACTGAGGATAAGCAAACTCAAAAAAGATGATGAGCAAACTTTAAAAAAATTAAACTTACTTCAAAATAGGAACTAAAAAGCGAAAGATAACAGGTTTTACAGGTTTAATTTCAAAGACAAAAATTAATTTCAATGAAATATTATTATATGCGCTACCGACTTATCAGTTTGAAGTATGTGCCAAGCCAATTAAGTAGTAGGTAGATAGGCTAGGTCCACTTCCGCCCATCGCAAGTTTCTCCACACCCGCGGCGGAATGCGTGAGCATGGGTTGGTCTTTGATCATTAACAACATATTTAGGTATTTCATTGGAATTATAGTCTGTTATAAATTATACTATTTATATCGCTAAGTATTATTATATTTCGGGCTTGGCACAGATTTCTAACAGATAAGTAGGTAGTGCATATAATAGTATTTCATTTACATAAATTTTCGTCTTTTGAATTAAACCTGCAATCCAATTATTTTTCGCATTTTACCGCCTATTAAATCGGTTTTTTTTTATTTTTCCATTTTTAGTGTTAGTATACGTACGTTATGAGTACGGTAGTAGAAAACTGCTATAATATAATAAAAGTGCCGTATTACAGTAAAATTATATTCCATCATCAGATCCTGACTTGATCAAAGTGGGACCATCTCAGGAGTATACGCTTTCGAACAAAAAAATATTTTTTTAAATATGTCCACTACTGACGAAAATATCTGTGAACATACATAAAAAATAATTTTGTGAGGATTTCCCTCGACTTTCCTAAGATCCCATCATCAGATCTTGACTTGGTGAAAATGTGACTATTTCAGAAGTATACAATTTCAACAAAAAATTTCTTTTTTCAGAATTGGTCCACAATTTATGAAAATATCGGTGAACATACATAAACAATTTTAGTAAATTTTTATTTAAAAAAATTGACTAATAGAGAGGTATTTTTGTTGAGGATTTTCCGCAATTTTCCTGAGATACCATCATCAGATCCTGACTTGGTGAAAATGGGACCACCTCAGTAGTATACCCTTTCAAACAAAAACAAAAGTCTGGACGCAGTAAGAGCGTTATTGTAACGAATTTTCGTAAAAATGTTTTTAAGCACATTTGGTTGGCACTATAACCTGTATAGTAATAACAATGTCCCACATTTAATTAAAATAGCTTTGTTGTTTAAAAAACTACAAACATTTTCGGAAAATAAAATAAAACCTTCGAAAAAAAGTGGTCCGATTTTCCTGGCCAAAAAGCCTATTCAAGCTATTTACACACCTGCCAATATATAATTATTGACAAACAGTTTTATGCCCAAGTTGAAAAAAAAATCTATGAAAATTTGCAGAAATTTCTTTTACAAAAATTCACCATTTCTTGCCGAAATTGCCTTCAGTAATGTTACACTAAATTATATTTTTCACAAAAATTCGACAACTTTTTTTACAATAACACTAAACATTTATTATTATTAATTACCAACATATCACAGAAAATGTTACAAAAAATGATTTCTACAGAAGGACAAAAACATTTCTGCGAAAACTTTTCAAATTCAGCCACTATTTGAGAGTGCCTGTATACGACAGCTCAATTTTTTTCGACGAGTAATACAAACAAAAAGCTCTCTAATGCGTCATTTCCGTGGGGCTCCGCTATCTATTGGTAAAAACGCCGTTTCACAATTAGTGATGTGTGTTTGTGCAATGTGCCAAAAATGTGAAAAGTTGCAAAACAATTGAAATAACTCAAAAACGATTAACGATATCATTTTTTTCCTTACAAACATGCATTACAATTCAATGGAACACGCAAAAATTCAATAAGATAAGGGGTGTTCTATTAAAAAACAATGTGTATCACCAAAGACTTAGGGGCCACCCCGTGATTGTCAAAATAATTTTATAAGATGCAGTTCAAAACACCATCTAATTAACATATACAATTTTTGCTCGCATCTTGTATATAAACGAAAATATTGAATTTTACCGTAGAAATGCGTCACCCTGTATACGTGTAAACATACAAAAACAGAAACTTACCCCGTATATGGGTTTTAGGGGTTCTAGTTCGCGCTCATTTGAAGAAATGTTTTCAAAATTCCTAAGTCGCAGTCTTCTCAATAACGAATTTTTCTACGAAGATTTGCTAAAATATAGATTATTAAACCATAAACCTCTATAGCTGAAACTATTGCTAAAGCAGCAGAAAGAGGGTCTATGTGAAATGGATTTTCCGAAAATATTTTAGTAAAATGAAAGACAATGGTGGTTGAAACTGAAACTGAACTGAATCTTTGTAAAACACACTTATTGAGACATTTATTCTTCACAATCCGCATTTGTTTCAGATTATTTGTCTGTAAATTGCAAATTTTCACGTTTCAAATCGAGACTTTGACATTTTAAAAATAAAAATTATAAAATTTTCAAAATATTTTTTTGCTATTTCTTGACCTTTTTGCGTCAGGAAAACTTAATATGTATGTAATATGTATATGTATGTAATATTCAATTGGTTTTGTTAATCACACAAAATATTTTGTTCTTGTGCTGCCCTCTGATCACCAGTGGCACCCAATTTTTTTTTCTTTAAATGCCTATAACTTTCTCCTTTTAACGTATAGATCTAAATTTCGGCAGGTGGGGTAATTTTGACAATATAAACGTATGTTCCAAACTTGGTTGTCCTAGCTTTGTTATTTTCGGAGATACAAAAATTTTCCGAAAGGAAACCCAAAATTTTACCGGAAAAACAAGACTCATTTTTCTGGCTAACAAACTTATACAAGCAACTTACAAAAGGAAGGTAGGTACCAAATTTCATCAAAATCGGCCTATTATTTTTTGAGTTATCGGTGTGATACATACATACATATAAATAAATATATATATATATATATATATATATATATATATATATATATATATATATATATATATATATATATATATATATATATATATATATATATATATAAACACGGATCTCCTCATTAGTGAATTTTGCATTTTACGAAAAATTCGCTGAAAGGAGTTTAATTTCGTCAACAATTGACGAAAATATCGGTGAACATACATAAAAAAAATTGGAAGATTTCACTCGACTTCCCTGAGATTGCATCGTCAGCTTCTGACTTGGTGGAAATGGGACTACCTCAGCAGTATACCATTTCACCAAAAAAAATATTTTTAAATTGGTCCACATTGACGAAAATGTCGGTGAACACACATACTTTTTTTTGAGGATTTGCCTGAGATTGCAACATCAGCTCCTGACTTGGTGAAAATAAGACTACATCAGGAGTATACCCTTTCAAACAAATAAAGATTTTTTTAAATTGGTCCACAATTGACGAAAATATCGGTGAACATACATAAAAAAACATACAGACGAACATAGAACCTTCTCCTTTTTTGAAGACTGTTAAAAAGGTGTGCAATGATTGTATAAAGAATATTTGTCACTGCTGTATCTTAGTTGTGCACAAAAGCTCAGTGTTTAATTTAAAAATATTTCGTTTCAATCCATAAAATTTATCCATGGATTAGAAGTTTATAATAAACTATATCGTCCATGCACAGGTGTTGCAATTTTTCTGTCGCACGGTATATTTACTGAATAAAAATGATGTAATCATAATCAGGTGATCTGCTGACACACTCAATCGTTAAGGAATAAATTTACTGATTTAAACTTATGAATTTCTCTAAAATTGTTTTGCTGAACCTTTTGAGAGAATATTTTATTCCACAGTGTGGACCAAATTTAAAGAATACTAAATTAATTTTATTAGTTAATATTTGTAAATTAGAAAAATGTTCGGACGCAGCAAGTTCGTTATTGTAGTGAATTTTCATAAGAATAGTATATCATAATGATTTAGCCTTATATTAAAAGTTAGAAAACGTTACCTTATTTAATTAGGAACGGAAAAAATAAGGTAAAGAAGAGCAACCAAAAACATGGCCTCTAACATAAATATTTATACGGCAATTTGGATACAAAACAGTTGATAAACAGGAAATATACTCCACAAAAAATACACTAGAAATCGGAACATAAAAAGATTCCTGTGTTTGCTGCATTAAGGGTGATTGTATGCATGCAGATGGGGAAGAAGAACCCCCAGGACGAAGAGGGTTTCTGCCCCCTCACCCAAAAACAGGGAGGTTCTCCTTCCCCCTTGTCCATGCATAAAACTACCTTTAAAGCATAAAGCACAAGAAAAAAATCTTGGGAGCAACCCCCAAGAAAGTTACTGGACCTAGACGAATATGGGTGTTGTTCGGGGCAGACAGGGTTTAAAGGAAGTATTGCTGCAAAATGTGAAAAACGCATCTTTTCAAAGTCCGACTAATGTTTTTAGCATTTTCCGCTCAGATTTCCTCCCCGCCCAGCAACCCTATTCATTCTTGGTCCCTTAAGTTTCTTAGGGGTTGTTTGCACCAAATTTGCCTTGTGGTTTGTGCAACCAAGGGGGGGGGGTGCTCAGCATGTTTCTAAAAAAACTAAAAAACCCCCTTGCAGTAAACTGTAAATTTACCAAAATTACATTCCACATTTTCGCCTATAATGTTTTTCAGATAATATCGAATACAGCACTAAAGTAAATAAATCCACTTGCTGTTTCACTCATTTTCTATTTTTATATTACATATATAAGCACAAGATAAGTAAGTATAATAAAGTGGGCCCTTAATTAACATTGAGGCTACACAAACTTAAAAGTTGAGAAGACATTTAGATTGTGTCTGTGTGCACAAAAATTAGTAAAATAAATTTATAAAATCTAATAAAAAACAACAGTTTTACGATATTATTTTAAATAAACCAATAGGAATATGTTTCGCGGCTATTTTGCAATTTTCGAGGGTATGAATCTAGGTTTTGTCCAAGACTACACTGCAATCCGGTCGACGCCGAAAGCAAGCACCTTTTAAATTAAGATCAATAGGCTTGGGCGCTAAACAAACGTAGGTATGTCTAATTTTAAGCGCGACTGTGCCTTTTTGAAACGTACAATATGAGAAATACAGAAATACGCTTTAAAGTGCTATTTACTAAACTCACTATAAAAACTAACCTGCGAAATCATCGATAATAAAAATGATGGATCTAGTAACTTATCCATCAGTATCGTTCTCGTTTTGATACTTGCAAAGAACATTGTCGCATGCTAAAATTTAGCGCTTTTGGAAGGAAACATTGTCCCGGTATTATAACAGAAATGGGCCAGGTCTGACACTCTACAAAATTGTTAGTTGATTGTACACATGTCTCCATCTATAACAGTTTGTGGTAACTAGAGCTGCTGTGACAACATACTACCTGGTTCTGCACCGAGACGGCGTCCCTGTCTACGTTCTGACATGTTGCAATAATACTTGTAACTTCCATTGTTTAGATTTTTTATCGGTCATTTATTTAAATAGCATAGCAGTACAGGTAACATCATCTGTCTTGGTCCAACATTGTAAATATTGTATTATAGATGTTGAAGTGATGTTGAGGATTATTTTAATTTTAATTTCGAATAATATATATTTTTCTTTGATCAAAAGACTTGAAAATTTGTACAGAACCATATCTGCCTATGTTCTTTTAAGTTGTAATTCACTAAGTAAGTGGTGAACGTGTCGCCACCTAGTTCGGAACCAAGTACTATGTTGTCACGCCCGCTCCAAATAACACAGAGTGTTAAAAATAGAGAACGGTATACAACTAACTAACAATTTAAAAAATTGTTAGCCCTGGCCCATTTCTACCCCAATATAGGGACAAAGTATGTAAGACTAGATGCATTCTCGCAACAATTAGAACCGTAGACCGGTTTCGCTCTCATTAGAGCTCTTCAGTACGGCATACTAATTGCAGCAAAAATGCACCAAAAATAACACGGCTATCGTATAGCCAGTCTTAAAACACTACGTAAGTGGTGAACGTGTCGCCACCTAGTTCGGAACCAAGTACTATGTTGTCACGCCCGCTCCAAATAACACAGAGTGTTAAAAATAGAGAACGGTATACAACTAACTAAAAATTTAAAAAATTGTTAGCCCTGGCCCATTTCTACCCCAATATAGGGACAAAGTATGTAAGACTAGATGCATTCTCGCAACAATTAGAACCGTAGACCGGTTTCGCTCTCATTAGAGCTCTTCAGTACGGCATACTAATTGCAGCAAAAATGCACCAAAAATAACACGGCTATCGTATAGCCAGTCTTAAAACACTAAGTAAGTGGTGAACGTGTCGCCACCTAGTTCGGAACCAAGTACTATGTTGTCACGCCCGCTACAAATAACACAGAGTGTTAAAAATAGAGAACGGTATACAACTAACTAACAATTTAAAAAATTGTTAGCCCTGGCCCATTTCTATCCCAATATAGGGACAAAGTATGTAAGACTAGATGCATTCTCGCATCGTATGCCGTACTGAAGAGCTCTAATGAGAGCGAAACCGGTCTACGGTTCTAATTGTTGCGAGAATGCATCTAGTCTTACATACTTTGTCCCTATATTGGGGTAGAAATGGGCCAGGGCTAACAATTTTTTAAATTTTTAGTTAGTTGTATACCGTTCTCTATTTTTAACACTCTGTGTTATTTGGAGCGGGCGTGACAACATAGTACTTGGTTCCGAACTAGGTGGCGACACGTTCACCACTTACTTAGTGTTTTAACACTGGCTATACGATAGCCGTGTTATTTTTGGTGCATTTTTGCTGCAATTAGTATGCCGTACTGAAGAGCTCTAATGAGAGCGAAACCGATCTACGGTTCTAATTGTTGCGAGAATGCATCTAGTCTTACATACTTTGTCCCTATATTGGGGTAGAAATGGGCCAGGGCTAACAATTTTTTAAATTGTTAGTTAGTTGTATACCGTTCTCTATTTTTAACACTCTGTGTTATTTGGAGCGGGCGTGACAACATAGTACTTGGTTCCGAACTAGGTGGCGACACGTTCACCACTTACTTAGTGTTTTAAGACTGGCTATACGATAGCCGTGTTATTTTTGGTGCATTTTTGCTGCAATTAGTATGCCGTACTGAAGAGCTCTAATGAGAGCGAAACCGGTCTACGGTTCTAATTGTTGCGAGAATGCATCTAGTCTTACAAGTTGTAATTCGTTTCAATCACTTAAATAATTTGAGAGATATTGCGTTTTAAAAAATATTTTTTTAATTTTTTGTTAAGAACAATTGGGCATTAAGACCTGATAAACGAACTCATCCAAGCCGTTAACAAAATAAGGGTAATTCCCAAATATGGTCCAAATCAGTAAAGTATTTTTTGAGTTATCGGTTGGATATATATATATATATATATATATATATATATATATATATATATATATATATATATATATATATATATATATATATATTGGTTCCAGGGCCCCTAATCTGCGCCCATTTGAAGAGATTTTCCGAAGGTCTTACCATCGATACCTCTCTATTAGTGAATTTTCTTAATGAAAATACACTAAAATGTAAAACCGGTTGATTTGTGATTTTAGAATAAAGCTTCTTGTGGTGTAAAATTTTTGACACTTACAACCGCTGAGTCCCAAGGGCTCAATAACTTGAAAAGAATGGGTTTAAAGATTCTCCCACCTGTTGTGAGAGGTGACCAGGGGAAGTAACTAATGCCCGCTGTCCAGCAAACATTTTTCTTCCATGTTCTTAAACTACCTTATATTCATTTACACATTACCTGCTTTCCGTTCTATCCCAAAAATATATCTCGTTCAAAGGGCGGAGGGCAACGGGAAACCACAACATTGCTCGCCTAAACCATCAACCATGTTAGGCAAAGTCCAAATAAACTTTTTTGTATATCATGAGCTTTGAAACTCAAGACCCGATAGGGCAGGTCTCGGATAGGCTTCTCAGACAGATATCATGCCAAACCCTGTCCCTAACCCGTCAGATAGAACGGCAGGTAAAGAAATGTACTTTCCAACATCACAAGGCAATGAGGAAGAAGTGGAAGATATGTATTTTAATATAAAAGAAATATGTAAGAATGTGAGGAGACAATATTAGATAATTATAATGGGGGATTTTAATGCTGTACTTGGCAAAAAAATGGGAAATCCTGTAGCTGGTAAATTTGGATTAGGGAAAATGTGTGAAAGAGAAGAGAAACTAATGGATTTCTGTGCGGAAAATGATCTAATTATAAAGAACACGATGCTTGAAGTACCCAAAAGAGGAGAATACACATGGAAGGCACCCGGAGATACATTCACGTATTAAATAGATTTTATTATTAGCAAGAAATATCACCAAAATTTATTTCACTACAGCTACGCATATTCTGGTGCACGTATAAACCATAATCTGGTACTAGCAAAGTGCAAAAACGCGCAAAGAATATAGGAAATGCAAGAAGGAAGTGGAATGAGCCCAACCTAGGTAAGCAGAAACTAGAGCCAAGGAAAACCTGAATGACATCAGAAATATTGAATTTAACACAAAAGCGTAACAGGTGGAGAAAGATTAAAAACAAATAGGCATACAATATATATATATATATATATATATATATATATATATATATATATATATATATATATATATATATATATATATATATATATATATATATATATATATATATATATATAAAATATGAGCAACCAAAAATGTAGGGAAGCAGAAGTATGGATACAAATAAATAGCGAAGAAATCGAAACTTACATGAAAAAGGAACGGTCAGATCAAGCTTACCCACAGATTAGAGGTCTACAATATAAACCAAGAACAAAACAAAAAGTAAAATCATAAAGGACAATGATGGGAATTAGTTTCTAGAAAAGAAACACATTGCTCAGTACTGGAAAGCTTATCTAGTGAGTTATATCACGAAGAGTATATTAATTTTGAATTAATTTGAAGAATAGTATATGGAGAAAATCGGAAAGATAAGCCAAGATGATCTCGGCTCGCTTATTTCAGGACAAGAATTTGAAAGCTCTTAAAGAACATATACAATGAAAAACTCCTGATGTAGACGAATGAACAGAGGAACTTATATATAAAGAAATGTAGTGAAAAAATGTAAGAACATATTTTTAACTGAATAAGAAATCATACCATCGGGAGAACTGCCCAGTTAGTTTAACTAGAGTAAAAGTATTACTATTACAAAAACAGTGAATACGCCAAAATGCTACCAGAACGGGACCATAAGTGTCATGTGGTGAAGATTCTGCTAATCATAATAAGAAATAAATCAGAACCGAGATTAAAAGTTGCTTGGATGAAGACGAGTTGGGATTTATGCCAGGTATCAAAGTAAATGGACAACGGTTCCATTGCATAAGGTACTCAGATGACATAGCGTTGACCAGAAAAACAACAATAGAATTGCAAAAAAATGTTGATTGTACTGGATAGTATATTAAAAATAATCGAACTAAAGATCAATATGACGAAAACAAAAGTAATGAAGGTAGGCAAGGATAGGACTACCAAAATGGATTTAAAAGCTGAACAGCCAAGAACTTGAACAAGTAGAAATGTTTACGAACCTTGGGAGTATTATTACGGATGATATTAAATGTAACAAATATCTGAAAACAAGGATCGTGATGACAAAGCAGGAATTTAATAGACAAGGTACTTCTTTCTACTAATAAACGTTTCAACTTGGACATGAGGAAAAACTAAGTATGGACTGTGGTAGTGCAGGGTGGGCAAAATACACTGGCAAAGTATTTCAAATACAAGATACAAAATGCTTTGGTTAAAATATTTTAAATACAAAATGCATCGCTAGTTTTTTGTGAAAATACAAAATACAGTATTTCAAATACAAAAAACTGTATTTTAAATACCAAATACGATATTAGACATTGACCCAATTACCTACGTAAAAGTGATTTTTATTGATTTAATAACTATAACAACGGTATATTTTGTTTGTGCTTTTATTTACCATTCAATTTGTATGAAAAATTTTATACAAATTCTTGGTTGCCCTTTAGCAACAGTAGTTTCTCAAAGTTTCTGTCACTCAGGAATCCTCTTGTAAGGCAATTTATCAATCCTTAAACCCAAACGTATTGTTACTTTTGATACATTTTTATTGAAATAAGACAATTATCAAAACTCACCTGCAAAAGAAAAGAAGTCTCTCTACAGGTGCTGACGAGTACGAGCTAGTATTATATCGCAGGAAGATTTTCTTGCAAGGAGGATAGTTGTTGAGACAAGTCAAACCTCTGTTCCTATCATTAAAGAAGAAAACCAGTTCAAGTTCTTATTGGCTTTGTGTTTTTCAGTTCTTGAAGGAGAAAATACGAGAAAACCCTAATCATTTTCTTCAGCCTCACTACTATTAAATTGCCCTCTTCTTGCCATTTCCATTGCATTTATGCACAAATCGCATATTATTTTCCTTTCATCTTTAAAAGCTTTAGGCAACCATCTGAGTTTAAATCCTGGACCAAAACAGCCTCCAAGGATTTCCTCATTAGATTCTGGTGAGAAATCAAAAAACGGTGTTTATCTTTTTTGTAAGGAATTAAGCATAGAGGTTGTCAGTGGTCCAATATGGCGAAGAGGTTTTGCCTGCAGGTCTCCCATGCAAAACTTTAAGAAGAATAATGTAGGAATAAGTGGCCCATAGGAATACTATTTTTCTCTTTGCAAAATAAATACAAGGGTGAGGCTTCATCAAAAGACAAAATTCTTTCATATAGGTTCTCCACTTCAATTTCCTTAAAGGCACGCAGTCCAAGTTTATATGCAAAGTTGTTCAAATGAAGCTTATGTTTGGTTAGCTGTTCAGTAGAATCATACAAAAAATTCCATCGAGTGGGACATGTATATCGATAACTGCAGCAGAATAAATCATGTATTTTTTCGGACGACTTTGGCCTTCTGGAAGCAATTCAAATTGCTGTATGTATACATCTTTTGTATCTTGTATAATAACGGATATATTGAGCTTGAGGATCATATCAGTGAACGTTATTGAAAGTCGACGTGTGTTGATTCGTGTCCATCAAAAAGTCGAAATTACTGTGGTTTCCGCACAACAGAAAATAACAGATATAAACCTTACAGACACGATTGATTAGGGTGAGTGTGATCTGATAGCTTCTATACATAAATTGTTCTCTATAAAATAGAAAAAGAACATTAAAGAAAAATCCTACGGATAATAAAAATTATAAAGTATATGAGAAATGAACCCAAGTCAATTATCATCAACAGAAAAAAGCTTATCAAATGAAGAATTGTATCGAAAACTGTCTGCTTTAATCAATGCTAAAACCAATGAACTGAGGAGTGAAATTGCTACATTAAAGAGTGTTGTAGATAAACAGAATACTTCCTACACTGAATTAAGAAATCGAGTAACTTCACTTGAGAGAAAACTACGTAAAAATAACTTTGTTATTTTTGGTCTTAACGTGTCAGAAAATCAACCTTTGGTTGCAACTGTTACTGAAAGATTGCAACAACTGTTGGAAATAGAGGTAAAAGAGGGACACATAGATATCATTTACAGGCTCAAAAATAGGGACATAATTGTGGTGGAATTGATCTCGTATATGAAAAAACAGGAAATTTTTTCAAGCTTAAAAAAATTGAAAGGGACAAGCATTGGCATAGCACATGATTTGTGTCCGGAAGACCAGAGAGAGCGCAAAATTCTTTACAATAGCCTAAAAGAGGCCCGTAATAAAAATCAACAGGCCTATATAAGGGGAAACAAGCTCTGGATTGGAGGCTGCGTCTACACGGCCAAACAACTTGAAGGTGGAGATTGTGAAACTGACCTAGACTCCGTAACAATAGGTGAGGATGAAATTGCGATAAGAGCAAGTAGTGAACCGAATACACCGATTAGACCAACCCTACTTGAAGACTTGGGATTAACAGTAGAAGATAAGAGTGTAGAAGAAAGTCAAGTAGAAGCCATTATATGGTCCAAGAAGACGGATGCAGGTCAACAAAAAGTGGGAACATCTGTGACCCCTGTCAACAGGGGGGTCAAATACGACACGCAGCCCAGGATAGATGCAGAAAAATTGACCAGGCAGAAAAGGAACCCATCGAGCAGTGGCGAGGATCGCAACCTAAGAAATAAGGCTAGAAATAAATAGACTGAATTGTGCTAAAATCATACATATTTTGTATATTTGTAAGTACATGTATGGGTGTATATATTTGTATATGTGTATGTACTCCTTTGAGTTTTTCGTTTTATATTTTATCTATGCAAAGTTTTTAATCTGCGTTTAATTCGCTTGTTTTTAGGATTTACAGTTTTCATATGTACGTGTGTATATTTATTTGGCAATGGACCAGTATATTCGCGATTTTCAGCTTCCGGTTTGCAATACTAGGCTGTTGTACGACCATGTTCAATGCAAAAATTTCTTTAGAGCAAACAGCTTAAAATTGTTCCATAATAACATAAGAAGCATTTGTAAAAATGTTGAGGAATTGCAGGTAGTGTTGTCTCAAATGTCTGTTAGTTTTGATGTGATCGTACTGACTGAGACTTGGCAGGTCGATTGTGCAAGCATCTTCAAGATGGAGGGATATGACATTCTATATAGCGGAGGGGTGTACAATAGGTGTGATGGTGTCTTGGTATACTACATAAAAAGTACAATTAAATATTCGCATAATATAATTTCTTTAGCAGAGTGTCGAGCTGTTGAAATATCACTTCAAATGGGTAGTGAACACGTTGCTATTACTGCTATCTATAGATCGCCAGCCATGTGTTTAGCCTCCTTTAATCAAGGTTTAGAGATTTATCAAGCTGAAAGTCGAAGGGTTAGTAAAGACCATCACATCATGGTTGGAGACTTAAATATTGATATCCTCTCTGAAAACGAGTCCAGCAGTCAGGAATACCTTAATATACTTGCTGAGCACGGGTTTGTTAATGCCGTAGACACACACACGAGAGTACAGAACAACACTGCCTCTTGCATTGACCACCTCTTTGTGAGTTCCAAGTTGCAGTGCGATTTTTTGGGCGCGGTCTACCACACTTCTATCACTGACCATTTTTCTGTACTATTGGATCTCCCAGTGAACTCTGAGAGGGAAATTAAAGTCAATAAATTAGGGGTAAAATGTTACATAAATTATGATAGGGCACGCAGGGAACTAGAGCGTACAGATTGGGATAACATTTGTGGCTCTGAAAGTTTGAACATTGCTGCGGAAAACTTTGTGGAGTATCTTAAGTCAGTGCTGGGAAGGTGTACTGTTAGGGTTAAAATAAAGAACAAGAATAGACCCAGGAAATCATGGATAACAGAGGGTATAATTAAGTCGATAAACACAAAAAATCGATTATACCGAACAATGATGCAGAGCCCTGGTGATGAGGCAGTGCACAAGGATTGACGGCAGATGCAGCGATTTTGAGGTAGTTGAATTTGGCGTTCCTCAGGGTACAGTCCTGGGTCCGTTGTTATTTAGTTTGTATATCAATGATATATTTGATGTGCAGACAGCTGGTAAAGTCATTGGTTTTGCAGATGATACTGCAATTCTATATGAAGATTGTTCTTGGCAACGGCTAAAGACCATAATTGAAGAAGATTTTGTGAATATTAAGGGGTGGTTTGATGCCAGTGGGTTAACTATTAACACAAAGAAGACGAAGTATGTTGCATTTGCCTCCTATAGGCCACACCTGCCGTCATTTAATACACTGCAAATGGTTTGTAACAACCAAAGTATCCAAATTGAGGCGGCACCAAAAGTTAGGTATTTGGGAATCATCATAGATCAACATCTGCGTTGGGATGAGCATGTTGGTGTGGTTGTTAAAAAGTTGAGGAACATTTTGTATAAGTTTAAATACCTAAAAACCTTTCTGACAACGGGGTGTCTTAGAATGGTCCATTCGGCATTGGTTGAACCCCTTCTTACATACGGGATTGTTGTTTGGGGTGCTGCGTTGAGTTGTCACCTGAAAAGGTTGGATATAATTCAACGTTGGTTCCTGAAACTAATTTATAATAAGTGCTACACTTACCCGTCTGAATCGTTGTACGCTGAAGCAGGAGCTAATGATATTAGGCAACTTTTTTCATTGGCTCTGTTGACGTACGTAAGAAAGTATGATCGCGTCTCTAGAATAGAGCATTCGTACATAACTAGGCTAAACGCAGCAGCGGCCGCTCAAACGAACAGAGCAATTAAGACTGTGGGCCAGCGTAGTTATACTTATATTGCACCGAGAATTTATAATACTCTTCCAGTCAGTATCAGAACTGCACCGACTTTATGTTCTTATGTGAGGATGGTGAAAGCATGGGTTTCGAAATCTAGACACATCATTCATGGTTTAGTACACAGATAGGTGTTGAACAGGTCGTATGATATCTTTTGCGATGTTGTACCGCACAGTAATCATTTTTAAATATGCACACTTCTTACTTTTTATTATTATATACATTTGTGAGAGTGTACATTGTACAAGTGAAAATGTGTGAGAGAATGTGTTTGTGTGATTCTGCTGGTGGGTGTTTTGGTTTTTGCGCCTGTGGGTGTGTGTGTGTGAGTGTTCTTGTGTTCATTACTTGGTTTTGTATTATTTGCTTGGTTTAGATTTATCCACGCACAAGTCTCTGACTTTTGTGGATCTTTCCAAGATTTATTATGTTCAGTAGATCTATGTATGTTATTGTTATTGAACTGTATTTTGAAAAATAAATCTATTATTATTATTATTATTATTATTGATTTTTGTACGAAAATTCGCCAAAAATTATATACCAATAAACGATAAACTCTATAGCTAAGACTACTGCTAAAGCATCAGAGAAAGGGTCTATTTGAAATGAATTTTCTGGAAATATTTTAGTAAAATGAGGGACAATAACGGTTGAAGCTAAGACTTCAAGCTTTGTAAAACATTCTTCTTGAGACATTTTCGTTCCATAGCTCGTATTAGTTTCAGGTTATTTGCCTAAAGGTTGCCAATTTTGACGTTTTAAATCGCGACTTTGACGTTTTGAGAAAAACCCCAAATCATTTTTCTTTAAATGCCTATACCTTTTTTATCTTTTAAACTACAGATCTAAGTTTTTGTATGTAATTTACCTATAATGATATAAACCTGCTTACCCGGTTTCTCTTATTTTGTTATTTCCGGAGATATAAATTTTTTTCGCAAGAAAATACAACTATAAGAGAGAGAGAGAGAGAGGTCACCAACGGCACGTCGGTGGGCAACCGATGAAAGCCTTAGGGTAGGGGTAGGGTCACCGATAAGACGTATAGCTCTCTTCTGAATAGAGTCCAGGATAGCGAGTGTAGAAGCGGCAGCGGCACCCCATATGTGTGAGAAGTATTCGAGGTTTGGCCTTATTTGTGAAGTATATAAGGTATAGAGATTAGCTTGTGAATAGTATTTGCCAGCCTGGAAGAGGAAACCTAATTTCTTAGCAGCCACTTCTGAAATTGATGTGACATGTTGGTGCCAATTGAGATTTCGATCCACAGAAATGCCAACAAGTGAAAAGGACTCATTACTTTGAATATCTTGGTTGTTCATTGTGATGGGTCTAGGGCTGGTGGATCTCTTATGAGAAAGAAAGCAAGACTGAGATTTGGTGGGGTTGAATTGTACAAGATTTCTACTTCCCCAGTCTAATATTTTTTGGAGATCCACGGAGACATCATTCTCCATGAGTCTGCGATCCTCATCTAATTGGGCTAAAGAGACAGGCTTAGAATATTGTATATTTAAGTGGAGGGTGCTGTCGTCCACGTAACTGTGAACTGGGTTGGATGTGCTGGAGAGGAGGTCATTGATGTGGAGAAGAAACAAAATAGGGGCTAAAGCTGAACCTTGAGGAACTCCTGCATTAATTGGATACAGTTTAGAGGAATGGCCATCCTCGACAACATAAATGCTCCGTTTGGAGAGGAATTTGCTGCCACGTGCAGAGTCTTGGTGGTAAGCCATAGGCCGGAAGTTTATTAAACAGCGCTGCGTGTCTAGAGCGACAATCTGGGATTCGCCGTGTAGTTCCATAAACTTCTTCCAAGAATGGGTGACAAAGGAAAGGGGGTCGGCAGTTGATCTGCGCTGGCGGAATCCATACTGCCTGTCGTGGATTAGACTGTGTTTTTCAAGAAATTTTAGTCATTCGGTGTTAATATACTTTTCCATCACTTTAGAGACAACTGAAAGGAGATAAATAGGTCTGTAGTTGCTAGGAAGCGCTTTGGATCCTTTCTTGGGGACGGGTTGAACTCGAGCAGTTTTCCAGTTACTAGGGAATATGCCTCTATTTTAAGATTTCTGAAACAGACGAGTCAGGACAGGACCAAGATCTGATGCGCATTTTTTGAGAACAATTGCTGATATCTCGTCAAGGCCAGAGGCCTTCCTGGTATTAAGAGAAGAGAACATCTTTCGTACCTTTTTAGTTTTGAAAATGATATCCGTCATTTTATGCGCGACATTGAGGACTGTTGGTGGTTGAACATTTGGAGGTGGGTTGAGAGTAAAATTGCCGGCGAACAACGAGACAAAAAGTTCAGCCTTGCCCAGGGCGGTAGAAACAATTTCATACCCGGAGACAAGAGGTGGAAACGTGCTCTTGCAGAAGTTATTCCCAATAAATTTAGCAAGAGTCCAGAAGGGTTTGCTGCCGTTGGAGCTTAAGAGTACTTTGTTTTTGATGTGGTTATTAAAGGAGTTTTTTGCCTCAGAAAGAATGCGGACATAGCGGTTTCTTGCGTGGTTAAATGCTTGATGGTTTTCTTGACTGGGATTATGCAGAAGCGTTTTGTGAGCTTTGACCTTTTCAAGTCGTGCCTTGTCATAGGATTTAGAGAACCAAGGCTTTTGAGTGGCTGAAGAGGTTTTCTGTGTACGTAATTCCATGCCAGCTTGGATAATTTCGGTGTCGTTTTGTGAGATATCAGAGGGGTCAAGATGAGAGAAGCAGACAGATGCCCATGGAAATGAGGAAAAGTAATCCCGCATTTCGCACCAGTTCGCGGAGTTGTAGTGACAAACGATACGTGGGTGTGATGACTGTGTGACCTCGGGTCGCATTGCGCAGGAAGCAATGACCATGCCGTGGTCTGAGCGACCAAGGGAGGCGGTCACTGATATCTTATATCATTCAGGTTTTGTAGTAAGAAGGAAATCCAAGGGATTTGAGCTGTGTTGGGATGCGAGGAAAGTAAGTAGGTTGCTGAACCATATTGGCTAAAGAATTGCTGACTGCAAAGGCCTCCGCTGCTCTCCCTTGGGGATCGGTTTTTGAAGATCCTAGCCATTCCTTATTATGAACATTGAAGTCACCAAGAATAGTGACCTCGGAGGAAGGATATTCAGAAATCAGATGGTCGGTTTTTTCAGAAAACTATTCGAAGGGCTGGATAAAGTTGTTGTCAGAAGGTGACCGGTAAATGCAACAGATGAATTTAGTTGCAGCCCTGAGATATATATATATATATATATATATATATATATATATATATATATATATATATATATATATATATATATATATATATATATATATATATATATATATATATATATATAGAAATAGAAACTGATCTAGGGATCTAGGGGGCCTAATTAGCGCTCATTTAAAGAAATTTTTCAAAATTCAAAAGTCGGGATCTCCTCTTTAGTTATTTGTTTTTAAAGAAAATTCACTAAAAAAGGAATGGGCAGAACAAGTGGAAAACTTCTGGAAATGGCACAAGTGATGAAGTGTGGAAGTTATAATAAAATGAAGAGAGCTGCCGGAAACAGATAATCGTGGTTGCGAAGACAGGGCGATATTACACTTCGATTGCGATGAGATTTTGTTGATGGCAACCCATCCATTTTTAAATAAGGAGGGTAACCTTTACAAATCCCCCTACGTCAAAATGGAATGGTGTACAATGTAAAGATTTACCCCAAGTTCATTTTTTTTGTAACTATATTAGTGAATTTTCTTAAAAAATATTCACTAATAGGGAGATCCCGATTTTTGATTTTTGAACAAATTTCTTAAAATGAGGGCGAACTGGGACCCTTAGAACCCATATCCGGGGTCAGTTTAAATTTTTATACGTTTATATATATATATATATATATATATATATATATATATATATATATATATATATATATATATATATATATATATATATATACATATCACACCGGTAACTCAAAAAATAATGGTCCGATTTTGATAAAATTCGGCATGTGCCTTCCTTTTGTAAGTGGCTTAGATAAGTTCCTTAGTGAGGAAAATATAAATAGGTTTTCCGGGAAACTTTTGAGTTTTCTTTAGGAAAAAATTTTTATCTCAAAAAATAGAAAAGCTATGGTAACCAAATTTGATACGTAAGTTTGTAATATTAGAAGGAAACTATATACCAAAATTTATATTTCTATGTTACAAGAAAAAAAAATTATAAAAAATACTTCCTGCCAGATCATTTCTATCAAAATTCACTACCATAACGCACTACCAGACTTACTTATTGAATCATTTTGTTTTTAAAAATGAAGAGAAACTAACAAAATTTCAAATTTAACTTTTTTCGATTGTAGGAAACAAAATCGAACAACTTTGACATTGGTAAACAGAAAATCAAAATGTCTTTTTTAAAATGATATATGTCATCAGCCTACCCTTACAATTTAAAATTGAAAGGTTGTCAGTGTCAGTCTTGGAGGGTTAAATAGAGGTTGCAAGTGTATTTTACTCCATGAAAATGTATTCTGAGTTGACAAATGGCCCTGCTTCACGATTTTTTTTTTAATTTACAAATATTAACTTAGAATATTCACTACATTTGGTCCAGCCTGTAGCCTGTATATTCTTGATATTATACAGCATTTAAATAAATACATGAGGAAGGAACCAAGGTTAGGATAATGTATGTCCTAGATTTTAAGTTGCAAAACTGCAATTTATTACCAAAGACTTGATCAATTCAAGGCAAGAATTATAAGCAAGACAATAATAAAGGACTTAATGTCAGAATCATTTACAAACATTCACAGTTGATTAAGACATACTTGCTTACCGAGATACTGTAAAAATATTACAGCGTCACCTTGCTGCATAGTTGTTAAATAATACAACATCCAAAAAGTATTACTTCCACATCGTCACGCCTGGAAGTATCTCAACGGTTACAAAAATTTCAAACATTTTTATTCGCTTAAACGACGTAAAAAGTGTCACATATAGAAAACATGATTTGGGAATGAAATTTTTTTTGTCTGTCGTTCTGTCGGTCTGTCTGTTTGTAGCCACGATAACTTAAGAACGAATTGAGATATCGTCTTCAAATTTGGTATACAGTTAGCACCCGAAGAATGAACGATTCAGATTGTTTTAGGGTAAAATCGCTTCAGGGAGTAGATGAATGAGGGATGATTTGGTGAAAATTGACAGTTTTTCGTTAAAAGTCGAGTGTTATATCGTTTTAAGGTATGTTAATTAGGAAACTTTAAATTTCAGCAAACATCTCGTATTCTGTGCTGAAATTAAATTAGGAGTTGAATGTGTGGGGCTGGAGTATTGGTGACAAAATTTTCGATTATTTTTGTTTGTTAAAACGGCGCAAAAAGTCTCAAAATATATAGAAAACTTGATTCCAGAACGAACATTTTTTGTCTGTCGGTCGGTCTGTCGGCCTGTACGTCTGTCTGTTAGTAGGCGCAATAACTTTCGAACGAATTGAGATATCATCTTATCATCTTTAAATTTGGTATACAGTTAGCACCCGACAAAGGAACGCTTCGAATTATTTTTGGGTAAGATCGCTTCAAGTAGGGAATAATAGGGTGGTGACTTAGTCAAAATTGACATTTTTCGTTAAAACTCGAGTTACTATAAGGTTTCAGAAGTTTATGGGTACAGCAATGGAAATACTTTCTTTGTGGTCAAGTCATGGACCCTTTTTTTTTATACAACACGGAGAAAGGAATCATGCAGACCTCATTCACAACACCGTAGTGCGTGGGATATCGAGAGAGCGGGCAAGTATAAGCTTTGGACGCTTATGTCTATGTGGAAGTTGCTCACCGTAGGCGGTGGCACTACAGAGAAGAGCATTTGGGTGAGAAGCGGCTTTTGCGAATTGAGTTGTGGATAGTTGAGTTATAAACTCAAGTATCGAAGGCATTTTCAGATCAGAGTGAATCTGACTTCTTCCGACAAACCATGGCGCTCCGGTAAGTATTCTCAGAATTTTATTCTGGATGATTTGAAGGGTCTTGATGTGTGTGTCGGCCGCGGTGATCCATGCAGGGGATGCATGGGTCAAGGCTGGCTGGATTATGACTTAAAGGTAAGATGCTTACTGACAATTAGGCCATTGCTGACCCTTTTTGCTCATCTAAACTAACCTACCCTCCACTTTGAGCTCGATTTCAACGACGACAGTGATTTGAAAAATCATCCGCCGCCGGTGAGTCTCGAACCGTCGACCCCCGAATCCGTATTGGAAAGTCTGAATCGACTTTCCCGCACGGCCACGGAGGCTCTGGATTATGACTTTGTACATGAGTAGTTTATTGGTCATGGACAATTTGAAATTTCTATTAAGAAGTGGAAACAGCTTCGAGATGAACATCGGGGCTTTTCGTCGGGCACGTTGGACATGGGGACGCTTGTTAAGCGTTTGTCGAGGTGTTTGGCGGAGTCTTGCCAGGGAATTAGACGGTTCTCTAATGTGTGTTCGTGAGGTGTGTGTCCCCTCTTGGAAAATAGGACTGCTGAACATTTATCGGGGTTTATGGCTAGACAAGATTTCCTATACCAGCCTTGCAGCTCGTCTACGGCGGTCTGTAGTCGTTCGGTTATTAGCCTCGGCTGAGTAGAGCTGCTGAGGATGGTAGTGTCGTCTGCGTACAGTGCGTATGTCACGTTTAGGGGTGATGTCGGTATGTCTGCGACAAATATATTGTACAGCAGAAGGGAGATAGCAGAACCCTGCGGGAGACCAGCCGTGGCTGAGTAGGTTCTAGATCTGGTTCATGGACCCTAAATTAATTTCAATGTCTTTCGAGAAGAGTAGATTATAACAGCTATGTGGAAGGTATGATTTAATTTGCAGCACTATTTAAACTAGTGCACAGAAAAGTTTGCGGCATTTGATATTTAATTATATACAATGTGGAAGAGCCAAAGTAAATAAATTCAGTATCTCAATTATTGTACATATTTATAAAAAAATCACGAAACACGCCAGGTTGAAATTTAAAATTACATCCTACAACGTTAAAACTTCATCCGTACATTTAAACCCCTTCAATCGTAATGCCCAAATTGTTTAATGGAAAATAGGGTCTTGTGATACCTTATTTGAAAGATATCTTCATTATCTCATCAAAAATGCTATGGTTTGAAAATATATTGCAAAAGTGACAGTAAAAAAAGAAACTCATCTGATGGACGAACTCTTCGCTACAACACACAAAAATAGTGCTGCAAATTGAATCATAACTTCCACATAGCTGTGATAATCTACTCTCCCCAGAAAGACATTCTCATGAAATGAATTTAGGGTCCTTGACTTGACCACAAAGAAAATATTCGTATTCCATAAACTTCTGAAACAATATATTACTCGATTTTTAATAGTAAAGTGTCAGGTTCCCCAATCAACCCGCTTCTCTTTCTTCTGAACCAATCTTACTCACAAATAGTCGAGACTATCGGGTTGTCGACAACTATGTGCACCAAATTTGATGTCGATTGCTTAATTACAAAGAAATTTATTATTTCACCTCTACATGATCAACCCCTACCTGAATTTAATGGAAAACATGAAGTTCGCCTTGATTTGACCTTGAAACCCAACGCCAAGATCAAATCCAAGGTCACCATCGGATATACAGGGAAAGTGGAGCCCTTCGCTTGACATTTTTTATCTGTAACTCAAACGTTCAGAGTAATTGTGGCAGCTTTTTTACATTTTTACATGAGCGTTTGACATTCAGGTGACTTTGAATGGCCACTCCTCCTAAAGCGATGTTACCCAAAAACAATTCGAAGCGTTTCTTCGTCGGGTACCAACTGTATATCAAATTTGGAGATGGTATCTCAATTTGCTCGAAAGTTATTGCGCCTAGTAACAAGGCCGACAGACCTAGCCTCCGACAGACAAAAAACTTTTCGTTCCAGAATAAAGGTTTATATATGTTTTTAGACTTTTTACGCCGTTTTAGCAAAAAAAAATTGAAATGTCTGTCACCGATATTCCCGCCACACACATTCTACCACTAATTTAGTTTCAGCACAGGATATCAGATGTTTGATGAAATTGAAAGTTTTCTAATAAACAAACCCTAAAACCTTATATTACTAGAGTTTTAACGAAAAAATATAAATTTTCACCAAATCACCCCGCCAATCATCCCCTATCCCCTGGAGAGATTTTACCCAAAAACAATCAAAACCGTTCATTTGTCGGTTGCTAACTGTATACCGAATTTGAAGACGATATCTCAATTAGTTCTAAACTTCTCGTTTATACTAACAGGCAGACATACAAACAGACAAACAAACAAAATGTTCGTTCCCAAGTCAGGTTTTCTATATATTTTGAAACATTTTACGACGTTTAAGCGGAAACATGTTTTTCTGTCCCCGATCACGTGGAAGTAAAATAGTTCTGCAAATTGAATCATAACTGTCACATGGCTGTGATAATTTACTCTCCCAGAAAGGCATTCTCGTGAAATGAATTTAGGGTCCATGATTTGCCCACAAAGAAACATGACTGATCGAGACAACAAACATTTCGTTCTAGAATGAAGTTTTCTATATTATGTTTTGAGGCTTTTTACTCCGTTTTAGCAATTAATTTTTTTCTAGAAAACTTTTTTTAAAGAGACTTGCAGGACTTAGTTATATCTCTACCAAATTATAATTGTCTAGCTCCACGGAAAATAGAAACTTATTCAAATAGTCGCTAACTACGACCTCTAAAAGCAGTTTCCCAGGTCAATTTAAATTTAAAGAATTAGTTTCAATAATATACCTTACTAATAGTGTACAATTCTTATGAAAATTCACTACGATAATGCACTTGCTGCGTCCAGACCATTTTTTTCTGTACGGAGGTTTATTCGAAATTTAAAAAAAATTGGGAAAGAAGTTTTTTTAATTTTAATTTTCAGATTTTCTGAACAATAACACAAAATATGTCAGATTGATTCGATAACCCCATTATTGGGGATTAACGTGCACAAAAATCACATTCCGGAAATGTTTTTTCTGCATGTGGGAGGGCAAAATACCTCTGTTTTCATAAAATTGTGAATATCGTGAAAACTTTTTGATAAGATCATATAGGATTTGTTTAAAGGGCTTGAGCTAGTCTATCTCCGTGTGACGTTTAATTTGCGACTTTTGGGAAACCTGTAGGTATATATAAATTTTAATTTATTTTGATATTTATGAAATAGACAATGAAATATAAAAATGATTTTCAAATGGTACCATAATTCACCCTCCTACTACCATCCTAATCCTTATAATTTCCCTTCATTATTGCGCGCCTTCAGATCTTGTTGCCATACAGATAATTCAAGGGCGTCGCCTGAGGGGGGCAGCTGCCCCCTGCTCCCATCGAGACTCGAAAAAATAACCAGGGACCAAGTCATTTATTCCACGATTCATAATTCCCTGTTCGATGAGGAAAACAATAAAGTCCACGGAGTGTTTGTTGGATTTGTTGAGCTAAAAGGTCTAGATGCGAAATCTATTGCACAAACCATTGATGAGTTTTTGACAAAAGAGGAACTGAATCCAGAAAAATGCGTTGGATTTGGATTTGATGGTTGTTCGATGATGTCCGGAAAATACGGTGGTGTACAAGCAATCTTGCGCAAAAAATACACCAAAGTCTTGTTTTTTAATTGTTCTTCGCATAGATTCAATCTAGTAATCAATGATCTCAATTCTCTTCCTGAAATTCGGAACACCATGGGAACTACTGAAGACTTTATTACATTTTTTCGGGAGTCAGTATTGAGAAGTAAGTTAATAGCTAATATTTCCAGGCTCTGCGAAACAAGGTGGAGTGAGAAACACAAAACGATCAGAGTTTTTAAGAAAAATTTTTCAGTTATAATGGAGGCTCTAGAAACTTTATTGCGTGACGGAAATTGTGCAACTCAAAAAAATGCATCTCAGCTTCATGCCGCTGCTTCCAAAATTTCGTTTATTCTGTGTCTAATGTTGATAGCCAAATACTCGGCTTTGATGGAACCCGTGGTAAACGTACTCCGGGCTACAGCTTTGGACGTGATCAAGGCTTCGCAGCACATTAAGCACAGTTTGCAATTGCTTTAAAGCCACCGTGACGATCCCGAAAAAGTAAAATGAAATTTTAAGCGATGCTAGAATAGTTACAAGAAAACTCAGACTGGAAGAGGACATGGCATCAGTGCCGCGCATTGTTGGAATACAACGTCATCGAAGCAACCATCCAGCAAGAAGCCCTTTAGAATTCTGGAAAAGGTTTTTAATAATACCATACTTTCACTCCATTATTACTTCTCTTGAAGAACGGTTTACTGAAGAAAACACTCCATCATTCGCATTATCAAAATTACACCCAGCGCAAATGCAAACCATGTCCGTGGAAAGTCTAATGGAAGCTTGCGAAACCTTTGCCCAATTTTACGATTTATCAAACATAAAGAATGAAATCGAACTTTGGCAGCAATTGTGGCAGGACAAATCAACGTAACTGAGCTGTCCATTGTTGATGTCCTAAAAGACTCTGGAGCCTTAAAGAAGCTTTAAAGATTTTGATCGCTCTACCGTGCGCAACGTGTATTGTAGAGTGATCGTTTGGCATCTGAGACCACTTAAAACCTGGCTAAGAAGTACCATGGTGGAAACTCGCCTCAATGGTATTGCAATGATGAGTGTTCATCGAAAGATTATAATTGAGAACCTGGGAGATTTTAATAATAAAGTGGTCGAAAAATTCGCAAGAGACCCAAGAAGATTATGTTTTAATTAAGATATTTGTTTCTTTCTTGTAATACACTAGTACACTATTAAAACTTTAGAAATTGTTCTTACTATATCTACAATTAATTAAAATTCATATATTCATATCCTCTATCATCTTGTCCCGTCCCCCTGGCCCACTAGCTGGCGACGCCCTTGGAAGATATCACTATATACTTTTAATATCAATAAATATTCCCTGGCTAGCTATCATTGTTTTTATTGTTATTCAACTTTTGAAATTATTTAATTTTATAAAAATCTGTTACTTCTTGTAGTATGTTTCAAATTTAGAAATAGATAGCTATTTTAAATTAAAAGTTTTTAATCAATAAATTCTTATTTGTTGTTCAGAAATGGGCTCATTATTATCATTATTAGTTTTGTTGGTTTCTTTAAAAATCTTAATACAAATTGAAAACTCAGGATTTAAAAACAAATCTTAAACATTTTTTCTAAAGTTAAATTAATTGTAAACATCCTACATAATATTCTTAATTGAATAATCATTAATTAAATTATATAAATTTACCTACCTTAATTGTTGTCTTATTTCTATACATTTCCTCTCGGTTGTATCCTTATATATGCAAATTTCATTAAAGTTATACAGAAGATTTCCAAAAGAAAACCTAATTCATATTTAGCAAAGTAAAGTATCTGCCAAATTATAAACGTAGCAGTTATTTTTCTTTATTAATCGCCCTACATTTATTTCAATTTAAGGTTCTTATTTTACAGATATCTTTTTGTATTGTTCAATAACCTATTAATTGTTTATTGGCACTTTTTTACTTAGTCTTGACTTTCGACTGACACCAAAAAGTCTTAACATGAACTTAATTATTACATACAAACTTTTATATTTCTATCTAAAAGTTATCTCATTTACCTTTTTGTTCTCCCCTTTATAAATTTTAAATAATAGTTTCACTCAAATGAAATACATACACATTTAAAAGAATAGTTATAACTGTTTCAGTTATATTTTATTACTTTTATGCATTTTTGTTGCCTGTAATTTAAAAAAGACTAACATTATTTTAGAAACATTGGCAGTATAGCACTTGTTTGTAATTTAAAAAATGTTTCTATGTATTTAGAATAAATTATCATCAAAACTGTGCTGGTTGAATTTTTATTAGATTCTTTAAAATCAACTACACTTGGTTTTTTATTATATTTACCTTTCACCTTTCAAACCAGAATATTAACTTATAATGTTGGCATTTGACTGATTTTATTATATTTTCGGGTACAGTGGGATTAGAATGGACTTCACAATCTTATTTTAACATATTATGTCTTAGCTTATCTATATGATTCTGTTTTTATTAGTGAATTTTTATTTTTAAAAATACACTAATCGAGAGGTATCGATGATGAGACTTTGCATATATATATATATATATATATATATATATATATATATATATATATATATATATATATATATATATATATATATATATATATATATATGTATCCAACCGATAACTCAAAAAATAATTAACCGATTTTGAGGAAACTCGACAAGTGCCTTTCTTTTATTAATGTCTTGGATGAGTTCGTTAGTCAGGAAAATCGGACAAGGTTTTCCGGGAAAATTTTGAGTTTTCTTTCGAAAAAATTTTTTTTTCTCCGAAAATTACAAAGCTATTTTAATGAAATTTGGATATGTTGCCTTGAGAAAGACCTTGCTACATAGCAAAATTCAACTTTCTAAGTTTATAGAAAATTGAGTTTTTCTAATTTTTTATTTTCTTTCGAAAAAATTTTTTTTCTCCAAAAATTACAAAGTTATTTTAATGAAATTTGGCGGATATGTTGCCTTGGGAAAGGTTTTACTACATACCACAATTCAACTTTCTAAGTATATAGAAAATTGAGTTATCCAAGTTTGAAGCATTTAATAAAAATTCACTACTATAACGCACTTGCTGCGTCCCGAAGTTTTTTCTTTTTTTATTCCACCAACATAAAATCATATAGATTATGTATTTATCTATATTTTAAGCTAGTCATCAAACTGCTCTTCGAATTCTGCCCAACTATGCTTATTTAACCGAAGCTGTATCTTCAGAAATAACAAAGTTACCCATTATACCGAGGTAGATAATGGGCACCCTGTCATATTATTAATTGCATCGTGAAATTTATTACACCGTTATCTAGTGGCTCTATCCGACAAGTTCGGAAACTAATTCTATGCTACTAGTTCATTACAATATACAGGCTGATTCACGCAACGCGTTGGTTAGAAACTTTCAAACTTGTAATAGGAATTTCGATCTGAAATTTTCGGCATAGACCCAGTCAAATACCAAGTTTCACAAAGCTCGATTAAATATTTAACGGCCGGTTAGTTAATCAAGAGTTCAGACAACCAATCACAGCTTCAAGATATTTGGTTTTCATGGCAACAACCCAAATCATAGCCTGTGACTGGTCGTTTGAAACCTTGATTAACTAACCGGCCGTTAAATATTTAATCGAGCTTTGTGAAACTGGGCAAAAGTCTATCTTTCAAACGAAAATACTTTCAAGATGGCGGCACATCCGGTTATACTGGAAACCGCAACCAACTCATTTATTTTAAATGGAACACCCTATATATTATTATACATTTGGATTCGCCGTTAAATCTCAAGTCAACTTTGTCTGCACCATGATGTTCTAGTTTTCAACCATTTCTGAGATATTCGTGAATTTCCGTTATTTTTGACGAATCAACAACTTCATAGAAACCACGGTATCTACCAAATGATAAATGTTATAAGTCTAAAACTTGCTGATATTATTAGAAAAAAATCTAAGTATCTTCCAAAAGGCAATTTTTCTCAAGATATATACAGGCTGTTTATAAATTGACCTTGAATTTGGTATTAGAAAATATAGAAAATCTCACAATTTTCAAACTGGAACACCCTGTATTTTATAACAATACTTGATAGTAGAATGAAATGTCTATTGAACTCTATTAGGTTTTCATATACCTATCTAACATAGTTTTTGAATGATTCATGCTTTTATAAATTTCACCGTTTCACTTACGTTTTTCTATAAATACAGTTTGTGCAAATTTCACAATTTATTACTTTACTACGTTTTTCACAGAGAACAAATTATCGGACGGACCTTCCTTAAATTATATTACCTACTACCTATACCTACCTAATTTCGTTTTTGTATAAATAACATTATCATCTTCAATAAAAACCACCGATAAGATTGCTGTGGAAAAACTATGAACAAACTGTCAAATAATGGCATTTATGTATTAAATTTTGATTGTCAAGCTACTATATAGTTGTTGTGAAAGTATTCTTGTCGAAAATGAATAGTCAGTTGTATAGTTACACAAATTGAGTATTTTAGATTTATTTTATATTCATGGCGCATGTGGTAAACTTATATGCAGAACTTGTCGCATTTTTAACATCAGATATCCAGGCTTACCAGCCATGAACGAGACTAAATTCAAACGTATTGAAGCAAAGTTTCTATATTTCAATCTCAATACCGGTAAAAAGGTGTCGCATCCAGTGACCGAAGATGAAAGCAGTGAAGTCAATGTTCGAGTTTATTGAGGCCTATCTGCAATCATCAATACGAGCAGCCTACGCTGACTTAGGAGTAAGCTATTCGTCAATATAGAGGATGTTAAGTAGGCATAAATATCATCATTAGGTTTCCTCTTCCGGGCTCGCAAATACTTTTCACCAGCTAATCTCTATACTTTATATACTTCACAAATAAGACCAAACCTCGAATACTGCTCCCACATCTGGGGTGCTGCTGCCGCTTCTACACTCGCTATCCTGGACTCCATTCAGAAGAGAGCTATACGTCTCATCGGTGACCCTGCCCTCGCCCAAAGGCTGCCATCCCTTGCCCACCGACGTGCCGTTGGTGACCTCTCTCTCTTTTATAGATATCTGCACGGGTACTGCTCAGAGGAGCTTTCTTCCATAGTTCCTCCACCTGCTGCCCCCAACAGATCTACCAGGGGAACAGAGCGAATGCACCCTTTTACTGTCCAGGTCACCAGACATAGAACATCTTGTTATGCCCGCTCTTTTGTCCCGAGGACTTCCAAGTTGTGGAATTCCTTGCCGGCACATGTGTTTCCTTCTCCCCCGAACCTTCAAGTCCAGAATTAACAAGTTGCCTCTTTCCTCCTTGTCGACACCCACGGTACGATAGTATTTAGGCTGTAAGCCCTCGTGGTGTGTTGTTGAAATAAACAAATAAAAAAATACATACTCGTACAAGAACTGCATGCAGGCGATTATGAGAAGGGTATGGAGTTTTGCGAGTTCGTAGTCACTCAACTCCAAGACGACCGGACTTTCTGCTCCAAAATCATATGGACAGTCATTATAACCGAAGGAATATGCACCACTGGGCAAATAAAATTCCTCGTATCGCACGAAATTCACATTTTCAAGTGAATTTTTGATTTAATGTTTTTATAATGGTAATGTCTGATAAAGTCGCATTTAAAATATATAAACAGAATTTAAACAGTGAAGGATACCTACACATACTGAGAGGTACTGTAACGACTTTTTTGGAAAGTTTGCCACTCAGCGCTTTGAGAGGTTGCTGGTATCAAATGGAGGCGGGGCTCCTTCGCATTCAAATACCTTAGTATATGAAGAACTGTCACGTACGTTTGAGGATCGCTGGTTTGGGCGTAATTGTCTTTGGAGATGACCCTCAGGGTCGCCTGATCTGAGTCCAATAGATTTTTACCTGTGGGGGGGGGGGGGCTACATAAAAAATAAAGTATATGCTCGTTCAGTTGATACGGAAGATGATTTACTCAACAGAGTAGTTTCCTGGAAAAATAGCTTGCCTGTCAATCAGTTGAAGAAAGTGACGAATGACGTGGTTGATTATAGAATTCTAAAGTGTTTAGAACAGGCAATCACATTGTAATAAGTGGTAAAATTTACACAAACTGTATTTATAGAAAAACTTTGAAAAACTTGAGTGAAGTACTTAATGAATTTGGTGAAATTTATAAAAGCATGAATCATTCAAAAACTATGCTAGATAGGTATAGGGAAACCTAATACAGTTCAATAGACATTTCAGTTAAGCATCAAATAATGTTATCAAATACAGGGAATTGTAAGATTTTAGAGATTTTCTAATACCAAATTCAAGGACAATCTATGAATACCTGTGTATATCTTCGAAAAAATTGCCATTAGTTAGAGTAGACACTTTTATCTTTTTCTAATAATGTCAGCAAGTTTTAGAATTAAAGCAATTATCATTTGGTAGATACTGGATACCGTGGTCTCTGTGAAGTTGTTGATTCGTCAAAAATAATGAAAATTCACGAATATCTCAGAAATAGTGAAATAGTTGAAAATTAGAACATGATGGTTCTGACAAAGTGGACTTGAAATTTAACGAAGAAAATAAATATATAATAATATATAGGTATTCCATTTAAAATAAATTAGTTGGTTGCAGTTTCCGGTATAACCGGATGTACCCCCATCTTGAAAGTATTTTCATTTGAAAGATAGACATTGACTAGCTGCATGCTGAAAATTTCAGATCAAAATTCCTATTACAAGCTCGAAAGTTTCGAACCAATGTGTTCCGTGAATCACCCTGTATATCCATACAAATGTGAAGAAAAAAAAAAGACTCCATTAATAGGAGGAGCCCACTTATGTACAGTTTGTTGTTCGGGTTGTTATCATCGTAATCAGTTTCTCTTTCGTAGTCAGAATGCCGAATGACGAAACACGGTATTATTAATAGTTGGGAGTGGAATTTTAATTACAGGAACTACTGGTAACATAGTGGGAGTTTATTTGTGTACCTTCGTTAAGGACGCGATTGACCATTGCTTACAAACTGATCGTTATATAAATAAAAATCAAATGCCGCATGTATGTTACATCATCAATTGAGAACAGCTCGACCGCTTTGGCTTATGTTTTTTGTTGTGTTCGTAATTGCCGGGACAAGGTTGTATGATGTAAAATTTTGGGCAGTCACCGGAAAAGTTGGTAAATTCGAAAAATCCTTTTATGGTATTTTTATATGGGAATATGTTTTTGTTTCAGAATGGCTTTTCGCACGTCGAAAGAAGAAAAACAGGACGAAGTCTGCCGGGTCAGCTAGTATATAAATATTATTTCTAGTTTTTAGTGAATTTTCTTTTAAAAAAATCACTATGGAGGAGATCCCGACTTTTGAATTTTGAAAACATTTCTTCAAATGAGCGCTAATTAGGCCCCCTAGAACACATATCCGGGGTCAGTTTAAATTTTTATATGTTTATATCGGTGTGATATATATATATATATATATATATATATATATATATATATATATATATATATATATATATATATATATAGATATATATATATATATATATATATATATATATATATATATATATATATATATATATATACATATATATATATATATATATATATATATATATATATATATATATATATATATATATATATATATATCACACCGATAAGTCAAAAAATAATGGGCCGATTTTGATAAAATTTGGTGAGTACCTTCTTTTTGTAAATGGCTTGGACAAGTTCGTTAGCCAGGAAAATCGGACAAGGTATTCCGGGAAAATTTTGGTTAGAGATATATATATATATATATACATATATATATATATATATATATATATATATATATATATATATATATATATATATATATATATATATATATATATATATATATATATATATCACACCGATAAGTCAAAAAATAATGGGCCGATTTTGATAAAATTTGGTGAGTACCTTCTTTTTGTAAATGGCTTGGACAAGTTCGTTAGCCAGGAAAATCGGACAAGGTATTCCGGGAAAATTTTGGTTTTTCTTTCGAAAAAAATTTATATCTCCGAAAATTCAAAACCTATGGTAACCACATTTGGCGCGCTGATTTCTATTATAAAGAGCACCCTTTGTGCCAACATTCAAATATCTAAGTTGAAAGACAAGGAAGCTGCGAGCCTCTGATTAAAAAAAGTTGAAACGTCAAAATTGATAATTCTGGTAGTCGTATGTTAGTACGCATTAGAGCTTTGCGAGTTAAAATACGACTCTAAATGACTAACAAGCTCATAGATCTGTGCCTCAGCGGTCATTTTCCTTCATTTCGTTAAAATATGAGAAAGAAAAGTCAATTTTATACAAAAATTGTATGATGTAAATAATCAATACGTTAGAAAATAATATACTAGGGTATATACCTGTTAGTGGATGGATCTCTTATGTCGTCAATAGCCGAGCGCTGAAGGGAGCAGGGTGATTTCACAATGTACTCCTATAGCACGCGTTCTAATCCCAGTTAGTGACTTCACTTTTTTTATTATTATTTTTTTAATCTTTTCTTTCATTTTACGTTATCTGATCAAATTGTGTAATTCCGATGAATTTTTAGCGAGTTTTTGTATGATAAATTCGGTTAGGACGAGATGAAAACTTTTCCGCCTTAATTAAATTTTAATAGTACGCATCTGGTTGTTGGTTATCGCCCTAACTTAGTGAAACCGTTCCATACTTAATACGGCCATTTCATGCCTGCTTTCTTTAAAAAAAGAAGTATTTGTTATTAAAAACATTTTTATGAAAATTCACTACCGTAACGCACTTGCTGAGTATAGAATTTTATTCGTTTAGGTTATTCATAACTGTGATGACCCTAACGGTGTTAGCGAATCTATCGTCAAAACTATTGTCATGCTTTAAAAATGTTTTGTAGCGAATTATGTACTTATCACATTTTTATTGCTGTTAAAAGTATTTAATATAGAGTATGTTCTGTGGATCAATTTCTTAACATGGGTGAACCTCAGTTCTTCATCAATCACAACAACAGTCTTTTGCATTTTTAAGTAGTTATTACCAATACGCAATTTTTTATTTTTGCTTGACAAAGTCACGCTTACCTTTATAATAAAAATAATATCTCTACACATTTGTGAATATAATTTTGCTGAAAATTTATCAAAATAATATCTCACTGTTAGGTATACCTACATGAAACAGGTTATATAATCTTTTATCACAAACATTGGATCACGTAACTTCTCATTATTGCAAATTAAATAGCTTAAAATTTTAATTGTTACAGACAAACACCTGATGATATGGGCTGCGTACTTCTAAAACAACTCTGTCGAAAAATATGTGGTTCAAACTGCTGCCAGCCACCAGCCCGAACCACACCCCCTTCCAGAACTTCATCACCTATTCGGCAACAATCAGTTCCCCCTCAAAGCGTTCCAGCTCAACAGCAGTATGTTATTGCCCAACCGGTAAATGAAACTGTCACCTTTTGCCAGCCTCAGCAGGTACCACCTCCTCAAACTCAAATGAGGTCTCAGATAATGAGGCACCAAGAAACCTACAATGACTGCTGCTGTCCAGTCAAGAAACCAAGAAGGGAGACTCGCAGGGAACATAAAGCGCAATGTCAGTCATGGGTCAAAGAGAAGACATCAAGTAGTTCAAGCGAAGAGTGTGGTTGTAACACAGAACAAATAAAGTACAACCATGCAGACGCAGACTGTTGTATGTCGTACCTTGATGACAGAGTAAACAACGCCACCGAAGGCTGTAATGGATGTGAAGGTATGAATCCACTGTGCTGCCCTTGTCAGGAAATTGACTGTTCATGTTGTCAAAATATTTGCTGCTCCTGTGCTCAAGACATGCAAATGAAATATGTGCAGAAACTAACACAAGAATGCTCTAAGAAAAAAACTGTCAAGAAAAAAAGAAAGGTGTGCTGTACCTGTACTCAAACTCAACGTGAAGTTAGGGACAAACACACTTGCACCAGAGCAGTTCCAGTTTCTGATGCGTGTGTCTGCTGTAAACCAAAACAGCCAAAGAAACCACCAAAACCTAAGACCAAAGTGTGTTGCGTATGTAAGCGACCAAACCTTTGTCCTGGTAAATGTTGCCCTTGTGCATTCCAGAAGAAGGCGACATCGGTGTGCTGCCCTTGTCTACCTAATTTACAACCAATGCAAACATGCTGTGGCCATAGCGTTTCATTCAGATGTAACAACGAATGTGAGGAGAGTAATAGTGAAAACTCAAATAATGACGTCAGAAACAAAAACAGAAATTGCTGTGAATGCCCAAATCGTAGCAAAGAAACTAGGAATGATAAAACTAAATCAAATGAAGAGACTAATCAAAAGAGGAAAAGTTCTATGGACATGAAGAGAGAGAGTATAATAAGTAAATCAGACGATACTGAAATCTACAACCTCAAAACGGAAAATATAGGTGACTGGATAAAGGACCTTGACAACAAATACCTCAGTTCTAAATCTCTTGGACTGGGACTAAACTGGATAAACGATTTGCTCAAAAAGCCGCCCCCACCATATAACTTTAAAAAGTTATTTCCAGAAAATATATTTTCCAGTCCGTTCACGAGACAAACGTACAACCTGAATGTATTAAAAATCAATGACATCAAGCAAAAGAATCATAAGCACCTAGATCCTATGGAAATCGATGATAGTGTGGAAGAAATAAAAGCTGCTGTTGGTAAAGTTGATGGAGATAAAGAACATAGACAATTATTGACTGCTGTTTGTGATGCATTGTTAAGCAACAAAAGCAAAGAAATTGAATTCGGCGATAGCAGCTTAATCAATGAGTTTACTTACCCTAGTAAGACCGACCTTAACACGAACGTACTGCGTCCTTTGAACCTTTACAATAACTACAACAACTTCATCAATGATAGCTATTATAATTATATCAACAACAAATTTTTAAATCACAAAATTTCAAGCAATTTTTGCAACTTTACCCAGACCGAAAATGTTTTTAATCGAAATTCTGGTAGTAATTTGAAAAACACAAATACCATGGATAATACCACACAGTTCAGCATGCATAGAAACCCGTTTCTCTCAAAACATGTAATAACAGATCCAATAAACGCGTTATTTAATGAAAAAACTCAGACTGAAGTTGACGAACTATATAAGCAATATACGGAAAAGTTTAAATTTCCAAATATAATTCGTCAATTTAGAGATGAAAACTGCGAGGCTATAATTGACAATGAAGGCGCTACAACACAAACAGATTCTGGTAAAAGTAGCTTTACAACACTCAAAGATCCGCAGACACAAAACAAACATAACACAAAAAATGCTTCCAATCCAACGAAAAATAATAATAGAAACAACGTTAATTACAAATCATTTTCGTCAGATGGCGCAACAGATATAATTAACATTAAACAACTCAAAACCCACAGAACCAACAGCGAACATGGGTTAAAGAATAATGAGAAGCATGAAAATTCTGAAAAAGAGAAACTGGAAAAAATTTACATTAAAAATAAAGTTACCAAAACTCCATTAGTTACTTCCTCTAGTGGAGCTAAAATTCAGAAGCAAGCAAAGACTGGTCACAGTTGTTGTGACAAAAAGGTGCTTGATTACACTGAGCTCTCCATAAGAAGTCCACTAAATATAAAGCAAGGTGCAACATCTAAAATTAAAGACACTAAACCAAAAGAAGCAAATGTTAAACGCTCTGTCAAACAATTGAAACGTACAGCATCGTCTTTGAGTTCAGACTTTAAAAAACCAAAAATATCAAAAATACAATGCGAAAATTCTGACATTAAAAAAGAAGTTATAGAAACTGTTGTGGTTGAATCTAAATCATCGCAACTACATAAATCCAAAATTCCTGTAAGACGTGTTTCTAGAACACTAAGCAGTGCATCAAACTGTAGCCAAGCAGCGAATTCTGTAAACTCTTTGGATCTCTGCAAAGAAATGAGTATAATTTTATTTAGAGAAGATCACAGTCAGAAAATGAATCAAAGTGAATCACTGGCCAGAGATATATTTGTGTCTCCTAAATTAACTGCTGGTAAAAGTCCGGAGAGTAAAGCGAACGAGCTATCTGATACAAAACAATACTGTAAACTTTTTGGAGCAAAACCGTGCTCCAGAGAAAGTTTAGAAAACGAAGACATTAAACATAATACACCTAAAACGAGTAATTATGAATTAAATAGCACAAACTCAAGCATTAACTATTTCAGCCAAAGTAAAGAATCATTACTAGAGAGTGACCATCAGTTACTTTTGAAAGATGAAGTTGAACTGTCTGATATAAATTACGAATTAGAACAAGAAATTAAACCTACCAGTGATGATTACATTAAAAGCGAGATATTCAATTTAAATGACTTCTTGGTGTCACAAATATCTTTAGAAAGCCATAAATCTCTGTTGTCGATGATCAAGGAAGAAAATGAAAGTGACCTCAACTTAAATAGCAATTCTTTCGCTTCCAATAAATTTATAGATACCAATACATCACCTTTTGATTTTGAAAATGTGCGACCAGACTATATAGATTCGTGCAGTTCACCTTTTGATATGAAGAAGCCGAAGGAGAGAAAAGTGTCTTTTGGAATGTTATGTTTCTCATCTGGCAAAGAAAAAGATTCAGAGCCATACCACCTTAGTGGAAGTGGAAACGAAAGTACTTCAACTAACTCGGACACAGAGAGGCCCAGATCCAAAGAAAAGAAATGGTTTTTTAAGTGAATAGTACGCTTTTAACTTGTACAAATAATGTGGAACGTGGTTGTGTTATAAATTTGTGTATCCTTGTTTTGTAATGAGAAATAAATTAAAATATTGAATATTGTTTGTTTGATCATTTTTTTACCGAATTTTCATTTAAAAAATCTTTGTAGAAAGGTTACGACTCCGTCATTAACAGTCCGTTAAAATGTTTATGTAAACTGACTTTCAAAAAATCCGAACACAGTAAGATTTGATCAATTTTCATAAAATTTGTACATAATGTTTGTTTAATCAAATTAAAAATATTATTACATTTTCAAACTAAAATCTTAAAAAATAACAAACTTATTTAATAAAGAGTGGGTCCGTCGCGTTTCTTATACACTCGATAACTCTTCGAAGCATGATTAAAATTAAATGATTTATGGTATCCTGAGGAATGTCATGCCAGGCTTCTTGAATTCGGTGATGAAGGTCAACGAGGTTATTTTGTGGTTGTCAATTGCAAATCATGTCCCGCACATGTTCAATTGGTGGGCGGCGCGAAGGCCATGGAAGCAGGGTCACATAATTGTTTTGTAGGAACCTTGTAGTAACTCTTGCTGTATGAGGACGTGCATTGTCTTGTTGGGAAAGGGGTTGAATTAACCCTTGTAGGTATGGCAGTCCAACAGGCTCTAGTACATTTCGTATGGAATTATTGGCATTCAAATTTGTGTCAATAAAAACTGGAGGTGACCTGCGACCGTATGTTATCGCACCCCATACTATCACAACGGCCGTATGCCGTTCCACTCGTAATCGTCTTAGTCTGCTGCGACCATCGTGGACCTAGACAGAATCGGGACTCGTCAGACAACACAACACGATTCCATTCACCAGCCCAATTTATTATGCCGCTATACCACTTAAGCCAAGCAGCACGATGTCAAGGTGTCGTGGGAGACATGAAAAATGGTCTATACGAACGAAGTCCAAAAGGGCGTAATCTGCGATATATCGTCGCCATTGAGTCTCTTTGTTGTAAAACTCCCAACCAAGTATTCCCAATCAACCGTGTTGTGGAAACTATGTCTTGTAAAATCGCAATCCGCAAATCTTCCCGTGCTGAAGTTGCCCGACCCGTGCGAATCCATGACAATTTTTATGGATTCCTTCTTCAGGCCACGTGGACCGACACTGTAACACTGGTGAGACACTGGGTCCAATGCGGTTGGAAATTTGTCAGATTGGGAAAGCGGCTTCCCGAATACCAACAATGCGCCCCACTTCGAATTTACTTAAATGATTATAATTGTTCCGTAAACGGCACCTAAACATAATCACTTAATAAATTGAGCACAAATCGGTACGCTTCAAACTGAAGGAAACACCAATTTAAAGAGAGAATTTTTTGATAAACGTACTGGTACACCTGTTAAAATTTGTTGTCCAGTTTGTTCTCATTTCCTATCAAAAACAAAACAGAGTAGTATAGAAAATTCCATTGCAATTGGTGGACTCTACTGGGTATTCGGATTTTGTGGAAACTCGCAGTATATTTGTATTCGTCTTTCCATAAGTGTATATTATTTTTGTCATTCTTCCCCATGTCACATTTCAAAAGCTTATATTCTCTTTATGATCGGCTTATTCAAAGTCCATATTTCCGCCCATACATTATAATATTTGAGTGTTGTATGTACACTCCATAAATATGACTTGATAAATCTCATCTTCTCAAGGCCCAAGTTGAAATGTTTATTACCAAGAAGAGTAAGAGTACGTTTCCTATTGAATGCCTTTGCCATAACGATTTACCTGTTAAGTTATTTGCTATATTTACTATCATCTGTAATAACAAGGTATTAGTTTCGGGTTGAACCGCGTCCAGAATTTATGAAAACTCGACGTTTCGGCTCCTGCTTTGGAGCCATTTTCAAGAGGTAAAGGAAATATGTAAGGACACTCTAAGGCCTCAATCTGCCTACTCCTTAGAGTGGTGGACAAAGGTAGGTGAAGGAAATATGTAAGGACACTCTAAGGCCTCAATCTGCCTACTCCTTAGAGCGGTGGACAAAGGTGGGTAAAGGAAATATGTAAAGACACTCTAAGGCCTCAATCTGCCTACTCCTTAGAGTGTTGGACAAAGGTGGGCAAAGGAAATATGTAAGGACACTCTAAGGCCTCAATCTGCCTACTCCTTAGAGTGGTGGACAAAGGTGGGTAAAGGAAATATGTAAGGACACTCTAAGGCCTCACTCTGCCTACCTCTTAGAGTGGTGGACAAAGGTGGGTAAAGGAAATATGTAAGGACACTCTAAGGCCTCAATCTGCCTACTCCTTAGAGCGGTGGACAATGGTAGGTTGGGTTGTTGTATGTCGATTACGGGGCCTCAATCTGCCTACTCCTCAAATCTCGCCGGAGATCGTCTGTGAGGTCTCAGTCTGTTCAACCCTAGGCCTCAGAGATCTCAGATACAACAACCCAACCCACCTTTGTCCACCGCTCTAAGGAGTAGGCAGATTGAGGCTTTAGAGTGTCCTTACATATTTCCTTCCTGAACCTTTCTATATTTTCATGTTGTTGACCTTTTAGTTTTATATCCATTTTCGCAGTCTTATTTTTACTTATCTTCATTACTTCTTTTGTTTTCGTCATATTAATTTTTAGTATAATTCTTTTGAAACACTTACCATCCTTTGCATTTTTTTTTCGTCTATGTATTTATTGTCTTCCATAAAAAAACTGAACAAATATGGCATTAATAGGCATCCTTGCCATACTCATTTCCTTATTTTAGGTAAACTACAAAATAATACCTATAAAACCATTGTTTTGAAACTGCAGGACGGTTTTTGAAACGTTATTATTAAGAAACGCTCGTGATACTGTTCTTTGCTGTTAAATTGAATGTTTGAAAAAATATTTAGCATACAATTTTCCGAGAAAAAAACGCAAGCATACTTTTTTTTCGTACTTTAACGTCAATCTATTTCCGCGACTATGGCCAATCGCTGACGCCAGGGAGCAGTTTCACCCCACTATCCTGGTAATTTTGCCGAACCCCTACCTTTCTGTAAGGGGGGTATGGATCTTTAACGGCTTTACGCCCCTTCCGAAGGGCGGGCAAGCATAGTTGGCCATTTAGATTTAAACTTGTTCATTTAGGCAGCCATATTCTGTTTTATATACAGGCGGACCGATCAAGATGGGGATTAGAAATATTAGGATTGTTATTAGAGATTTTTTTAAAATCTTGAAATAGATTCGATAGGGAATAAGATAAGCTACATTTAAAAAGTCTTGGGTATTATACCGAGCGTTTCATTAATATGTGACAAACCAAACATTTTTTAATGAAACATATATATATATATATATATATATATATATATATATATATATATATATATATATATATATATATATATATATATATATATATATATATATATACACAGGGTGATTCGCATAAAGATCGACATAAATCAGGGGCATGTAGGGGAACCCAAAATATTGTGATTTAACGAAACTACCCCTATACTAAGTTGCACCCCTGTTTACCTAAGTCAACGAATGTATTATTTCGTTTTTGTTTATATCAATTGTATTTCAATAAAACATCAAATTCGCTTCTTTTTAATGGTAGATGTAGTAAAATTTAAATTTCAAGTCTTCCTATACCACGAAACTCATGATACAGAACCATATAAAGGGCCCAATTTAAAAAAAAGTTTGGACGCAGCAAGTGCGTTATGGTAGTGAATTTTCATTAAAACGTTTTAAATAGCAAATATGTGTTTTTTAAAGAGAGCAGGCATCAAATTTGGTTACCAGTATGACCTATATAGTAGAAACAATGTACCATATATCATCAAAATAACTTTATGTTTGAAGATGTACAAAAATGTTTCGAAAATAAACTTAAAATGTTCCCGAAAAAACTAGTTTCCTGGCCAACAAACCTTATAGGTTAATAGCAAATTGAGCTATTCAAATTTGAAGCATTTCATAAAAATTCGCTACCATAACGCACTTGCTGCGTCCCGAATTTATTTTCTTACAAACATTCATTATAATTACGTGGTCGAAATTAGACAGATTAAAGGTCAGCTCAGAACTTGCACGGACCGGGGAATCCGACTATCTGATTAAAACAAAGCATTGTTTAATCCATTTGGACTGAGCAGATTTTAATAAAAATTTGCTACCATAACACACTTGCTGCGTCCCGAATTTCTCTTCTTACAAGCATGCATTATACTTACCTGGTCGAAATTCGATACATTAAAGGTCAGCTCAGAATGTCACGGACCAGAGGAAATCGACTGCCTAATTAATACAAAGCAATGTTTAATCTATTTGGACTGAGCAGATTTTAATAAAAGTTCGCTACCATAACACACTTGCTGCGTCTCGAATTTCTTTTCTCACAAACATGCATTATAATTAACGTGGTCGAAATTAGATACATTAAAAGTCAGCTCAGAACTGCCACGGACGTGGGAATCGGACTGTCTAATTAAAACAAAGCAATGTTTAATCTATTTGGACTGGGCAGATTTTACTGGCTAACGAACTTATCCAAGCCACTTGCAAATTTAATTAAAATCGGTCCATTATTTTTGGAGTTATCAGTGTGCTACATATACATACATATATAAATATATATATATATATATATATATATATATATATATATATATATATATATATATATATATATATATATATATATATATATATATATGTATAAACATATAAAATTGAAACTGATCCCGGATATGGGCTCTAGGGGTCATAGTTCGCGCTAATTTGCAAAAAATTTTTCAAAATTCAAAAGTCGAGATTTCCCCAATAGTGAATTTTTTCTACGAAAATTCACTAAAACGGAAACTAACCTCAGATATGGGTTCTAGGGGAACTAGTTCGCGCTCATTAGAAGAAATCTTTTCGAAATTCAGGAATCGCGGTCTCCTCACTATATATATATATATATATATATATATATATATATATATATATATATATATATATATATATATATATATATATATATTATTTATTTATTTATTTATTTATTTCCCATACATACAATAATACTTACTGACTAATATTAAGAACAGTAGCACGTAAGTTCAGAAGAACTTGTATGTGCTGAAAAACTCCTCCTACATATTCTACAGAGCAGTTGCATGCATCTTTCCAGTTACAGTGCAACAGGACGTATCACGTCCGTATGATCCCGTTCTCCAATCTTATCTCTATTATTTACCATTAAATGATCTCTACAATCAGCCGTGATTAAAGTCTACTCCCCTCTCATCACAATAAAAAGGAGGAAAGAGGAAGATCCGATATTTACAACAAATTACTAAACCACTTGTTTCCCGATTCAATATATACCTACCCAATCACAATTGAAAATAACACTCACTTACCAAGTTAAATACCCACCAAGTCTCTCACGTACGCGCACTCACACTCACACATTCTCACACATCCACACACCTTCATGCACATTCATCCTCCAAATATATACACGCAGTATGAAAACATCACTCCCTCTTTTCCCGTATCACTTGCTCAAATGTTACAAAGTTCTCAATTAAATGATTTAAAAGTTTTTTCCTAAACTTATAATTATCTTTCATTTTTTTAATCTCCAGTGGCACAAGATTAAGTAACACCGGACCAAGGTACGATACATAACGCTGTGAAATGTTCTTCCTACACGCCGCAGCCGTCATAAAATCACCCATTTTGCCCCTTGTACTGTAACCATGCGTTAACAATTTCTGAAGGCTTATAGTTGTGTGCGTGTATTGTATGAGTGCCATTATGTACAGTCCAGTGATATTAAGTACTTTGGTTGCCTGGTTGTACAACAAGTTAGTGGGATATTTAATCTCCTTGTTCAATATAGTCTTCATTATAAAGTTCTGTGTGATGCGTAGAGGATTCATGTAAGTGTCATATGCCGATCCCCAACACGATATTCCATACCTCAAAATTGACTGGACCAGGCTATCATACGTCAGAAGCAAAATCCTTTGACTTAAGATGCCTCGTAGAATATAAAAAATATGTACAAATTTCCTGAGCCTTTTGTTCAGGGTTTCAAGATGACAATTCCATTTTAGATGCTGGTCTATGATGATCCCCAGATACTTCACGTTAGTCTCGCACTTGATTATTTCATCTTTCACTCGTATTACGGGAACAATGTGCGGGAGACCCACCCTCGTAGGTGAAAAAGTGATAACCTTCGATTTCTTTGCGCTCAGATTTAGTTTGTTAGAAGCCAAAGACGCAACAAGGTCTTGAAAAATATTAGAACTGCACACAACAGCCTCGCTCCAGGTATTTGCACCATACATCATCACAATATCATCCGCATAAGCTACAAGATCGCAGCGGGTCTCAAATTTCTCAAGGATGTCATTTATGTAAATCAAAAATAGTATGGGCCCCAGTATAGATCCCTGAGGAACCCCACATTTTATTACTTGTGGATTACTTAGAACATTACCTATTTTTACTACCTGCTGTCGGTTGTTCAAGTAGTTCCCAATTAAAGTGAGGCCTACACCCCTTACACCCACCCGGTCCAGTTTTTGCATCAGTATGTCGTGGCTCACCGTATCAAATGCCTTATGAAGGTCTAAAAATATTCCAACTGTTTTTAAATCTTTATCAAAATTAGTCAACACCTTCGAGCAAAGTTTGTGTTAGGCCTGTTCGGTAGAATAGTTTTCCCTGAAGCCAAACTGATTAATAGATATTAAGTTATTTTTATTGAAATACTCAGTAAGTCGTAAATAAAGAGCTTTCTCAAATATTTTGGCCAGCGTGTTAAGTAAGCTTATGGGACGATAGTTGGCGGGGTCAATTCGACTTCCTGTTTTAAATATGGGCGAAACTACAGATATCTTAAACTGCTCGGGCACCAAACCTGTTTCAAAAATTCTGTTTATTATGTGAACGATTGGTTCAACCAAAAAAAGATGACCAACCTGGAAAAGCCTACCACCCAATCCGTCCATGCCAGGTGCAGATCTTGCCTTTAATTTACCAATTATAATAGTAATTTCACTACCAGAAACAGGGCGGAGGAAAAACGAACTGGCGCCTGATCTTGCAGTCTGATAAGGCACCGTTTGTGTACCAACATTAGAGTCCTCAGCACCCACTGACACAAAATACCTGTTGAAAATATTTGCTATTTGTTTCTTATCTCGTACCACTTCATTGTCGCTTATTCTCACGGCTTCTATTCTTCCCTGGTCTTTACCTCTGCCCAATGCAACGTCTGAAATAACATTCCATATTTTCCTGATATCTTTTCCTGCATTCACGACCCTACCTTTATAGTAATTACTCTTGGTAATCTTTATTAAATTAGTCAACTTGTTTTTATAGACTTTATATTCCAGTTCCAGTTGCCTATTATTCCTGTCATTAAGCCACTTAATTTTTAATTTGTCTCTAGTTTTAAGTGATGCAACAAGACCATTCGTTATCCATGGGCTTTTCTTTCTAGTTTTATTAATAGGTAATACAACCTTTGACTTCTGTACTATAGTACTTAGTTTATTTACAAACCCATCCACAGCACCCTGCACATCTTCACAATAAATAATATCATCCCACTCTGTTGTTTCCAAGTTTTTTAAGTATTCTACCTCATCTATTCTTTGGTACGTGCCGTTTCCATCACTCGCACTAGCAATGTTAGTTTCATCAGAGTGAAGACCACCACCCAAATCAATCGTCAGAAATACAGGGTAGTGATCGGTAACATCCGACTTTATTATGTAAGATCTTGTTGCAGACCCATCACCCTTCATCTCTTTGTCAAAATTTTTACTATACCGTAAGAACATGTGATCGATACAGCTTTCAGATCTGTCCGTAATGCGCGTGGGAGAATTAATGCAGGCAATATATCCATTTTTTTCAAGTACATTGATATAAGTGAGGCTTGAAGGATTTTGAAGATTCAACAGGTCAATATTAATGTCACCAACTATCAAGTCTATATCAGCCCTACTTTTATTTAGAATAAAAGCCTCTAGTTCATTTATGAATAGATTTAAGTCACTAGATGGGGGTCGATAAATTCCCGTAATACTGATCTTCCGATTCTGAATTCCAAATGACAAATTAATAACAGTTAACTCTGCCAGATTTAGACATTCTGAGTTTGCGTTTAGGGTAGTTTTAATGTACACTATTAATCCATCATTTTGATTATATGATCCTTCATTATAAAATGCATTATACCCTTCTATGTGGAAGTTATTCAGGTTGCTTACTGACCAAGTTTCACTTAAGATTAGACAATCAATGTTACCTCCCTCCAGCGATTTCAAAAAAATCAGTAACTCGTTAAAGTTTTTTTTATGCTTCTAATATTTAGGTGAAGTACTGAGAGGAGAGGGAAGCTCCCTAGCTTGTGAACATTAAGTTGATCGAGCGACAATGATTCGGCCACAATATTTACATTACTTAAGTCAAGCATGTCAGCATATTCATCATACACTGCCATTATGTTTGTTCTCTTCGTTTTTTTTTATGACAATATATTTTACTTCAAGCCAAAAATCAATCAGAGAACCAGATCATTCAATGAGTAACATAACAAAAAAATATTCACAAAAATCTGCACTAAATTATTAAAATAATCAGGTGTAATGAGATTACTGAGACCGACCCTGTATTTTCTGTATTTTGACAAAATATGAACAAATTGTCTTACGTATATAATTTATGAGTATAAAATTATCCTTTTCAATTCCAATCAAAATAATAAACCTCCAACAGAACCGAACAGATAGGATCCCAGTATAACTTCTCAATCAATAAGATAATTACCTCTATCAGTACAGTAAGATAAGATACTTAATACAAGACAACAATTATTATACTTAACGGAAACAATATTCAAAATTCCCTGTAGTTCTACCTCAATAATAAATTAGTGGCCTCTTTTAGTATTAAACAATACAACAAATTCTTAATTGAGCAGGCCAAAAATAATCAAATAATGCTATATATGTACACACAAAAAATAAAAAATAAAAGTCTGTCTGATGAAAGAAGTTAGCAATGAATCTAAACTAATATTATGCACACACAAAAAGTTTCTAGCATACATCTGATTTTCGCCTCATGTTAACAGACTTTCAAGGTCAGCTAAAGTTCTCAATGAAATCCTGACATTATTCTTCTTAGTGTAAATGCTCCCCCTCCATACCCAAACTTGGTTGCGTCCAATTTTTTCCCTAGCTGTATATAAGAGATCAAGTTTTCGCTTTGTTAGTTCTTCATAGAAGTAGATATTGGTGTTCTTTAAGCACTTCTTGTTGCCCAAAATTTTGTTAAACATATCCTCTTGAAAACGGACCAAAACTTGTCTCGGCTTCCTGTCAACCCTATTCTTCCCAACTCTGTAGCATCTCAGGAGGTCCTTCTCCTCCAAATCAAAGCCGAAGTTATTTCTAATAAGTGAAACCACCCCACCTCTGATCTCCTCTTCAGGAACCTCATCCATGCCATGAATCCTTATTGTATTGGAGCATTTGATTTGTTGTTCTAAATAATCTATTTTATCTCTTAGTTCTTCATTTTCCTGCTTGATGAGATCTACTTGCTTTTCAACCTGTTTATATTTGACCAACATTTCATCCAGCCTCGTGTTTATTTTAGTCACTACCAACTCCGCAATTTTCTCCGTAATTACTTCCAGAGTCTTTGAGTCTTGGAGACATCCAATAGCCTCCGATTTAGCAATGGTCCTTATTTCTGTTTCTTGGGATTTGGTGAGCACCATTTTATTATACTGATACGACTATATTTCCGAACCAGTTATAGCAAAAAAGTAATAATTGTTCAAAAACTCACTTGTGCAACCCTATCGTGTTTTATGCCTTTGTTATACACTCCAGGACAACTTAACCAACACCGCTAGTATGAAATAGGGAATTATTTCACTTGTTTTACCCAAACTTTTCACTTATTAAGCAGCGAAAATCAATACGTGTTTTACTCGTCGCTGCCCATATATATATAAGGAGAAAGGTTTAAGGGCAAAGCCGCAAGGAGAAAACCGCAAACACGTGTTTCAGGCTAATTAGCCTGAAACACGTGTTTGCGTCTCCTTGCGGCTTTGCCCTTAAACCTTTCTCCTTGTATGGTGCATAAATGCCGTGTTATCAATCCTGTTTTAGTTTTTATATATATATATATATATATATATATATATATATATATATATATATATATATATATATATATATATATATATATATATATATATATATATATATATATATATATATATATAAATTGAAACCAACCCCGGATATGTGTTCTAGGAGGCCTAATTAGCGCTCATTTGAAGAATTTTTTTCACAATTCAAAAGTTGGGATCTCCTCATTAGTGATTTTTTTTTAAAGAAAATTCTCCAAAATACTGATGATGCACTTTTCAGTACCCAAACTTTCAAAAACATACATGGTTAATATTATAATTAAATTGCCCTTCCTATAATGACATAAAAATCGAAGTCCGTTTAAAAAAAGTCTGCCCGCAGCAAGTGCGCTTTGGTAGTGAATTTTCATTAAAATGTTTTTAATAGCAAATATGTCTTTTTTTAACGAAAGCAGGCATTAAATTTGGTTACCAGTATACTCTAGATAGTACAATGTACCTTATATCAAAATATCTTGATTGTTTGAAAAAGTACAAATAAATTTTTCCGGAAATAAACTTTGTTTCTGAAAAAACTGGTCCGATTTTCCTGACCAACATACCTCTTCAAGCTATTACCCACCCACCAAGATATAAGTATTCACAAGCTTTTTGACAAACCTTCCAAAATATTTTTTGTAACATTCTTTTCACAAAAATCGAAAAACATTTTATATAACATTCTTTTCACAAAAATCGAAAAACATTTTTCTAGAAATGCATTAAGCTGTATAAATGAGAATAGATAAAAATCCTGGACGCATCAAGTGCGTTATGGTAGTGAATTTTCATAAAAATGTTTTTAATAGCAAATATGTTTTTTTAAGAAAGCAGGCATCAAATTTGGTTACCAGTATAATCTGTATATTAGAAACAATGTACCATGTTTCATCAAAATAACATTATTGTTTGAAAGTGTGCAAAAATGTCCGAAAGTAAACTTAAATTGTTCGCGAAAAAACTGGTTTTCTGGTCAACCATATAGGTTAATAACAAATTGATTCAAATTTGAAGCATTTAATAAAAATTTGCTACCATAACGCACTTGCTGCGTCCCGAATTTCTTTTCTCACAGAGATGTGTTATATTTCGATGGAAAATGCAAAAATGCAATAACATAGGGCGTGTTCGTTAAAAAAAAAAGAAAATTTGAATCACCAACGACTTATGGGCCACCTGTAATTGTGGAAATATTTTTTAAGATGTAGCTCAAGACACCCTATAATTAATGTATACAACTTTTTTTCGTAACTTGCATAACAGATATATTGAGCTTTAATGATTTTTTTACAAAAATGATATACCATTAAAGGATAAACTCTATAGCCAACACTGGGGTTAAGGAGTCGCGGGCCAAAGGACTCCAGGGGGCAAGCTGAGGAAGTGGAAATAACAACATAAACTCCCGATGAAGCTTTCCCCAAGACCGTCATGCGCGGTAAAAATCCGCATCCTGCACGAGGTGACCCTGCTAATAACTAAACATGACGGATCTAGACAAGGAGGTCGAACTAAACTCCCCCAATCTACGGTGTCACGTGACCCGTGCCTATGGATGGATGGCACCAGGGCGATGGTGTCGTGAACGGAACCTCTGGAGTACCAGGCAACCCTCCAGAGTAACCCGCCTTGCACCACACAGGGGGTTCTGATGGTGTGGACAGTATTTCCCCCATTCTCGTGGGAACAACATGAAGATTATAAATACATATAAAACCAAAACCAATGAGGCTCGAGGAGTGGCTCCGGCTACAGACTTGAGCCTTGAGTCTATCCCGGAAACGGAGACGAGCCAGGGTGCGGCAGCGGACTCTGGAGGTCCCACGACCGGCGTAGATACGGGGGATCAGGGGGTAGCTTCGGCCAGAGACCTGTCCCCGACACTCAAGCTGGAGGCTGGGTCCCACCGGAGGGCGGCGAGCTCCGCGGACTCCGGGGGCCCCTCCACCAGTGAGGACTCTACTGTTAGAGTAGAGGGACTGCCCCGGCAGTCCAAGCGTCTTTCCGGGGCGCAAAGAAAGAAGCTCCGGAGGGCGCAAAAAATGGCGGCCGGGACCTGGACGGTCGAGAAACCTGTAAAGGCGCAAGAGGGGAGTGCGGGTCAGAAGAGGACGCGCTCGAACTCTAGCACGCCCACTACAGACAGACGTTCCAAAAGGGCCAGGGTGCCTGTAAAGGCGCAAGAGGAGAGTGCGAGTCGGAAGACGCCGCGCTCTGGCTCTAGCACGCCTACTACAGACAGACCTCCCAAAGGAACTAAGGCCGGAACACCGGCGCAGACTGGCTCTTACAGGGAGGCTGCGGAGGGCCTCGGGATGGCGGTGATTGACAGACGCCATCCTGAGGTCACGCTAGACCAGGGGAAGGCGGACCTGATCCAGGCTGCGGTGGTAGCTGCAGTGGACTCTCTTCAGGAAGGGGAGAGCCCGCCTCAGTTCCACCGGACGCGCCTGACGGGGGGCATCCTCTGGATAACCTGTGCCGGCCCGCAGTCGCGGGACTGGCTGCGGAAAACGATCGGGGGCCTCGGTCAGATTTGGGAGGGGGCGGACTTGACAGCCGTCGAGCCCAAGGAACTCCCAAAGAGACGCAAGGTCCTCGTACGGATCCCTGACACCGTCCCGCAGGAGACGGTGATCAGCAGACTTAAGATCCAGAACCCTGAACGGGGGACGCAACACTGGTCGGTTCTAAGCAGGAAGGCAGAGGAGAAAGGACAGACGCTCGCCTTCTCGATCGACCCGACATCTTACAGAGCCCTTGAAGGAACCTCCTTCAAGGCATTCTGGGGCATGGGAAGGGTTAGCTTCCGCCCACTGGGGAAGCAATTAAGGGTTAATGGGACTTAGGTTCCTTCAGGTCAACCTCCAACACAGTAGGGCAGCCACGGCCGGACTACTAATGGCTCTGAGGAACACGGATGTGGCCCTCATCCAGGAACCGTACTCCTACAAAGGAGAGATCAAGGGACTCGGCGGAGCTAATGGAAAGCTCATCTACAGCAGGTCCAGCGAGAATCCGAGGGCCTGCATTTTTGTCAGGGAAGGGATAGAGTTTCTCCCTCTAATGAATTTCTGTTCCAGGGACCTGGCAACGATCAAAATCCGATGTGGAGGAGCGGATGGGCTGAGGGACATTACTGTCGCGTCAGCCTATCTGCCAGGGGACAGCACGGACCCTCCTCCACCCAACGAATTGGAGCAGCTGATGGTGGGTAGCAGAGCAGGTGGATGGCAGACCATCATCGGCATGGATGCGAATGCGCACCATGAGTTGTGGGGTAGCTCGGACACAAACTCTAGGGGTGAGGCACTTTTACTGTCTCCCTTGCTCTGGTGTCTAGTCGTGGACGGCCTGCTGGGGAGGCTCTCGGGAGGGGGGTATGAGGTACAGGGCTATGCGGACGACATTGTCATCATAGTCCGAGGAAAGGTCACACAGGCAATGTGGGAGCGTATGCAGACTGCACTGAAAGTGGTGGAAGGGTGGACGGTTGATCAAGGGCTCGGGGTGAGCCCCGAGAAAGCAACCGTCGTGCCGTTTACGAGGAGGAGGAAGTGTGAAAGCCACAGAACTCTCACTCTATACGGTAGGAGCGTTCCAATGGCCAGGGAGGTAAAATATCTTGGGGTCGTATTGGACTCTAAGCTAACCTGGAATGGTCACATTGGAAAAATACTGCGTAAGGCAGTCATGACCTTAGCCGTCACTAGGCGGCTATATGGAAAAACGTGGGGACTAAGACCTAGTATGGCCCACTGGCTGTACACAAGGGTGGTCAGACCATCGTTAACATATGCGGCACTGGTCTGGTGGCCTAAGGTGACACAATCCAGTGCCAAACAAAAACTAGGCAAGATCCAAAGGATGGCTTGCCTAGGCATCACAGGGGCCATGTCTTCAACCCCAACAGCCGCCATGGAGGTGTTGCTGGATCTACTCCCCCTACACTTCGTTATTATGGGAGAGGCCAGGCTAGGACTATACAGACTAGCCTGCAATGGTAGACTGAAGATCAACCCAGGCTTCAGGGGCCACTGCAAAATTCAGGAGATCGTGAAGGAACCCATGCTTGAAATGAGGTCAGACTTCGCGAGCCCGCGAATGTGCAGGGAAAACAACTTCACAGTGGAAATCCCTGATCGCGGGGCATGGCGGGAGGAGACACCGGGCATACCACGGGACGCGCTCGTCTGGTTCACGGACGGATCTGGCGGGGAGCGTGGGACGGGGGCAGGTGTTTACTCGGAAGGACCGAGGGTAAGTCACAGTATTTCCCTCGGAGCCCATGCAACGGTGTTTCAGGCCGAGATGTACGCCATCCTGCACTGTGTGCGGGAGAACAAGAGGAGGGGCTACACCAACAAGCGGATCCTCATAGCCACAGACAGCCAGGCAGCCCTTAAGGCACTAAGTAGCCCATGGGTAAATTCCTGGCTGGTGAGTGAGTGCCGAGACGAGACGAGCGACCTGGCTGGGCAGAATGAGGTGACCCTCATCTGGGTGCCGGGTCACTCGGGGGTCAAAGGCAATGAAGAAGCTGACAGTCTCGCAAAGAGGGGGTCAGCAGAACCATTTATGGGACCAGAACCGGCTCTGGGCGTGTCAAAGAGCACTGCCAGGGGAGCCATTAAGTCCTGGGTCAGAAACCAACACAAGGTGTACTGGGCGGACTGTCCAGGGCTCAGACATGGGAAGTCAATAATTGACGGACCCAGTTCAAAGAGAGCTGTGGAGCTGCTAAACCTTAGCAGAGGACAGCTCAGAAACACAACAGGTCTCTTGACGGGACACATGGCCGTCAAGAAACACCTACATAAAATGGGGCGGTTCGAAGGGGACCTCGCATGCAGACTCTGCGGCGAGGGGGAGGAATCAGCCCAGCACATCTTGTGCGAGTGTATAGCTCTGGACCGGAAAAGACAACTGATCTACGGTCACTCTAGACCGGAGACAGAGCAATATAAAACTTCACCCTACCAATCGCTGTGCAGACTAGTTCAAGGCACAGTGATTTTGGAATGGGTGGAGTAAGACTAGGGGTATGCACAATCAACCAAGGGTTGCGGTGCTATCGGGGCGGCAAGGCCGCGGACGAGCCCTGAGGGAACAAAAAAAAAAAAAAAAAAAAAATAGCCAACACTACTGCTAAAGCATCAGTGAAAGGGTCTATTTAAAATGAATTTTCTGGGAATATTTTAGTAAAATGAAGGACAATGACGATTGAAACTAAGAGTTCAGGCTTTGTAAAACATTATTCTTGAGTCATTTTCCTTCCATAGATCATATTAGTTTCAGGTTCATTGCCTAAATATTACCAATTTTGACGTTTTAAATCGCGACTTTGACGTTTTGAGGAAAACCCAAATTTATTTTTCTTTAAATGCCCGTAACTTTTTTGTCCTTTGACCTACAGCGCTAAATTTTGATAGGTGGCTTACCTATAATGACATAAACCCGTGTACCACATTTCGTTGCCCTTACTTTGTTAATTCCGGATATAATTTTTACGAATAAAAACTCAAAATTTTTCCGGAAAACCTCGTCCGATTTTCCCGACTAACGAACTTATCCAAGTTATTTACAAAAGGAAGGTACATGCCAAATTTTAACAAAATCGGCCCATTATTTTTTGAGTTATCGGTGTGATACATACATACATACATACATACATACATACATACATACATATATATATATATATATATATATATATATATATATATATATATATATATATATATATATATATATATATATATATATATATATATATATATATATATATATATATATATATATATATTAACATATAAAAATTGAAACTGACCCCGGATATGGGTTCTAGAGGTCCTAGTTCGCGCTCATAGATATAATTTTTTTCGAATGAAAACTCAAAATTTTGCCGGAAAACCTCGTCCGATTTTCCTGACTAACGATTTTATCCAAGCTATTTACAAAAGGAAGGTACATGCTAAATTTTATCAAAATCGGCCCATTATTTTTTGAGTTATCAGTGTGATACATACATACATACATACATACATACATACATACATACATACATACATATAAATATATATATATATATATATATATATATATATATATATATATATATATATATATATATATATATATATATATATATATATATATATTCAAAAGTTGAGATTTCCCCAATAGTGAATTTTTTCTACTAAAATTCGCTAAAAATTTTAGAATATTAAACAATAAAGTCTATAACTTAAAATACTGCCAAAGCATCATTGAAAGGGTCTGTTTAAAATGAATTTTCTGGAAATATTTTAGTAAAATGAAGAACAATGACGGTTGAAGCTGAAACTTTGAAATGACAACTTTGTCCTAATTTACCCAACCTCGAAACTTTTACTGTTTCGGAGATAGTCACACATGGTATTTGGTCCATCCTGTATATTATACAAATAAAATTTCTAATTTAAAAATGCATTAGTTTCTACATTGTGGATTGTAATTGAAACAATGACATGAAAAATAAGTGGACCATAACACGTTATTAAATGACCCATATTTTAATTTTACAAGCCATTTAGAAAGCAAGATATAAAAAAAAAGATTATGTATTTCTATAATTTATTTCTAATAAATGTTAAAAAGTGGTAAATAAACATGTATAATGATTCGAACTTTGAACATATATAAAACAGTTAAAAAATTGCAACTAATTACCTTAAAAATTTTAAGCATATAAAAATCACTAATTGCAATACATCTTGAAGGTCATTCATTTAGGTTGTTCTACAAAAGATGTTTTCTTTTGTGCTTCCGTTGCTTCAGAATATGATCTATTATAGCGTAGATGACTTTTGACTAGATCACCAGTTATTTGAGCAGCCATTAGAGACAATTCTCCTGCCATGACAGCGCCACAAACCACTCTTGCTAATTGTCTTGCATTTTTACCAGGCACATCTTTGTGTGCCCCTTTGACACCTAACAATTCTAAACAAGAAGACTGGGCTGGAAGGATGGTACCTCCACCTATAGTACCCACTTCAATGGAAGGCATAGTACATGATACATACAAGTCCTGACCTTGCTCGCCATAAGGCTCCATAATAGTCATGCAATTACTGCTACCTACATTTTGTGCAGGATCCTGACCCGTAGCTATGTAAACAGCTGTCACAATGTTCGATGCTTGAGCATTATAGCCTCCAATACTACCAGCACTCGCTGAACCATAAAAATTCTTTGCAATATTTAACTCCACTAAAGCATGTGTGTTCGTCTTTAATACTGATGATACAACGTCTGCGGGAATTATACAATCACACACAACTGATTTACCTCTTCCTTCAATCCAGTTAACTGATGAAGGTTTCTTATCGGTGCATACATTACTACTGAGACTTAGTATTCTCATATGAGGAAACATGTCTTTCAAAAATGTTAACGCTTTCTCTGTACCTTTTGATAACATGTTCATACCCATAGCGTCACCAGTTTCGGCTACAAATCGAAGAAACAAATACCTGCCAAAAATTCTCGTAGTGATTTTAGATAAGCGAGCAAATCTGCTTGTCGCATCGAATTTCTCCTTGATCTGTGCAAAATTAGCTGGTTTTTCCATCCAACGTTTCATGTCACTGGCTTCAGTTATTGAAGGGAACTGAACTAAGGGGGCTCTTGTCATACCATCACCCTCAATTCTACTAGTAATACCGGTTTTCTCTACAGCTCGACATCCTCTGTTGGTACTGGCAACTAAACAACCTTCTGTTGTAGCCATTGGTATATAGTATAACTTGTCATCAAGACGTAATGGTCCCGCAAGACCTAATGGAACAGGTACATAACCCACAACATTTTCACAACATGCACCCATCACTTTAGTATAATCATAATGTAAATAGGGCAAGCTACTAAAAGCTGATGAACAACTAGCTACATTTTCAATAATTTTTCGTCTGATTGCCACACCACGCTCAGGGTTTTTGAGTGCTTTTTCAAGATTGTAGGATGGAATATGTTTGGTATCGACAAGTAACATGATTTCTTCGTCTGACAAAGAGCTAGCATTAAATTCAGCCCTATAAATTTGTAGACATTCCTCTAAACTTCTTTTTGTATTACGAACAGGAGGTTTCTGATCACTATTTAAATTAAAGTTTGCAGGATCTTTGCACATTTCAGTTTGAACTTCAGCATTTTCTGTGGTTCTTCTTTTTCTTCTTGTGATTGTCATTAGATGGGTGTCTAGAGCTCTTCGTGATAAAATTGCATCATTCATTTCATCAGTTAAATCAGTTTTTGCTTCAAAAAATATAAACTTAACCAATAATGTAACTAACAAAATCAATATAACAATATGGTCAGCACTCAGTGGAAAATGCTTCCACAAGTAAGTGTAAGTAGATTCTTTACTGGAATCAATCATAGTTTCAACTACTGTATGGTTACCAATGTTGTTCTGAACACTATCATCAGCCAACCAGTAGCTACACAGGTGTACAGCAGTTAATCCTAGTGACATAATTAACTTCACTCTCTGTACTGCTGGATTTGATTTGTGGTTTTCTTCCAGCAACATGTGTGGTATTTTATTTGGGTATATCCCATGTGCCTTGGATAATTCTATAATAAGTGATAAACATGCAGGATAGAAAGTCATAAATATTACGTAATTTACCAACACTGATAAACAGGCATATTTGCACAGAATTTCTAACCGATGCACCCCTGACAATGTACCAATACCGATAACAAGAATTTCAACGAGGGAGTCCAATGTAAATGTTGGTCCTAAAATTGCCATTCCTCTTGATATTTTCCAACTAATTTCTTCTTGATTGGTGGCAGTCAGTGCAAACTGGGCTAGGGTCACTGCCTTCGAGGAGTCGATCAACAATAAAAAAAAGAATATAGCATCCTTCAAGTCAACAAAGTCTTTCTGGAGGACGTTAAGTACTGTTGAGGTATACACAAAGCTGGACAATACTGTAAAAAGTCCTGCTATTCCGATGATATACCTGGAACCAATCTTCCTCATATTTCTGAACTGGTGGTAGCTGTAGAGAATGGCTATACATCGCAGCAGAGTCATTAAGACAGCGTCGGGCCCATTGTAATGTTCTTCTAAAATTGGTGGTTTCTTTGCCGGAGGAAAATAATTCTGTTCCACAGTAAAGAGGCATGTTGTCAAAGTTGTTACGGCCACAATCACTTCCCACGGGTAGGTCGCACAGAGCTCACCGTAAGAACCAAACAGCTCCGCTGCGTCCATTTTTTAAACTGTTCCACTTTCACAATCCGACATTCAAGATTCAAGTGCACTTTCTCCTCATATTATGCAATGCTCGGTCACACGAGTTCGGATCTAAACACTTAAGATTCTAGGAGTTCACCGTCACAGCCACACACCACGTTCGCTTTCGAGGAACACGTGAAATGCTCTGACGGTCGGCCTCACGACTTGCCGCCTTTTAATCCGTGCTTTTTTCGTCATTGTCTATATACTTAACATATCTGCATGATTGTTTAATACGTTTATATTCACACTACTGTTAAAGCTTCACTTTTACAATAATAATAATAACTTGTCATGTGTTCTATTCTGCTGTTCTGTGTTCGTCTGTCCGCGTCCGCTCTCCATGCGTGATGCGTGATACGTGTGAAAAATGTGAAATTAAAGATGCACAGTTGTCAGACTGACAAATAACTCTCAAGGTGAAGAATTTGAATTATATACCGACTGACTATTAAGACATTTTTTCCTTATTTTGCAAGGTTTCTTTCTTTTGTGGATTAAAACAGATTAAGCTTAATGCATGCTAATATTATTTTTAACTGGTGATTCGCCATCTCTTCACAGTTTATTCACATTAAGTACAACTTGTGTGAAAATTTTACGCTTTTCCAATATTTTCCCAGTACGGCTTTGTGCTATTAAATTAAATCTATTTACTCCCCTACGTATTAAAATTTAAAGAGCAGTTGACCACAGGACATTTTTTGCCATGGCATTAAGTGGGGCGGGTATTTATAGCAGATTATTGGAAGACCTTATATTTGATATTTTGCAATATATTGTTTTTAGGAATTTTTATTTTAAAAAAATCAGTATTAGAGAGGTATCGATGGTGAGACTTTGCAAAAAATTTTTCAAATAAGCGCGAAATAGGACCCCTAAAACACATATCCAGGGTCAGTTTCAATTTTTATATGTTTATATATACAGGGCCTTCATTAATTCCCGAACTCCACGTGAACGCTTAAGTTAGGCAACCCAGCATACACGGTTGCACAACCTGAAATAATGAAATCCCTATAAGATGCCAGTGAGGTCTCATATTTCCTTTGGGGTTTTATAAAAAATATAAAAATCATAATAAGGTGAAACAGTAAATATCTTAAATGTATTTATTATTTAGTATTTTTAACAGCAAGTCTGTTCATGTATAGTTTACTGTTATTGATTATTAAAAAAATAAATTAAAAACAATCAAATATTACTTTTATTTTGTATAGATATCAAAATTTTGTAATGTACATAAACAAATTGAGGTCCGATTATTTAAACTTCTAATTTACGGTTTTGGGAATGTGTATTGTGTAACATTGAACAAATATGTACTTGTTTGGGCAGATTACCGACGAACAGATTTGGTAATGCTTCGTTCCATGCGATGTTGAATATCGTCAACAACATAACCTTAACATACCTACACTTTTAACTTACGTAAAAACGGAATGAAAATGCTACGTTTTCATAAAAACTGTTTATTTTTATTGTCCAACAAATAGAAAATTATTTGAAGAAGGTAAACACTGGTCGAACTTGGAAAATGCACAATATACATACAATATAACCGTCAAAAGGAATTGACCGCCAATGGACTGAACTGTCAATTGTCAATTGATTTAGTAACTTTAGGGTCCCTAGTCTAGTGGTTTTTTTGGTGACCTTTTGGACTGCCAACTCATAAAATCATATTCCACTAAGAGAGAGACAGAATACGGTCACGCGGGGTTCGGGAATTAATGAAAGTCCTGTATATGTATATGTATATATATATATATATATATATATATATATATATATATATATATATATATATATATATATATATATATATATATATATATATATATATATGAGACATGCTTGGTTCTCGGGTTAAACCGCGTCCAGAATTTATGGAAACTCGACGTTTCGGCTCCTGTTTTGGAGCTATTTTCAAGAGGTAAAGGAAATATGTAAGGACACTCTAAGGCCTCAATCTGCCTACTCCTTAGAGTGATGGACAAAGGTGGGTAAAGGAAATACGTAAGGACACTCTAAGGCCTCAATCTGCCTACTCCTTAGAGTGGTGGACAAAGGTGGGTAAAGCTAATATGTAAGGACACTCTAAGGCCTCAATCTGCCTACTCCTTAGAGTGGTGGACAAAGGTGGGTAAAGAAAATATGTAAGGACACTAAGGCGTCAATCTGCCTACTCCTCAGAGTGGTGGACAAAGGTAGGTAAAGGAAATATGTAAGGACACTCTAAGGCCTCAATCTGCCTACTCCTTAGAGCGGTGGATAAAGGTAGGTTGGGTTGTTGTAGCTCGATTACGGGGCCTCAATCTGCCTACTCCCCAAATCTCGCCGGAGATCGTCTGTAAGGTCTCAGTGTGTTCAACCCTAGGCCTTTCTAAGTTTAGAGAAAATTGAGTTATTCAAATTTTAAATTTTCTTTCGAAAAAAATTGTTTTCTCCGAAAATTACAAAGTTATTTTAATGAAATGTTGTGGATATCTTGCCTTAGGAAAGACCTTACTACCTATTAAAATTAAACTCTCTAAGTTTATAGAAAATTGAGTTATTTAAATTTGAAACATTTAATAAAAATTCACTACCATAACGCACTTGCTGCGTCCCGAGTTTTTTTTATAATAATAACATGAAGAAATAATGTGCATTTTCTGTCCTGCACCCAGTGTTAAGTACTGGACGTATAAATCCTGTTGACGTGAGTGCGTATACATGAGTGTATTTGCGCTCGCGTATGTGTGTGAGTGGATATGTGCGTAAGTTTTAATTTTAATATATATTTTTAGTAAACAGTCAGTTTATATGGAGATAAAAGAAATAAGTTACAACAGCTTGTTTAGCATTCTTAAGACAGGTTTTGCCATTGTGGAAAGCAAGGTGAAATGCATCTTTGTTCATTTTAAAGATTGACAGTGACTGAATGAGCCAGTTCTCAAAGTCAAAACTCTAATCAAAAAAAAAAGTTTTAAATCAACCGACTGTTAATAGGTAAAGCCTAGCCTCTATTACTTGCACGTCCTGTTACTTTGCACTGATTTTTGTGAGGAGATTGATCGGGGATGGAGACGCTTGTTAGCGAACTTATTCTTTTTCCAGACTTCTACGAGTGTGCAATGTGGGGTGTTTATCCCTTCCCGAAGCTTTTTAATTTGGCGAAAAGGGGGTCTTTAGCAAAGAAACGGTTGGGCTCGGAGGTATGTCGGTGGTAATTGTTAGACCATTCATCTTTTCCCCCTCTGCTTATATAACTTTGCTTTTACAACTCCTGTTAATTTTGTTTACCCCGCCTATTACCTCTATTCATTCAGGATCCCGTAACTTTATTGGGGGTTGAGAGCACAACATTTCTCTTATGGTCCGTGCATACAAGGATGTTTTTAAGTGTGTTGCTGAAACAATATTTGAGAAGGCGGATATTGCGTTAATCTACAAACTTACCCGGATGATGACACTTTATTTTTATAAGATGGTATCTGTGATTATTATGTTTAGTAGATAAATAAGACACCTTAAATAAGATAGAAATAGTAGGTTGAACATATTTATTTGTTAAACTTAAACATATTGGATGCAATATCAAATTTACAATAGTCTGATGGACAAATTTCCAATTCTAGGTTTCCGTGGAATTCCTCACCTGGTTCGAGATGTACAGGCTTCTTAACTCTAGCAGCTTCTATAGTGGTCATCTTCATGTATTCGTCCGTATCAAAACTCTCCAATGTTTTAGATTGCTCCTCCCATGGATTCCATATAACCAGTTCGGAGAAATTATTTTTACGTACATTTATTATTTGATCTTGCATAGTTTTTGTCAAAAAAATATCATCTGGTGTATTTTCGTAACATCTGTTCACATATTCATTAAAAGTAACATGATCTTTTTGCTGAATGGATTTCTGTGGATTAATAAAGGTAATTTCTCTATACTCGCATCCTTTTAAACCAACCACCTCACATTTGGTAACATCTGGAACCTTTATGTGCGTATGTGTCATTATTTCAAAGTTGAATGAAAAATTTTTGTCTGTATTCTTTACAGTTATGTCAAAGAGAAGTTGTTTTTCTTGGAGAGTAATCTTGTTCAATATCTTAAACCTATAGTTCCACATTGCTTTGCTGTATTCGTTTTCTGACAGCGAAAATGTAGCTTCTATATCATCAGTCGGTAGTTTCTTGGGTGGTTTTTCCACTGTCCATTGCATGAGTCTCGAAAAACCATTCTCCGGTCCAAACTCCCAAGCATTTACACGAGGAAATACTATTGCTATTCCACCGCGTATGAAAGTTTGATCGTTATATTGGGCTTGCCTGCTAACGAAAATTTGTTCCTTATTGCTAACTCTCCAGGATGTCACATTGCCACCATGTAAATTCACTGAGCACGTGGTATATTCACCCCTGTCCAACACAACGACTTTACCTTTGGATGACATGACTTAAGATACGTAACGGTTTCAAAATTTTTGACACATTGTAATAAATGAAGTTTCCTTTCTCTGTGCACATTTGATTTTTAGTAAAATAAATACGTACATTTTTAGCAAATTTTCGTAGAAAAATTCACTTATTACGAGATCATGATTTTCGCAAATTTTCTTCAAATAAGGACCCCTGGTACCCATGTCCAAGTCAGTTTAAATTTATATATATATATATATATATATATATATATATATATATATATATATATATATATATATATATATATATATATATATATATATATATATATATATATAATTACTTTATTAGTATTCATAACGCCTATTTAATTTAAAAGTGAGTAATATTTGCTTATATTTGTAAATAACACAATTTTATTTACTTATTTGTTTAAATTAAACTGCCAAATATTTCTGGTGGTGATTGGTGGTGGACAAAAGTGGTATGGCATCTACTGTATTGCCAGCCAAATATTTCTGTCACTGTCAACGTATACATTTTGTCCATATCCTGCAGTATTTTTGTTTCTACTTATATCCTGTGATTCGCCAATCAGTCGAGAATATTTGCGGAAATATTTCCTGATAAACTATATGGGTGTTTTCATATAATATATCTTAACTCAAGTCTTCTCTGATAAGTTGCGGCTCTTTAAAATGGGGTGAAAAATTCATATTGAATTAATTTTCTTTAAAACGTGTCAGAACTAAAACATTAAATGTTTCAGTCGGACAGTACCTATCATTAAAAGACCCACACAAGGTCCTAGTTTTATTCAACCCGGTTTTATTGAAGAAAGTGTGTCCCACCATCCCTTCCAGGTTTTACCAGACTTTTTGCGTAATTAATTTTTGAGTATATATATATATATATATATATATATATATATATATATATATATATATATATATATATATATATATATATATATATATATATATATATATATATATATATATATAGATATATATATATATATATATATATATATATATATATATATATATATATATATATATATATATATATATATATATATACAGGATGAGTCCGTTGTTTGTAGCAGGACTTTACTATCAGATAGAAGATCATTTCTTATCACTAAAAGTTCGTATAAACATATATCGTAAGACGCCCCATTTACAAGATACAGGGTGAGATGTAAGCCACGCTTTTAACCGTGTCGCCATCTCGTTGCGAAATCATAGTATGACCAGTTGAGCTAGTCAGTACGGCATACTAATTTCAGCGAAAATATACATATAAAGTAAAAGCCTGGACGCAGCAAGTGCGTTATGGTAGTGAATTTTCATAGAAATGATCTGGCACAAAATATTTTATTATAACTTTTTTTTCTTGTAACATAAAAATCTAAATTTTGGTGTATAGTTTACTTTTTATATCGTAAACCTACCTACCAAATTTGGTTATCATAGATTTCTTATTTTATAAGATAATTTTTTTTTTCAAATTAAAACTCAAAATTTTCCCGGAAAACCTCGTCCGATTTTTTTGATTAACGAACTTGTCAAAGTCATTTACAAAAGGAAGGTACATGCCAAATTTTATCAAAATCGGCCTATTATTCTTTCAGATAAAAAAAATTTTCTAATGAAAACTCAAAATCTTTCCGGAAAACCTCGTCCGATTTTCTTGACTAACAAACTTGTCAAAGCAATTTACAAAAGAAAAGTACATGCCAAATTTTATTAAAATCGGCTTATTACTTTTTGAGATAAGAATTTTTTTCGAATGAAAACTCAAAATTTTCCCGGAAAACCTCGTCCGATTTTCCTGGCTAACGAACTTATCCAAGCCATTTACAAAAGAAAGGTACATGCCAAATTTTATCAAAATCGGTCCATTATTTTTTGAGTTATCGGTGTGATACATACATATATATATATATATATATATATATATATATATATATATATATATATATATATATATATATATATATATATATATATATATATATATATATATATATATATATATATATATATATATATATATAAACATATAAAAATTGAAACTGACCCCGGATATGGGTTCTAGGGGTCCTAGATCGCGCTCATTTGAAGAAATTTTTTCAAAATTCAAAAGTCGAGATCTCCTCATTAGTGAATTTTTTCTAAGAAAATTCACTAATACGGCTATAGTAGCCAGCCTCCCCAAACTAAGTGTGATGTAAGACATGCTTTTAACCGTGTCGCCATCTCGTTGCGGAACCAAGTAGCATGTTGTCACGGCAACTCCAAATAACACAGAACATAAAATCGTAATATTGCCAATCTTCTAGAGCTAGGTATTGGTTGTGATTTATTGGGCAGATAAATTTCATAAGTGTTGTAAAACTTCTTAGACTAACACCGGTAATTAATTTCAAGGAATCAGTGACGTTAAATGGTGTTTCCATCAGCATCCTCTCATCATCATGGTATTCGTTAAATCGTATTCTTCTAAGTTGACTTTCTGCAAAATCAGGACCATCATTTTCGACTAAATCACATCGTTTTCTCTTATGATCTAATTCTGTAACTCCAGAATCATTACTGTCGTCACACATCATACTAGTACAATCACAATTAACTTTCAGATTTACACCAAACATCTTCAACGGTAAGACTTGGATTTAACTTATGATTGTCTAGTTTACTGTTAAATAGGTTTGTACCCCTCCCCTCTTTCTCTTCGTTCACTCTCGTCGGTTGTATTTTTCTGTTCGGTTGTTGTGTAAACTTTAAAAATTTATTGCGATCACTGAATACATTATGTAAACTAAATATCTGAGGTGGTTTCTCCATCGCAATACCTTCTATACTGGTATTGGGCCGTTTCAGGTAAATATTTAAAGAACGGTTTGCTTAATGGATCTCCTGGTCGGTGTTGAATGTAAGACAAGGCAAAGAATTGTGTAGAACAGTAGCCGGCCAAGTATACGTCACATAATTCAACTAACTGTTTGCTTTGAAAATCTTCGCCTTCTGAATCACGTTAGTCTATATATGCTTGCTCTTGTATTTTCAACACCAACTGTTTTAGATCACCTGCTTCGTTAGATATTCTGTTTTTAACTCCATACCACAAGTCACTGTTGTACGAAATGTTTCTAGTTTAACACAACGTTACACAATGATTTACGTGTTATTTTGCTTATATTTGTCTTTTTTACACGGTTTTTTATGGGATATAAGCACAAAGTCGATAAAACGGTCGGCCTTTTTTATATCATGTAGAGTTTACCATTAATTTCTATTCCGAGCGTGCTCAGACTTGCAAAACCGGAAACATGCGGTGTTTGTTTACTTCGATTTCATCAATACAGGCACCATGTTGCCAGATTTGGCCTCTACTCGTCACGACGAGTAACATGATACCAAACATCATACCTCTAACCGCTTAATAATAAAGTTGCTTTGCGCATGCGTGTATACTATTTTTATGATATTATGATTATCGAGCTCATTAACATGACACCAAACACTATACCTCTACACCGCTTAATTAAAACGTTGGTTTGCGCATGAGCAAACCACCATCTTTACATACGTCGTTTTTATAAAAATTAACATAACAGGTCTTCTTCTTATTTAGGCAGGTTAGATCAATCTCGATTGAGATTCGAAAAATCCAATTTTGACTGGGAAGCGCAGCCCCTGTCACCCCTCACCACCGCCGGAATTGCATTCTACTCGCCAAGGCGAGTAACGTGAAATCAAACACGTGGAGGCTAACCTAAAAACCAATAAAGTTGAATTTGCGCATGCGCAAACAGCTAACTTTGCGTACGTCACACCACCGAAAATCAAAATGGCAGGTCCTATTACTTTGACAAGTGCTGCCACCTGTCATTTAAAAATTTTAATTTCTCGCGTTTTTCACGTCCGGTTGGCCATCTTGGCCGTTATCTTGGATTACGTCATCTCAGGTTTGCCCAATATTGGCTCTATGTCCAGTGACGTCACTATGACGTCACTCCGGCGCTTTACGCCGGCGCAGTGGCCGGGTGGTGGAAGGTGGTGGCTCCAGAACCTCTCATCTATACCTACTGCCACAACCTCGGTTGATGTTAATTTACAGCATGTACTAAAAATAATTTGACGTTTCTACTGGGAATTGAACCCGGGACCTTTCGGTCCAGAGATACACGTTCTGGATCCTGGACCACAGAGGCTGCTTAAAAATAGATAATAATGAAAACATTATTTCATAGAAGTAGAAATCAATCTCAATATTATGTTCTATTCAATAGTGCTCCAAATTGGATCATAACTTCCACGTAGCTGTGATAATCTACTCTCCTCAAAAAGACTTTCTCATGAAATCAATTTAAGATTCTTGGCTAAACCACAAAGAAAATATTCGTAGTCTTGTACGCATAAACATCTGAAACGTTATATTACTAGAGTGTTAACAAAAAAATGTAAATTTTTACCGAATCACCCCTCATTCATCCCCAACCCCAGGAGCGATTTTACCCAAAAACAATCCCAACCTTTCGTTTGTGAGGTGCTAACTGTATACCAAATTTGAAGATGATATCTCAATTCTTTCTAAAGTTATTGCGCCTACTGACAGACAGACGTACAGACCGACACACCGACCAATCGACTGACAGACATAAAAAAATGTCGTTCCAGAATCAAGTTTTCTATATTTTATGAGGTTGTTTACGTCGTTTTAGTAAAAAATAATTTCTAAACTTCTGTCCACCGATATTCCACCCCCACACATTCAACACCTAATTTAATTTCAGTGCAGATTAGTAGATGTTTGATGAAATTGAAAGTTTTGTAATAAACAAAACCTACAGCGTTATATTACTCGAGTTTTAACGGAAAATGTCAATTTTCATCAAATCACCCGCCATTCATCCCCTACCACCTAGAGCAATTTTACCCAAAAACAATCCGAACCGTTCGTTTGTCGGTTGCTGAGTGAGTGGTGGACGTGCTGCCACCTAGTTGCGGAACCAAGTAGTATGTTGTCACGCCAGCTCCAAATAACACAAAGTGTTAAAAAAATAGAGACTGTATACAACTAACTAACAATTTAGAAAATTGTCAGCCCTGGCCCATTTCTACCCCAATATGGGGACAAAGTATGTAAGATTAGATGCATTCTCGCAACAATTAGAACCGTAGACCGGTTTCGCTCTCATTAGAGCTCTTCAGTACGGCATACTAATTGTAGTATAGCCAGCCTTAAAATACTCAGTGAGTGGTGGACGTGCCGCCACCTAGTTGCGGAACCAAGTAGTATGTTGTCACGCCAGCTCGAAATAACACAAAGTGTTAAAAAAATAGAGACTGTATACAACTAACTAACAATTTAAAAAATTGTCAGCCCTGGCCCATTTCTACCCCAATATAGGGACAAAATATGTAAGACTAGACGCATTCTCTACGGTTCTAATTGTTGCGAGAATGCATCTAGTCTTACATACTTTGTCCCTATATTGGGGTAGAAATGGGCCAGGGCTGACAATTTAGTAAATTGTTAGTTAGTTGTATACAGTCTCTATTTTTTTAACACTTTGTGTTATTTGGAGCTGGCGTGACAACATACTACTTGGTTCCGCAACTAGGTGGCGGCACGTGTATTACTTTTGGTGCATTTTTGCTACAATTAGTATGCCGTACTGAAGAGCTCTAATGAGAGCGAAACCGGTCTACGGTTCTAATTGTTGCGAGAATGCATCTAGTCTTACGGTTGCTAACTGTATACCAAATTTGAAGACGGTATCTCAATTCGTTATAAAGTTATCGTGGCTACAAACCGACAGACAGACAGACCGACAAACCGATAGAGAGAAAAATTTCGTTCCCAAATCATGTTTTCGATATGTTTTGTCACTTTTTACGACGTTTAAGCGAAAAAACACTTTTTATCCAACCAACCAACCAACAAATTTTTGTCGCCGATTCCATACTTCCACGCGTTGTGACGATGTGGAAATAATAGTAAACTGGTTACAAAGAAAATTGTATTTCCTCAGGAGTTTGTTGAAGTCAAAACATTTTGATCGTACCAGTCATTGCCGAATAGTTAGTGAGGATACATAAAAAACAATCAATCCAATTAAAAGGTTCCTTCTTGAAAACTCTGTTGTTTAAAACTGACAACTGGGTCATTAATCTTTAACCTTTCAATCAAACAGTAGAATGGGAAATTTTTAATTCGCTTTTATTAAAACAGGAAAACCAGATTCTAAAGTTCCCGGAAAAAATATGTTAATTAATCGTGATGTGTTTTCGAGTTAAGAACTCTTTTTATTAGTGAATTTTCTTTAAAAAAATTCACTAATGAGGAGATCTCGACTTTCGAATTTTGAAAAAATTTCTTCAAATGAGCGCTATTTAGGACCCCCGGAACCCAAAACCGAGGTCAGTTTCAGACTTTATATGTTTATATATATATATATATATATATATATATATATATATATATATATATATATATATATATATATATATATATATATATATATATATATATATATATTTATGTGTCACACCTATAACTTAAAAAATAATGGACGGATTTTGATAAAATTTGGCACATACCTTCCTTTCGCAAGTCGCTTGGATAAGTTCGTTAGCCAGGAAAATCTGCCGAGGTTTTCCCGGAAAATTTTGTGTTTTCTTTCGAAAAAAATCGAAAAAAATTTATATCTCCAAAATTAACAAAGTAAGGCCAACCAAATTTAATACGCGGGTTTATATCATTAGAGGCAAGTTATCTACTAAAACTTAGCTCCGTAGGTTACATGACAACAAAGTTACAGGCATTCAAAGAAAAATAAATTTGGGTTCTCCTCAAAACGTCAAAATCGCGATTTTAAACGTCAAAATTGGTGAGTACCTTCCTTTTGCAAGTGTCTTGGATATGTTTGTTATCCAGGATAATCCGACGAGGTTTTCCTGGAAAATGTTGTGTTTCCTTTCAAAAAAAATTTATATCTCCAAAATTAACAAAGTAAGGGCAACTAAATTTTATACGCGGGTTTATATCGTTATAGGCAAGTTACCTACCAAAATTTAGCTCTGTAGGTCAAAAGACAAAAAAGTTATAGGCATTTAAACAAAAATAAATTGGGGTTTTTCACAAAACGTCAAAGTTGCGATTTAAACGTCAAAATTGGCAACATTTAGGAAAAGAACTTGAATCTAATACGGGCTATGGAAATAAAATGTCTCAAGAAGAATGTTTTACAAACCCTGAAGTCTTAGTTTCAACCGTCATTGTCCTTCATTTTAATAAAATGTTTCCAGAAAATTCATTTCAAATAGACCCCTTCTCTGACGCTTGGCAGTAGTCTTAGCTATAGAGTTTATCGTTAATAGTATATAATTTTTGTAGAATTTTCGTAAAAAAAATCAATAAAGCTCAATATATCTGTTATTATACCAGATATGAAAAAAAATTGTATATATTAATTATAGGGTGTCTTAAACTACATCTTAAAAAATTATTTCTACAATCACAGGATGGCCCATAAGTCGTTGGTGATACTAATTTTCTTTTTTTTTTAATCAAACACGCCTTATGTTATTGCATTTTTGCATTTTCCATCGAAAAATAATGCATGTTTGTAAGAACAAAAATTCTGGATGCAGTAAGTGCGTTATGGTAGCGAATTTTGATCAAATGCTTAATATTTGAAGAGCTCAATTTGCTATTAACCTATAAGGTTGACCAAAAAACGAGTTTTTTCGGCAACACTTTAAGTTTACTTTCGGAAATTTTTTTACATTTTCAAACAATAAAGTTATTTTGATGAAACATGGCACATTGTTTTTACTATATAGATTATACTGGTAACCAAATTTGATGCCTGCTTTCTTAAAAAAACACACATTATTGCTATTAATAAATAGGTTTATGAAAATTCACTACCATAACGCACTTGCTGCGTCCCGAGATTTTTATATTATAAGTAGGTACTAAAATACATTGAAATGAATTTGCAATCCACGAAATATGGGTTATTAAAGAAATTGTAAATAAAAATTCGATGGGGAGTTCGAGATGTATGGGTAATAAAGGTAGTGGATGAAGTAACAAATGGAAGAAAGAAGTGTGATAATAATTGTGAAATTGATATATGTCAAAATTAACCGTTCTCAGAATATTATTCTGGACGATTTGAAGGATATATATATATATATATATATATATATATATATATATATATATATATATATATATATATATATATATATATATATATATATATATATATATATATATTTGTGTGTGTGTTTGAGGGGGGGGGGGGGTGTATGCAGTGGTTAATAGCCCGAACCCACACAGCACAGGATATCCAATGGATATTGTTAGAGCAGAAAAATGTTTAAAAAAAACTTAAATAATGTGAACATATGAGCATTTCTCATTCATTAAAATCTAATCAAGAATGCATTCGAATTTCTGGATGTATATACTTTATTCAAGTATGTACATATCCATCAGACATCCAATGGGTGTCCATTGGATATCCCATGGACATACAGAAGACATTTATTAGATGTTCACTGGACATCCAGTTGATGTTCCGTTAATATGTTCACACCAGCAGGAAACAAGATTAATAAATTATCGGAACCGTTATTTACGTCTGAAAAAAACAAGGGAAGAAAAATAACCCGTTCTAGTACAAGATTTTACTGAAAAGCGTTAAAACTAGCGCCTACAATAAATTTCCATCCAAATTCTCATTGCGATTAAACCCATACAGCACAAGATATTCTCACAATGTGAGGACAATGTAAGCAAGAAAAATTGCTTTAGACCAACCCCCAAGAAAGTTGCGGGCCTTGCGGTGAATTGGAGTTCTGCGCGGAGTTAACAGGATTTTAAGGAAGTATAGCTGCAAAATGGGATAAAGGCAGCTTATAGAGGTCCAACTAAGCTGGTTTTTTCGCACTTTCCGCTCACATTTCCTTTTTATCTTCTTCCCCGCCCAGCATCCCTATTAACTCCTGGTCCCATAACTTTCTTAGTAGGTTGTTTGCAAAAAAAATTCTTGTGCTATGTGCATCCAAAAAAGGTTCTAAGCATGCTTGTGAATTTTTGTCTAAGAGCCCCATTGTGATAAACTGCAAATTTACCGGAAATTTAATTTTAATTTACAAAAGGAATGTACCTGCCAAATTATAAACGTGACAGGTATTTTCCTTATTAATCGCTTGAATGATCAGTTTTAGTCAACGCAATCGAACTAGTTTCTGCAAACAAAATAACAAAAAATATTTTTGAAAACCAATTCGTAGTAATTTTTTTAAATTTAGTACACACGCTGTCTTTAAATTGGTTTTATTGTGTATCAAAACTGAAGATTTTAGTTTGCTGGTAAATTGAGTTATCATTATTTGAAATAATACCTTATAAATAGCGCAATTAGCAAATTTTTAAAAAATATTGATTTAAGCATGTAAATGTAAGACAATATAAATACCAATATACCTGAACACTCATGTCTACTATAAGTAGGTAAAATAGTAAGAAGAATAGTAGAAAAATTAATAATTTTATTAGATTGTGGTCGCATTAGATAAGTACAGACTTTTGTACGCAGTAGTTTCATGTAACTAGTCTTAGATATCCTTCTGTCTGTCCTAATGTTCAACCTTTTTATACGTGGCCCATTTCAGTCTGTGATTTAAGCCTTGACGGGTCCCTAGGCGCAAGTATCCCAGTCTATTTTCTTAGATCACAAATTTAAAAAACAATTAATAGTAATAATTATATATATATATATATATATATATATATATATATATATATATATATATATATATATATATAAGAAAACATAAATATGTAGGGAAACATGTAGGGGAGGGTGGGCCACAATAAGACGTGGGGTACAATGAGACAAATTGTATAAATTTCAAATGCGCGCGCTTTTTTCTCTGCCTTTTTAACAGAAGTTCAAGTTTGCCATGATTCATTTTCTATCCAACTTACCGGCAGTTCACAGCACATACGACATTGTTATTTGCTTTTCGTTAATTTTGGGTATGTAATCTTTTTCCATATACTCAATTTAGCATGTAATAACTGTGGTATCTATTGCCTTAAGTTTTCGCCGTTTTATTTAGTAATTACTGCAAGTTTTTTTTATCATCACGCGCTAGGTTACGTTGAGTTAATTTCGCTTTTAAGTAAAATGTGAACCATTTTATTCCGACTTGCGTTAGGGCCACAATGAGACACAATTTAGTGGGCCACAATGAGACTTGTCTTATTGTGGCCCATGAATCCGTGTTAAATGTAGGTACTTAGAAATTTAAAGATTTTTTAACAAAGCTTGTTTTTTCGCTGAAATAGCTAGCATCATGTCCAGAGGAAGAAAAAGAAAGACTGAAAAAGGAAATTTCACAGAGGAACAAATGAAAAGTGCTGTTAGGCAGGTGATTGTAGAAAGATTGTCACTACGTGAAGCAGCTGAACGGAATGGTGTTAAATTTCAAACTTTAGCACGATATGTTAAGAGACAGAAAGATCAACCTGAAAGCAAAATTAGAATGACCCCTAAATACAATTCCCTTCAAATATTCTCTAAGGCAGAAGAACAAAGTTTGTGTTATTACATTCTGGAATGTTCGAAAATGTGTTATAAAAAATCCGCCAAAAATGTTCGCGCTTTGGCTTATGAGCTAGCTACAGCCAATTACAAACCTATTCCAGAGAGTTGGAGGAGAAACAAATTAGCCGGAGTCGACTGGCTTAGTTCATTCATGAAAAGACACCCCATACTCAGCATCAGGCAGCCCGAGGGTTGCAGCTTATCCAGAGCAACTTCTTTCAACCGACATAATATTTCAAAGTTCTTTGATAACCTTTATGCAATTATGGAGAGGTCTGAAAAACTTCGAGACCCTTCAAGGATTTATAACTTGGACGAGACGGCAACAACAACTGTCCATAAACCAAAAAAGATCATCGCAAAAAAAGGGACGAAGCAAGTCAATAAAGCTACTAGTGGTGAACGAGGAACCCTAGTTACCACGTGCTGTTTCATAAATGCAACTGGGAATAGCCTTGCTCCAGTAATGATTTTTCCAAGAAAAAAATTTAAATAACATATGTTAATTGGGGCTCCACCAGGCACTCTGGGCTTAGCAAATCCTTCTGGATGGATGAACACAGAATTATTCGTTGAAACATTCAAGCACTTCATCAAAAAGAGTGCAAGTTCTCTAGATAATCCTTGTATATTAGTGATGGATAATCACGAAAGTCATTTGTCTGTCCAAAGTATAACTCTAGCCAAAGAGAATGGAGTCACAATTGTGACTTTGCCACCTCACTGCTCTAATAAGCTTCAACCATTAGATGTCACAGTTTTTTATTCATTTAAAGCTTTTTATAATGCCGCTGTAGATAGTTGGCTTTTAAATCATCCCGGAGTGCCTTTGAATATATATGGGATAGCGGGATGTGTGGGCCAAGCTTTCCAACGGTCCATGACACCAAAAAATATTATAGCCGGATTTAGAAAAACAGGCATCTATCCATATGATCGAAACATTTTTACAGATGATGACTTTCTCTGTAGTGAAGTGACGAATAGAAACTTAAGACGGCCTCCAGAGCTCAATAATCAACCTGTTACCGGACCAAGTCATGCTTCAGACGATGAGCCCAATCGATCTGTCACGCCTACTCCCACTACACCACCTTCTAAAAGACTCATTACTCCAGAAGAATTAGTTGGTTTTCCAAAAGCCAAGGAACTGAAACTAGAAAGGAAGAGGCGAACTAAAGGAAAAAGTGCCATAATGACTGACACACCTGAATTGTTAGTTATAAAAGTAAAAGAAAGAGAAAAACTTAGAAGAAATTCACTGAAGAAGTCTGGTCTCAAACAGAAGAAAAATAGATTGAAAGAACTACAGTCATCCGAATCAGAGAGTGAAGGTAGTTTGCAGGTAGAGACGGATAATGATGATGATTTTGACATGTCAGAAACAGAAAATGAAATTAATTTGGAGCCGTTGTCCAAAAACCCAGATGTAGGAGATTTTATTCTAGTGGAGTTTTCTACTAAAAAGAAAATTTACTACATAGCCAAGGTTATTGACAACAAAAGTGAGATTGAGGTGAGCTATCTGAGAAGAAGTACAAAATGTTTAGATAGTTTCATTTTTCCAATTATTCCTGATGACGCTTTTGTTCACTTATCTGACATTAAAGCGATTTTGCCACCTCCGCAGCCTACTGGACGCACCAAGCGACAAGGTCGTTTAATTAAATTTTCTGTCAATCTGGACACTTTGGAAATCCGCTGAAAGTGTTATTGTGTATTTTTTTAGTTTGATACCTCTTACGTTTAATTTACTGTTGTATTTCAAATGATTTTATATTTGTTCTATATTAAAACTGTCAAAACAGTAATATTTTTAGGTAGTCTCATTGTACCCCTTACCTCGGGCCACAGTGAGACAGAAATATTATTTTTATAAAAAATTGCTGCCATTTTTATTGTCGCATTTCAACAACTGTATAGTCTACAATTTGTTCTTAAAATATAAACATATATATCTGTTCATTTGTTTTGATGATATAAATAAAATAAAACTTTTTATTTTGAAATATGTATTTTTTGTCTCACTGTGGCCCACCCTCCCCTATATCGAATATCAGTTTTCACTGTAAAAGTCACACTTCTCTCTGATTTTCTCTGTTTCATTATAACAGAACGCGCACGTTTCTCTCATGACTCCTGTCAGCTAACAAATGACCAATAGATGTGTTGTCAGATTAAACTAGGGGAGGGAGATGACTTTTAAATACCGTGAAAATAGGAAGTTTAATATTTACACATAGTAAAAAGTAATTCTAGATTACTTGCAAACAAATTGAATCACATTCATTGAAATTTTTATTTATTAACATTTTTCTATCTTCAGATTCAGATTTGTTGTCGCAAATGGCAACCCTGCTGATTGTTTATTGTGACATACTTTCGTAGCCTGTTCATTTAATTAGTAAATTTTCTTTTAAAAATTTCTTTAATGAGGAGATCTCGTCTTTTGAATTTTGAAAAAATTTCTTCAAATGAGCGCAAACTAGGCGCCCTAGAACCGATATCCAGGGTCAGTTTCAATTTATATATATATTTATATATATATATATATATATATATATATATATATATATATATATATATATATATATATATATATATATATATATATATATATATATATATATTGAAACTGACCCTGGATATCGGTTCTAGGGCGCCTAGTTTGCGCTCATTTGAAGAAATCTTTTTAAAATTCAAAAGTCGCGGTATTAAAATATTTCCCGAAATTTCATTTTACATAGACCTTTTCTCTGATGCTTTGGCGGTAGTTTTAGTTAAGTTTATAGTTTAACGGTCTATAATTTTTAGCTAATTTTCGTAGAAAAAATTATTTATTGAGAATACCGCGACTTTTGAATTTTAAAAAGATTTCTTCAAATGAACGCAAACTAGCCCCCCTATAATCCATATCCGGGTTTAGTTTTAGTTTTTATCTATTTACATATATACAGGGTGACGCATTTCTACGGTAAAGTTCTATATAACTGTTATTATACAAGATGCGAGAAAAAGTTGTATACGATAATTATGTGGTCTCTTGAGCTACATCTTATGAAATCAGTTTGACAATTATAGGATGGCCCATAAATCGTTGGTAATACTTAAAATGTTTGTTTTCGAACATATATACTTTTACACGAACTTAAATTATTGCATTGTTGCATTTTTTATCGAAATATGATGCATGTTTGTAAGAAAATAAATCGAGAAGCAGTAAGTGCCTTTTGGTAGCGAATGTTCATTAAATGCTTCAAATTTCAATAACTCAATTTGCTTTTAACGTAAGGTTTGTTGGCTAGAAAACCAGTTTTCTTGGAAACATTTTAAGTTTATTTTCGGAAAGTTTTTGTAAATTTTTAAACAATAAGTTATTTTGATAATATATGGTACATTGTTTCTACTATATAGGTTATACCGGTAACTAGATTGATGCCTGCTTGCATTAGAGAGACATATTTACTATTAAAAACATTTTTATGAAAATTAACTTCCATACCGCACTTGCTGCGTCCAGGCTTTTTATTTTGAAATAAAATAGTGGCTTGTCTAACATTATAGGCATCCAGTCAGGGGTACTTTTAGGTTATATCGTAGATTATTTATTTTTCATTTAGTTATAACTCAAGATTTACTGAACAGATTGAGTTCAAATTTGGTAGATAGGACCACTTGTATGATATCTACGTGCTTGTAAAGTTTTGGTTGAATACTTCCAGTAATTTAGAAGATATTGCGTTTCAAGCAGTTTTTTGCATTTTTTTCTAAAAGTAGTTGAGTGTCAAAACTGTCTAACGAACTCATCTAAGCCATTAACAAGACGAAGGGGATTTCCAAATTTGGATTTGATTGGTCAAGTACTTTTTGAGATCGATATATATATATATATATATATATATATATATATATATATATATATATATATATATATATATATATATATATATATATATATATATATATATATATATATATATATATATACAGGGTCGCTGATAAGTCTGGAAACGGTCGATTATCCGGGAAAATATACAAGGTGTCGAAAAAAGTTTTATACAAAAGTTTTTGGGTTCTTCAATGTCTACTAGGCGGTGATAATTTCATTTATACAGGGTTGGTCATACAGGCGTGGCACACCAATATTAATTTTTTTTTAATGGAACACCCTATATATTATTAGATATTTCAATCCTTCTCTTAATTTTGAGCAACATTTATCAGAAGCATGATGTACATAAACTCAATCGTTTCCGGGTAAAAAAATAAATAAAAATAAACGCTACTGTTTTTAAAATCTATTGGATGAAGAACAAAAATAAATGAAAAGTAGAATATCTCTTGAAAACAATCTGTGAGTGTGAAAAGAACCGGTTGCGATGTTTTTAACATTGTTTGAAATCCTATTTTATAAGATGTTCAAAGTGTTCTCCATTGACCTCCTGACAATAATGAATTCGCTTAACAAAACATTGCACTGCATTTACAAGAGCGTTTTGAGGAATGTTATTAATTTCATGCACAATCCTTGCTTGCAACTCTTCAATATTCTGCGGTCTATTTTGGTAAATTAAATTTTTTACATGACCCCACAAAAAAAAGTCAAGCGGCGTCATGTCGGGAGACCTAGCCATTCAATAGTTCCCCTGCGCCCTATCCATCTGCCAGGAAAGGTTTGATTCAGATATTCCCGTACCTCAATTCCAAAATGAGGGGGTGCCCCATCCTGCTGAAACCATATTTCTTCCGCTGGTAGATTTGGGTCGTTATTGTTTGGAAATAATCGACTAACGTCTGGAACAATTGATTCTTGCAAAAGTGTCAAATATCGAGCAGAGTTCAAATTACCGTGTATAAAATAAGGTCCTATGATATGTCCACCAATAATAGCACACCAAACATTTACTTTTTGCGGTCTTTGGGTGTGAATTTGTTCCATCCAATGTGGGTTTTCGTCTGACCAGTACCTACAGTTGTGTCGGTTGACTTGTCCATTCAAACAAAATGTAGATTCGTCGGAAAACAAAATGTGGTTGGCAAAGTTAAAATTTTGGCGTAACTTCTCCATAATAAGTTCACAGAACTCGATTCTGCGATCAAAATCGTCTTCACTCAGTTCTTGCAATAAATGAATTTTATATGGACGGAACTTTTCCCGCTTCGTAATCTTTTGAATTGAATATCGACTCATATTGTGATTTAAAGCCAATTGCTGTGCCGAAGTTTTCGGATTTTCCACCACATCCAATATTACATTCAAAGAATTTTCTTCATTTGTAACGGTTACTGGCCTTCCAGTTCTAGGTTTATCCTTGATACCGCCAGTTTCGTGAAAACGATGCAAAGTTTTCGAAACTGTGGATTTGGAGATCGATTCCCGCTCAGGATGCAACTCATTGAACATAATCACCACTCGAGCAAAACTTCGTGTTCTATCACCGTACCCTATCATCATTAAAATTTCGATACGTTCGGTTTCACTTAAACTTGCCATTTTGCACAAAAACTGTTGACACTAAATTACTAATGTTTCAAAACTGTTGACACTGAATGAATGTTTGACATTCGTTGTCCTGGAAACATTTTAAAACAAAAGAATAATACTGCGTTTCTTATGGGCATCTTATCTTATCTTGGGATTCCAAACAATGTTAAAAACATCGCAACCGGTTCTTTTCACACTCACAGATTGTTTTCAAGAGATATTCTACTTTTCATTTATTTTTGTTCTTCATCCAATAGATTTTAAAAACAGTAGCGTTTATTTTTATTTATTTTTTTACCCGGAAACGATTGAGTTTAGGTACATTATGCTTCTCATAAATGTTGCTCAAAATTAAGAGAAGGATTGAAATATCGAATAATATATAGGGTGTTCCATTAAAAAAAAATTAATATTGGTGTGCCACGCCTGTATGACCAACCCTGTATAAATAAAATTATCACCGCCTAGTAGACATTGAAGAACCCAAAAACTTTTGTATAAAACTTTTTTCGACACCTTGTATATTTTCCCGGATAATCGACCGTTTCCAGACTTATCAGCGACCCTGTATATATATATATATATATATATATATATATATATATATATATATATATATATATATATATATATATATATATATATATATATATATATATATATATATATATATATATATATATATATATATATATATATATATATATGTGTGTGTGTGTGTGTGTGTGTGTGTGTGTGTGTGTGTGTGTGTGTGTGTGTGTGTGTGTATGTGTGTGTGTATGTGTGTGTGTGTGTGTGTGTGTGTGTGTGTGTGTGTGTGTGTGTGTGTGTGTGTGTGTGTGTGTGTGTGTGTGTGTGTGTGTGTGTGTGTGTGTGTGTGTGTGTGTGTGTGTGTGTGTGTGTGTGTGTGTGTGTGTGTGTGTGTGTGAGTGTGTGTCTGTGTATGTATGTATGTATATAGAAACTTTTTAACTGATCTTGAAATTGTGTTCTAGGGGCCCTAATTCGCTTTTATTTGAAAAAATCTTCCAAAAAATCTTACCATTGATCCCTCTATATTTTCTTCACTAAAACACATTTAAGTTGCTCCAAAAACGTCATAGGATCGATAGAGAAAATTATTTACGCATAAAAGTGATTTTAAAAAAATGAACTTGAATAGATATACAAGGACAAACGATCACATGAATGTTAAGTAGCATTTCCATTTTGATTGTTTGGAAAGCCGCATATAAAATACATTGCTAGTAAAACAGAGAACTATATTAGTAGTCGGCTTACGTCATAACTAGTAAATGCAAAGTCGTTTTTCTTTTGATATGTAAAACGTCTTGACGGTATGAGATCAACGAGTGCAACACTATTTATAATATTCATGGAAGCAAAAATAAAACCCATGAGTCGCCAGTGTGTATATATAAATGTAAATAGATGTATTCTGGGTATTTAATTAGATGTAGAATCTATTGTTTGTTATTATATAGCATATTCCGACAATACAAATATTAGGCGATTCTGTTTATTTCAAGTGTATACCATCTTGATGTATTCCCATATGAATAACACAAGATCTATTTCTACGAAACTATAAACAAAATATACATTTTGTCATCCTTCAAATTAGTCTCTAGGTGAACTGTTGAATTTTCTTCTAATTTCAACTCATATCTAATGTTACTGGCTGAATCAAAATGATGTACTCTTCAGCGCTTCTTAATTAACTGTTTAATTTTCTTCTAATTTCGTGTGCTGCAACTCATATCCAATGTTACAGTCTGAGTCAAAATGTACTCTTCAGCGCTTCTTGATACGCATTCTAAGTGTAACTAAAAATAAAACGAAAATGTAGGATATCGAAATTCCGAAAGCGGGGCTGTTATTGGACAATTATAGGACAAACTACGAGGGCGGGTCAATAGTAGTAGTAGTAGTAGCTGTGGTGGGGAGGCCAACGCCAAGCAAGTAGGCCACAATGGGCCCTTTTGGCCAACCCCAGCAACCATGCTCTACTCCTCCTCGGTTCCGTCGCCAAACCGCCTCGACCTCGAGATGAAGGCCGTGACGGTCTTCAATTGGACGGTACTTACCTGATTCCTCTGCAGAGTCCTCGCTTCGAACAATTCTGCTAGAAGACTCCCAAAAGCCTCGCATTCGCACAGGTAGTGGTAGGACGTTTCCTCATCCTCGCCGCATTCCTGACAAATGGGATCCCTCTCTACGCCTATCAATGCGAGGTGTCTTCTAAGGGCGCAGTAGCCTGTTAGCACCCCAAGGATGCGGCAAAGCGTAGGTCGACTCCTTACGAGTAGCCAGACAGCTTTATCTCTGCCCGGCCCCTCAACGAAGTCCCTCGCCTGCCTGCAGCCCCCAACCGACCCCCAGTGCCTCTTCATTGCTTCCTCGGCCCACTTGTCTAAGGCGACAGAGACCGTCTTCCTACTTATTCCCATCGCCGGCTCCGGGCCACAGAACGGCCGCCGGGAACCGAGCCTTGCGAGATTATTCGCCACCTCATTACGCGCTACGTCACAGTGTCCCGGAACCCACACTAGTTGTACCTTCTTTGTGCTGGCTAGTCCCCTGAGGGCGTCAGCGCACTCCTGAACCAGTGTAGACCTGATTCTGGCCGCGCAGACTGCCCGGAGGACTGCCTGGCTATTCGAGCAGATGTACACACATTTCTCTGGACTCCTCTTCACATCCTGTCTATTGGCCACAGACAGGATAGCGTACACCTCTGTTTCGAATGCCGTGGTATATGCGCCAAGAGTATGGCTCTCGCGCACCCCCAGGTCCTCGATGTATATTCCTGCCCCAGAGTATTGTTGGTCCTCCAGCCTCGATCCGTCGGTGAAACAGAACAGGCTTGCAGGCTGGAATTTAACCTCATTTTCCCTCCACTGATCTCTACTGGGGATCCCGAGGGTGTATGGCCTAGTCAACCTAATATCATCCTCGGCATCCTTCACCTTTATGGCGGAAATCAGAATTTCCTTTTCCACCTCCTTATGGCGACTCTTGCATGCCCTATTTCTGGTCCCTCTCCACACCAGTTTCCTGCGTCTCGCATTCTGAGATGCGACGCCATCGCCTCCCTCCTGACACAGATGGAAAGCGGTGGCAGCATCAACAGGACCTCTAGCGCAGCTGAGGGTGTCGTCCTCATAGCGCCTGTGATACCCAGGATTGCCAGTCTTTGTAGTTTGACCAGCTTCCTGCTGGTAGTTTGGTTCACACCGCAACCATAGAGGATTCTCGGCCTGGCGATCGCAGTGTAGATCCAGTGGAGGATCCGAGGATTAACTCACCAGGTCCTCCCTATCACTCGACGCAGCTGTCAGAGGGTTGCTACTCCCTTCCTTATAACCCGTTCTATTTGCGACCCTCATGTTAGTTTGGAGTCCAGGATCACCCCCAGATATTTGACCTCCCGCCCTAAGGCTAAAGGTTTTCCAAACCTCAACGAGCGCCTTTAACCCCTCTACCTTCCTCTTCTTGGTAAATAGGATCATTTCCGTCTTCGCCGGGCTTACGGAGAGTCCCAACTCACCACACCACCTTTCCATTATGCTACAGGCAGCTTGCATGCACTCACAGACGACGCCGAGGAATTTGCTGGTGACTAAGACCAGCCCATCATCAGCGTACGCCTGGGCGTAGAAGCCATTCTCGGAGAGCCGCTCCAAGAGGCCGTCCATGACCAGACACCATAGATGGGGCGAAAGGTAGCTGCCACGAGGGCAGCCGCCCGTCACCCTGACGTCCAGCCCCGGTCCCCCAAGGTCAGCGAAACTCCCCTGGCCTCCAATATGCTCGCCACCCAGCTTATTAGGGACCTCGGCGTTCCCCTATCCTGTAGGGTGGTACAAACCGTATCCGTCCTTGCCTTATCAAAGCCCCCCCTTCACATCGAAGAACACAGCTAACGTGCTCTCCCCGTAGTGTAGGGCCCTTTCCATCTTCCGCGTCACAGCATGGAGCGCCGTTTCCGTCGACTTTCCCGGCTGGTACGCGTGCTGACCTTTATGGAAGGGGTGATCCTTTAGGATCTCTCCCAACATAAACCTATCTACTATCTTTTCTAATGCCTTAAGCAGGAATGATGTAAGGCTCATTAGCCTGTACGCCTTGGCCAGCCTGTAGTCCTCCCTTCCCGGCTTGGGAATGAAGACCCCTAACCCGGCGCCAGGCCTTTGGCACGTAGCTCCACGCCAGGCTGGCCCGGAATACCCCCCTTATGTTGGGAAGCAGTGTATCCAGACCCCTCTGGAGCAATGCCGGGAAAATCCCATCACAGCCTGCGGACTTGAAAGGAGCGAACACGCCCACCGCCCAGGCTATAGAGCCATCCGTAACCACCCCCTCCGCCAGCTGCCAGTCCGCATTCGGGACCGTCCACCGGCTCAGGTCGGCAGCCTCTGTGACGGCTCCACCGCCCGCGAGGTGAACTTCGGCGAGATGGCGCAAGGTCTCCTCACCGGTGCTTGTCCAGCTTCCGTCCAGTTTCTTTAAGGATCCTACATTACTGACTACCTCCTGTTTGAGTACCCTTACCAGCCTGGCTGCGTCAGGCAGCGAATTGACTTCCCCGCAGTACGCGCTCCAACTGGCTTGTTTACTCCGTCGCAATTCCTTCTTAAACTCCCTTCTGGCAGTCCTGAATTCGTCCCAGGCCGCTTCACTCGATTCTCGGTTTAAGGCCCTCCGAGTCCGCCCGCATAGTACGGCGAGATCCCTGTTCAACCATCTGACTTTGATGAACAGTTCTCCCCTAAGTGGTGACGCGGACTCGTAGGCTACTATTATATTATCTTCTAGGGCCTTAACCTCACTATCAAATGCCTCTGTAGAGAGTCTTCTCCCCTCTGGGCTCCTTGGCGACCCCCGAGGCCTGTTACATAGGCATCCTAGTCGGTCTTCCTCGGATTTCTCCTGGGGGGAGTGCTCTCACAATCCACATCCAATTCAAAGCTGATCATACGAGGATCAGACATTCATATGTGTTCCATCACCCTCCAATTGGATATATCCTCTGTTATTCCTCTACTCGCTAACGTAATGTCGATCACCTCCTGTCGGATACGATTGACAAATGTTGGAGCTGTACCTCTATTTAATACCTCTAGGTTCGTTGTAGCCAAGTACTCTAGTAGAGCCTCACCGCGTGGGTTGGTATCCGTGCTGCCCCACAATCTGTGGTGAGAATTGGCATCGCAGCCTATTATCAGTTCTAGCCCATGCTCCCTCGTGAAATGGACGATACGCACCAATTCCTCCGACGGATGCAGCCCCCGCCGATTGTAGGGAACATCAGGACCTTAAGCCTAATATTACTCACCTTATACTCCAGGACAGCTGCTGTGGCGTCCCTGGATCCGAGCTGCGGCAGCAACATCACGTCCAGATCGCCCGACGCCAGTATGCATGTCCTTGGTTGTTCTTCCTGTGCTTCACCACCAACAAGGATGTTGAAGCCAATTCCTCCAAGCCCTCTAACTTGCTTCCTAAACACATAAGGCTCTTGAATCAACACCACGCCGCCTGGACCGCCTGCGAGGAGCTTTGCTAGCTCTCCAGTGGCATCCCGGCTATGCTGAAGGTTGCCCCCCCCCCCCCCCGCAGCAGCCCCGCGAATTTAATCGGGACGCGGCTCGGGCGGAGGCCTCCCCTGGTCGGATCTCGTCCGTTTGCCTGCCGCAGGCCGGGCGGAGGTGACCGTACTCCATGTCGGAACTCTGGTTTCACTCAGAGTCACCAACTCGAAATACAGCCGCCAGCCTTACCCGTGCAGCTCGCGAGCCGCCCCGGGCCCCACCGAAAAGACCAGACGCCATTCCCCATGTCCTCCTGCCGTCTCCAGGTGCCGCCGTTGCCCAACATTGAGCGAGCGGTTCTGGAGCGCAAACATCCTGACAACATCCTCTAGGTACACCCCTTGACATCTGAGCCAAAAGCCGATCCGGACCGGCCATGAGGCGCCCCCTGCCCTTACGGCGCTGAAGGCGATCTCCCTCACCGTCGTCCCGGACCAGCCGTTGAGAAGCCAACTCAGGGACTCGTCATCCTCGGCGGTCACCAAGAACCACCCTGGATCGACTATCCCCGAGTTGCGGAAGCGGAGCTGCAACGCCCTGTCGGATACCGTCATGGCGTCCAACATCCCCGCCAGCAAACTCCTCCTTATTGGCTCCGCCTCTTCCGTCAGGACTACGCCATTCTTCCGGTTGGAGGTGATGACTACCTGCATTTCCCTCCTACCCGCCGGACCTGACCTGACCTAACCTGACCTGACGTTCCCGACGGGCCAGGGCCCGCCCCAGCTGCCGGGGTCGCGGCAGCGCCCCGTCTCCGCAGGAGTGGGGACACATTAGTCGCTTCCCCCGGCCGCCGGCGCACACCCGCAGCTAACCCTCTTGGCCCGCCTCTCCGGCGGTGTTTCTTTTTCTGCCCTTAAGCGCTTCGCGTGCGCGCCCCCAGCTGACTTGGGCCAGCCTGACGGCCTCGACCCTGAAGAGCCTGATGGTCCTCCCTGAGTCGGTGGCCGCCTGACCAGTTTCCGTCCCTGTGGGCTCAGCTGCGCCTTTAACCACTTTTTCCCCTGCTTCTCCGCCGAACGCCCGGGTGGCGCCGTATAGAGCCTTTCGTCCCCTCTCCACACCTCGGTGCTCTCCCGGTCCCGTCGGCAGGACAATCTCTTTCACTTCCTTACCTCTCGCCTCACGGTGCCGTCGTCGCACCTGCCGCCAGGCCACCCGATCCGACAGCTTCCCAGCTTTTACGATCCCTGAGTGTTCACCCGGCTCGGAAGCAGCCCGACCGGCCGCAGAGGTGAAGGGGATATGCGGCGGCACCCGTCTTGCGGGGCCACCGCTGCCGAAGCAGCCTGCGCCTCTGAAAGGCCAACACCCCCCTGACGACGCTACTGCCTCAGCTCCTCCCTCTCTCGCCTCCTTTTCTGGGCTCTCCACTTCCTTTTTCTTCCTCTCTTCCGCTTCCTTCGCGACTCCTCGTCTTCGGCCCCTCCCATGGACACGTCAATTGGCCCGGCCAGACTTGCAGTCGACGAAGTTCGCCCCCCGTCGTTCCCCTTGGCAGCAGCGTCCCGGACGGACCCGTACGGTTCCACCCCGGACACCCCACCGGGAGAGCGGAGGAGCGTTTCTTCCAGTTCCCTGCTGTAACTGCTTGAAGAGACAGGGATTTCTCTACCTTCTGCCTCCTCGCTTATTTTTTGCACGTTACCTTCTTCACATCTTTTCTTCTCCATGGTTGCTTTGTATTTGGTGTGATGGTGTACTTGTGGTTTGGTGAGCGTATAGATACGGGAGATCCCGCCACTGCCCCCCGGCGCTTCATCCATGATGAGACTTGATTCCGTTAAGAGTGGCTCTGCGGCCACGCCGTGGCAACCCGAAACGTGCATCTAACCCCCTGTTCCGGAGCTACCCGGTGCTGTTGGCACGATCGAGCATTTTTTGAATTGATGATAGGGCAGTTTCCTACACCGGCCAAGGCAAGGGTGGGCCCCTGTACTGTCCATACGGCGCCGGGTGTGCCGGACCTGGTTTGCACAGCGCTGCCAGTCCAGAGCAGGCTCCGCTCGGAGTCCCTCCTTGGAGTCCGCGCCGAAGGCTGAGAAGGCCTCATCCCGATCTATGTGTGTCGTGTCTGCGCTTGTATGCGTGTGTGTGTGGTGTGTGTGGACCCTCCTCCTTTATCCCGGCTTGCGACCGATATCTGACAAAACCCAAGGATCTTGTCTGAAGGCGGAGTTAGGGCGGGTCAGTAAGTCCGTGATTTTTTGAATGAAACACAGTCTCCTTTGAGCTCTATACACTTCGGCCAACGTTTTTCCAATTTTTTTTTATCCCTTCCAAAAAATAAGATTTGTCGAGGTCCTCAAAATAGGTATTTGTTTGTGAGATTATTTCATCATTGGAGTCAAATCTCTTTCCGCCGAGCCATTCCTTTAAGTTTGGAAACAAGAAATAGTCACTCGGGGCTAAATTTGGAGAATAGGGCGGATGAGGGAGCAATTCGTAGCCCAATTTATGCAATTTCGCCATGGAACGGATAACAACGTTGTACCACCGAAATTAAACTTCCTACTTTTAAAGAAAATTGAGTTATTCAAATTTGAAGCATTTAATGAAAATTCACTACCATAACGCACCTGCTGCGTCCCGAACTTTTGTACAATCTGACACCGGAATAAAGACAGGTGTATGCACAATTACATATATTACATAGCAACCGAAACATTTTTGCTGTTTATACTATCATGAAAATTATAAAATGCAGTATATGGTAATTTTTAAAATCGAATCATTTGAATTTAATTTTCGCTTTTGTTTATATCTTATCGTTGAAACATTGAACACGTGTTTAGAAGTGATCGAGATTACAGTAAATTAGTGTAAAGAATAGCTGATAGTCATTCAGAGATCACGTGTTATTTTTTTAACGCTATCAACAGGAGCATACATACACTACTAGCGCATTATACGGTCATTTGTTTCATTAGGTAAGTCATCATTGGGCGAATTTGCAGGCGCCAACAGTTGAATAATTGTGTCAACGAATGCGGTCACCAGTCCCCCCCACTCAGTTGTTGCTGGAACTTAACTGTTGTCAATTTGTCAAAGCGGAACAACAGACAAACGTCACAAAATAGTGCTTAAAGTCAACAGTGCGTAGTACGTCTATTAATCTCCAACCTTTGAGATGTATCGTTAGTCAGCAGATAAGCGCTTAAACTCAGCCATTGGCGCCTGATGGACCCCATGTTACTGATTTTTGTATTCAGATAGAGAAGATAATTTCTCTATAGCTACATGAGTCTAAGAAACCTACGTACAAGTGACACTTGTAGTTCATTTAATCAAAAGTCAAAAGTGGATCTGTCAAAGTTCAACATTTGTCAGTGTCAGTTTTCATATTCATTTCAAAATAGTTCATCAAAAATCAGTTGAAGTAGACTAAAATAAGAAAAATATGTTTTTAAATATGCCACGATGATATTTTACTGACTGCACATATCACTAAATACGTTTTTACTTAAGTTCGCAATGAAATATAAGAAGTCACGTTAATATCACAAATGGAAAACGAAGTGGTGACTGATGCCGCCACATCTTTAACGAAAGGTATGTTTGAAATTTTTAATGAAATCTTCACCGCCGTTGGTGCTGGTCTATTGGGAGTAGGTGTTATAATTAAACATGGTTTTCAAGAACATAATCTAATGAGAACAACAGGCATGATGGCAGTTACCGCAGGATGCATGTATTATGTTTACCATACGTCCGAGAAAATAATACCTTCTAAGGATAAGATAGTTGTAATAAGTGGATGCGATTCTGGTCTAGGCTTCTCCCTAGCACAGCACACAGCTAATTTAGGGTTTACTGTAGTCGCTGGTTTTTTAAATTTACAGTCTAAAGGAGCACAGGAAATAAAACGAATATATGGAGACGAAATTAAGCAAATTGAACTGAATGTTACAAGTGCCAACAGTGTTGAACTTACATTTCAGTATATCGAAAGACTGATAAAATCAGACGAAGGTTATGGTAAGAACAATTGTACGACTTGCTTATTATTAAACCAATAATATAATGGTACCAAATATAATTTAAATATGTAATTTTTAGAACTACATGCCCTTGTTAATAATGCTGGAGTCATGGTTTTTGGAGAATTCGAATGGCAAACAGAGAAACTAATTCAGTCTCAAGTTGATGTGAACATAATGGGAACATTTAGACTAACGAAAATGTTGTGCCCATTAGTGAGGCAGTCCAAAGGTATTTATTTATATGTAATTTTGGAAATTGTTTATTAAAGATTTGTTTCAACAGAAAAAAATAAATTACACATTGGAAAAGTGTGTTTTCTTATGTATTTCAACCTGCTGAATCAATTGGTCCAATCAGAATTTCCTTTTTTTTTTAAACGTTATTCACATTTAACTATTGATGATATTGACATAGCCGATAGAATTCAGTATTGCTAGGATGTAATAACATTCCAAAAAAATATAATTTTAATGCATTAAAATGCTTGGGTTAAGTTATCTCTGCAAATTTTTATTCATGTTTAAGATGGTTGGAAACATCAACAGTAAAATGTAAACAACCTTTAAATAATGGAACTTATATAAATTTTAAGTGCAAAATGAATCCAGCGGCTTAAAATACATAAAGAAACAAACTTTTCTAGCATATAATTTTATATCCAATATGTTTCTGCTGAAACACAAAGCTTTCCCTATTGTTTTTGTGTTATATACAGGTGGTACTGGATTTTTAGAATACCTCCCTTTATGCTGAAAGTTATTAGCTTTTGGTCTTTGTATTGGCTTCTCTTTTAAGTGAGAAAGTAAATCTTTTGAAAAATTTCATGATATTTTCTTCAGCTTTTTTGATGATTATACAATGTACACAACAGAAAGCTTATGCTTTTGTTAAGTCTACGATAGAATTTAAAGGGCAGCTAAGTTAAATAATTACCAGTATAGAGTGACACCGACAGAAATTGTTGATTTAGTCCTCGTGGGTTAGCACACATAACAACTATTATAAATTAATTATATATTATTCAAAACAAATATTTTTTTGTGTCCATTCTGGATGTTACCATGACATAATATGAACTTATGAAAAATCCTAAGTTATTCTATAGATAGATAGATTTTACTGTGAGTGGGCTATTCCAGTCCCTCCACCGCGACCTTAGGTCTATTGTGGCTCACGTCTAATTATTTAGATTTCACCCATCAATTCCACCTCCCTGAGGGAGTCGATCTTTTCTTGAGGGTAAAAGTTTGTTTGGCAGATGTACTGCCGTCTGAGTGAAGTCGCTTGCCCGATTCGAAGCTCAAAGAGAGATAACCTCTCTCCGAGTTCGTCTGGACCCGACGTCCGTCAGTGTTTGCCTCGAGGCGGTATCATGAAGTCCCTCTCTAGAGCAGCATCTAATCTCCGGTTGTAATCTACCCCTAGAGGTCTCAGCTCCCCTCAGGCTCTTCCAAACCTGACACCTAACAGTGTTAAGACTCAAGGCAACATCCCATCGAGTCCCGCTCCCGAGCATCACCCCAGCGAGGCCGTCCGTCCATTTCGTAGCACACAGTATGGGCTCCAAACTCCGGGTGTTTACCACTCATCAGAGATCAGAGCCCCCCGAGACGTCTGGACACACGACACACGCCAGGGCTCAATCCAGGGTGGTATCATCTGGAACCCCGCTCCCGAGTAACAACCAAGCGAGGCCAATTGTCAGTCTCTGAGGCCAGAGTGGAGGCGCCAAACTCCGGGTGCATATCACTCCCCAGAGATGTCTGCCTCCCCGCAGCCCCACCTGCACCAGACCCTGCCAGTGTTTCATTGACTCGAGGCGGTATTATGAAGTCCTGCCTTCGAGCAGCATCCAGGCGGGGTCGTTAGCCGGTATCGATGCTCACAGAGTAGGCCCAAGTCTCCAGGTGTAGTCCACCCCTAGAGACCCCAGCCACCTCCGGGTTCGTCCAGGTCCAACACCTGCCAGCATTAGCTTAAATTTCACCCAACAAATCGAGCTTCCGACAGGAGACGACACCTGCGTGGTGAAACATTGTTTGACAGATGTACTGCCATGTGAGCGAATTCGCTTGCCCGTCTCAAAGCTCAAAGAGAGATAACCTCTCTCTGAGTTCGTCTGGACCAGACATCCGTCAGTGTTTGACTCTGTGCAGTATCATGAAGTCCTGCACCTGAGCAGCATCCAAGTGGGGTCGTTTGTCCGTTTCGACGCTCACAGAAGAGGCCTCAACCCCTAAAGATCTCAGCTCTCCTCCGGGTTCGTCTAGACCCGACACCCACCAGTGCTAGACTCAAGGCAACATCCCATCGAGCCCCGCTCCCGAGCATCGCACAAGCGAGGCCGTCCGTCCGTTCCGTAGCACACAGTGGGGGCCCCAAACTCCGGGTGTTTACCACTCATCAGAGCTGTCAACCCCCTCCGGGTCGTCTAGACACACGACACCCGCCAGCACTCAACCCAAGGCGGCGCCCATCCGGAACCCCGCTCCCGAGTAACAACCAAGCGCGGGCAACCATCCATTTCTAAGCCCAGAGTGGAGGCCTCAAAATCCGGGTGTACATCACTCCCCAGAGATATCCGCCTCCCTCCAGGCTCACATGGACAAGACCCCCGCCAGTGTTTGATTCCAATTAGTCGCCTTTTACGACAGGCAGGAGTTACCTTGGGCCTATTCTTTTAGTTAGTCCCCGGACTCACAGGGGAAAAGTTATTCTATAGGCTGTCTCTATTTGATGTTTTGAGTCTATTAACATTCATTTCATTATACCTTTTTTTTTTTCTAGGTAGGATAATAACTATTACCAGTCACTGTGCCGAAGCATCTCTGCCAGGATTAGCTGTTTACGGTGCCACAAAATCAGGACTGAAAGGATGGTGTGATAGTATAAGAGTAGAGCTTAATAAATATGGTGTAAAAGTCATCCAGTTAATACCTGGATCATTTATCACACAAAGTAACATAATGGCGAAACATACACAGTATGTTTACGAAATGCATGAGGGTTTTTCACCTGAACAACATGATTTTTATGGAGAATATTTCAAACGATATCATGCTTATCTGTCAGGTATAAGCAAATCAACTGAACCTCATGTAATTAACTGTAAAAAGCTATATATTGATTATGAAGATGCTCTGTTAGATACTTCACCAAAAGCGGTATATAAAAATGAGCCATTAAGATATTATTTTTATCACAAGCTATTTAGGTATAGTCCTGTTTTCATTAGGGATTATTTTGTGACCAAATTTGTACAAATGCCTGAATATGCACCTGACTACAAACATGTTGATATTGTGGGTTGATCTGATTTTTTATGTTTTAGTAAACTTGTACAAATATATTTTAATAAATTGCTACATCTCTTATCATACGATCCTTTATTAATCACATTTTTAAACTCTCCAATATGTACAAACCTGCCAAGATAAATATTACCAGGAAATATTTTTCTACAAGAACTTCTATTTTTCCAAGTAAAATATGCTGATTATTTATACCAGCTTTTATGGAATTCCCCCAAAATATAACTTCATATCGAAGCTTAGAGTTAACATATGCGTAGTACGTCTCAAAGCCAGCACTGACTGCTGGAATCAGATAGGATACAAAACGCATAATTAAAAGCTGACAGTTTGCCTGTTAGATATCCAACATTAGGCTTCCAGTTTAGCTGAGAATCAATCCCCAGGCCCAAAAACGCAACATTTTACTGATGACCTATTACCCCTAAAATAGTTGAATGAGGTTAAAGTGGTTTTCATCACACCGTATAAATTTATTTCTTTAGACCATTGTTCCAAAATTCTCAGTGATTGTGATGTATCAGAAATTGGAGCGTTATCTGAAGGAGTTAGCAAAACTAATGATGTATGATCAGTAAACAGTGTTGTCTTATGTGGCAGCACTTCATGCAGCTCGTTGATATAAAGTAAGAACAATTCCGGCACAAGGATTGAATCTTGAGGCACACCACATTTGACAACATTTTATTCAGATGCCAGCAATTATACTATCCTATGGTCATTAATGGTCACACATTGTTTCCTGTCTGATAAGTGTGACTCGATTAAACTAAGGGGGACTCCCCTGAAGCCTAGCATTAATATAATTTGAGCATGATGGTCTGATAGAGCTGTTGCAATAACACCACTTTCATACATCGGTAGTTACTGTATATGTTGCAATGGAAGAGGCCCTTGTATTTGTTATATGCATTGGGCAGGTCATAAAAGACTTTAAATTATAACTATTCGAAACATCAAAGTCTTTTCCTATCGCAACCAAATTTGGTGCACAGGTTAATATTATAAAAAATTTAGATCTTTAAGTTGAAAGAAAAAAAAAGTTGTAAGTATTTAAAAAGTAATTGGATGCCACTGATGACCAGAGAAACACATAGGACCAACATATTTTGCGTGGATAACAAAATCTATTGTATATTACAGATTAAGTTTTTTGGTCACAAAGGTCCAGAAATACCGGAAAAATTACTTTGAAAATTTTATAGTTTTTCTTCTTAAAACGTCAATGTGGAGATTTAAAACGTCAAAATTGTACAACAATTACACAAAGAACCTGAAACAAATACGGTTTATGTAGAGAAAATGTCACAAGAAACGTGTTTTATAAAGCCTTAAGTTTCAGATTCAACCGTCATCGTCCTTCATTTTACAAAAATTTTCAGAAAATCTTTTCAAATAGACCCTTTCTCAGATAATTTGACAGTAGTTTTAGTTAGAGAGTGTATGGTTCAATAGGTTGTAATTTCAGCGGCTTCTAAGGAGACCGCGACTTTTGAATTGTGTGAAGATTTCTTCAAATGAGCGCGGACTTACCCCCCCCTAGAACCCACATATACAGGGTGAAGCATTTCTACGTTACAGCTCTATATCTATATATTAATATGTGGAGAAAAACTTTGTACCCCTTTTTAAGCACATTGCTTGGACACAGGATTGTGAAATTTGACATAGTTAAAGTTCATATGGAGAAGAATAGATTAAACAATGCTTTGTTTTAATTATATGTTGGATTACCCCTGCCATGCCGGTTCTGAGCTGTGGTCAAACAATCTCACTGAGATTGTAGAGGTATATTCTATGACAAAAAACATCAATGACGTTACTTAAAACTTATAAATTTTATGAATTACGGTCGAATTCCGACCAATGCACGGGTCCACTAGTATCAATCATACAAGATACAAGAAGCAATTGTATAAGTTAATTATAGGAAGTTTTAAGCTGCAGCTTACAAAATTATTTTAATAATCACAGGCTGGCCCCCATAAGTCGTTGGTGATAAAAATTTTTTTTTTTTAATTGAAGACCCCTTATTTTATTGCATTTCCCAACTGCATGTTTGTAACGAAAAAATTTTAAGTGTTCTCGTTTTCGAGTTAATATCAGTTGTTTTTCACATTTTTGGCGTATATCAAAAATTATGATACGGCGTTTTTACCAATATATAGCGGATCCCATGAAAATTACGCCTACAGAGGTACTTTCATTTATATTATATGTCAATTTTTTTTACTTTTTTAGTTTGGTGACTCAAGGCACTTTGTGATATCGCGAGGGCCAAACTGGCTCATCTACAGAGACAAAGCACCGCACCATCAGCCGCTCTGGAGGTCCTCCTTAATATTCCACCTCTTCACATTTGGCTGGCGAGGTGGACAACGTACAGATTAAAACAAACTGCTGACCGCATGCTGAAGGAAGTCAGTCTGGGAGGGTCCGGACTCCTCGATGACAGTGAGGGTCATGGGATTCTGGGAATGGTCTCAGACTTAATGCCTACAAAGACAGATCTCTGCTGAGCCGGCGTATAGGGGGGCAACACCGATGCTAGACTATCAACTAGCCTCGGAAAGTACGCAACCATACACCAGGCAGAAGTGTATGCCATCGAGATGTGTGCAAGAGAAAGTATAGAAAACCAGTGCACACACAAAGATAAAGATATAGATATATTCAGATAGCCAAGCTGCAATAAAGGCTGTTGGTTGCTACCATTGCAGTTCACAAACGGTATGGAGTTGTAAATCTGCCCTCAATGAACTGGGCAGCTGTAATGAGGTGTCGCTGGTCTGGATACCGGGTCACTCGGACCATGATGGCAATGTTGCGGCCGACGCAATTGCTGGGAGTGGAGCCCAGGGGGACTTCATCGGACCAGAACCAGTACTGGGGATAACATCATGCACAGCAAAACACACCTTAAACACCTGGACAGAAAGAATGACAACCCAGCAATGGCAAAATCTACCAGGATTAGCGCACTCTAAGGCCTTCATAAATGGCCTGTCTGTGTCAAGAGCTAAAAAACTTCTAGAGCTAAACAGACAACAACTGAGTACTGTAGTCGGCCTGTATACAGGACACTGCCGCTTGCGTCACCACATGCACCGAATTGAGTCGGTCAGGAAACTGAGTGCCGGCTGTGTATGGAGTGTGACGAAACAGCAGAGCACGTACTGTGTTCCTGTCCAGCGGCGGACAGGACTAGACACCTGCTCTTTGGCAAGACGAAGCTTGCTCCGTAAGACCGGGATCAACTTTCGCCCACAAAGATTATCGACCTCTGCAGGAGGCTGGCTTTGTTGGGCGAAATATAGACTATTAGGCGTGAGCCATAATAGACCTTATGGTCGCAGTAGAGGGACCGGTATGGCCCACTCACAATCAAACCTAACCTACTTTTTCAGATAATAAAGTTTTGATGAAACGTGGTAAATTGTTTCTACTATATGGGTCATACTGGTAACCAAATTGATGCCTGCTTGTATAAAAAAAAACTATTATGTAGTTATCAAAAACATTTTTATGAAAATTCACTACCATAAGGCACTTGCTACATCAAGACTTTTTTCTTTTCGTACCTGACTCCACCAGAATGTCTTGCAAAATTGTTAAAAATTCAAAAAATGTAACAATAAATGTAGGTGGTGCTTGGTCAGTACAGCCTATTCCTGGCATGAACTTACACTGATTATCTTAAATAATTCCACCCGCCAGCAGTCTTACTCGTTTTATCAATACTCTCCCAAATAGCTTATCAACAACACTAAAAACTTATCACTTAGTAAGTTTTGCATTCATTCTTGCTTCCTTTATCTTTATACAAGGCCATCATGATAGCATCCTTCCATTGCATTGGTACGTGACCTACTTTTATGCATACGTTAATCAGCTCACATAGCCACATTCGAACATCCATACTTTAGGATTTCTCCATTCGTTTTAACACCTGCTCGTTTTTCTGTTCTTTGATTTCTAGATTGCCGTTTCATCCTCATGGACTTTAACAGTGTCTGGCCTGCATTTGGCAGAGGGTTCTGATGATTCTTATTGCTTGCATCTAGTTCCCAAAAAATTATTTCCAGCATTCTCTCGCACCTTTCTTATCCTATACTCCATTCTGACTTATCCTAATTGTACTGTTTGTTCTGGTTTGTCTTGTCAGTTTTATTCACTTTAAAGTCATTATGCATTTTCTCAGATTTCTTCACTTTTATCTCTCGCTTCCTATCACTAACTATTTGTTTGCACCCACTTCTCATTTTTCTGTACTCAACCATGTGCTTCTCCTTCTATCATATCTTCATTTACCATCCTTCTATATGTTTTACATTTAGCATCTCTCATAACTTTAGTACATTCTAAGTATGGTTTTTTTTAAATAAAAAATCCTCTAAGCTAATAAAAATTTTGAGATTTGAATTGGTTCTTTCTCCATTCCAAATTTATGCTGGTTTTTTTGAACATTCTGCATAATTATTTTCTCATTTTAATGCTCGAAAATATTTGCCAATCTGGCAATGTTGCACTGCTTTTCTTCATCGCTCATTTCACTCTTTATCGTAAAAATACTATATAAATATGTATAACCAAATTTTAAGATTGATATCTTTAGTACTACTCTAGGTACTTCTAATAGGCAGTTACTGTGAATCACCTGTATGTTATTTAAAATCAGATCACTTTAGCAGTGTATGTATTTTTAATGAAAAATTAAACGAAAATTACATGCCAAACCCATATGTATGAATGGGCTAGACAAGGATGGTTCTACCACAATATTGAGGATTGCCTATCGCTAGCATGTGCCCCACACACTATTAAGAGATCAGCCGACTTTCCAGTTGTATATTGACTAGAGGTGTGTGAATCCAAGCAAATAAATATGTTGCCTCGAACTTCGAGTCTTGGAAATAGTATATCTAAAGTTCACAGTCGAACTTCTGAAAAATCGAGCATCGTACGAACGAAAATTCTTCAGTGTTCATATATCATTTCTTTTAAAACAAAATATAGATATATTGTAGCATACAATATTTTATATATAAAAGATCCGTTCTTTTTACAAAAAGGAAAGGTTCGACAAAATTTGCAGATCTATTGGGTGAAAATGCCTTCCAGTGCTGATGTTAGTTGTGAATATGGGTCAGCGTTAAATCAAAAATACAAAAAGGTATATTGAAAACTTTTTAGATTTCTACACCGATAGAGTTTCTACGAACTTAGAAAGTTGAATTTTGGTGTATAGTAGGTCCTTACCCAGGGCAACATATCCACCAAATTTCATCAACATAACTGTGTAATTTTCTAAGAAAAAATTTTTTTTCAATAGAAAACTCAAAATTTGTATAACTGAATTTTCTAAAAATGTAGAAAGTCGAATTTTAGTGTGTAGTAAGGTATTTTACAAGGCAACCTATCTACCAAATCTCATTAACATACCTTTGTAATTTTCGGAGAAAAAGATTTTTTGAAACAAAACTCCAAATTTTCTCAGAAAACGTTATCCGATTTTCCCGACTAACGAACTCATCCAAGCCATTAATAAAAGGAAGGTACTTACCGAGTTTCATTGAAATCAGGTGCTTAATTTTTGAGTTATTGGTTGGATACACAAACACACACACACACACAAAAATATATATATATATATATATATATATATATATATATATATATATATATATATATATATATATATATATATATATATATATATATATATTATATATATATATATATATATATATATATATATATATATATATATATATATAAACATATAAAAATTGAAACTGACGCCGGGTATGGGTTCTAGGGGTCCTGGTTCACGCTCATTTGAAAAAATGTTTGTAAAGTCTCTCCATCGATACCTCTTTATTAGTGAATTTTTTTAAAATAAAAATTCACTAAAAATGAAGGGCTCGCCTATTTTTCCCCAAAAATGTATTATAAAAAACCTACTTACTAAACTTAATAATTATTAACTACTTACCAAGCTTTCCTCTAGTTAGTTATACGTTATAGTAGTTAAAAAGTCCCTTAAAAAGTTAACCTTCAAATTTAAAATATTATCCACTAAATTAATCACAGTATCACAATTATTTTGTCCACTTATTAAGCAACCCGAAGTAGTGGCCATCATAATAATAATAATTGTCTTGTTAGAACATGTAAACAACAACGAAATGATCTAATTAAAAATCAATCCGACGCGAAGACGAAAATTACTAGGTAGTAGGTACACACACTCTGCCAAAAGTCCACTACAAACTGGAAGTGTGTAATTTTATAGCGCACAACAGATTGCTAATTCGGTCGTTTTCGACGATGATAGGCGATCATTTCGCACTGAAGTATCGCATTTCCTGAGAGCGCCGAAAAATACACACCGCCGTCCGTGCTTGATATGGATGTATATAACGTCTGTAACGATTAACACTATACTTATTCTGATTCTGTATTAATGGCTGCCGACTCTCTGCGATCCTCGATATACTAATTTTGTTTGTTGAATGCAGGAGGTAAAAAAGTGAATAAAAATTTATTAAAATATAGCATAGCATAAATTCCACGGCAGGCGCCAGTGCGCGCGCACGGTCGCACTTATTGAGGAGCCGCCCCTGGTTAAAAGTGAGAGCGATATGTATATAATAACCACTTAAAATGTTAAATATGTCTCCTGATTATAAATATTTAACTGTTTTAGTTCCTTGTGAAATGGAGCATGTGTAACCTAGTGTTTCCGGAAGGCAATCTACAAATATTAATTTCTTAAATTCTGAAAATGTATATTACCAATCACTTTCGAACACCGCCATCATATTGTTGTAACCGAAAAATGCGCTGGAATGCTAGGATATATAAAAAATCTGTCATGTCTTAATGTAACCCACCAATGTTCAAAAATATGCAAGAGTGAAATCTCCTGAAATTATGCTACAGGCTCAATAGAACAGATACTAGGTTTAAAGCACTGCTACTGAGTTACAACTTCGCTACCTTTGGCAGCATTGGATGCCTGTAACGCTCAATTTTGAAGTATTTTTGAACAATGGACCTCAAACTATTTTTCGAACCAAAGGTTCTGTTTGAAATTTCGAAACGTTGCACACAACTAATATTAAGTGAATACATCTGTTTGCTTTAAAATCATAGAACATTTTCATTCTTCAGCAATTTTTTTAAATAATTTTTCTCACAAAAAAGGTCAATATTGTCTGCATAAAAAGTTTTTATTTTATCCAAACCACAAGAAAAGAGTATGCATTTGTTTGTTCACCAGTAAAACATATTAAGCATGTGTTAATTGAGCGCACTGATTGTTTTTTAAAATAGACAATTTTAAAGTGATGTTTCCACAATTCACTCTCAACTGTTGCAATTTGGGTAATTCTGCAGTTGAATCCGGTGAACCGGCCGAGTCGTTGTGCACTAGAATTTCGTCGTTGCAGTTCACGCGCTGTTGCCACATCCTTTTAGTAGTAGAAATAAATTAAAAGATCCGAGAATTCATAAAAATAAATATGCACGCAGTAAGTGCGTTATGGTAGCGTATGGTATAATAATGCGTGTTTTAAGTGTTTTACGGTAATGAACACGAATATTATAAATCCATGTGCGTAATGGTAGTGGGTATGATATAATTATGCAAGTAAAACGAAAAAAAAAATAGACCTTTATTGACGCAGCAAGTGTTTTACGGTAATGAATACGAATATAATAAATCCATATGTGCGTCATGGTAGGAGTAAGATATAATTATGCAAGTAAAACAGAAAAAAAAATTAAAATAGACCTATATTGACGCAGCAAGTGTTTTACGGTAATGAATATGAATATAATAAATACATGTGCGTTATGGTAGGGAGTATGATATAGGTATGCAAATAAAACGGAAAAATTAAAAATATATCTATATTGACGCAGCAAGTGTTTTACGGTAACGAATACGAATAAAATACATGTGCGTTATCGTAGGGAGTATGATACAATTCAGCTAGAAAAACAGAAAAATTTAAAAATATACCTATATATAGACGCAGCAAGTGTTTGGCGCTAATGAACACGAATATAATAAATACATATGCATTATGGTAGGGAGTATGATATAATTTATCAAGGTGAACGAAAAAATGTTAAAATATACCTATATTGACGCAGCAAGTGTTTTACGCTAATGAACACGAATATAATAAATACATGTGCATTATGGTAGGGAGTATGATATAATTTATCAAGTAAAACGAAAAATTTTCAAAATAACCTATATTGAGGCAGCAATTGCATTATGGTAATGAACATCCATAAAATAATAGCTTATGAAAAGACTTAGGAAACCTTGAAGAAGAAATTCGCTATGAAAGCTGACATGACTATGTACAGTGCAACTGCACTGTACAAACACTTTATGTTACAATATAGGCTCTGCCTTTTAAATAATCAGAAGAATGAAAGTAATATATATATATATATATATATATATATATATATATATATATATATATATATATATATATATATGGACAAGTCATTTTTGACAATAATTACGAGAAATTTTATAAAATTTGGTGGGTGTCTATTGTTCTATTGTATTAGTAAGCGACTTTAATTCGATTGGGTTAAATGAACTTTCCGAATGCAGTTTTGGCGTGCAATTTACTTTCCATTTCTTTTTCACCATTATATATATAATATTCTGTGTGCATTTAGAACATCGGTGGTTGAGGGGTAAGAACGTGTGCCTTTGGACATAAGGGTACTGAGTTCGTTCCCAGGGTACTCCTTTCACTTTTTCAGTACAAACTGTAAAATTAACATCAACCGAGGTTCTGCCATTGTATTTCAGCAAGTTGAATATCTGCACGTTCCGCCCTTCGGAGGGGGCGTAAAGCCGTTGGTCCCGTGACCATGCGATGTTGGGCACGTTAAAGATCTCTACCCTCTTTACAGAAAGGCAGGGTCTGCTGAAAATTGTGGGCTACTGGATGAGACACTCATAGTTTTTGCAACCGGATTCGCCTCTTACGACATCTTGAGGCGTGACACTTATTCTCAGTTCAGCGGGCAAATATATCGCCAAACAATCTAATTTTTATGACATTTTAATACATATTTTTACTCACCTTTCCTTTCTATTTCATTATAGGTATAAAAAAAATTATTCCTGCCCGTCACAATAAACTTAATTTCTGTATTTCATTTGCCAAAATACTTTATGATGGGTAAAGCCCATGTGCCTATCTGCAAACGTACAAGAATTTGTACCGAACCGTTTAATAAAAGTGGGTTATTTTACAGTCCAACCGTTCTCCTGTGGGCGAGATTAGCGAGATTGTCTAAATTTGATGTGTGATTAAAACAATATATTTAACATTCAAAACATTGCTACGAAAATTCGCTACCATAGCGCACATGCTGCGCCCCGGCTTTTTTAATTTGTCTAAATGTTATGTCTCATGAAAAAAACATATTTCACATTACAAATAGTTCTAGGAACATTCACTACCATAGCGCACTTTCTGCATCCCGACCTTTGAAGTTTGTACTACATTTTAAGTCTCATGAAAAAAGCATATTTAACATTTAAAATAGTTCTATGGAAATTCGCTACCTTAGCGCACTTGTTGCGTCCAGACTTTTAAACTTTGTAGTAAATTTTATGTCTCATGAAAAAACATATTTAGTATTAAAAATAGTTCTAGGAACATTCGCTACCATAGCGCACTTGCTGCGTCTCGACTTTTTAACTTTGTACTGAATATTATGACTCATTAAAAAGACATATTCATCATTAAAAACATTTTGATGAACATTCGCTACCATAGCGCACTTGCTGCGTCACTTTTTAACTTTGTACTAAATGTTATGTCTCATGAAAAAACATATTTCACATTACAAATAGTTCTAGGAACCTTCGCTACCATAGCGCACTTTCTGCGTCTCGACCCTTGAAGTTTGATCTACATTTTGTCTCTTAAAAAACATACTTAACATTAAAAAAAGTTGTATAGAAATTCACTACCATAACGCACTTGCTGCGTCCAGACTTTTTAAGTTTATACTAAATATTATTTCCTTACAAAGTCGATAAAGAGAAGGATGTGGCAACAGCGCGAGAACTCCAACGACGAAATTCTAGTGCGCGACGACTCTGCCGGTTCACCGGATTCAACTGCAGAATTACCGCAATTTGAGTTACTTAGTTGTTTCAAACTGATTCGCTTCTTTAACTACACATTTTAAGATTAAAACAAATTACACACTAATTTTGTTTTCTTAGCTTAATTTAATAAATTCAAATGAAATAATAACTAAAAACATAGTCAACAACACTACTTGAAACAATTATAAAATAAAAACACCTAACCAGTACGTAACATCTTTGCTTCTTTCTTTTCTTGCAGTTCTTTCTTCTGCCTTTCTTCAATAGCCTTTCTTTCGATCAGAAATTCACCATACTCTTTTGGATCCAGATCTTTAACTACTTCGATACCACAAGATCGTGCTGTATTGAGTACCATCTTGCAAATTTCATCAAGAGGAAATATTTCCAATGTTGGATCTTCCTGTTTAATTTTGGCAATTTCATATACATGTTTCAATGTCACTTTGCCAGCTACTTCTTTTCCTAAAGATTCAAATTATTGAAATTAGTAAATAAGGATTAGGAAGGCAATAAGATTAAACATTGGGTTACTGTGAAAAGGCAACTTTTATATATTTCTACTGTGAGAAAATTAAGAAAGCCATTAAATCACTAAATTTCGCACACCATTTCGACCAAGTTGTCAGAAATGCACACACATTTTTCTGTCTTGATGATACTGCTAGGATTTTGTTAAAACATTTACAAATAACTGACACTGACATTTTAGAAATCCACAAGTTCTGGTTTTCTCAATTAACAATTAAAGTAAATCACTGGTGTCCAATTACACTTTAAAACAATGTAATTTGGCAGCTTGTAACTGGCTTGAATCATATTACCAACAGATTTAACTGGTATTTATAAATATAGCCATGTAATTCAACTTGAATGGTAGGTATGTGTCTACTGAAATTTTCATATACCTGTTTCCATAGCAGCCCTCTGTATTCCTGCAGCTTGTTTGAGATAGTAGACTACAGGGGGTTTATGGATAATTAATTCGTAACTACGATCTGGATTCACAAACACCCTACAGGGTAAAGGGATACCCTCTTTTAGGTCCTTTGTTCTCTCATTGAAATCCTTACAAAAGGCTGCTATGTTGACCCCTCTCTGTAATGAAGAATTTAAGAATAACGTTAAACTTTATAGTTTTCAATGATTTAGAGTCAATTTATGACCTGTCCTAACATTGGACCCAAAGGAGGTCCAGCAGCCGCCATTCCGGCTGGAATATTTGTTTTCATCATTCCATGTTTTACTTTTTCAACTACTTTTTTGACTGTCTTTAATCTACTTGCCGCCTTCGACATTTTTGCTACAGAGAAAAACTAACAAAATGCAATCCTATCCCACACGTAACCTAAAATTTCACCTGAATATTTACATAACCTCAACCTCATAATTGCTCTTCTTTTTTAATTTTGTGCGATATTTTTTTCTAAGCCTTGTTATAAAAAATAACTGCACTTACTCTCCAGTATATTCAACGTGGGCCTTCAATCTACAACTACAAAGCATCGAAATTCAATAACCATTCGCCAAAATTAGGAATATAAATATAGAAAAATAATAACAATCAAAGGATAACTGGGTTATAACTGAATTTAAAAACTATATATATATAGCGCTCAAATAAAAATTAGATTGTTTTTTCTTTGTATGTTCTGGCCTCTAGGACTGATTCAGCCACGGTCACTTTTATTTTCATTGGCTTTGCAGACTATTTTTATACCCTTACTGTATTGTATACATATATTACACATATGTACCATTGCTACCATTTACACTTTAACTATTTATATTAATTATCACCTTAACCTAACTGGCTTCATGTCTTGGGGTCGTTCAAGACAACTTTATATGAACAGATAACATGTGACAATTCGATTGTAATAAACCTTAATAAGTCAATATTTTTAATACTTAAACATTGGTACTATTTTGAAAAATTTTAAACAAAACCAGAACTATAAGTAACTGACAACCGTCGATGACGTTTTATTGTGCCCTGAATCTCAATTTTAATATTACTAAGTATTGCTCCCATGAAAATTCGATAATTATGTCTACATTATCGCTCGTGTTTGGAGTCGGTAACTACGTAGTTTTTTATTAACACCGTCTGATGTGCGTTTTTAGTTTTTGTTTTAGTTGTTTTATTAGTGTGTTTAATGTTTTCATTACAAACTTTAATATGATGTGATAGTTTGTTACAATTTTAGATCTGTTATAGCTAATTGTTGCAGTCATCGTCTAATGAGGGAGATTCTTGCACTTTTTCATTTAAAAGCAAGAGGTACCAAGTGGTTCTCTTATTAATGTGTTAATAAACCCTTCTGTAAAACCCTCTAATATTTGTGATAGTACCCATTTAGCCGTGTTCGGAATTAAGTTGTGTGGCCAATAAATTGCCACAAAAATTAATTGGAATGCCCTATTTGCATTTGTTGGGAATTAAAATATAAAATTAAAGAAAATAACTTACAATTATGTACGGATTACCTAGATAATTATTTCTACTTTGAAATATGTCTATCTACTTTGATTTACAACCATATATGTGTAATTAGTCTTTGAATGAAGACTCAGAAAACAGATTTAAAAGTTATAATAGACAATTTTCATGTTTTTTGTTTCTCGCATCTGATAGACATTCCACAAGAGCATGTTTAATATTCTTCTCATTTCACATACTACAAAAATCGTGATGCTAAAAATATTTAAAAATTCGAATTTCATAATTGATTCCAAACAGCACTACTTTGCGGCCATGATCTGTGACGTCACGGGACAGTAAAATGGTTAACAATGAACTTACTTCTCTGAGCTTACATCTTGTCTTGCAAATTATTGACTGAATCTTGGCTTCTGCACGTGATTTTTTTGATAATATGGAAAATAAAGCTTATGTAAATAGTGGATAGTACCCATGTGTACAAATAAGACTATAAAAACTCCAGAGAAACTATTTTCGTTGATCCAATTAGAAAGCAATGGTGTAAAGTTATAAAGCTGGATGAAAGGCAAAATCAACAGTTATCTGAGAAAACCGCCTTATTTTGTTGTGAAGACCGTTTTAATGTAAGGACCTCCTCATTTTTACAAAGAATATTAGTGATATAAGGTTAAAATTCTTATCATACGTTATTAAGTTAGGTTGTAATTTCCATGTGGTCAAGGTATGTTTATCTGTACATATCAAGTATTAACTTTACATATTACTCTTATTATTAACAACCGGCAAAAATCATGGTTATTAATTAGTGAAATTATTAAGTTTGCTTCTATTAATTATCTGTAATTAATTCAGAAAACATTGATCTACCAAAAAAAAAAGATATCATCATAAAATGAGTCCAGTCGTAATAAATTGTCTGATTGCGCCTGTTGAAAACCATTGTCTTCCATTTTATTACGCATGCTTTACACTATTCAACTAGAAGAGACACAATAAACAAATAAAATTCACGAAGATGTTAAGAAACAAGGAACGATACTTATACCATAAGGCAAATGTATACACGATATTTATTTACTATCCAACTACGTCACGACTAATAGCAGTACGTTCGCGGTCACATAAAAATTATTCGAAATTTTTTGATTTTAAAAGTCTTTGTCTGTCCACTATATATGTTCTTGATTTTTTGATGCATATAATAATGTTCTATGTATGAAAAACTATTAGGTGAATGTTAAATTCATGTAATGGAAAATCCATGCAAATTGTCTGCTAAACTGGAAACGTATTAAACACAATATTGTTATTCTATAGTTCCCAACTCGAACTGTTAGGTAGCGCTGTTTAAATTTATGAAAATCATCAAGCGAGCTACATGTATAAGGTACCAAATACTATATAATGACAATACGGGACACTAATATGCTTTAGCATTGGTGATATTTGTGACAAGTACACTAGCGCCACCTCGCGTGAAGTACAACTGAGCGGGTAATTTGAATTGTATATTTACCTGCATATTCTTAATTTAGACAATTGGTTTATTATAGATAAATATAAAAACTTGTACATGACAAAACAGTGAACATTTTCTGATTATATAGTTATAAATAGAATTTGTATCAACAATCAGCTTGAAACCTAAATGAATTCAGCATGAATAATTCTGCAAATTTCTCTTACCCATAATCTTATTTCATCATAATTTAAAGTACTAACTTAAAACCGTCGTTAAACTACTATTTCAAGGGTAGGTATAGGAATATACTGAAAGCTGTTTCCGAGGATATTAAGTTACAATCTGTACTTACCTATAAATAATTGTTCTATGTATAAATTGTAGCACAGTACTCACTTTGCTATATCTCTACATGAAAACTGTCTTATTAATCTAATATTTTAAAATATGTAATTGATATACTTAGTACATTATTAAGAAATTGTGCAGATTCCGTGAATAAATCTATTATATGGCTGAATCTGCTATTTCTACTTGTCTCTTTAAAACTTGTCTTGGGAAGATAATTAAAAGCCTCTACCAAGTAAAATAATTTTAAATGTGAAAAAATGTGACAATTTATGCCATACTGAAATAAAAAAGGACACAGAAGAATATAGAAAAACAGTTTTCTTATAGCATTTACTATTAATGCAAAACTTTTTTTGCCTTCATATTTCTTTCTTTTTTTTTTGATGCACTGGAAGACATGTTATGATTGTACATATTGGCATAAAAGTAATTCTGAATTTGTCTTCTGCTTCAAATCATATTCACGTTTCGCCATCCTTTGGAAACCTATGAAATGTCTTTGATAGATTTAGCACGTTATAATTCGAACAATTATAGATTGAACACACTCAACCACTAACATTCATTGTAAAAACACAGCTCAAACTTAATTATAGACAGTTAAACACCAACAATTGCTAGTGTTACACGTTCTCGAACGACGTAACATCAGTACTATCTGCTAGGGGAGCTGATATTCTTGAAACACGAAATCAGCCGGAGTGTCCTGTATTGTCATTATATAGTATTTGAAGGTACCTTCTAAAGTATTATTTAATATATTTACATTAGTGTGATAATCAACTTGGTGCAATGTATAATAGAGCTACGGATGTTTTAATTGTACTTACATTGGAGTAGCTGCAAAAACTGATTACCAAGCAGAAATAATCCAACACATCAAATAATTTGTAGGAATAGCCAAAAAACATACATGAAACCATACCATTTCATAGGTATAGCTACGTATCTAAAACTTCCGTTACACTGTCTTTTAGTACAGAGACATAACACTTTCGTTACTTTCCCACTCGTAACGGTCATACAACCTTTTCGCATGGACCTTTCCTTACTATCCAGTTTACCAGAACACCCCCTCACAGTAACCGTGTAGTCTTTACCGTGAAGTATCTCTATTTTAAAACAGAATGCACTAGCAACACGTGGGCACTGAACTGTTGCATCTCTTTGTTCCTCAGGTCTTGTATGTTTAAAAATCGACGAACCGCATATATGACTCTTGTTCCTGCTGTCTGCTTTACACTGATAACAGAATAACCCGGGTGCAAAATCTAAGTTGGGCTTAAGACCCTTTTCAATTTTCTTGACTGCTATCACATTGCTAAATAGGAGTAAAAACCACAAAGAATGATTCACTAACATCTTTAACACGACATTTAGTTACACATAAGTAATACTTCAAAATGGACTTTAGATAACTTGATACAGATAAACTGTCAAGTCTATATTTTTCTGTGTCAAGAATCATAATAACAATTTCAAAGTATTGATATGTTTGTAAATATTGAAACAGAAGCAATACAAAATGTCCAAGGACACGTGGACTCACGGGAATGTCTTTGTTATTATTGGAGATAGAGCGGCGCTTCAACAAGCAGAGTAATGAATAATTTTACATCAAAAAATAAATACATCTTTATTATTTGGACTGTTGCATGGTTTTTGGCGCTGTTCTCCCCTGGTCAAACTTGGTTGGTTGCTAAACGTTTCGCCAACCATAGCTGCGCTGACTTCTTCAGAAGCTGGACTGAAACTGAGCCGACGTTGCTCCTGGTAACTCTTTTTATAATAACTAGAAATGATGCAGTTGCAGCGGGGGATTGCTTGTCCATTGATGACGCACCCGTAACATACTGTGACGTCATTTTAGATGACGTAACCATTACTGATGTTTGTATATGATATGTGTGGTGTCATGTCATGATATAATGACTCATTTAGTTATTTGTATCATAGTGTCATGTTGCTAGTGCATGTAGAATCCTTTCTATTATATATTGGATGGCTAGGTTTGACTTAACTTAAATAACTGCAATCTCAGTTAAGATTCATTAATTGTTCTTGCCCTTATTTGGTGAAACCGTTCCATACTATATACAGATGTAAAAAAATACTTCCCTGGCTTTTGGTTTCGGTTTCCGGTTTCGTTGCTTAACAGCATCATACATTCAATTTTTCCTGTCTGCTGATGCTGTCAAACAGCGAAACCGGTTACAGAGAAGAAAACCAATAGTGTAAAGCCAAAGAAGTAGTCAATATATCTGTGTCCAGCTAAGATTGTTGGAATTTATCTGCATTTCAAGCGCCTTCCTCTTGATTTGCTGGTGATATCCCTTTACTAAAGTAAGGACTTACATTTTATCAATCGCTGCTCGCCTCTAGCTTGGATGAGGATTGGTCTGTACCTGAAGGTATCGATCAGTATGATTATTATGTCCTAAATCTATTGATAGTTTGCGATTCGTACAGCGTGATACTGTAGCCGTCCGTCAGCTTCTTTTTGTCCGTGGTAAAAATTTGATACATGATCAATGTGGCTGATGTGATCCAGGAACTGCGTTAACTTATCTCAGCGTGTAACTGAATAATGAAGGTCTCGTCCAGTTATCGAAATCACATATGGTGAGTCCAGCTGTCCTCAACCGTTTATTTTCAAAGCGTTTCCTTAATAAATTTGTTACTACCGGACTTAGTTGACCATTCATTGCTACTTCATATATTTCTGCCCAAAAATCTTGACTTGTCTTACAAACTAGATGGCGTTTAGGCAGTGTAATACCAAATAGCTTGTGGTTTCGTCAAATTATCAAATTTGTATTAGTTAATTAATTTTCTTAACGCAAATTTACTAATATTATTCAAGTCTGTTGGACAATCGGTAAACATATACGAAAAAAGGAAACATCCTTTTAAAATTAGAAACCTCTTTTTTACAGTGTTTTAAAAAGTGAGAAGCTTCCCTCAATGAGGAAGTTGCATATAATTTACTTTTGATGAAAAACGCATTTAAAGTACAGCAAAATACTCTAAAAATATATATCTACAAGTAAACCCCCCTTAAAGTGAACCAGTAATTAGTAATTAATTATTGAAATATTGAATATAATTCAAAAAGACAGGGTTGGCGAAAACGCGATCTGATTGGTGAAGAGGTTTGTGACGTCACGATCCGGTACATCTGCGTGATACCGTTGTGTTTGCATCGAATTCTGAGCAGTTTTATCATGATTTTAAGTAGTTTTGGTGTTTAGTGTATAATATATGTTCAAAGGTAGTAAGTTGTGTTTAATCTAGTTTAGTGCGTGACTGTGTGATGGCTTTCGCAGATTCAGAATTACAATACGAGAATGCGAAAGACATAAATATAAGTGCTGTATAGTGCCCAAATGTAATTCCACTACAATAACTACCCCCAACAAATTATTCTTTAATGTACCTAAGGATGAGAAAATCAGGAAGAAATGGTGTATATTTTTCTTGTAGATTATTTGAATGGAGAACATTTTGAGGTTATGCTTTTATTTACATTATATTTTATAGGAAATTACTACATAAAATCCAACAAAGATATTTACAGGATAAAATAAGGTTCTTATTAGACACATACCTCCCAGTTTTTACTCCTTTTAGCTCAGCACCCATGAAATTCATAAAAACGCAAACATTGCTAGTACATAAATTTTTGGTAAATTATAAGATTGTCCTTGGACAAATCCAACTTCTGTAGCTATACTATAAGACTGTACAGTTTTTAAAATAATTAATACGAGTATATAGATATTAATAATAATAAGTTGATAGCAATAACTATCCGGCACACGTAAGTCGAATAAACACTAATGGTGAGATGAGGATCTCTGTGTGAGTAAGCGAGACTCGTTTGGCCGATACCGGATCGTGACGTCACAGTAGGCCGTCTTTGTTTACGGCTGCGTTTTGGCGCGGAGACAATTATTATGATTTTCTATATTTTTTACAGGAAAACTATTAGTTAAAAATTTAAATTTTATATGGCAATTGATTTTATACAATGTGGGGAATTGAATAAGAGGAGAATACAAAAATGTGCAAATTCCTCATTCGCAAATACCTATTATGTATTTTTTCTATGTATGTTGAACAATGTCTAGTTCTGAATGGTTTTAAGTTTCTACTCCCTTATGTTTGGCAAAGTCTAAAGGAAAGGTTATCCCATTAAATTTATTTTGTAATCAGTTAATCACTTAATGTTTAGTAACGACGAATGGAAAATACATAGACAACTCAATGATCTATTGCAACAGAATCTGATACGGGTCGGATGTCAGAATATTTTTTGATAGAATCAAGAAATTTCAGACAGAAACAAAAATAATTCACTATAAATTTAACATTTTTGACGTAACATATTGATATAAATAACATTACCTAACCTCAATTTAATTCCTTTCCAAATAAAATAAATTTATTTAGATTCTCCATCAAATTGATGGCATAATGTCTTTTCGTTCAAAATTAGGAAGGTTTATTAACGATAACATAGTATTTATCACTGTTATACCATTACTGGTGGGTGTTCATTGGTCTTGGGCAAGATTGCAAGAAGTACCAGAATTAGTAGCACCTGAAGAAAAAAAAGATATACCAATTTTTATAGTGAGTGTTAGAGTCTAAAATCCCCTTCACTCATGCTTGTTGAATACCTATAATTTTATTATTTTAGGCAGGAAGATATTTAGAAAAAAAAGTATATGAAGCATTTCAGAGTAATGAAGATGAAAGCAAGAAATAACTTGGATAGATCAGTTATTACCAGTAGCTTGTACATACTAAGATTATGGTGTAGAAAGTCTGTTGTAAATAGTTCAACTTTAATAGTATACAACATATAATAATATAATTATGAAGGATTGTTTATTCCATGAGATTGCAGAACCTATGTTAGAATAAAAAGATTACAAGTCTTCAAAATCAAGAAATAACTTCAATGGGTCACTTAGTAGCATGTACATACAAATATTATATACAAACATTTTTTTGCAAATAGTTGAATGATAATATTATACAACATAATTATATAATAACTGCAGGGGGTTTGTTTTTATAAAGCTATAAGAACGGTGACAGTCGACTTAACCGCAACTACATTTTAACATGATTATAATAGAATATGGCCTAAAAACAGTTGTATATACCTTAATAAAGTAAAACAGTGTGGTATATTTCGTTTTTAATAACTTTTCAATGATAAACGCAATTAAAACGTTTCGATTTGCAACAAAAACGTATATTTTTGTATTTGTGGTTATGACTGTTGTTTCGTTGACATGATAGGCGTTGTTGTCAGTTTCGAAGCTAATTACTTAATACTGGGGGAATGTCAGGTGAGGTCAGGCAGGCCGATAAGTAAGTTAGCACTGTCTGGCAGTGCATTCAGTCAATGTGCCAACACTGCTGAAAATTGACAGTTCGAAACGTGAAATTCGTGCATTTTTTGGAATTTCATTTCTCAATTCTGGTTTTTCCGTAAAAATTTTTCTGGATTATAAATCTACATTACGTACTCTTACCTACATTAAAATAATAAGTATTAGTGAATTAGAAAAAAGATTAGATAATTGCGTATATTTCATTTTTAGGTGTATTCACAGAAGATGGCAGAATAACTACATAAGATATGATAAGTACACTTGGAGAACCCAAATCACCACAACACATTTAAAAAAAAGACCTGACGATCGTGTCACTAACCAAGTTAGCATCATCAGAGGATGAAAAATTCTAACTATTTTAAAAACTAACATCGCCTTATATACCGGATCTTTGGTAAAGGGACCGAACTGAGATGGGAAAATAAACGTAGGCAAATGCTGCAGTGTATTGTATTTTTATCGCGAGACGAGGTCTGCACTGCCCCTACAAACTTATCTAAAATGTGTCCAGCTCTAGTAATTTTGGAAAGGTTCAACGACACCTAATTTAACATAGTTTGCTTTGTCGGAACTATCCGTATTATTATGTTATCTCTAGGACGTGTTAAAAATGTGGGAATTTTTATTTAGCGAAGCAATCGATCAGGTGGCTCATAATCGGCGGTGGTGCCACGTTCATACAATTTTTGTTGTAACTATATTTCGCAATATATATACTTTCGAAGGAATTTAGCTGTCGTGGTTGTCTAACATTTTTTTATTAATTTCAGATTATCTTCATTAACGTGATGATTATTATCCCAAATATGTCGGGCGACAGTAGATCTATCTATATTACCGTAACGTAATTGGGCTAAGTGTTCTTTGAATCTAACTCCAATCGATCTTTTTGTTTGCCCGACGTACTTAAGATTACAATCTTTACAACTTATTTCATAAATTCCCGACATTTTGTCCGTGCTATCCTAGTTTTTTGAGCTACCTAGCAAGTTTTTTAAGGTATTTTTTGGCGAAAATATTAACTGCAAGTTGACTTTTTTCAAAATGCAATCTAGACCGCTCGTGATTCGAGGTTCAAATGATAAGCAAACAAAGTTTATTTCGGATTTCTCTCTTTTAAACGTTGATTCCGTCAACATTTTCTTTGTTTTCTGTTTGTTGATTAATTTTTCCACCAGGCAAGCAGTGTATCCGTTATATTCGGCCACATTCCTAATATAATTTAATTCTTTGGTATATCTACTTCTGTTTAAAGGAAAATTAATTAACCGATTTACTAAAAAATTCAGATTGGCCATTTTTTGTGTGTACGTATGATGTAAGTCGTTCGGAATGTAGCTTATAGTGGTGGTTTCCTTTCTATAGACATTGAATTCTAAAGTGTCTTTATTCTTGATAACTAATACATCTAGAAAGGGTAATTTATTATTAATTTCTAATTCGTGAGTAAATTTTATAGAATCAAATTTATTGTTTAATCTGGCAATAAAATCTTCTATTCTGCAAATGTTTGTGTTAAACACTCCGAAAATATCATCTACGTAACGAAACCACACTCTAGGGAAATAACTATTTTCACTTTCAAAATCTGTTTCAAATCTGCCCATGAAAAGGTCTGCCATAAATGGCGATAGCGGATTGCCCATTGCCGTACCTTGGGTTTGTTCAAAAAATTCATTGTTAAACTGAAAAATATTTTGTTTGATACAAAGTTAAATATTCTTTGCAGACATTTTCATTTATGTTATTCATTTTTAACAACTGCTCTAAGTACTTTAAAGTTTGCTCCGTGGGAACGCTTGGAAACAATGAGGTTACATCAAATGACATTAAAACCTCGCCTTCAGTCAATTTAGCCTCTTTAATCTTATTAATAAATTGTAGTGAATTTGTTACTGAAAAACTTTTCTGTTTGACGGGCAAGCCTTTAAACTCATTTGTCAACCACTTTGCTAAGTTATATGTCAGAGAATCTATAGTCGAAACAATGGGTGTAATTGAATTTCCCGGTTTATCAATTTTTGGGATACCGTACTTCTTGGGGACTTTCGGATTAGAAAAGCCAACTATGTTAATTTAGGTATCATTGAACCTTTCCAACATTACTAGAGCTGGACACATTTTAGATAAGTTAGTAGTGACAGTGCAGACCTCGTCCCGCGATAAAAATACAATACACTGCAGAATTTGCCTGCGTTTATTTTCCCATCTCAGTTCGGTCCCTTTACCTAAGATCCGGTATATAAGGTGATGTTAGTTTTTAAAATAGTTCGATCGTCAGGTCTTTTTTTAAAATGTGTTGTGGTGATTTGGGTTCTCCAAGTGTACTTGTGAGTGCTCATCACAGATTCCAATCTTCACTTAGTACAAGATATGATAATCATTGGATGTTTTTTGGTCATGACGTCACGTGGGGAGTTATCAAGCAGGAACAGCAAATATGTTAGTTGAGTTATTATTGATTGTTATAAATTGTGTTCCAAAAATTATGACGTTTACATATTTTTTGAAACATTTCGGTATAAGTGTTAAACAAAGTTTTTATTTAAATTAACATATATTGCAGAGAACTAGTCGGTTGATTAAATAAATAATCAATAATTATAAAGTTTGTTTAAAGCCTATTTTACCAGCTAATTGTGACTTATCTTGAAGATACAATTTTGTATTTACAGTGTCATTAATAGGCAGAGTATTATTTAGCGAAATTATATTGGAAAAATTATGGTAAACTTTGTTTGGTAAATGCTTTTAAAAGATTAAGCTGCTAATTGTACTAGTACTACTCATTCTACTAAAAGTAACATTGACCAACTTTTTTTGTAGAATAAAATACATTTTTTTTAATATATATTTATTAAACCAAAAAGCTCCCATGAAGCCACAGTGGTATTACAATATATACAAGGTGAGAAAGATAAATGCCAATCTAAAGTGATTCCTATTAGTAACTCCTAAAGGTATCTTATTCTACAGTATACATGGGTATCTTAAGTTCAGATTAGTAGTGATTACAGGGCAAATAACAAACAACAATACACCATAGAAACAGCATCACAGTCTTTTATTCATATAGTAGTTTTTCACTGCATCGCAGAAGGCCTTTATATGCTTTATGGTTTTTGTTTTGGATGGAAGTTCATTAAGCCAGATTGCTGCTTGATGAGTTATCTTTCTTCTACCCATGTTTCTGGCTGCTGGCAAAAGATGTATATGCTGATTCGTCCTGGTTTTATAATCATGTATGTTACAATTATATTATATTATCTTTGGGTGATGAATAAAAGGCCTTTTCTTTCCAAACAAATACTTTATTATATAAAGTATTTGTTTGGAAAGAAAAGGCCTTTTATTATATAAAGTATTTGTTTGGAAAGAAAAGGCCTTTTATTCATCACCCAAAGATGTCAACCCCAAACATTTTGACGTTTAGGAACAATATTATATTATTATTATATTATATAATTGGAGGTTTGAGACAGTATTATCGATTATATCATTTTTTATTTTATGTATTATTTTAACACTATCTTGTTGTATAATTTTGTTGACAGTTAGGATTTTGAGGTCGTTATAAAATGTTACTGTACTCTTCCTGAAGTTTTTTTGAAAAGTAGTCTTAACTGTCCTATTTTGTGCAACATGAAGCCTCTCCAGAATAGTTTTATTGGCTTGTCCCCAGAAAGCAGCCATGTAGATTAAGTGTGAGTGTACATATGAGTAGTAGATTTTGTACTTTGTTTCCAGACTTAAATATTTTGCATTCCGATAAATATGATATGTAAATGTGTTAAGTTCCTGATAATATTGTCAATATGGTTTGAGTAGTTTAGTTTATAGTCTATTGTAATACCCAGATACTTAATACTGTTAGTTTCAGTTAGCTTATTCCCAGATAGTTTTAGTTGGTATATGTTGCTATCTGAGTTATTAAAGAATACAAACTTACATTTTTCTACATTGAGTCTTATTTTATTGGTGTTAGTTCACTTTTCAATTACATGGAGATCCATTTGATCTTTATTAATTACTTCTGTTTTGCTGTCGCCGACATAGAGAATCGTCGTGTCATCTGCATATAGCACCAATGAACCACTTATTTCACATTTACTGAGGTCGTTTATGAATATTACAAACAACAGAGGGCCAATTATGGAACCTTGTGGAACGCCCGTCACCACTTCAGTTTTTTCACTCGCCGCCCCTCCTATAACAGTAAACTGTTGTCTGTGTGTCAAATAACTTTGTAGAACTCTGAGAGGTTGGCCCATGATACCAAATTGTTTTAGTTTCCTTAGAAGTATTTTGTGATTGACAACATCAAATGCCTTACAAAGATCCAGAAAGGTAGCCATTACTGTCTTTTTCTTATCCAGATTATCATAGATCACGTCTAGTGACTTCATTATTGCTGTTTGTGTACTTTTTGAACTCACGCAACCATGTTGAATCATCATGTTAAAACCTGTTGCCTTTAAGAAAGAAAGCAAGCGTTCAGTACCATTTCATATATATATATATATATATATATATATATATATATATATATATATATATATATATATATATATATATATATATATAAGGTTGTTAGTACCGTGATAGGTCTGTAATTGCTGGGATTTTGTCTGCTACCAGTTTTGTGCTTAGGTGTCACTTTTCCTATCTTAAGTTCGATTGGAAAATTTCCCTTTTGCATTTCTTTGTTTATAATGTTTGAAAGAATTAGTGCAAGAATGTTTTTCATTTTCTTGACCAGTGTGCTTTGATTCCGTCCCATCCTGGGGATGCGTTTGATTTAAGTGTCATTATTATTATTATTTATTACCGTTGTCGTGGTTGGTCTCAGGTACATTACTACACTATCATTGATGTCACTGGCGTATCGTAGCTCTGTGCTTTTATGGTCGATTGTTGTTTTTACTATATTCGTAAAGTGGTTGTTCATGGCTTCTGCGATCCTCTCAGGATCTTTCAGTTCAGCATCTGCAATTTTAAGGGTTTCTATGGAGGTTTTCTCCTCTTTAAGGTAAGTGACTTCTTTTATTATATTCAATTTTTTTTTGCTCAGCATATCCTGCTTGTTCGAAACGTGATTCTATGTGCCTCTTCTTGTTTTTCTTAATCATATTTTTTAGTTGCCAATTCAGGGTTTTATATTCTTGTTTGTATAGTTCATTTTCAGGTGATTTTCTGTTTTATTGTGCGTAAAATGAACAATTAACTAATTAAAGTATTTAAAGGTTCTTGGTTATTTATTCAAAAGACACTAGTTCATAATCTATTATGTGATATTTCAGCTATCCAAAACATTTTTTATTTCGATAATTATGTAATATAGAAATTTAAGACATGAAATAAGGTAAACATTTAAGTAATTTAATAAAGAAAGTACCTTAAAAGTTAAAAAAACACAAATTTACTATTTTAACTTTAACTCTCCACATGAGGAAAATCATCTGTTTCAGCCAATTTCACTTCTCTCGACCACAGGAGAATTGGCGATCTCTGCCTCTTTTATTAATGTACCATCAACATCGAAATCCCTCCCGTTAATGGTAGACGATATCGCAATTCGACACGTAAACAACGAATAGAGATATAATTGATTTTTGCTCTTTATTTATTTATAATTACATACAGACTTGGAAACTACTTCTCTGGCTTCACTGTTGGGTTTCGTTTCTGTAGGTGAAGGGCATAGCCAGCACATGAGCTAACTGGAGCAAGAGGCCCTTATGAATTCTAGATGTTGTCGGATGTTCTTCAACGTGTCTGTGACTAGTTTCACAAGCAGCTCCAAATCTGTATGTAGTATGGACCAGTTTCACCAAGTAAGGGCAACAACAATCAAGGAATTATTTATGATTTAAAAAACTATGAGATACTAAACATTCATGTTACACACACCAACTTATAAATAGATTGATTTTATGTAAATTAAAAGCAGTTTTTTTTACTAATAAAGGGGTTATATATTTTTCTTTTTTTGGGTACTTAATACTTAACTCACTTTTATTTTTTATTACAAAATATAAATAAGTGCAACGAAATTCCTATAAACACATAAGAGCGCAAGGACTTTAAACTAAAAAAAATCATGACATTTTATTTGGCAATTTTTCTTGAGCCTAAGGGCTTATTGTTTTTAACGCAATTTTTGTAAACGATGGGAGCGAGGTTCCGTTTTCGAGAAACTACTATTAGATTTTCTTTCCGACTGGAATCGTCGTCTTCCTGTAAATTTGGTTTTCCTGCGTACAGTAGCAGTTTGTTGTGCCGAAATATTTATCCCTTTACATGAAGTGTGAATTAATCGTTTAGTATTAATACCAGCAAATTTAAAGGCAGTATATAAGCCACTTAAACGAGGATGAACTTTTAACACATTCCGACAGCCCCCCTAAACGTGACATACGCACTGTACGCAGACGACACTACCATCCTCAGCAGCTCCACTCAGCCGAGGATGATAACCGAACGACTTCAAACCTCCGTAGTCTAGCTGCAATCATGGTATAGGAAATCCCTTCTAGCCATAAACCCCGATAAATGTTCAGCTGTCCTATTTTCCAAGAGGAGACGCACACCTCACGAACACGTTTCATTAGACAGCCGTCTAATCCCCTGGCAAGATTCCGCCAAATACCTCGGGGTTTTCCTTGACAAACACTTAACATGGCGACCCCATGTCGATCACGCTCGAAAGAAAGCCTCGATGTTCATCTCGAAGCTGTTCCCACTTCTAAATAGAAATTCCAAATTGTCCATGAACAATAAGTTGCTCATGTACAAAGTCATTATCCGGCCAGCCTTGACCTATGCATCACCTGCATGGGCCACGGCGGCCGCAACACACATCAAGACCCTTCAAATCATCCAGAACAAAATTCTGAGAATGGTTACCGAAGCGCCATGGTTTGTCCGAAACAGTCAGATTCACTCTGATCTGGAAATGCCTTCGATACTTGAGTTTATAATTCAACTATCCACAACCCAGTTCGCAAAAGCCGCTTCTCACCCAAATGCTCTTCTCCGTAGTGCCACCGACTACGACGAGCAACTTCCACACAAGCATAAGCGTCCAAAGCTTATACTTACCCGCTAACGCCCCCGCGGCAAAAACAGAATGGAAACATTCATACCCTAAAAAGTCATTGTGTGTAATTCTTTCCGATGGAGGTATGGACTAAGGTCCGGTACTCCCAGGGAGAGGGTTTTAGTGAGTGCAGTCTCACAGTACCTCGATATCCCATGGAACCTACGGGGCCGTTAATGGGGTATGCATGAGCATTTCCCCCTCCTGCATCCAACAACAACAAAAAAGAACTTTTAACATAAATTAATTATTCATAAAGAGGCTTTGACGCCTTCTTGAAAGAAATAAATGTTGTAAAGATTTTCCATTTGTTTTCAAAAATATTGGTGTTTGCTTCCTCTACATTTTTAATTATTATCAAAATCATCATCGCTATCTTTGTCACATGAAAATGATGTATTCGGTTTCTCCAACAAAGAAATATTCATTTTTCTCACACAGGAAGTATTGGTTTCCCCTTCTTCTAACAGCAGTGATTTTAATAGTTGCGCAGGAGGGCTAGTTACTGTAGTTATTTTGTATAAAACTGTTTTTTGGTCTTGTGACAAAATGTTAGATGCCGAAATTATGTGGTATTTTTTGATAGCAGCTGATTGGTGTTTGCATATTTTCCCTATTATATGGCCTTCAGAACAACAGCACCTCCAAACTTGCATATCAACATAATATTTTCGTACTGCTTGAAGAATGTAACATTGAATATTGAAAATTGTCTCTATCCTTTATGTTATTGGGATTTACATCCTTATCATTTGCTGAATATTTTCTGGTATCCACTTTGTTCATGAGTACATCTAATAATCTTTGCCTATAATAAGCATTAAAACTAGTAGTGATAAAATCTACCAATTAGACAAGGTTATAAGATTTTGTTCTTCCTAAAGGTATGTCCTTAAACAACCTAAACACGATTTCAATAATATTATTTGTATTAGCGCCTCATGTAAAAACTTTATGTATAAAAAAGACACCAAGCGTCTTTTCTATTTAACATTTTCTGGGCATATTTTAGCGAATTTTCATTAAGAAAATTTTCTTCAGATGGGCGCGAATTGGGGTCCCTAGAAACCGAAACCAAGGTCCGTTAAATTTTTATATGTTTATATATATATATATATATATATATATATATATATATATATATATATATATATATATATATATATATATATATGTGTGTGTGTGTGTGTGTGTGTGTGTGTGTGTGTGTGTGTATCCGAGCGATAACTCAAAAAATACTAAACTGATTTCAATCAAACTTGGCAAAAATCTTGTTTGGGCAAAAACCGTGGTCGAGTTCGTTAATTAGCCTTTATGCTCAAGTTCTTCCGGTAAAAAATCGGGGAAAACTTTTTGAAAACGCTATATTATTGTAAGTATCAGAGTAACTGGAATGAGACTTCACATGTGGGTAGAAATAGTGCAAGTAAACAAATGTTGTGAATTTTAAGTAATTTGGTCCACAATATTTAGAGTTTTTTTCCAAATTAGAAATAAAACCCAAAGACATGCGTTGAAACAACTTAGTGGTTAAAGTCGAATGCCTGACAGACAACAATATAGTTAACTGCCACACGTAGATTAATTCATACAACAGCGGTGACCAAACCAAATTTATACCAGGCAGAAAACATAATACCCGAATCCACAATCATGAAATCTCGGCCGCAGTTATGGAAAATGACAGACATGAAATAAAAAATTTGTCTAATGATTGTTATTTAACTGGGCGATTCAATCGATTATTAAAATACACTGTATACTCAAACACAGTTTTAGTGCAGCATAGATATATTTTGCTGTCGCATAATAATGTATCAGAAATTTAAACAAAATCAAGCTAAGTCTTTATAAAAATGATTCTAAAATAGTTAATTTTATGTTGAAACTTAAACATAAGACGTCATATAAGACCGAAACAGCCGTGGGATGTGTTTCAATGGTAATTCTATTACCTAATTTTATTTAATTATGTATACTTTGAAAATAATATCCCGGTCATGGAGCCGATCTACGGTATGACGCAAGTAAAACCTTTCTTGACGGCTGCCGAGATAGCGTAGCGGAGCCATGCAGTCGCATAGAAAATGTTCTGTTGTTTCTACTGATTCAGTGCAGTATCTGCAGTTTTCACTGTCGACCTTACCCATTTTACTAAGGTGCTATTTTACTAGGGAATGTCATGTTAAAAGTCCTGTGAGTGAATATTCTCAAGTCGTTCCTGTTTAGTTCGAGAAACAGTTCAGACTTGTCTGTTGTTATGGTGACGAACCATTTTGCCTGCGCTAACCCTCTTGTTTTCCTCCAGTATGACAGCATATGGTTCCTCTCCCAGGTATCAAGTTGATTTCTTACATAGACTTAGGGTAGCGACACAGTGAGACAGATTGGTGAGGCAGAGACAGGCAATTAGCATTATCTGAGTGTCGTGTGATGCTGACACATGAACTTTATGGATAAAAATACCTAACGTGATTTATACAGAGACAAAAAGCAGAATCACCCCAATAACCGCAAAAATAACAGAGTTATGTACTAGAATGAAGTTGTCTTTATCGGTAGCAGCGAACTATTTAGATTAGCGACAAAGACAACTTTATGGACGAAATACGTGTAGCGCATAACTCTTAACTCTGTTATAATTTTTTTGCTGATTCTGCTCTTTGTTTCAGTTCATTCCCAGTGTCCAGTCTCCGGCTTTTGATGTTGTTAAATGGTATGTTCATAGCATTTTGCCCATTCTTGTCTAGGTGAAATTTAACGATCACATTTTATATATTTTTTCCTTTAAGGCTCATCCGCCATTGCCGCCCCGATGGCACCGCAGCCTTTGGCTTATTGTGCGTGTCCTATGCCTTTCCTACTCCACCCATTCCAGGATCACCGTGCCTTGAACTAATCGCCACAGCAGCTGGTAGGGCAAAGTTTTAAATTTCCCTGTATCCGGTCTAGGCTATCCGTAGATCAGTTGTCTTTTGCGGTCCAGAGCTTTATACTCGCACAGGATGTGGTGGGCTGATTCGTCATCATCTCCGCAGAGTCTTCATGCCAAGTTCCCCCTACTCGAACCGCCCCATTATATGCAGGTGTTTCTTGACAGCTATATGTCCCAGAGTGCTGTTATGTTCCTGAGCTGTCATCTTCCAAGATTTAGCAGCTCTACAGCTCTCTTTGAACTGGGTTCCCCAATTACTGACTTCCCATGTCTGAGCCCTAGACAATCCGTCCAGTACACATTATGTTTGTTTCTGACCCAGAACTTAATGGATCCCCTCGCAGTGCTCTTTGTCACACCCAGGACCTCTTCTGGTCCCATAAATCGTTCTGCTGATGCTCTCGTCGTGAGCCTCTTCATTGCCTTTGACCACCGAGTGACCCGGCACCCAGATGAGCGTAACCTCGCATTCTGCTTAGCCAGGTCACTCATCTCGTCTCGGCATTCGCTAACCAGCCTAGAGTTTACCCGAGGGCTGCTTAGAGCCTTAAGGGCCGCCTGGCTGTCTGTGGCTATGAAAATCCGCTTGTTTGTGTAGCCCCTCCTCTTGTTCTCTCGTACGCAGTGCAGAATTGCGTACATTTCGGCCTGAAAGACCGTTGCATGAACCCAAGAGAAATGCTATTATGACAACCTCGGTCCTTCAGAGTAAACTTTGACCCCCGTCCCACGCTCCCCGCCGGATCCATCCGTGAACCACACGAGCGCGCCCCGTAGTACACCCCCCCCCCCCCCGCCGTTCCTTGCGGTCGGGGATTACCATTGCAAACCTGCTTTCCGTACAGGTTCGCGGGCTCGCGAAGTCTGACCTCATGGGGTCCTTCTCGCCTGGGCTGGCCTTCAGTCTGCCATTGCAGACTAGTCTGATAGTCGTAACCTGGCCTCCCCCATGATGACCACGTGTGTGTGTGTGGGGGGGGGGGTCCAGCAAAACCTCCATGGCGGCTGTTGGGGTTGAGATCATGGCCCCTGTGGTGCTTAGGCAAGCCATCCTGTGGATCTTGCCCAATTTTAGTTCGGTACTGGATTGCATCACCTTGGGCCACCATACCAGTGCTGTTAACGATGGTCTGACCACCCTTGTGTACAGCCATAGTGGGCCATACTAAGTCTTAGTCCCCATGTAGCCGCCTGGTGGCGGCTAGGGTAATGACTGCCTTGCGCAGTATTTTTTTAACGTGGCTATTCCAGGTTAACTTGGAGTCCAGTACTACCCCAAGATCTTTTACGTTCCTGGCCATAGGAACGTTTCTACCATATAGAGTCGCAGTTCTGTGACTCTCCCACTTCCTTCTCCTCGTAAATGGTATGACGGAGGCTTTCTTGGCACTGACACCGAGCCCCTGGCTAACCGTCCACCTTTCCACCACTTTCAGTGCTGGCTGCATACGCTCCCAGACTGAATGTGTAACCTTTCCTATGACTATGATGACAATTATGTCGTCCGCATAGCCCTGTGCTTCGTACCCCCCTCCCGAGAACCTCTGCAGCAGGCCAGTCACGTCCAGACACCAGCGCAGGGGAGACAAAACGTCACCGTGCGGGCACCCCGCCGCGACCCTGGCCATCAGAGTTGGAATTTTGAAAAAATTCTTCAAATGAGCGAAATAATTTTCGGAGATAAGAATTTTTTTCTAAACAAAACTCAAAGTTTTCCCGGAAACCCTGGTCCGATTTTCTGGCTAACGAACTTAACCAAGCCACTTACGAAAGGAAGGTATACCTGGCAAATTTTATCAAAATCGGCCATTATGTTTTGAGTTATCGGTGTAATATATATATATATATATATATATATATATATATATATATATATATATATATATATATATATATATATATATATATATTTCAATACGTAGTTTTAGTTAAGTTTATGGTTTAATGGCATAATTTTTAGCGAATTTTTGTAGAAAAAATTAATTATTGGGTGTCCTGAGATGCATCTTACAAAATTATTTTGACAATCAGAGTGGCCCATAAGTCGTTGGTCAAATAAACTTTCTTTTTATATTCGAACATCACATCGCTTATACCATTGCATTTTTGTATTTTTCATCGAATTGTAATGCATGTTTGCAAGGAAAATAAATTTGATATCGTACATTGCTTTCGAGTTCAATTGTTTTGCAACTTTTAACTTTTTTGGCACATATCAAACATTAATGATATGGCGTTTTACCAATAGATAGTAGAGTTAGAGTAGAGTCCCATGAAAGTGACGCAGTCAGAGAGATTTTCGTTTATATTATTCGTGGAAAAATCTAGATGCCATATACAGGGAGCTCTTAAATAGTCACTGCATTTGAAAAAATCCAAACGGCCGTAACTCAATTTATTTCAAATGGAACAGCCAGTTCTTTGTGTTTCAGAAAAGAGGTCATGCCCTCTGCTTCAAGTTTTATATATCATTCGCTACACCTACAGAATCTAGTTTTGGAAATATTTACATTTCCAATCGTATACAACCTACCAGATTTTGTAAATATTTGGTGACTTTTCGAACAAAAATATTTAAATAAACTTTGATACAAAAAGGTAAGAAATAATTTATTTGATAAGATTAGCTATGTTAAATTTTCATTTTAATATATATATATATATATATATATATATATATATATATATATATATATATATATATATATATATATATATATATATATAAATGTAGTTAATACATTTTTTTCACAAATTTCAAATGAAAGTTTAGAGTGGTAGACTTACAGACTTCAGTAATGTTAGGCCTTATTTTAGACTTAATTCATGAAAATGTGAGTATTTTACGCTTATATACTTTCTTTACTTCCAATGGTTAAAATTTCCGTGAAAAATTTGACATTTATTTTTTTTCAATCTTAATAACAGATTAGGTATATAATTTAAGTTTTATGTATTCGTTTAGCACAATTTTTTTTTGTAAAAAATGACAGTTTTCGCAGAAATTTGTTTTTGTTTGCGTAAAAATCATTGTTAAGATTTTTGTGAAATTTTGGTAATTAATAGTTAATAAATGTTTAACGTAATAATAAAAAAAAGTTTTCGGATTTTCGTGAAAACATTGTTTGAAAATTTTCATACAAAATTTTTCGGTAGTAAATTTCGTCTGAAAACTTTTTGCGAATAATTATATTTTGGTAGGGAAAATCGCGCGAGTTATTTCGGGAACATTTTAAGTTTATTTTTAGAAAATTTTTGTACTTTTTCAAACAACCAAGTTGCTTTCAGTAAATATGGTACATTGTTTCTGCTACATGGGTTATATTGGTAACCAAATTGAATGCATGCTTTCATTTAAAAAAGACAATATATTTGTTATTAAAGACATTTTTATGAACATTCACTACCATACCGCACGTGATGCGTCCAGACTTTTTCTATATCAGTTTTGTTTACTGCAGAAGAGTATGTTGATACGATTCTAATCTACGGCGAGTGCTTAAAAAATAAATAAAAAACGATCTAGTGATTTATGTTGCATTCGTTTTCCTGAGCGTTCAACGCCTAGAAAATACATTTGGGAACCTCGAACGCATCCTTTTTTTTTCCTCAGGGCTCGTCCGCGGCTTTGCCTCTCCGATAGCACTGCAACCTTAGGCTTATTGTGCATTAGAACGCATCTTGCGGCAAGGACATTTCCCAACTGGGAATCTGAGTAATTCTAGAAGATTAGTCCGTAATGAAGAAAATATTACAAGTGTTTGGTATATTTACGTTTTAATTTAATCATCATGTGTCGATACAAACATTTCTGTAGAACTTGGATAACAAAAAGATAACAAAAAGTTCCATTTAACGCATTTTACAAGATTTCCCAGCCCCAGCAGGATGGAGCACCAGCACATTACCAAGTAAATGTCCGCCAGTACCTCGACTTAAAATGTACAAATCGGTGGGTAGGGAAGCGAGGAACGTTATAATGGCCACAACGATCACCCGATCTTACACTATTAGACTTATTCTTAATGGGGATATGTGAAAATAGTAGGGTATACAAAACTAAACCATGCGATTTAACTGACTTAAGAAGAAGATTATCGATTGCGATTAGGTCGGTCACGCCTCGTCAGATGTTGATTAACGTCAGAAGACGTATTTAGGTAAGATTAGGATGTTGCCAAGGCCTTCAAGGGATGCATTTGAACATTTTCTACATTGATATTGATGTGTTTTTAATTTTTTCTCATTATCAAGCATGAAACGCGATTATAGTTATTAAGTTTTTAGTGTGCTGTAGCGAAGTACGTCAATCAGATGAATTTCTTTTTTTTACTGTCAATTTTTTGCAATAAATTTTAAAGCCATGGCAAGTTACACTGTAGTCATAATTGCACGAAAGTGCGTCCAGCCCCGGTTTCGCTTATGGGGCTAAAAACAGCCAATAGGAATGAGGAAACTTAAAATCGAAAAAAGTATAGTGTAGAATGATATTTTTCTCTCACTGGTCATCCTTCACTTGATAATTTGTTTGTAAGGTGTCTTCCCTGAAATAAAATTAGCACCACGATTACCTCAATTCGATCATACAAGTATAAGAAAGATTTCAAGGTTCCGTCTTCCTATTCGCTGTTTTAAACACCGGGCTGGTTTTACTCTCACCATAATTGCTTTGAGCAGCGACCTCTATATTAAAAGCGATAAAGGAAAGAATAAAACGCACATGCGCCATCTGGTAGAAGTACTGCGATATCTTTTTTTATTATCTATTATATGTGTGAATAAATGTTTATGAAGTGATTACACAATAATTGTTAGACGCTTAATGCCAATGAAAAACACCGCCGCTTCTGTGTTCACCTATCTCACTTTTTATATAGAGATGACTGCTCACAGCAGTTGTGACTATGACTATAGCGGTTTTTTGCCGGCCTATATCTGAAAATTGATCATGCACTGTCTTAATGCGTAATGTTTACTGCATGATAGTCGTTTTCGAATGCATTTCTAATCATTCGTATGTTGTCGTTTGCGAGTTTGTTCAATGATTTAATTAACGTAATTGAAATCTTACTTCACTAATTTATAAGAATTATTTCATGTTTTGTTGATCCATCCTTGTAGGTTGAACAGTTTGTAAGAGAAAATAAAAGCGTTAGATCGTTATTATGCAACCCACTTGAGTCATGGTTGTTGACCTGGTTGACGAACCACCACTGCTTCTGCGTTTCAAGCAGGTGCTTCTGGTTTCTCAGGCCTGGTATGGTACTTGTAGAAAATAAAATGGCGTTAATCGGTAATTCTTGAAGTTGTGTTTTTGCCAAATCCCCCAAAAATAATAAATATCTTATCATTTCGACTTGGCGTTTAGAGTAAATTTGTCTAAATAATGGTATATTATGGTAGTTTTCATTTATACGAAACGTAAAAATGAAGTGATACAGTGTGTATTTCTTATTTAAACCATCCAACTGACAGATATTTCAATAGGTGAGACATAATAATAGTGCACATAAAAATAAATTCAATTAAGCTAATTTTTGCTAAATGTTCGCTAATTTGGGATCTCTATTCGTGTACCGGCGTATATAAGTGTACTGTACAGTCCGATTTTAAAATAATGAAAAGTTGGCATGCTATTTTTGTAGCCTTTAGTGGTTATTGAGTATTATTGTTACTAATAACAGTGTTTTGTTGCAGCAATGCAGGGCCCCGAAAGTATATCTGGGTCTTCGGACCATCGACTTGCCCTCATCCATGAAATGAGCGTCCATAATTTTGATTTAATTCGTTTTGCTTCATATAGGACAGCAATGAAATTACGATTTATTCAAAAGAAAGTTAGCTGTGAGTATACCTAATTACTTTCAGTTGTTTTTATTTACATATCATGGATAGCCATGTATTTGTGCCACTTATAACTTAGTACAGGCCTTATTATGAATGAATAAAATGTAGCACAAAACCAAATATGACATCTTATGTCTTGAAGAATCAGTGAAACTGTTCTTTAAGAGCTCCTTTAATTGGGTTTTATATCAGTTGAAACCCTAATTAAAATTTGCTGAATTGCTTCAGAAGATTATTTAATTGTAAAAAGTAATTATTTGTCAAAACTCAAAATGGCAAGTGGCAGGAGCTGTTACCATGGTAACCAAGGTTTCAGTTGTTACTTTTAAAATTTACCAAGCATTTCTGAAAGTGTATAATAGAATAAGGGGCCTGTTTTTATGTATTATTTATACATTCCATTATACCTATAAATTTTATCTCAGTTTTAAATTGTTTCTATTGGAAATAGTCGGGGTCAATGTAAACCTAAGAAAGTCTTCATTGATGCAACAAGTCATCTAATTTGTGGTAATTAAGTATCCAAATTTAGGTCAAAATAATATCTAAATAAACTATTTTTAATGTAAGTCTGCCAAATCTGCCTGTGGTCACATTACTTTGCTCAATACTGTCATTTATCATTACATCCGATGGTATTATTAGTTCTCTTTACATAATTAAAAATGATTTCACTTTGTAAGAAATCTGAGTATAATGTTTTGACGCATCCTGTATATGAAAATGAATGGTTTTTCTTCATTAGTGAATTTTTATTTAAAAAAATTCACCAATAGAGGGGTATCAATGGTGAGACTTTGCAAAAATGTTGTCAAATGAGCGCGAACTAGGACCCCTAGAAACTGTACCTGGGGTCAGTTTAAATTTTTATATGTTTATATATATATTTATATATATATATATATATATATATATATATATATATATATATATATATATATATATATATATATATATATAATAGTGTGTAATCCCAATAGTTTGTAATTCCTCTATATATCCCTTACCCTAAGAGCTAGCCGAAAAAACTTTGAACAAAATTTTCTTGCGATTATCTAAGCTATATATCGAGAAAATATATTTAGCTTTGTAGAACTTCTGGTTGCACCGGAAGTAGCTATCAACTTCGTTATTTTAAATGGAATGCTATACTTTTTATTGCATTTTTGGATAGAGATTTAAAAATAAGTGTGACTTTGTGTAGCATTCCCTACAGCTATCTTTGATACTTGTGAAAATATTACACTTTTTTTTTAAGCTCCGATTTATATGTTACTTCAAACGTATGCTGTGGGTTGAGCTTTGAGTTTCCCTGTCTTAAATTCGAAATATCAATAAACGACATTCAATTCTTTGAAATAGTTAAAGAATAATTTATTATCATTGCACAGGGTTTATTTCTTTTGGGTTACAACATACCTAACTTTAAAGTGGCATAACTTGTTATTTTAAAATGAAACACCCTATATTTTATGTATTGGTCAGGTAGCTCATTCAATTCTGCATCAATGTAGTATGGGTTTCCCTATACCTATAGTTGATAGTTTTCGAGTTATAGTGGTTGTTTTACTTTCGCTTGTAAAAACTGTATTCTGTCAGGAGGCACAGAGAACGTAACAACCGATATTTATTGTGAGATGACAGATGAACGTCACTAAAATTTTGGTAAGTTCTAATGTATCGTCTTTTTTAGATTATTAATAATAATAATATTTATTAATCCACTTATAACAGACGTTATTGGATACGTCAACAAATATAACAGAAAAAATATACAGTCAGAATAATATAAAACATGACCCTATAAAGGGTAAACATTGATTTCATTTTTAATCTGAATTTATTTTCACTCAGATCTTTTAGACTATGAGGTAAATGATTGTAAAACACTATCAATAGATTTTTTACACTTTTTTGTACTTTAGCTAGCCGTGTTTGTGGCTGACAAAGGTAAGGTCTTGACAAAGGTAAGGTCTTACAGTGCCCCGTGTGTCATGTGAATGAATTAATTCGCTACCTACAAAAAACTCATATTTTTTTACAAAACAAACATTCAAGCACATACAGAGAAACAAAGGTAAGTATACAATTACTTTTAAACACCCCCTTGCAACTTTCTCTATCCTTCAAATTAAAAATAGCTCGTATACACACCTTCTGGAGCACAAAAATTCTATTTGCCTCTACTGAATTGCCCCAGAAGATTACTCCATATCTAATTATGGACTCCACCAAAGCATGGTAAGCTGACAGACTAGCGGACACATCCACTGAAGATGATATTGTTCTTAGCGCATACACGTAACCTGCCACCTTCGCAGCCACCATTTCTACATGAGCACTCCAACTCAGGTCACTGTCCAGCTTCACTCCCAAGAACACTATGCTCTCACTAAAATTCATTTGCAGATCATTCACAGAGAGTTGTGTCATGTACTCTATTGAAATCAATTAGGCCTGTTTTATTTACGTTTAAAAGCAAACCATTTTCACCAAGCCATCTATTAAAATCATCTAAAGCACTAACTGTCTTTTCTCTTACACTTTTTAGGTCTCTTACTACAAATGAGGTGTCATCAGTGAACAAGATCGTTCTATGTGGTGTTAGTCTCTGTACCTCATTCACATAGACGAGAAACAAGAAAGGCCCCAAAACGGATCCCTGTGGCACCCCTCTGTCAATGCTCTCCCATGCGGAATATATTCTTTTGCCTGTTGTTCTGTCAACATCCGACAAACATTGCCTTCTTTCACTCAAGTAGGATCTTAGAAAATCTTGTGTTACCCCACGAAAACCTAAGGCTTCCAATTTCCCCAACAGTATTTCATGCTCCACGCTGTCAAACGCTCTGGACAGGTCCATAAAAACCCCCAAAACCTTCTCCCCCTTATTAATTCCATCCATAATTTCCTCAATCAGTTGGTAAATCGACCTCACTGTCGATCTCTCCCTTAAGTAAGCATTTTGATATTGATTTATAATGTAATTTTTCCCAAAAAAATCAAGCTTCCTTGTAGCAATTATTTTTTCTATAACCTTAGAGATGTTTGGATTTATAGAGATAGGTCGATAATTAAGCAGTTCCGTCATCGCACCACTCTTGTGTAACAAAATCACAACTGCCTTCCACAAATTGGTTGGATAAATATCCTGTTCAAACATTTTATTAATTAGCTCTGATAATGGGTCAGCTAGGGTCGGTGTACAATACTTTAACAATGATACCGTCATCTCATCAAAACCAACCGCCAAAGTGTTCGTAAGCAACATAATTGTACTTTCTGCCTCTTCTCTATCGGTGGGTTTTAAAAACATGGTGTTGCCCAGTGCACTAGGACTCCTAGAGTCCAAGCTCCTTTCCGGTGCAGTATATTTTGGACACATATTCACCAATTTACTATTCAACGATGTCAATGTGTTCACATAATCTTTCTCGTCTGCAAAATTCCGCACATCAAACTGTTTTATCTCCCCTGTGCTGCCTCCCAGTCAATTTGTTGATAAGTTTCCAGGTTGTTTTTGCTTTGCTCTTTGAGTTCAAAATATAGTTGGTATTGTTTCTCTTTTTTGCCTCCTCTATCTCACGTTTCAACTTATTTTTAAAGTTACAATAAGTCTCCCTACTAACACTTCCCCTCTTAAGCCCCTCAAAAAGCTGCCTTTTTACCCTGCATTTATGCCTTATCTGCTCAGTAATCCACACCGAATCATCCCCACAGTTTCTCAACTTTCTCATTTGCTTAGGGCATACTTCATTCATACATTATTCTTTTATGTTAATGATTGTGGCTTATTATTGTTATAAATATTACATAAGTATAATAATATATTACATATTATACATATATTACATAACTATAATAATAAAAATAATAATAATAAACCAGTCATTAGCACAAAAAATTAACCTAAAAAAAGTCGATACGTTAGAAGTATTCGAAATTTTAGTAACGTTTATCTGTCATCTCACAATAAATATCAGTTGTTACGTTCTCTGTGCCTCCTGTATCTGACAGAATACAGTTTCTACAAGCGAAAGTAAAACAAATCACTATAACTCGAAAACTATAGGTATAGGGAAGCTCATACTACATCGATGCAGAATTGAATGACCTACCTGACCAATCCATAAAATATAGGGTGTTCCATTTGAAAAACACAAGTTATGCCACTTTAAAGTTGGGTATGTTGTAACCCAAAAGAAACACACCCTGTACAATGATGATAAATTATTCTTTAACTATTTCAAAGAACTGAATGTCGTCTATTGATATTTTGAATTTAAGACACGGAAACTCAAAACTCAGCCCATAGCATAGAATTGAAGTAAAATATAAATCGGAGCTAAAAAAAAGAAAGTCGTAATATTTTCACAAATACCAAATATAGCTATAGAGAATGCTACACAAAGTCACACTTTTTTTTTAATCTCTATCCAAAAATGCAATAAAAAGTATAGCATTCCATTTAAAATAACAAAGATGATAGCTACTTCCGGTACAACTGGAAGTACCACAAAGCTGAATATATTTTCTCGATATAGCTTAGATAATGACAAGAAAATTTTATTGAAAGTTTTTTTGGCTAGCTCTTAGGGTGAGAGATATATAGAGGAATTACACACTATTGGGACACCCTGTTTTTATATATCCAACGGATAGCTCAAAAAATAATTAACCGATTTGGATGAAACTCGGCAAGTGCCTTTCTTTTATTAATAGCTTCGATGAGTTCGTTAGCCAGGAAAATCAGACAAGGTTTTCCAGGAATAATTTGAATTATCTTTTGAAAAAAAAAAAATTTCTGCGAAAATTACAAAGCTGTTAATGAAATTTGGTGGATATGTTGCCTTGGGAGAGACCTTACTACATACCAAAATTCAACGTTCTAAGTGTATAGAAAATCGAGTTATTCAAAATTTGTAGCATTTAATGAAAATTCACTACCATAACGCACTTGCTGCGTCCCGAACTTTTTAATTTTTTGTCTGCTAATGTAGATCAACAAACTCTAATTAAACCTCGTTTCCAGTGCACGCTGTGGATATTTGGAATGTGATCGAGGCCTTCAGAGAGCAAGGCCTACATGCATTGGAGCCATCATCTGAACTAAGCGTGGCTCGTTTAGAAACTCTGTTATGCTCTCTTTATCACAGTTTAAATAAGAGGGCACCGCCTACTCAACAGGCCCACGTAGATGTTTGTTCTAGTCTTCTGTTAAATTGGTTGTTAGCAGCATATGCCACAGTGTGAGTGTTTTATTTTTAAATTATAATTGATTTGTGTGTAATCAATCTATGCTAATGTGGGTCATACTATCAGTAATAACACTTCATCTAACATGCAGACAATTAAGCTTTGAGATTTGTTAACCATCAATTAAACGGTTTATTTATTTTTGACCTTTTATCTTTATGGTGAATTGACTTTTATTAAATTATATTTTATGTCTTCCTGGACAATGTGTTGTAAGTTTCAGTTAATGGCTCTTGCTTAATCATATTGTTATTTATTAAAGCCTCTTACATTAGGTAGGCTTATTGAATGAATATATATATATATATATATATATATATATATATATATATATATATATATATATATATATATATATATATATGACGACCTCGTGGCGCAGGTTGCTAGGTCCCAGCCTGCTAAGCGAGAGGTATCCGGCTCGATTCCAGGGCGAGCCAACGAGAAGTTGACTGTCTGGGAAATTAGTAAAAATAGTGAATGATGGGAAATGAATGTGCTAATGGCCTGAGAAGCCGCAGCCAATAATATTAATATATATATATATATATATATATATATATATATATAATATATATATATATATATATATATATATATATATATATATACAGGGTCGCTGATAAGTCTGGAAACGGTCGATTACCCGGGAAAATATACAAGGTGTCGAAAAAAGTTTTATACAAAAGTTTTTGGGTTCTTCAATGTCTACTAGGCGGTGATAATTTTATTTATACAGGGTTGGTCATACAGGCGTGGCACACCAATATTAATTTTTTTTTAATGGAACACCCTATATATTATTCGATATTTCAATCCTTCTCTTAATTTTGAGCAACATTTATCAGAAGCATGATGTACATAAACTCAATCGTTTCCGGGTAAAAAAATAAATAAAAATAAACGCTATTGTTTTTAAAATCTATTGGATGAAGAACAAAAATAAATGAAAAGTAGAATATCTCTTGAAAACAATCTGTGAGTGTGAAAAGAACCGGTTGCGATGTTTTTAACATTGTTTGAAATCCTATTTTATAAGATGTTCAAAGTGTTCTCCATTGACCTCCTCCAATAATGAATTCGCTTAACAAAACATTGCACTGCATTTACAAGAGCGTTTTGAGGAATGTTATTAATTTCATGCACAATCCTTGCTTGCAACTCTTCAATATTCTGCGGTCTATTTTGGTAAATTAAATTTTTTACATGACCCCACAAAAAAAAGTCAAGCGGCGTCATGTCGGGAGACCTAGCTGGCCATTCAATAGTTCCCCTGCGCCCTATCCATCTGCCAGGAAAGGTTTGATTCAGATATTCCCGTACCTCAATTCCAAAATGAGGGGGTGCCCCATCCTGCTGAAACCATATTTCTTCCGCTGGTAGATTTGGGTCGTTATTGTTTGGAAATAATCGACTAACGTCTGGAACAATTGATTCTTGCAAAAGTGTCAAATATCGAGCAGAGTTCAAATTACCGTGTATAAAATAAGGTCCTATGATATGTCCACCAATAATAGCACACCAAACATTTACTTTTTGCGGTCTTTGGGTGTGAATTTGTTCCATCCAATGTGGGTTTTCGTCTGACCAGTACCTACAGTTGTGTCGGTTGACTTGTCCATTCAAACAAAATGTAGATTCGTCGGAAAACAAAATGTGGTTGGCAAAGTTAAAATTTTGGCGTAACTTCTCCATAATAAGTTCACAGAACTCGATTCTGCGATCAAAATCGTCTTCACTCAGTTCTTGCAATAAATGAATTTTATATGGACGGAACTTTTCCCGCTTCGTAATCTTTTGAATTGAATATCGACTCATATTGTGATTTAAAGCCAATTGCTGTGCCGAAGTTTTCGGATTTTCCACCACATCCAATATTACATTCAAAGAATTTTCTTCATTTGTAACGGTTACTGGCCTTCCAGTTCTAGGTTTATCCTTGATACCGCCAGTTTCGTGAAAACGATGCAAAGTTTTCGAAACTGTGGATTTGGAGATCGATTCCCGCTCAGGATGCAACTCATTGAACATAATCACCACTTGAGCAAAACTTCGTGTTCTATCACCGTACCCTATCATCATTAAAATTTCGATACGTTCGGTTTCACTTAAACTTGCCATTTTGCACAAAAACTGTTGACACTAAATTACTAATGTTTCAAAACTGTTGACACTGAATGAATGTTTGACATTCGTTGTCCTGGAAACATTTTAAAACAAAAGAATAATACTGCGTTTCTTATGGGCATCTTATCTTATCTTGGGATTCCAAACAATGTTAAAAACATCGCAACCGGTTCTTTTCACACTCACAGATTGTTTTCAAGAGATATTCTACTTTTCATTTATTTTTGTTCTTCATCCAATAGATTTTAAAAACAGTAGCGTTTATTTTTATTTATTTTTTTACCCGGAAACGATTGAGTTTAGGTACATTATGCTTCTCATAAATGTTGCTCAAAATTAAGAGAAGGATTGAAATATCGAATAATATATAGGGTGTTCCATTAAAAAAAAATTAATATTGGTGTGCCACGCCTGTATGACCAACCCTGTATAAATAAAATTATCACCGCCTAGTAGACATTGAAGAACCCAAAAACTTTTGTATAAAACTTTTTTCGACACCTTGTATATTTTCCCGGATAATCGACCGTTTCCAGACTTATCAGCGACCCTGTGTATATATATATATATATATATATATATATATATATATATATATATATATATATATATATATATATATATATATATATATATATATATATATATATATATATATATATATATATATATATATATATATATATATATATATATATATATATATATATATATATATATATATATATATATATATATATATATATATATATATATATATATATATATATATATATATATATATATATATATATATACAGGGTGATTCATAAGTGGTGACCAAAAATGAAACCCCATGTTCTTTGAACAATTTTAGAGAGGGTATGTCCTATAAAAATTTTTCCTATAATGCTTCATTAAAAACATACAGGGTGTTGAAGTTGAATTTCAAAAAATAAAATTTCACAATTTTTGAAAAAGTAGCACATATATTTTGCTGAAACTTCGCATGTGTAGGCTGTTATGGAAGGCGCGTATTCTACCATAACAATTGAATCGGCTAATCCAGCAGTGGCGCGCGTACCCACATGTCATTGGTTATCACTCAAGAAAAAATGGGTAAGCCAATGATGTTTTTTTTTATTTTTTATTTTTTGAATCTTATTTTCATTTGTGAACAAAATTACTCTTTTGATAATTTTCTGTACGACGCTTATTTTACGAGTAAGCAATGAATCAGGTAAGTGTTTTAGAGCACAGTTCATAATTTTTAACCAGTCGTTGTTTGGTAGAAAATCGCAATGATACACTTTTATGCCTCCATTGGCCTGAATACACGCACGACATCTTTTTGATATGGAAAATTTAATGTGTTGATAAATTTTTGTACGACGATTATCTTTGTTGTATTTTAGTAAGTAGTAGTCTGGTTTGCCAAAGTTGTCATTAAGTGTCACTTGACGTTTAGGTTAACAAGTTATTATTTTGAATAGGTGTAAGTGGTAAACTTTATAAAATTGCAAAATTTTCTACTCTTTTACTTCTTATAATGGAGTACACCTCAGAAGAGTATGCAGATATAATTTGTATCATCTGTCATCTTACAATAAATATCAGTTGTTACGTTCTCTGTGCCTCCTTGTATCTGACAGAATACAGTTTTTACAAGCGAAAGTAAAACAAACCACTATAATTCGGAAACTATCAACTATATGTATAGGGAAACTCATACTACATCGATGCAGAATTGAATGACCTACCTGACCAATCCATAAAATATAGGGTGTTCCATTTGAAAAACACAAGTTATGCCACTTTAAAGGTGGGTATGTTGTAACCCAAAAGAAACACATCCTGTACAATGATGATAAATTATTCTTTAACTATTTCAAAAAATCGCAATGATACACTTTTATCAGGCTTATAGTAATTTATTTATTACAATAAATGTTCAAAAATGCCTCCATTGGCCTGAATACACGCACGACATCTTTTTAATATGGAAAATTTAATGTCTTGAGGATTCATTGTTGCTTGAATATGACGAAAAGCATTATTTATCAGTTGTTGTAGCTGCTCTGGTGTATTTATTTGTTCACTGTAGACCAGTCGCTTAAAATCACCCCAAAGATAGAAGTCAAGTGGGTTTAAGTCCGGTGATCTTGCAGGCCAATGTATTGGTCCAGTTCTGCCAATCCATCTTTCATCATAATGTTCATGTAGCCATGTAACAACGTTTCGACTATGATGCGCTGGTGCACCGTCATGCTGGTACCACATTATACCTCTTGTTGCTAGTGGAATGCCATCTAGAATGTTTTTTACACGGTTTTCTAGGAGCGCTAAGTATGAAGATCCATTTAAACGTTGTGGCAGAACTTCCATGAACAGTGAGCCGTTAAAAATACCACACCATAAATTAATGGAAAATCTTTGTTGAAATGTGCGAGTCCTTGTTGCATGTGGATTTTCCAATGACCAGACATGCTCATTATGAGAATTATAAATACCATTTCTTGTAAATGTTGATTCGTCAGACCAGAAGATTAGATTAGGGAATAAGACATTTTGATTGTTCATTTCCAACATCCATTCACAAAAGACTCGTCGATGCACATTATCTCCAGGTAGAAGGCAATGAACATTCTGTCGATAATATGGATGTAAGGTTTCTCGATGTAAAGTTCTCCAAACAAAGGTTTGAGTATATTGTAACTGCGTGGCAATCCTCCGAGTACTTGTAGAAGGTTGATCCATCACTGCATCCACCACTCTCTCTTCGTCTTCAAGTTGATGTTGTCTTCTACCATTAACTCTAGCGTCAGGACGTTGTCCAATACCGCACTGCCGAAGTCTTGAAAACGATAGAGAAAAAACTCTTGGTGTAGATTGACAGCGAGTGGGAAACCTACGTTGATATTACCGACAAGCAGCTAGAGCATTCCCATCAGCATATCCGTAGATACAAATTATATCTGCATACTCTTCTGAGGTGTACTCCATTATAAGAAGTAAAAGAGTAGAAAATTTTGCAATTTTATAAAGTTTACCACTTACACCTATTCAAAATAATAACTTGTTAACCTAAACGTCAAGTGACACTTAATGACAACTTTGGCAAACCAGACTACTACTTACTAAAATACAACAAGGTAATCGTCCTACAAAAAATTATCAAGGCATTAAATTTTCCATATCAAAAAGATGTCGTGCATGTATTCAGGCCAATGTGGGCATAAAAGTGTATCATTGCGATTTTCTACCAAACGACGACTGGTTAAAAATCATGAACTGTGCTCTAAAACACTGACCTGATTCATTGCTTACTCGTAAAATAAGCGTCGTACAGAAAATTATCAAGAGAGTCATTTTGTTCACGAATGAAAGTAAGATTCAAAAAAAAAAAAATAAAAAAAAATATCATTGGCTTGCCCGTTTTTTTCTTGAGGGATAACCAATGACATGTGGGTACGCGCGCCACTGCTGGATTAGCCAATTCAATTGTTATGGTAGAATACGTGCCTTCCATAACAGCCTACACATGCGAAGTTTCAGCAAAATATATGTGTACTTTTTAAAAAATTGGGAAATTTTATTTTTTGAAATTCAACTTCAACACCCTGTATCTTTTTAATGAAGCATTATAGGAAAAATTTTACCACTTATGAATCACCCTGTATATATATATATATATATATATATATATATATATATATATATATATATATATATATATATATATATATATATATGTGTGTGTGTGTATGTATGTATGTATGTATGTATCTATCCAAGCGATAGCTCAAAAAATACTCAATGATTTGAATTAAACTTGGCACATATCTTCATTGTATTAAGACTGCGGACGAGTTTGTTAATCAGCTATAAGGGACATTTTTCCCCCCCAAAAATTTACAAATTTTTTTTTGAAAATGCTATATTTTTGAAAGTATTAGAGTAATTGGAATGAGACTTTACATGTGGCCAGAAATGGTGTAAATAAACCAATGTGAATTTTAAATTATTTGGTTAAAACATTTAGAGTTTTTGCCAAATTAAAAATAAAATCTGAAAGACGTGTATTGAAACGACTTAGTGGTTAAAGTCCAATGCCTGACAGGCACAGTAGTTAACTGCCATGCATAGATTGATTCATACAACAGGCATATATCGTACATGGGGTCGAGGACTCGTGGGCCAAAGGACTCCAGGGGGCAAGCTGAGGTAGTGGAAATAACAACATAAACTTTCGATGAAGCTTTCCCCAAGACCGTCATGCGTGGTGAAAAGCCGCATCCTGCATGAGGTGACCCTGCTGATAACTAAACATGACGGATCTAGACAAGGAGGTTGAAATAAACTCCCCCAATCTACGGTGTCACATGACCCGTGCCTAGAGATAGATGGCACCAGGGTGTTGGTGTCGTGAACCGAACCTCTGGAGTACCGGGCTACTCTCCAGGGTAACCCGCCTTGCACCACACAGGAGGTTCTGATGGTGTGGACAGTATTTCCCCCATTCTCGTGGGAACAACATGAAGAACATAAATATAAATAAAACCAAAACCAATGAGGCTTGAGGAGTGGCTACTCGTGCCGCCCACTGGGGAAGCAATCAGGGGTTGATTGTTGGGATCTCGTCAAGGCCAGAGGCTTCCCTGGTATTAAGAGAAGAGAGCATGTTTCGTACCTTTTTAGTTTTGAAAATGATATCCGTCGTTTCATGTGCGACATTGGGGACTGCTGGTGATTGAACATTTGGAGGTGGGTTGAGAGTAGAATTGCCGGCGAACAACAAGGCAAACAGTTCAGTCTTGCCCAGGGCGGTAGTAACAATTTCATCTCCTGAAACAAGAGGTGGGAACATGCTCTTGCAGAAATTATTCCCAATATATTTAGCAAGAGTCGAGAAGGGTGGAAATGAGGAAAAGTAATCCCGCATTTCGTCCCAGTTCACCGAGTTGTAGTGCCAAACAATACATGGGTATGATGACCGTGAGACCTCGGGTTGCATTGCGCAGGAAGCAGTGACCATGCCGTGGTGTGAGCGACGGCGGTGACTGATGTCTTATAGCGAATCCGTGCTAGCAGTACTGGCAACAGTACTTTGTTATGTAATGCAAGTAGTTTCTACACTGCAAAATCCTCGTATGCATGTCACCTTCTATAGTACAGTCACAAGAGAGCATTTATACATTTGCAGTTAAATATGCTTTTTACTGGTACTCACGCCATCCTATAATAGATATGTTGTATTTGATGTTTTATTTTCAGGATAAGATTTTCCCTTTGACAGTGTAACATTTATTGTTTTAGTGATAACGTTGGTAAAATCCGAGTATTCTCTATCAAAGTAGCTCTAGCTACACTGTGTGCTGGAAAATTGATGGATAAATTAAGATGTAAGTTACTGAATTTAAAATAGGTAGATATATTGATTTTGAATATTTTTCAGATATATTTTCCCAGATATCAGACAGTAATGGACAACTGCAACAGTGGAGGTTTAACGAATATCTTCAGGAAGTCTTAGCTTTACCAGCAGCTGTTTATGAGTCTCCCACTTTCAACTATACTGATTCTTTGGCCACAACAATTTTCAGTCCCGTAAGTAAATATTAAGAAGAAAATATTAGCTTTTATAATAATAATAAATTTTATTTATCAATCACTTCACAAAGCATAATAATATGACTGAATGTAATCAAACAATAAAACCCATGATAAATAGAAAATTATTCTCAGAGTTACTGCCACATGTATGTGAAATCGCCACAGATTTGCTACCAACATCTTTAGTGTTTAATAAATCCGATTCTCAGCCGCGAAGTTAAAAAGAATACATCACGCATAAATCAAAATATTTATTTTAAAAACAATATATGTATACTAAAATCAAAGCACTAACTATGTATCCTACAAAAATGTTTTTCCTTTATTCTCTCCTCGCATTTTCATTTATCTTTCCTCATCCCTCCCTCTCTCTCTCTCTCTCTCTCTCTCTCTCTCTCTCTCTCTCTCTCTCTCTCTCTCTCTCTCTCTCTCTCTCTCTCTCTCTCTCTCTCTCTCTCTCTCTCTCTCTCATTCTCTCTCTCTCTCTCTCTCTCTCTCTCTCTCTCCACCTCTCACATATACACATTACACATTCACCCAAGATCGAAGCTTTATTTACAGGATCGCAGAAAAATAAAAGTCGCACCAAAATAATCACATCTCTGTTTAGCTTTCAAGAAGTTTCTATTTATATTATCTCTAAAGGTTTTTCATCCACTGTTCTTCATCAATACACCTTCAAACTAATTAATCCATGCAATTTTAGCCTTGGGTATTGAATTTTTTAACTTGACTTTAAATCAGCTAAACACCAATGACCTGATATGAGACAAATGGCTCTATCACCTAGGAGCTATAAAACTAGCACATCTCTGTCCCAGAGTTTCGTCAGCCTTTGCGCCTTTAAATGTCACCATTTCCCTATATCTCGTGCAGTGTTTATGTTCAATATCTGCCATTATTTGTGAATTTTTATGCAGCCATAAGATATTTTTTACATAGAGTTGACGTAAATCCATTATTTGACTTTCTCTGTACAACAGATCAGTTGGATAATTTGATAATTTATTATATGTTATCTTAAGAAATCTCTTTTTGGATAATTTCTAGGTTCTTCATTTGCGAATCCAGAGCTCCACTCCACCCGACTTTTCCATATTGTACAAGAGACTCAATCAGGGGATAGTACACATTTTAAATGTGAATTTATATTAATTCCTAAATATTTTATACTACTGGCTGACTCAGTGTCAGTGTTTGACTTTGGTTTTCTAATGATCAATTTATCGAATGCAGACAACGTGGATATACTACAATAGAACAGAACCAACTTTGTTTTCTTGAAATGTATGTTTAGAATATTTTCATCAAACCAGCCTGTAATCAGCAATAAGTTATTTTCAATTTTCTCTCGCAGAATATCCCATGACTCCAATTTGTAAACTATAGCAGCGTCATTTGCGAATGCCACTACATCTTCTACTGATGGTGGCAAAAGTAAGCTATTTAAGTAAATACTGGAAAGAATGGGGCCAAGTATGGTGTCCTGAAGTACACCACTGTCAACAACTTGTGGTACACTATATTTATCCTTTACCTTAGTTGTCTGTACCGTATCCGTCAAGTAGCTCTTCATCAGAGAGAATGCAGTGCCCCTGAAACCCATGTCCTCCAGGACTGTCAGCAGCCTGTCGTGGTTGATGCTATCAAACGCTTTATGAACGCTTCCTTTTTAATACTGCTCATGGGCAGTGTGAAAGATACAAGCTGAAAGTTAATTGGTACTGGTTGACCTAGTGAAACAGTTTAATTCAAAATATAGACCTTTTTCCCTCTGGGTCTGAAAATGTAGCTTTTCTTTTAATATAACAAAATACCTTTATGACAACTGCCTAGTTTTAACTGAGCAAATTGATTTAATGGATTCACCTTTTTTGATAAACTTTTTTAAATGAAATTGATTAAATATCAAATAGAATACATCTAACTAGGTTAGGTTAGGTGATATAATGACTGAGCTATTTAGGTCCCTCCACTGTGATTTTAGATCTAAAATTTTACCCATCAAATCAATTGGACTAGTAAATCAAGCTTCCTATAGAAGTCGATAATTTTTTGTGGGTGAAAGTTGGTCAGATCTCCTGGTGCTCCTTCTAAGAAGGATCTGCTCCAGTCTGTGTCGGTTGGTTGGTTGGTAGTAGTGGCTGTGGGTTTCTGTGGTATGGTACCTGCCCAAAGCCAAGGTATGTTCTAAAGCTGATTCCCTCCAGCATAGCCATTGATATTCCGTGAAGAAATCTCTTTTGGATAATTTCTACGTTCTTCATTTGTGAATCCAGAGCTCCACTCCACCTGACTTTTCCATATTGACAAGAGACTCAATCAGGGAATAGTACACATTTTCATGACCATCGAATCAAATATTCCCATTAATTGTCTAAACATCCGATTTTAAATGTGAATTTATATTAATTCATAAATATTTTATACTACTGGCTGACTCAGTTTCAGTGTTTGACTTTGGTTTTCTAATGATCAATTTATCGAATGCAGACAACGTGGATATACTACAATAGAACAGAACCAACTTTGTTTTCTTGAAATGTATGTTTAGAATATTTTCATCAAACCAGCCTGTAATCAGCAATAAGTTATTTTCGATTTTCTCTCGCAGAATATCCCATGACTCCAATTTGTAAACTATAGCAGCGTCATTTGCTAATGCCACTACATCTTCTACTGATGGTGGCAAAAGTAAGCTATTTAAGTAAATACTGGAAAGAATGGGGCCAAGTATGGTGTCCTGAAGTACACCACTGTCAACAACTTGTGGTACACTATATTTATCCTTTACCTTAGTTGTCTGTACCGTATCCGTCAAGTAGCTCTTCATCAGAGAGAATGCAGTGCCCCTGAAACCCATGTCCTCCAGGACTGTCAGCAGCCTGTCGTGGTTGATGCTATCAAACGCTTTATGAACGCTTCCTTTTTAATACTGCTCATGGGCAGTGTGAAAGATACAAGCTGAAAGTTAATTGGTACTGGTTGACCTAGTGAAACAGTTTAATTCAAAATATAGACCTTTTTCCCTCTGGGTCTGAAAATGTAGCTTTTCTTTTAATATAACAAAATACCTTTATGACAACTGCCTAGTTTTAACTGAGCAAATTGATTTAATGGATTCACCTTTTTTGATAAACTTTTTTAAATGAAATTGATTAAATATCAAATAGAATACATCTAACTAGGTTAGGTTAGGTGATATAATGACTGAGCTATTTAGGTCCCTCCACTGTGATTTTAGATCTAAAATTTTACCCATCAAATCAATTGGACTAGTAAATCAAGCTTCCTATAGAAGTCGATAATTTTTTGTGGGTGAAAGTTGGTCAGATCTCCTGGTGCTCCTTCTAAGAAGGATCTGCTCCAGTCTGTGTCGGTTGGTTGGTTGGTAGTAGTGGCTGTGGGTTTCTGTGGTATGGTACCTGCCCAAAGCCAAGGTATGTTCTAAAGCTGATTCCCTCCAGCATAGCCATTGATATTCCGTGAAGAAATCTCTTTTGGATAATTTCTACGTTCTTCATTTGTGAATCCAGAGCTCCACTCCACCTGACTTTTCCATATTGACAAGAGACTCAATCAGGGAATAGTACACATTTTCATGACCATCGAATCAAATATTCCCATTAATTGTCTAAACATCCGATTTTAAATGTGAATTTATATTAATTCATAAATATTTTATACTACTGGCTGACTCAGTTTCAGTGTTTGACTTTGGTTTTCTAATGATCAATTTATCGAATGCAGACAACGTGGATATACTACAATAGAACAGAACCAACTTTGTTTTCTTGAAATGTATGTTTAGAATATTTTCATCAAACCAGCCTGTAATCAGCAATAAGTTATTTTCGATTTTCTCTCGCAGAATATCCCATGACTCCAATTTGTAAACTATAGCAGCGTCATTTGCTAATGCCACTACATCTTCTACTGATGGTGGCAAAAGTAAGTTATTTAAGTAAATACTGGAAAGAATGGGGCCAAGTATGGTGTTCTGAAGTTCACCACTGTCAACAACTTGTACATTATATTTATCCTTTACCTCAGTTGTCTGTACCGTATCCGTCAAGTAGCTCTTCATCAGAGAGAATGCAGTGCCCCTGAAACCCATGTCCTCCAGGACTGTCAGCAGCCTGTCGTGGTTGATGCTATCAAACACTTTATGAACGCTTCCTTTTTAATACTGCTCATGGGCAGTGTGAAAGATACAAGCTGAAAGTTAATTGGTACTGGTTGACCTAGTGAAAAAGTTTAATTATAAATATAGACCTTTTTCCCTCTGGGTCTGAAAATGTAGCTTTTCTTTTAATATAACAAAATACCTTTATGACAACTGCCTAGTTTTAACTGAGCAAATTGATTTAATGGATTCACCTTTTTTGATAAACTTTTATAAATTAAATTGATTAAATATCAAATAGAATACATCTAACTAGGTTAGGTTAGGTGATATAATGACTGAGCTATTTTGGTCCCTTCACTGTGATTTTAGATCTAAAATTTCACCCATCAAATCAATTGGACTAGTAAATCAAGCTTCCTATAGAAGTCGATAATTTTTTGTGGGTGAAAGTTGGTCAGATCTCCTGGTGATCCTTAAGAAGGATCTGCTCCAGTCTGTGTAGGTTGGTTGGTAGTAGTGGCTGTGGGTTTCTGTGGTATGGTACCTGCCCAAAGCCAAGGTATGTTCTAAAGCTGATTCCCTCCAGCGTAGCCATTGATATTCCGTGAACTGAAAATGTCCCTGGGTCTGGTGAGTACTGGTCCGGACGTTAGTCACATATTAGCATCTTCTGGGAACTAGCAGTCTCAGAAGCTTATTATACAGTGTGGAGGTGAAATGCTCTAGGTGGGCGATACCCACAATGACCCCTCCAGTGAATGTTAGTTTGGCAGGATCCTCCAGGGGCTTTTCTGTCTGCTGTTGAGGTGTGCTGCGATCTGAGCACAGTCGCTTGCCTGTGTCAAAATCCACAGTAGAGGCTTTAATCTATTTGGGGTTTTCCACCCCTTAAGAGGTTCCAGACTCTCTCTCTCTCTCTCTCTCTCTCTCTCTGTCTGAGACTGTCTGGACGTAAGATTCACTAGTGTTTGCTCGAGTGAGTGGTCACTTATAACAGGCAGGACATACCTTCGACCTATTTTTATTTTATCCCCGGACCCACAGCGATTAACTGAAGCTGGAAAAAAAGACATATTATGGATAAAACTCTCTCTCAGGGCTGCAACTAAATTCATCTGTTGCATTTACCGGTCACCTTCTGACAACAACTTTCTCCAGCTCTTCGACTACCTTTCTAAAAAAACCGACTATCTGATTTCTGAATATCCTTCCTCCAAGGTCACTATTCTTGGTGACTTCGATGTCCATAATAAGGAATGGCTAGGATCTTCAAAAACCGATCCAATCAATGAAAATTATCCAAGCTGGCATGGAATTATTTATTCCACGTACACAGAAAACCTCTGCAACCACTCAAAAGCCCCGGTTCTCTAAATCCTGTGACAAGGCCAGACTTGAAAAGGTCTAAAGCTCACAAAAGCTTCTACACAATCCAAGTCAAAAAAACCTTCAAGCATTAAGCGACGCAAGAAACCGCTATGTCCGCATTCTTTCTGAAGCAAAAAACTCCGTTCAATAACCACATCAAAAACAAAGTCCTCTTAAAGCTCCAGCGGCAGCAAAACCTTCTGGGCTCTTGTTAAATCTATTGGGAATAATTTCTGCAAGAGCACGTTCCCACCTCTTGTCTCGGGATGAAATTGTTTCTACCGCCCTGGGAAAGGCTGAACTTTTTGCCTCGTTGTTCGCCGGCAATTCTACTCTCAACCCACCTCCAAATGTCCAACCACCAACAGTCCCCAATGTCGCGCATAAAATGACGGATATCATTTTCAAAACTAAAAACGTACGAAAGATGCTCTCTTCTCTTAATACCAGGGAAGCCTCTGGCCTTGACGAGATCCCAAAATTGTTCTCAAAAAATGCGCACCAGAACTTGCTCCTGTCCTCACTCGTCTGCTTCAGACATCTTACAATAGAGGCATATTCCCTAGTAACTGGAAAACTGCTCGAGTACAACCCGTCCCCAAGAAAGGATCCAAAGCGCTTCCTAGCAACTACAGGCCCATTTCTCTCCTTTCAGTCGTCTCTAAAGTGATGGAAAAGTATATAAACATCGAATTACTAAAATTTCTTGAAAAACACAGTCTAATCCACGATAGGCAGTATGGATTCCGTCAGCGCAGATCAAATGCCGACCTTATTTCCTTTGTCACCCATTCTTGGAACAAGTCTATGGAACTACACGGTGAATCCCAGATTGTCGCTCTAGACTTATCCAAAGCATTCGACCAGGTCCGGCACGCAGCACCTCTTAATCAACTACCAGCCTATGGCCTACTACCAAAACTCTGTACGTGGACAGCAAATTGCCTCTTCAACCGGAGCATTTCTGTTGTCGTGGATGGCCATTCCTCTAAACTGTATCCAATTAATGCAGGAGTTCCTCAAGGTTCAGCTTTAGCCCCTACTTTGTTTCTTCTCCACATCAATGACCTCCTCTCTAACACATCCAACCAGTTCACAGTTACGCGGACGACAGCACCCTCCACTCAAATATACAATATTCTAAGCCTGTCTCTTTAGCCCAATTAGATGAGGATCACAGACTCATGAAGGGTTCTGTCTCCGTGGATCTCCAAAAAATATTAGACTGGGGGAGTAGAAATCTTGTACAGTTCAACCCCACCTTATCACAGTGTTGCTTTCTTTCTCATAAGAGATACACCAGCCCTAGACCTACCGCAATAAACAACCAAGTTATTTAAAGTAATGCGTCCTTTTTACCTGTTGGCATTTCTGTGGATCGAAATCTCAATTGGCACCAACATGTCACATCAATTGCAGAAGCGACTGCTAATAAATTAGGTTTCCTCTTCCGGGCTCGCAAATACTTTTCACCAGCTAATCTCTATACATTCACATATAAGACCAAACCTCGAATACTGCTCCCACATCTGGGGTGCCGCTTCTACACTCGCTATCCTGGACTCCATTCAGAAGAGAGCTATATGTCTAATCGGTGACTCTACCTTCACCCAAAGGCTGCCATCGCTTGCCCATCGATGTGCCGTTGGTGACCTCTCTCTCTTTTATAGATATCTGCACGGGCACTGGTCAGAGGAGCTTTCTTCCATAGTTCCTCCACCTGCTGCCCCCAACAGATCTACCAGGGGAACAGAGTGAATGCACCCTTTTACTGTCCAGGTCACCAGACATAGAAGATTTTGTTATGCACGCTTTTTTGTTCCGAGGACCTCCAAGTTGTGGAATTCCTTGCCGGCACATGTTTTTCCTTCTCCCCCAAACCTCCAAGCCTTCAAGTCCAGAATTAACAAGTTGCCTCTTTCCTCCTTGTCGACTCCCACGGTACGATAGTATTTAGGCTGTAAGCCCTCGTGGTGTGTTGTTGAAAAAAAAAATTAGTCCAGTTGCAATAATTGTAATAAGTGGAAGTTGTTGATATTTTCGGTGTATATAACTTCTTTCTATCACTGTTGTTGTTATGTTGTGGTTGTTAGGCATTTCTTTTGACACAAGTTGTGCAATCAGAAGGTGTAGTTTCAATTAACCTAATAAATAAATAAATATTTCCTTTATTAACTAATCATTACAATTATTATTACAACCCCACAACTCTACAACCATCATCAGGAAAGAGAAAAGTCTAGCAGAGCTATTCACACTCAACCCAACCCTCAGTGGAAACAGGGCAAATTATAAGAAACTGTGAATTATAAGCAATTCATCAGTGAAAGAAACAAATCAAGAAAAATTTAAAAAATAATAAATAAATCTCAAAAAAAAAATCTAAAATAAAAAATTCTCTAATCTCCAAGGGGTCGCAAATCAAAGCCAAAACTTAAAACAAAAGAGAATGGAACCACCCAGAACCCCCAGCATCGATATGCCTACCACATGGGAACCAACCTCTATTGCTTGTTAAGCGAAAACAATTTCGAATTATACTGAACTTTGTTAAAATTGAACATTTTAAATTCTTGTGCTGCTTGATTATACAAAGAAATAGATTGATACATAAAACTACGTGTACACATGGCTGTCTGATGATGTGGTAAAACAACATTTTCGTTAAATCTAGCTGATTTAAAGTGAACACGTTTATGAGGTGTAAACTTCTGTCTGAGAGATGAAGGTGCTGCAGGGTCATTCCCAATTTTATGTGTAAAAGCTCAAAGATGCAGTAGTCTTCTAGAGTTCATATTAAGACGTCCTTCCTGTTGTATTTTAAATGTAATTGGATCATCCTTTCTGACCCCATATATTCAACAGTAGCAGCTTTTTTGAACTTTCTGCAATCTAGCCTTATTAAATTGGGTTAGACAAAACCA